>JALJCO010004636.1:0-620458 GCA_023101725.1 Atherinomorus stipes
CTCAGGATCGATGCTGACTGTGTGTGACTTAAGCCACGTTTTCACCCGCGGGTCTGGGTCGGGTCAGGTCAGGCCAGATCGGGTGAGTTTTGGTACGGATGTGTTGATTTCATGCTGCGTCCCCACAGCAACCTGTACCCTTACTCTGGAGGCGCTGGACAGCGCTGCTACGTGATCACGTGACATCATCGCTGTGCAACGCCGTTTAACCAAAACACCGGCGCCACACGTGACAGAAACAAAAGGAGTCACCCCGGCTTTGTTTTTACGCTTGGTCATGCAGGAAGTGAGATTTTTCAACAAATCTATGTATTGCTTTGTGTTAGCTCCACCTCTTTGGTCCGGATCGGTTAGATCAGTACCCCTACCGAAGGGTGCCAAAAAAGTAGGCTGGGTCGGGTCGGATATAAGGGTACCCGTCCAGGTTTTTATCTGTGGAGACGCAAAAAAACGTGGACCGATCCGGCCCGACCCGACCCAGACCCGCTGGTGGAAACGGGGCTACATTGATGCTGACGTGGATCATTCTGTAATTAATTGTCTGAAAGATTCTTATGTTATGTTTAATTTATCAGCAGTAGCAAAAACAAAACTAAAACAACAAATGAATGACTTTGCATTTATAGCACTGGTTTGACTTAGGGGTGTCACACAGACATTTCTATGAACTTGTGGTTAGTTAGTTTCTAAATGAGTGAAGATTTACATAAATGTTAACTTTATTATGGACGGACACTAGGGCTGAACGATATGGACAAAATTTCATATCTCGATATTCATGTCAGACATCTCAATATCGATACGATACGATATGACTATGGGTTTGTTGAAAACCAAGCACTTTGGTGGAAAGTGCAGTTTTGTTTGTGACTTCCAGAGCTTTATATGCAGGACAAGCGCAGGGGAAATCTATATCTTTTATATAGTTGCTTTTGCGATATTAATATCTTGAATGTTCATATCTCGATATAGATATGATAACGATATATCTTTCAGCCCTAACGGACACATGCACCCACAGATACACCCATGACACAAAGAATTCTACATGTGCAAGCAGCTGAAAGCTTCTGCATGCAAATAAAGTTTTGGTCATTTTAATCCAATAAATCAAGCAAATTTTTCCTTGTGCTCCCCACTTCCCCAAAAGTTCTCTTCAGGAACAAAAGAAGGAATTTGTTTGTTTATTTATTTATTTCAGTGAATGTTAGAATGAAAGCAAAATGGAGGACTAAAGATAAATAAATAAATAAATAAATAAATAAATAAATAACTGCTTTCAAGTATAAAATTCCACACTTCATTCCATAAAGCAAAGAAATGCAGAAATGAATAAATATGGAGCTAAATATTGTACACGTGGAACTGCACATTAGTGTATGAATGACATGTATGTAAAAATACGTGAATTAATGCAGAAATAAATAAATGTAGAATGTATGAATGAATGTATCAGTAAAAAGGAAATGTATTAAAAAACATTTGAAAAAAAACAATAAATTTTTGTAAGAAATATACAATTTCATTCAATTTATCTGTAAATTTGTTTAATTATTCTTATCTGTAATTGTTTTGTGTGATTGAAGTTTCAGTTTTTGGATGTCTGTAAGATGCAGTTTTGAATGAAAGTGGATAATAAAGTCTAAAATGTATTATTTACAATAAATAAATAAATTTACAAGTTTTACCAAATGTTTACTCAAATAACTAAGAATCAAATTTTAATTTAGCTGATTTTACATGCAACATGGCTTCTAGTTTGTGCTTTCGTAGACGTTCTTTAAAGGTAGAGTCTGAAGTCCCTCCAGCGTTTCTGTTTGCAAACAGTATTCAAACTTAGCACTCCTCCCTCTCAGGCTAATGGCCGCCTCGTTCTAGCTAGCCTATTCAACTTCAAGCTTCTCCTTCAGAGCTCAGAAGCGGGTACATGCCAAACTATTATTAACCTGGTTTTCCAAAGTGCATTATCTGAAGCTCTTACCTTTTCATCGGTGAATATATGGTGTTTTCTTTCTTTCTTTCTTTCTTTCTTTCTTTCTTTCTTTCTCTTTCCTTCGAGAGTTCGAGTGACTGGCGTCTGCTCCAATCATGAGCTTATTTCCACACAGCGTCATGCTCTTAGCTCTGTCATTGGCTGCCGATATAAACAGAAATCTCCACTCAGAACGTCCCTAAAGCCAGGCTCAAACTACACGACTTTCTCCGTCGTTCACGATGGTCATATGTCAGATTAACAGAAATTGTGTCATAAAATCGGACGGTGTCGCGTTACTCGGGAGTGGTCACACTACAAGGATTGCACCAGACAGACAACCGTCTGATCATCGTATGGTGTCGCAAAAGACAACACGAAACAGGAGGCGGGACAAGCAGCTGTCAATCAGTCACTTGGTTTGGAGTCTCTGAATTGACTGTTTGGGTCACTTATGAAATGGAAAGTGGACGGAGACATCAGTTCCCTCCATTATTGTGATCAACATGAACTGTTTTGTGTGTATTCTGCCTGTTCCAGTTGTTCTGTGGAGCGGGTTTTCAGTTGTAACTAAACAGGATTAAATCCATGATGCGCACAGAAAGACTCGCTGCTCATCTTTGAAAAAGAGCTTTGAAAGAGAGAAACTGGGCTCTGATCAGCGCCGTTGCTTCCACCAGGTGCATCACGCACCGCGCGCAGGCACCCAGTGCCAAGCGAAGCCAAAACTATCAGTCTGACCACAGTCTGCTGCCACGAGAGCAAAGTCCAGCCGACCCAGTGACGCTACTATTAAAAAACTGCAATAAAGTGAAATAAAGTGTGTTGTTCTATACGAACGCATACGGGTGTGTCCTCACGTCATTCACTGAACTCCATCAGTTAAGAGCGCACGCTGGTAACCACGGCAACCACATGAAATCACACGCGCATGATAAACTGAGAGCTGCGCAGCAGCAGCATCGCTGTGTCGATATTCTGCACCCAGTAGGTTGTAGGGTGTCATATTTGCTCATCTCATTGAGCGCAATTTCTGTTTTGTTGCGGTGTTTTTATTTAAACAAAGTGATTTTTCTGTGACTTTGTCGTTGATTTATCTGAGAGCGTCACATTTGTGCACGTTTGGGCCTGTTGTGAACTACTGTTGACTATTACTATTACTGATAGAACACATATAGTGTGGTTATGTTTCGAGTTAATAAAGTAATGTTTTATTCAAGAGAGATACACTCTTTTGAATGTTCGTGGAGGTTTAACACTGTTGAAAATAAATTTGGCACACCCAGTCTTGCTTTTATTTTCTTTTTTTCTGGAGTAAACTGATGCCACAGCTTCATAAATCTCTCCACCGTTCCACCGGAGAGCAGCTGTGTCTCTCCTCCTTTCCTCCACTGTTGTTTGTGTACCGGCGCACCTGAGCGTCTCTCTGGCAGAGGCGAAAGGCGCACTGTCCTCCTATTGGTCAATATGAAGGGACATGTCGTGGGACGTGTCACACTAGACGGACAAAACCAAAAAATTCTAACACGCCAGTCTTTCTGCGTCGTGGTCGTGGAGCGTCGCAGACGCCAAATCGCCAATCGCTGATTGTGTCATATTACACGGAGCGAAGACATGACGTCCTGCGACCCGACGACGCAGAATCGTGCACGACAGTGAGCGACTGCCTGCGACGCCTCCATCGGGCCAAAATCGGGCTAAATTCGTGTAGTTTGGACCAGGCTTAACACACCAAAACCATGCAAAAGAGCGAATTACAGGCAGGGGGAGAAAGAGTTGCGTTCAAACGCACCACGGCACGGGAGCTGGGTCCCAAAGGCGGAGTTTGAGACAGATTTCGCTTGCTCAAGTCTAACGTTTATTTTTTACGGGATGGAATATTATTTTATGATATAAAGTAAGAGAGAAAATGATAAACTTTATAACTTGCACCATAAAAGTCTCCTGATGTAGCATTATGTTTAAACAATACTAACTGAAACATGGCCAGGTGAATGGGTTTCACTTGAGCCTACAAGACAGCCTTGACCCCGACCCTTTCAGTGCTCATGGGCCCTGAGGACAGGAACAAGTCACAGGGAGCCCCAGACAATGCAGATACATTTTCTACATTACACACTTCAACTCATGGTATCATCTAAAACCACTGAGCTTCTTCCTCTTCTACAGTGGATTTATAGGATCAGACTTTAACTTTGAAAGTGCTTTGAGATGACTGTCATCAATTAGTGTTGTCTATATAACTGAAGCGGAATATAGATTGCCAAATAAATTTAGTTGAATTGTTGCAGTTAAGTCAGAAATGTCTGAAAAAAACAAACAAACATAAAAAAAAACCCACTGATGTCCAACTCTCTGTTGGGATGTATGAGCCACACCTAGAAATGAAACTGGAGGATTGTTTTTCTAAAAGAAATACAAATCATTGGCATAAAATCGGGCCATCACTTGCACAGTTGTTAGTTTCCAAATTTGACTGTTTTGCTGGGTTTTTTCACTGTGTCCAAACTTATTCAGTATGACCTAACACCTTGCAGGAATTGTTTTTTTTTTTGCATTCAGGGTCTGAACTTACAGAGCTTACAGAGCTGATAGCCCTTCAACATATTGGAGTGGTGCTGAGTCTTACAAAGTGGATGTGCATAAAAACCATAGACATTTACCAGCATATCCTGTGCCTGTCACCTGATTGGTAGCTTGCTATAATATTCCAGGTAAATGAACAGAAACCCCCAAAATTACAAATACACTTTAGTCATGCCATGTATGGAAACATGGCAGACAGTAGGCTGACTTTTAAGATCAGGTCATGGCTTGCTAGAAATGGTAAAGTTCTAATTGAATGGACCATCAATGACATTTATACTCCTATGTTGTTATTACCTGACGTCTATGTAGCAGATACTATACTTTCATCCAAAGTGACTTAAAGGATTTCTACACTTGTCAAAATTATTCATAACCTCAATTAAAGAAGGAAAAAAAAATCAGCTGCCAGTGAAATAAGTTGAAATTGACAAAAGTGAGAAAAACTCTATGAAAATCATGGTATTGATTTTGAATTGTAGTTCAACAAAAATATTAAAAACAAACATAAAAAATAAAACAAGTAAGCAAGCATGATGGGGCTCTGAAGCTAAAATTTTGTTGAGTAACATTTTGAGGCAATCACTACAATCAGGTGTTTTCTCTGATGTTCAAAAAGACTTCTACACCTGTCGACAGGTATTTTGGTCCAGTGTTCATGGGGAAGGTGCTCTAATGTGTCTGGGACAGTTTTGTTTGTTTGCTTTTTTATTATTATTATTATTTTCAACCACAATTCCAAAGCAATATTTTTTTTTCACTAAATCATAATTTTGTTTTGTTTTTTTAAAAAGAGAAAAAAAAAGTTAGTTTAGTTTCTTGTTATTTGAACTACTATTGGCCGCGTTTCCCAGATTAGTTAAGACACTCTTAACGCTGAGGTCCTCCTTAAGTCACTTCTTAAAGGTGCCTTGTTTGGACGTTGCGTTTCCCAGATGCGCTCTTAACTCAGTAGCTTCTTTATTTTCAGGAGCGGCCAGACCCACTCTTTCGACCCTTCTTTAACGTTCCCCCCTGCTAAGGGAACAACAGGCCCATCTACTGGTCACTTTTGGAAACGACACTATTTCCCGTGAAAAAAAAGTAGAAAATGGAAATTATTAAAAATGGACCTATTCACGGATCAGTTGTTGTATTTTGAGTCATGTTTTCTCACTCATGTCATAATGTCAATTCAATTCAATTCAATTCAACTTTATTTGTATAGCGTCCATTCATGACAATGTCACCTCAGGGCGCTTAAACAGACAGAAAAATTCAGGTCAGATTCATAATAGCCTAGTTAAGGAAACCAACAGATTGGATCGAATCTTGACTTGACCCGGTCCAATCCCCCATCCTGAGCAAGCACGGAGGGGTGGCGACAGTGGGAAGGAAAACACCCTTTTAACAGGGAGGAAAAACCTCCGGCAGAACCCGGCTCAGGTAGGGCGGCCATCTGCCTCGACCGGCTGGGGGGGAGAAGACAGAAAGGGAGACCAACAAACACTGCAACGTTATCCAGCCAGATCTGCTGAGAGAGGAGAACACAGTTAATGATGCAATACTGTCACAGGTTTCTACATGGAGAGACAGAGATGGTGGGAGAGGAAGAGCCCAGTGCATCATGGATGTCCCGCAGCAGTCTAAACCTATAGCAGCTTAACTAAGGGAAGGCTAGCCATCCCTAACTATAAGACTTATCAAAAAGGAAGGTTTTAAGCCTGATCTTAAAGGTAGAGAGGGTGTCTGCCTCCCGAACCTGAAGTGGTAACTGATTCCATAATAGGGGGCTTGATAGCCAAACGCTCTGCCTCCCATTCTACTCTTAGAGACCCTTGGAACTACCAAAAGGCCTGCAGTCTGAGAGCGAAGTGCCCTGCTTGGAATATATGGAACTATGAGATCTCTAATATATAATGGAGCTTGGTCATGGAGAGCTTTATATGTGAGAAGAAGAATTTTAAATTCTATCCTGGATTTAACAGGGAGCCAATGAAGAGAAGCTAGAACTGGAGAAATATGATCTCTCCTGCTGGTTCTAGTCAGAACCCTGGCTGCAGCATTCTGGATCAGCTGGAGACTTTTCAAGGCATATTTGGGGCAGCCCAATAATAAGGAATTACAATAATCCAATCTGGAGGTAACAAAAGCATGGACTAGTTTTTCTGCATCGTCCTGAGATAAGATGTTCCTAATTTTAGCAATATTACGTAGGTGAAAGAAGGCGGTTCTAGAAACCTGTTTTATATGGGAGTTGAAAGACAAATCCTGGTCAAAAATGACTCCAAGATTCTTCACTGTGGTGCTGGAAGCCAAATTAATGCCATCCAGATCAACTATAAAGCTAGATAATTTAGTCCTGAGTTTTTCGGGTCCAAAGACTATAACCTCGGTCTTGTCTGAATTTAGAAGCAGAAAGTTCAGGGTCATCCAGGTCTTTATGTCACCAAGACATCTTTGTAATCTAACAAACTGATTGGTTTCATCAGGCTTCATAGATAAGTATATCTGAGTGTCGTCTGCATAACAATGAAAATTTATGCCATGTTGTCTGATGATATTACCCAAAGGAAGCATATATAATGTGAAGAGAATTGGTCCGAGCACAGAACCCTGGGGAACTCCATGAGTTACTCTGGTGTGTGATGAAGACTCGTTGTTGACATTAACAAACTGAAATCTATCAGATAAGTATGACTTGAACCAATCTAATGCAGTTCCTCTAATTCCAATAACATGTTCAAGTCTCTGTAGCAGAATGTTGTGATCGATGGTGTCGAATGCAGCACTGAGATCTAACAGGACAAGTATGGACAGGAGTCCTTTATCTGAAGCCATGAGAAGATCGTTAGTAACCTTCACCAGTGCCGTCTCTGTGCTATGATGAGCTCTAAAACCAGACTGAAACTTTTCAAACAGATTATTTCTGCTCAGATGGGCACAAAGTTGAGCTGAAACTGTTTTCTCAAGAATTTTAGACATAAAGGGGAGGTTGGATATCGGTCTATAATTGGCTAATTCTCCTGAGTCAAGAGTAGGTTTTTTAAGTAAAGGTTTTATTACTGCAGTCTTAAAGGACTGAGGTACATATCCTGCCAATAGCGATGAATTAATTAGATCTAGTAGGTAAGTGTTAATCAAAGGAAAGACTTCCTTTAGCAACTTGGTTGGGATGGGATCCAGAATGCAGGTAGAAGGTTTGGATGCCACTATTAGTTTGGTTAACTCAGATATCTGTATAGGACAGAAATGATCCAGACATATTTCAGCATCTACAGATGTCTCTAAACCTGCAGGGGGTAAGAAGTCGTTAGTAGCTGGGAGGATGTCATGGATTTTCTCTCTAATAGAAACAATTTTGTTTGTAAAGAAACTCATGAAATCGTCGCAGCTGAGAGTCGCGGGAATGCATGGCTCAACAGCACTACGGCTCTTCGTCAGCCTGGCTACAGTGCTGAAAAGGAACCTGGGATTATTCCTATTTTCCTCTATCAATGATGAATAGTAAGCTGTTCTAGTCTTACGTAAGAATTTTTTATAAACAATTAGACTCTCTTTCCAGATTAAGCGAGACTCCTCTAAGCCAGATGCGCGCCATTTCCTCTCATAACGTCTAGATGTCTGTTTTAAAGCTCGTAGCTGGGAATTAAACCAAGGAGCTTCCTTCTTCTGACCGATGATCTTCTTTTTTAACGGAGCCACATTATCTAGTACTGTGCGTGTTGAAACTGCTATTTTATCAGCAAGCTGATCAATGTGAACTGGAGTAAAGCTTGAATAGATGCTTTCTGTGACGTTAACATCTGGCATTGTAGGAAATAGTGATGAAATAGATTCTTTAAACTTGGTAACGGCACTATCTGATAAACATCTACTGTAATGGAATTTATTCTCAGCCATCGTGTAGTCAAGTAAAGTAAACTCAAAAGTTATTAAGAAGTGATCAGACAGAACAGGATTATGGGGAAAAACTTTCAGTTCCTCACTGTCAACACCATACGTCAGGACAAGATCCAGAGTATGATTATGAGAATGAGTGGGTTCGTGAACATTTTGTGAAAAACCGATTGAGTCTAGCATAGATTTAAAAGCAATATTTAAGCTGTCGTTGTTATCGTCAACATGAACATTAAGGTCGCCCAAAACGACAACTTTATCAGTATTCAACACTAAATCTGATAAAAAGTCTGAAAATTCAGTCAGAAACTCTGAGTAAGGTCCAGGTGGACGATACACTACAGCTAACAAAAGTGGTTTCTCTGATTTCCAGTTAGGATGAGAAAGGCTTAGAATTAGATGTTCAAAGGAATTATGACTAATCGTAGGTCTGGGATTAATAAATAGCCCTGATTGAAAGATAGCAGCCACACCTCCTCCTCGGCCTGCGGCTCTAGGAACATGAAAATTTAAGTAATCGGGTGGAGTAGATTCATTAATAGTAACATGATCATCCTGCTGCAGCCAGGTTTCTGTGAGACAAAATAAATCAACATGATGATCGCCAATCAGATCATTAACTAACAGAGATTTTGAAGAAAGGGATCTGATATTTAATAATCCACATTTAATAGTTTTATTTTTCTGTTTTGTTATGTTTATTGTTTTAATTTTTATTAGGTTATTGTGATTTACCTTAGAGGTGTTTTTGGATTTTATTCTAAGGGCCCGGGGGACAGACACAGTCACTATGGGGGTGTGGGAGGGCGGCAGGTGGGAAACTGCAGAGAGGTGTGTAAGACTACAACTCTGCGTCCTGGTCTCAACCCTGGATTGTCAATGGTTTGACTGACTAACAAAATCGTCCAGATTCCTAGAAATGAGAGCTGCTCCGTCCAAAGTAGGATGGATGCCGTCTCTCCTAATAAGACCAGGTTTGCCCCAGAAAGTTTTCCAGTTATCTACAAAGCCCACGTTGTTTTCTGGACACCACCTAGACAACCAGCGATTAAATGACGACATGCGGCTAAACATGTCATCATTGATCAGATTTGGCAGGGGGCCAGAGAAAATTACGGAGTCCGACATGGTTTTAGCAAAAGCACATACCGAAGCAACATTAACTTTTGTGACCTCCGATTGGCGTAACCGGGTGTCGTTACCGCCGGCATGAATTACAATGTTACGGTATTTACGTTTATCCTTAGCCAGCAGTTTCAAGTAAGACTCAATGTCGCCCGCTCTGGCTCCTGGGATACATTTAACTACGGTCGCTGGTGTCTCTAAAGCCACGTTTCTGACTATGGAGCTGCCAATAACCAGGGTTTGTTGCTCAAAGGGTATGTCTTTGAGTGGGGCGTATCGGTTAGAAACGTGGACAGGTTGGTGGTGACCCGCGGGCTTAGCTTTAGCCTTAGAGCTACGTTTCCTCACAACCGTCGCCCATCCCTCCTGCTGTTCCGGCTGCTCGGAACCAACTGCGGAACCACTAGGGACAGCCTGTCTACGAGGCTCCGCTCCGCCTAAAGCTAAAGCAGGGCCCTGGCTAGCTACTGGAGGCTTTTTCATGGAGCGGAGCCGAGCTTCTAATTCGCCGAGCCTCGCCTCCAAAGCTACAAACAAGCTACATTTGTTACACGTACCATTATCACTAAAGGAGGCAGAGGTGTAGCTAAACATGAAGCACACCGAGCAAGAAAAGAGAGTGGCAGAGGGAGGAAGAGCAGAGAGCGGAGGAAAAGCGCTAGCAGCCATGCTAGCAGAGAGAGCTAACAGGCGTAGCAGATAACAAGAACTAGAGAATCCCAAAAACAGAGAACTGGTGAGGAAGTGTGTTTAAGCGTTATACGTTGTGAAAGGCCAAACGGTGAATGGTATAAGAAAAATAAGCAACTAAGGGCAGAGGAGAGAGCTAGCCCTTCGGAGCTCAAACAAGCGAGGTACACACAGGAGCAACAGGAAGTGACACAGCACGCCTTACCGCAACGTCAGCGAGAGTCCTGTCGCCCAGGACAATCATCTATGATGGAAGAAAACTGTAGTTACCGAGTGAATGACAGAAAATATTGTGGTTAAGTTTAATCATTATGGCAAGATAGGCCTCCCTATACTTAGCTTACGTTAGATAAAGCTGTGGGTATCAACCACAGAAACAAAAACATTGCGGTAGGAATTGTACGCAAATTATACGCAATCTATGAGGACTCACGTCATATTTACGCATTTGTCAGCTGTTCATGATGAGATGCACCTGCTTCGCTCAATAAAAGCATGGCCATTTACGCATACCCGTATCAGACATCATGGCTGCTTTACAGCAAATTTTGGTAGCAAACCAAAAGCGTCGCCGTAGACGGAGTGACACTGTGTATGTACATGCTTTCATGCGCCAGCATTTCAGTCCTCTAGATGTGCTGTCAGATCGCGCTATTCAGATGCGTTACAGGCGCAACCCAGCCGCGCACACTGCAAGGGCTGGATGGGGACATTTTCAGCGCTATTGATTGCCATGCCCTGGCCTTTGCTTCTATGTCTTTTTTCCCCTTTGTCCCTCCAAAGAGAATGCTTTTTTTACCTGCCACTTCTTCAATCAGAATCGCCATCTCCTCTGGCGTGAAGGCCGGAGAGCGCCTCATCCTCTTGGTGGGGTTCCCTTCAGCCATTACGTCAACAAATAGCGTCAGAATGACCATTATTTATAGGGCATCTGTAAATTTCCAATCGCCTACACCTGTTTAGCACAATTTGGCCAATTACACAATATACAATGAGCTTTTCAATGAATATTTGCAATCACTGGTAATCACATGCATATTTTTAACAGTTTGTCTTCTTGCACAAACACATAAACGTATAAATGGGCTCAATATCAGCGTCGGAAAATAACCTCCACACTAAATGAATGGTGTCGATCGATATACCTGACCTCGATTGCTTTTTTTTTCAGCACCCCCGGAAGTGGATAGCTTCTGTTAGGACCTTCTAAAGATGTAGCGTAGCAAAGACGTTTCTCAGGAAATAAGAACGCGTGAAAGAAGCAATCTGGGAAACGGGCGTATCTTTGCGATCCTTTGTTGGGAAGAGCTTCCTTGAGGCCTTCTTTAATCCAAAGAAGAATCTTAACTGGGAAACGCGGCCATTGTCAATTTAGCCTTTTCTTGGAGGCTATAAATAATTTTTGACAAATGTAAACATGTGCAGTAAAAGATAACCAATCTGCCATCTATATGCCCTGTTTATAAGTGATGTCTGAGCAAACAAGCTGTCCTTTTTTCCCTATGCCATTTATCTTATGACATCCTGACTGTGATATTTTCTAACTTGTTAATGGGTGTTGTAGTTTCCAGCAAAGGGAAATAATGTTCTTATTTTTAAGTAAGCATTCCTTTAAGCAAAGGCACTGACCTCACATTGTTTTGTCAGTGCAAGGCCTCTTAGTGACATGTAATCTTTTATCTGTGTTACACCCTTTTTTAACTCCCAGGCCCTCTCACCTGTCACCCTGTGACAGTAAAATACAGCTCTCTGGATGGAGTGACCTCTCCATTCTCTTTTCTCTTGACACTTTGTATTATCTGCCAGTGTAACCAAAGCTCCTCCTGAGTAACCCCTCACTTCCTTAATATACCCCCTCTGTAACCTCTTCATATTTCTCTCTCATCACCCTGTCCCTCTCTTTCATGCAGCACTCTCTCGGTCAGTGTCATCACCTGCATTTTCTCAAGAAAAAAGTTAGTGACTCAAAGTAAATGCCTGGGGAATACTGAATCATACAGTAAGTTTCCTTAGAAGTTGAATCCAATCCAATATTCAGAAAGTCAATTTCCAGTCAGAACATGTCTCTAAAGTGACACACACTGTAGAAATACTCAGCAATAAAAATTTAAATAAAATAATTAAACAAAGTTCACAATAATGTATATTTCTCTGTTTATAGTTTAAAGTATTTATTACCCAGATTTTGCTAGGGTTTCTGTGTCCAGCAGCCAAGCAACATTTCGTTGCCAGATTCACTGTTGTGTTTTTGTTCAATCACAATAAAGGAAGTTTAAGTTTCTAAGTGTTAATCAGAATAATTTCACCAGCTTACTGTATGAAAACAATAAGACAAGTTAATAAAAAAAAAAAAAAAAACTCATAAAATACACAAAAAATAAATGAAACAAAGTCAGTTAAAATAACTAAAATTAAAAATAAGACTCAAAGGACCACACAACTCACATGGTGTTAAAAGACAGAGAAGAAAAGTGGGCCTTTAGACGAGACTTAAAACTCTCCTTAGTAGGGGCAGTTCAGACATGGAGGGGCAGAGCGTTCCAGACTCTGGGGCCGACAACAGAGAGGGCCCTGTCCCCCCTGGTTTTAAAGCTAGGGTTGGCCATGTTGGAAAAATGGTTCGAGCAAGCAACATTTTAAAAACACACCACCCGAAACCACGCCTTCAGAGTGCAGGGACGGGTGCGCCGATATTTTACGAGCAGGTGGATAGCTCGTTAGCTTGCTCATAAACAGCTGACAAACCACATCTCTGAAAGCTTTAATCTACTCGCCTCCGAGTCCTTCTGTGGTGTAAAAAGTCCACACAGCAAACGCCAATGCCTCCAAGACTTAATCCTTATCTGTTGTTTTGTTTTGTTCTGGTTTTTTGGCGCAGCAGTTAGCAGGCCGTTAGCTATATCTGAAGAGTTCATTTGCAAAAACAGTTAACCACCATTTAGAAAAAACTGCTTCTGCAAACAATTCTTCATTTGCTTTTTGAAGCAAATGAAGAGCGTGGACTTCATTTGGGTGGACTGTACAGCCAGCCACCTTACTTCCGTGTTGAAAATTAGACGCATAGAAAAACTAATATTTAACACCAAATTTGTTTCTATAGTAGCGATGGGAACATGTTTAGCTTATAAATGCCTCTATTTGACTTTTGGAACGTTTGAAAAGCATGATACAGCTCATTTAAATATTTCCACTGCTGAACTCAGGCATAAAATGTGATGGTAAAGTTTAAGAGCTCTGTTCAGAAAAAGGTACTGATTAGTTAACTGATCAGTTCAAATAAAATAAGAGAATAGGTGCGTAACCAACGTAGAAGGATAAAACTGTTTATCTGTTTGGGTAACTGTCTTCTGTGATGAGCATAAATGGGCTTTTAGTTGATAAAGACAGAGTTCATACTGTCTATTTTTTAATTAGAAAAAAAAACCTTTTCCTTTTGCATTTTAAATATGTATTGTTCCAGCTCTGTAATACATTGGATTCCTACATCTTATTGCATCATTGTTTACCAGAAATAATAATAAAAAAAATTTTAACAAATGTGTACATCGTTGCAACATGTCAGCAAGTAATTTTCACAGGAAATCATTACACACTTGAGAAGTCACTTGATGACTTCAAAGATCTGCGAGGAGTGGTTGAGGAATGTGCGAGCCTGTCAGTAATCGCAGTCACATAGTTTAATAAATGCTTATAGTACATCATATCTCACGTCATGTAGACATTAAATGACAATGAATCACACCTCACAACCTCTGTTAACACACCCCACTGTAACGCTGAAAGATTTCACGCTGAGTCGTTTGTCTTATGGTTAAACAGATAGGCATACTTCAATATTGACAAGTATATTCTGTGGAAAACTTAAATGATAAAAAATGCTCCTTTCAGTCTGGAGCAGACTTTCACGCACATTGGCCCTCATGACGATCGTACGACGAAAATCTGTGTCCATGCAAGACTCGGCATTTGTCAAACTGGACGTTATCGTAGGATACGATCAAATATCACGACAGCTCTGAGTATGGGTACGCAAGTTTGAGTAAGTGAGGGTTTGCAGCGCAGCGCAGCAGAACATGAAAATATTTATTAATCAAACCGACATTTAATCATAAGTATTCACATATCTAGCACTAAGAATGAACCCATTTGCAAAGAAAAAAGGGAGAGAGGGGAATGTAGAATGTATTCCCCAAATTACAAAAATAACTGAACTGAATTTTATTCCTCCATTTATCTCAACAAATTATTAAAATCAATAACATGTTATAGTTATAGGAGACAAGTGTTTTGCACTCTTTATGCATCTCATCACCCCGCTAGTAAACCTGCCACAGAGCAGGAGCGCAGGTAGGCATCAGTACGCACACACGCGCCATGCCAAGATGGAGCGCTGCTTCAGGCTGCGGGAAGGCAGGTGGAGATGTGACGGAGCGGCGAGATGAAACGCTGCTTTAGACTCGGAGAAAGTCTGCAACACAATCTTGTCCTGTGCAGTGTCACATGGCATCGCTCTGACAGCTGATTGAGAGTTTTGATGCGCACGGAGCCGCTCTGCAGCCCCCACTGGAGATACGGAGGACACAGGAGCTGATCTTACGTTTCTAATCAGTAATCTATACCTTAAAGCTGTATAAGTGCTCAATCAGTAGACTCTCTTAGCTTAGTAAATGCAAGTCATCTTTCCTCTGTCCCTGTCTGGGTCAGGCACAAAATCCAACCGGCCTCCACCTGTCAGTGCGCCTGACTCATGACAGGGGGGGCTTGTGAAACAGCTTTTGGTAGCGAGTTTCATATTGGACCTCTTTTTCTAGACCTATTGGCTAAGTAAGGATTAAACAAGGAGCCATGCATTATACAGTTTTAATGCATGATGCAGAGTGTAGAACATCTTGACACGCAGCGGAGTGGTGTTCCTCCGCAAAGTGCATTAAAACTGTATAACGCACGGATCCGAGTTGTTTAATCCGCTTATACCATGGTCCCACAGAGTAAACATTAAAGCGTATGTTTCATGTTCTTTATAATGGCAGAAAATCCTTCCCTGAGATGAGGCAGTAACTGTTAGGTCTCTTAAGTTGAAAAGAACCAGGAAGTATTACTTAAAAACGGAAGGGGAGGGGATAAAACTTCACACTTCACAATCACCGCACAGTTTTGGAATCATGTGACCTCTGACGTCAGAGTAGGTAAAGTCCTGTAAATTCCACTTACTGACCAATGCAAAACAATAACAGATAAACGGCGAGACAACAGCCGATTTGCAGCCAGACATCATCCTTCTGAACATCCGTCTTCTTTCTGAACCTCACCTCTACAGCTGAGGCTGAACTATCCCGGCCCAAAATCCTGGGAAAAGCGAGGGTTTCTGATCGCAGAGTAACTAGAAAAGGGAGGAAACTGTCGTCCCTCCAGACTGAGCTCACGTTTAGCTTCTAGGACGGTTGATATCGGCTCCTCGGTCACTTTCAGCGGCTCGCTCGACTTTTCTCCACAAAGCGCTTTGTATGAGCCGTGAGACGGTGTTGCTGTTAGCAGAGACATCTGTGGACAGAGTCAAACGGAAAATGTCCTGCTGCTGGGTTTGTTGAGGTGTAACGGAGCCGGTTGTCGGTGGAAGTAAACACAAGGATGCAGTCGCTGTTCGGCGGACATTCATGCCCCAGGTCATCTGCTGTAGTGGACTCCGTCTCCACATAGCAGCATTCAGAAATCCCGCTATTCCGACACACAAACGTCCCACCATTCCGACAAGGCTTTCCATGTAAGGAAATGTGTGTTAATAAGAGTCACTGACTCTGTGCTGTCCGGTGCTGAACTGCAAACGGTAGAGACCCTGATTAGGCGTTTTGCTTCTGAAAATGAATAAATATTTGCTTGCCACACAGTCTAGTAAAATAAGGAGGGTGAAGGGTGACAAAATTAAATAAATAAATATATAATGAAATAAATAAATATATTAGGAAATACATACCTGTAAATCTCCCATTAATTAATTAAATGTATCATAAATTTCTTAAAAACATAATTAAATAATTAAATTTACCACTAAATAATCAACTATATCATCATCATCATCATAAACTTTATTAAGGACACACATGGATCCATAGCAAAAAACTAAATAAATAGAAGAATAATAATCATCATAACAATAAGAAATGCATTAAAAGGGGAAAGTGGAGGACAAGAAGGGAAGGAGGGAAAATAGATTAAATACAATATCATTAAATACATCATGAAATTAAATATGCAATTAAATAATTAAAGGTCCCATGAAATAATTTAATATAGGGCCTACCTTTTAAGATAATGAATTTAAATACTAAAACGACATTTTAAAGAAAACTTTTATTTAAAGATATATTTAATTATTTCACTGTGTATTTAATTATTTCATGCCTCCTGTGAGAGCGCTGTTGTCATGAAATCATTTAAACTGTCAAACCCAGCCATCAAACTTAGTGGGCGGGACTTGTGTGGCTTGCCCACAGATCCTGACGTCTGATTGGCTTCTCCAGACAGCAAGTCAATACTAATCTATAACAGATAGGTCTTGAGAACAAGCAGAATACATATTCGAAAACATTTATAGCAGTTGTCTTTACGTGGGTTTGGAAGAGACTGCAAGGAAAAAGCCTTTTTCTTTTTTGGACGCAAAGTTATTTGTTTGAAAGGAATTTTGAAGTGTTCGTAAGCTGCCATGAGGGACTACTACCTCCGCCGCAGTCCAGTTTTACCCATTATCAGAGCAAAAGAGTTAACCAGGTTAGTTTTTGCCAAGGCACGACGTATTTGTTCAAACATGAGTTCGGGTTCGACTTGTGCTGTTGTCGGTTGTCACAGCAACTCAAGAAAATTGAAAAACGAGTTGGAAACATTTTGCTTCGAGCATCAACAACTTCGAAAGGTCTGTCCAGCGCCCTACGCACTGCACTCTATGCCAAGGAAGAAGGATTGGAAACTAGCGTGGCTGGCTGGCAGCTTTAAAATGTAAACACCTGCTGAAGAGAGTTTATGTTTGCACCTTTCATTTTACTGATAAAAAGCCCACAGAGCTACACCCCGACCCGGAGCTTTATCTGGGCTATGACCGGCCCTCACCAAAGAGAAGGCGACGGCTCCTCCAGACCACGTGAGCCAGGCGGCTTCCAGGAACATCAACAAAAAGACCAAACCTGTTCCCGGTGAGTGTGTATATATATATATATATATATATATATATATATATATATATATATATATATACACATACATACAAGGCTCTGGTGGTCAGACCGCCACGTTGGTACTACGGGGCCCAAAGTGGGCCGAGAAAATCTCCCCCACACCTATTGCCTTCCTATCAACTCGAACCAGTCTGACCAGTCTCCTCTGTCCTTTGGCATCAACAAGACATTTGCGGCCACAGAACTGCTGCTCACTGGATATTTTCTCTTTTTTGGACCATTCTCTGTAAACCCTACAGATGGCTGTGCAGGAAAATCCCAGTAGATCATCAGTTTCTGAAATACTCAGACCAGCCTGTCTGGCACCAGAAACCATGCCACGTTCAAAGTCACTTAAATCACCTTTCTTCCCCATTCTGATGACCAGTTTGAACTGCAGCAGATCGTCTTGACCATGTCTACATGCCTAAATGCACTGAGTTGCTGCTATGTGATTGGCTGATCTTAATTTTGCGTTTCCGAGCAGTTGGGCAGGTGTACCTAATAAAGTGGCCTGTAAGTGTACATATATGTCTAAGTAACTGAAATAAAGGTCACAGTGCAAACTATTGTTAACATAAACTGATCAATTTAGGTAGCTGCCCCTTTTCAGTGGATGCTGCTGCTGATACTCAGAGGATATGTCAGAATATGCACCCTCCTCCGTTAATCTATTTTTTTTACAAAGTAGGTCTAAAAACATTAAAATTTTGCAGTTAGATTCCCTCCACCCCCCCTTATTTATCTATTTATTTATTAACAGGTTGGTACAGATAATAGGTTCTTCAGGAACATGAATGGAAATGCACCATCTACTATTGAGTGGCTTTCACTGCGCGCCTTGAGAGGGGGGCTTTTCGGCACAACACCTGTTCCTGGTGTTTCAGATTTTGCGGTGGAAAACCGTTTAAGCACTTCTCGTAAATTTGTAGTCACTCTGGGGTCGAAATAACTAGTGATTTCGATAAAGCTGTTCTAATTTATGCATCTCAAACTGTGGTTGAGCGACTCCAGCCTCTATGTCACGAGCTTCGTCTAAAATGTCTCTAATCAGTTCAGCACAGAGCTCATTCAGGCAGGCATGAAGGGAGCCGCCATGTTTGAACACAACACTAAACAGTCAACAGGCCAAAACAATCGATTTCACAGGATCAACGTTAGTCCCGCCCACTGAGTTTGATGGCTGGGTTTGACAGTTTAAATGATTTCATGACAACAGCACTCACACAGGAGGCATGAAATAATTAAATACACAGTGAAATAATTAAATATATCTTTAAAAGTTTTCCTTAAAATATTGTTTTAGTATTTAAATTCATTATTTGAAAAGGTATATTTAATTATTTCATGGGACCTTTAATTATTTAATTGCATATTTCATAATTTTAAGATGTATTAAATTATTTATTGATGTATTTAATGGTTTAATGATATATTTAATTATTTAGTGGTAAATTTAATTATTTAATGATGTTTTTAAGAAATTCATGATACATTCAATTAATTAATGGGAGATTCATAGGTATGTATTTCCTAACATATTTATTTATTTCATTATATATTTATTTATTTACTTTAACAGTTTTCCCTCATAACCCTCCAAATAAAGCCCTGCACTATCACCCCGGGCCCGGCCAGGCTCTCCTTTTTAAAAAATAAATGAATAAATAAAACAGGTGATTAAGGAGATGTGTGCGGTGTTTGTTTTCAACAAATTTAAATGGCAACACTTGAATGCAGCAGCGTTCCTCCTCCCCCTCCCGTCGCTGATATCCTTGCTGTGCAGGACAAGCTGCTTGTTATTAGATTGATAGTTTGACTGCTCCTGGTTGTTGTCTTTATTAAGATAAAAAAGAAACTATTTCTGATAGGCCGAAGCCTTTGCTGCATTTATCATAATAATAAACACTGAGATACGGTTTATATTGCTGCGATTTGTAGGTCAAATTGCCGTGTGCTGTTGCAGTTGCATCGCTGAGTCATTTTTAAAAAACACAATCATAAATTAAACACCAGTCAAAATGCTTTATACACTATACAAACTCATGTAAGTATTGAAAGGTACAGAAATATACCTACTTGTGCTAAAAAAGTCCTCAGATAAGATTGGAGGTGTAGGCCTGCCTATAACTGCACCAATTCACATTAAATAAAATAATGCAGTCATCAAGTTTAACCTTATTTAAATAAAAAAATATAATGAATATAGCGCAATATTATAGGGGGGAGTGGATAGCCCAGTGGTAGCGTCGTGGGCTTGGGCGCGGAGGACCCGGGTTCGACCCGGGGTGGTACGACCCCTGGGTGTACCACTGTGGACCCCTGAGCAAGGTCCCTAACCCCCCACCAACTGCTCCCCGGGCGCCCTAAGTAGCAGCCCACTGCTCTCTGATACTCACAGTACAGAGATGGGTAAAATGCAGAGCCCTAATTTCCCCTCGGGGATCATACAAGTATAACAAAAAAATATATATATATCATGCCAAGATTCCCGATTAACTGTTGTTGGAAACTGCAGTGTGCTTGCATACAAACAGATGAGAGGATACCAGACGGATACAATGACGGCAAATATTTAGATTACTGATTTAAAATGTTAACAAATTAGATAAATAAATAAAAATAAAAAACTACAAGATTTAGATATAGACCTAATTAACAGTACTGTGGGCTTCAATCGTCCCCTGTTGCTATTTAAATTATGTCAAGAGTGAGCGTGCTGTGTTCAATAAAGTTTTAGCTTCTGAAATCAGATTTTTTTAATAATTCTGATGGAGCTCAATGTTTATCTGTCTTCATTCCGAACCAATTCACCGTATCTGGACGACCCGCGGTGCGTCTGGAGATAAAAGCAAATAATATTCAGTGTAACGCTGGTTTTGTGCGACATGCGTAAATGCTCACAAGAATACACACTTTCCCCTGCTGTACAACATGGAGGAGACTGGTCATCATTCACATGTTTTGGCTGGAATTAGTCAGTGACTTCAGGTGTCACCTGCAGCGCCGTCATTGATATCTTTTTTTTTTTTTTTTCTTTTTACTTGTCCTGTCCAGCATCAAAGCAAGCAGAATGGAAATCTGATTGCTTTATTTTGTTGAACAGTTTGCTTTACCAAACGGAGCTTTATGAACATAAGGCTCCACTTGATATCCTGTTTATTCATTTTATTTCTTTAATTAAACATTTGTCTACACCAGCATTCCATACCATACCACTGGGCTTGACAAGGGAGAAATGAAAGTTAACAGAGGTAATGATAGAAAGTGGAACAGAGAGAAAGGAGTAAGAAAGAGGAAGAGAGAGAGAGAGAGAGGGAGAGAGAGAGAGAGAGAAAACATGAATCCACTTACACAGTTCACTGGTACATCTGTACAGCAATCCCTAAACAACATTCCAAGGTCTCTGTCAGAGAACAAAACAAGCAATCCCCATACAGGAGGACTCGCAGGTGGCTTGAGTATACTCAGATCATACAAACACACGCAGAACTACGCAGAGAAGAGGTACAACCTAGTCATCGCAATGGGAAGCAGTGTCACAGTGTCAACATGCATAATAAGGGGTCTCCGTGGTGATACAGTCATGAAGATGCAGCCTCGTCTCTGCAAGGAGGAGGAAGCCCGCAAGGCTCACGACCCAGGACCCCAGCAGCCACCCAGAGGCCCAGATCCCCCCCCCCCCCCAGAACGGACATGCATCCCCCAAAAGGCGGCCCCAGCCGGAGCCCCCCGCGGTCTGGGGGCTCAGGCCCCAGCGGACCAAGACCAGCACACCAACTCCCCCCACATAACTGCACCAACCCCCTCCCTCCACCCCACACATACGCCCCCACCTCTCTATACCCCAAATACCCCATACAATCCCCCCTTACATGTCCAGCCCCGCCCATCCCTCTGACCTATCACACTCCCGCCCTTCCTTCCTTCAGCCCCTCATGACCATCCCTACTAGACACTCACGAGCATGCCCCTCCTTCCTCCATCCCCCCTTTCCTCCAACCACTTACCCACATCTCCTCCCTCTTCCAGCCCAAGTTTCTCCCCACCGTCATTGATATCTGTAACTGCAGTTATGTTGCATATGATGCCAGCTGGGCAAATGCACCGTTTCAGCTGCTGATGTGACGGTCTAAATAATGTAACAAGGCTGTATTTCTGCTTACAGTCAGTGATCCCTGAGATTCAGACATAAATCTAACGTGTTTCAGACCAGCCGAGTTACATTAATACGTGGGGGCATATTATAGTTCAGGAGATTTTGATAACAGATTATTAAGTTGGTTTGCGAGGTTGTGCTGTCCATCTGTTGTAAAAGCAGTAAAAACCTGCATGAGAGTGCTTTTAAAAGAATTGTCGGAATGGTGAGATGTTTTTTTTTTTTTTTTTTTTTTAAATACCATCATTACAACCATAGAATGAAAAAAATTGTCGGAATGAGGAGACCTAGCAGAAATTTAAGTGCTGCCATTTCCACAGTTGGGGACCCATGTCGGAGTGGAGGAATGTCGGAATAGCGACTGCCTCCCACCCTGTTGATTGAATGATTTTTATGTCCATCAAGCTTGACTGCTGTCTGTTGCGCACCAACCGTCCTTGTGCGCTCGTGACTCGCCGTGAACCATCTCAGTGCAGATGAGCCGAGAGAACATGGCTGCTCGCGGTTCTTATCTATGCCGCTGTTTGCTCTTAAAAAGAAAAAAACGGATGTGGATCAAGTCATGGAGGTGTTGGTGTTTGCAGTGAGGACGTTTTACGCTGCAGAAGAAGTTGGAGGTGAGATAATTATCACTTTTAGAAACATGGCTCCTCTGCTGTTTACTTGGAAGCTTACAAGCTAGCCACTCGGCAGTTCTCGGTTATCTTCGCCGATCACCATGAGTGCATGCGTTCCTGTGCCCTAGAGGCGTGGTTTCGGGGGGTGTATATTTTTTCAAATGTTGCTTGTTCGAACCGTTTTTCCAAGATCCCCTACCCTGCCTTTAAAAGCATGACAGCATGTACAGAATGGATCAGATGAAACGGGCTAATACACTTTGGTATCAGCATCATTACTAGCACGAAAAAGAAGACTAAAAGATTATAATATTGGTCGGAGTCCCGCAGAATCTATCAAGGGGGGACTGAGAAGAACATTCAACAAGAATACCATTTTTAAACATTATGCTCCTCTAACATGCCTTTTGGATTTGATTAGAAAGTGCTTTCATAAATGCACAATTCAGGTTTTATTTTTTAGAAATTTATTTTCATATAAGGATGTTCTTAATGCTGTTTGTGGGTATAAGTCATAATTCTCCCACATCCTGCATCTATAGCCTTACAGTATTTGCTTACTCTTCTTCCCGATTAAACATGGTGATTGGATGCTGAAACATGCTGGTAAAACATCGTTCTAGCCTCAGCTGCTAATAGTGCTGTTGTCCCTTGTGGTTAACTCTAAACCAATAGAAGAACTTTTATAATTAATTCAGCGCTGGCATTTTGTAGGATTTAAGCTTTTAGATGTGGGATAACATGATCATATTTACACTAGTGTCCTGAAGGCGTTGCAACCTGATCTCACAAAACATGGCATGACCACAACCAGTTTTACTCATTTTCGTGTCCCCAGCATGTACAGTAACTGCTTCAAATTACGTGCCACTGACACATAAAGTTGCGCAATGTCAAGCCAATGGTGAAGCTTTTCATCACACCCATATTAGGTCGTTTGTGCACAACAACTCGGACTATATTACTTTTTAATATCCACTCTGTTTATATATGCCATCCACAGTTCTTCTCATTTGGACATAACCTAAATCCTTTTAGGTTTTTTGGCTGCATGTTGCCTGGAGATACCTGGAATCGATCTCCCGAATTTCTGGATGACAGACAACTGCTCTATGTCCAAGTCTATTCCCCAAGAGCTGCTGTCATGCTGTCCCCAACATCACCTGAATTACTTCATGCACTGTCATTCAGCTCTGCAGAGGTAACGAGCCAAGTTGCATGACAGCGGCTCTGGAGGAATGGACTTGGACACAGAGCAATTGTCCATCATCCAGAAGTTCAGGAGATCAATTCCAGGTATCTTCAGGCCAAAAAACCTAAAAGGATATAGGTTACATCAAAATGAGAAGAACTGAGGGTTGCATATATAAACTGAGTAGATATTAAAAACGTAATAAAGTCAGTATTTTTGTGCACAAATGACCTAATATGGGTGTGTTTTTTTAGGCAACTTGTTGATTTTACATTGCACAGTTTTACGTGTCAGCAGCATGCAACTTGAAACAGAAAAGTTTGTGTCTGGGGACACGAAAAGCTTCACCATTGACTTAACATTGTGCAACTTTACGTGTCAGTGGCACGTAATTTGAAGCAGTTATGTGTTGGGGACACAAAAATGAGTAAAACTGTCTGTGGTCATGTCATGTATTTTTGTGAGATCAGGTTGCAACGCGAAACACTACAGGCAAATAGGGTAAAAAACTGTAATTAACTGGTATCACCATAAAACTTTCCTGGTTTATTCCTCACATTAGGGCTATCATTTTTTTGTATTGCAAGTTTTCTGGAATTTATGTTTAAATATGCAAACTAGGTGTTACATAGCCAAAAATGCACAAATTTGCACACATTTCTAGGAAAAAAAATCTAAACACAGGATTTAGCCAGATTCAAAGTTCCTTTTGAATTTTGCTCACATATTAAAGCCAAAGGTTTTCACAGAGGGAATTTTGGATATCTGTATAGAATAAACTGTCAACAACCAGAAAAAACACATTTTTTTGGCATATTTTTGGGATGAAATGTTCTGTAAATCAGGCTGTGAATGAGATTTGAAAAAAATCCTTCTGCAAAAGCTTTAAGAACACAGTCGGACCAAAACTTATGTAAGTGCTCCTGAGGTGGAGATTTTTTACCAAGAGTAAAAAAAAACTTTTTTTGAGAAAACGGCAACTTTAGCTGCATTTTTATGGGATTTGGGTGCTTCAGACAAAATATCATGAAGTGAACCCCTAAAATGTTTATATCGGACGTTTTATTTTATTTATTTTTTTTAACAGAAAACATGTTGAAGGAGGGAAAAAAAATGAAAATCTCAAAATTAACCAGGGGTCCGTTGCACGAAGCAGGTTTAACAAACTGAGTGTAACCCTGAACTAGGGATGGGCATATCGATACCTTGGAGTCGATACTTCGATACCAGCCAGACAAAATATTGGAATCAATACTTTTGTGAGTATCGCGATACCACTGTACAGATACAAAACATGCAATTTGTTTCTACTTCTGAGAGTTTTAGGCAATGAGATGATGAAAGCAGCCAGATTCTAGCTTCTGTATCACATGATGGCGGTAGCCTGTCAGATGTCATGATAAATGTTGTTACTGTTAGTGATGATGATGAAGTTTTGTAGTCTTTCAGTGGTTTAATGCAGGTTATTGTACATTATGTTTGGTAAATTTTTAATATTACTATTATATATATATATATATATATATATATATAAAAGAATGCTGCACAAGCTGATATGAAACGGGGGGCCTCTTTGGTGTTAGGATCCAAACTGCCCACTATGTGGGCAGGTTTTTTTGTTCTTTTCAGGCACTCCAGGGACTACTCCACAGTGGCAGGCAGGTCCTTGTCATTGGTCTCACCTGTTCCAGTCTTCACACCTGCAGTTCATCTCCTCATCAGCCATCTGCTTTAAAGACGCTCCTCACCTAGAAGTTGTTGCCAGTTCTTCTGCTTGCCATCCGTGGTAGTGAGAACCAGCCTTTTATTTCTTGACATATATATATCTGCAAAACATCTCACCTTAATTCTTCTGCCAGGATTCCCTGCCTGCTGCTGCCTGCCCCTGGAGTGCCTATCTTTGTCCTGCCAGCCAAGCTTCTGGTCATCCCCAACCTTACCTGTTTGCAAATAAAATCCTTCCTGTGAGTTCTGCATTTGGGTCCCTTTGTTCCAGCACCGAGTCCTAACAGAAGAACTGGCCATGGAAATGGATCCAGCAGGCTCACCACCTGGCCCCCCTCTGCGGGATGTCCTCTCTCGCCAAGGAGTTCTCTTAGGCCAACATGAGCATGTGCTGACATCACTACAGGCTGAGAACCAGCAACTACACCGAGCCCTTAAAGACCTCCAAGCCCATGTTTCAAACTTAACTGGTCACTCTGTCTCCACAGCCTCAGCCAGCCCGTGAACCCCGACCAGTCGATCCTGAACCTTATGATGGGACTCTGGGAAGGTGCCGTGGTTTTCTGCTGCAGTGCTCCCACGTTTTCACCCTTCAGCCTCGAACGTTCTCAACAGATAAGTCAAAGATCCTTTACATTGTTGGTCTGCTCTGGGACAGAGCACTGGCTTGGGCAGAGGATTCTCACCTCCCGCTGGCTACAAGACCCCTTGACCGGTTCCTGGACTCTTTCAAAGCTGTGTTTGACATGCCTTACTTCTCCGGTAACGTGTCCCAGAGGCTTCTCCAGGTTTCCCAGGGGGTGGATTCAGTGGCTGACTATTCCATCCGTTTCCGGACGCTAGCAGCTGAGGCCGGCTGGGATGAGGGGGCGCTTCGTGGAATTTTTCTTAATGGTCTTAACGAACAACTCAAGGACGAGCTGGCAGCTCGCGACGAACCCTCCAGTTTGGATTCCCTTATCTCCACAACCATCCAGATGGACAACCGTCTCCGGGAACGGAGACGGCAACGTAGGACAAGGCATCATGGTTCACCACCAACCAAAGTCCACCTGCCAACGCATCCAGTTACCCCACCTTCACCGTCCCTGGTTTCCACACCCCTGGGGGCTGATCATCCCGAGCCCATGCAGCTGGGAGGTGCTCGTCTCACCCCTGGGGAATGAGACCGCAGGTCACGAGAGGGCCTGTGTTACTATTGTGGGGGCACGGGTCACATGATCTCTTCTTGTCCAGTGCGGCCAAAAGGAAGGGCTCATCAGTAGAAACGGGGCTGTTGGTGAGCCAGACCTGTCACTTTTGATGTTCAACCCCGTTTTTCCCTCCTAGTTACTATCTCTTTTAAACTTATGTCCATCTCTGTTTCAGCCTTAATCGACTCGGGTGCAGAGGGAAATTTAATTGACAATAAATTCTGCCACCAACATCGTTTGCCTTCATCGTTGTTAGGGGCACCTATCCAGGCTAATGCCTTGGATGGTCGTTTTCTGTCTCGGGTCACCCATCAAACTCTCCCAGTAGAGGTAACGACATCCGGTAACCACCGTGAAACTCTGAACTTCCTCATCATTAACTCCCCCCACTCTCCAGTTGTCTTGGGTTTGCCTTGGCTCCGCCAGCACAACCCACAAATTGACTGGCAGTCGGGTAGAGTTCTCAGCTGGAGCGCCAACTGTCATGCCATGTGCCTAGGTTCTGCTTCTCCAGCAGTGACAGGTGGGGTTCCAGTTGATACTCCCCCTGATCTGTCTTCCGTTCCGCCTGACTACCATGACTTAGCTGAAGTCTTCAGCAAAGCTAAAGCTCAGTCCCTTCCACCTCATCGGCCTTACGACTGCCCCATTGACCTCCTCCCTGGTGCTCAGCTACCCGCTAGTAGCTTGTACAGCTTGTCTTGTCCGGAGAGGGAGTCTATGGAGGTGTACATCCGTGAATCCTTGGCTGCTGGCCTCATTCGTCCATCGTCTTCTCCTCTTGGTGCTGGATTCTTTTTTGTGAGTAAGAAAGACGGTTCACTCCGCCCCTGTATCGACTACCGTGGCTTAAATCGCATTACCGTCCGCAATAAATATCCACTTCCTCTCCTGAATTCTGCGTTGGAGCTTTTGCAAGGTGCACGGATATTCACTAAATTAGATCTGCGTAATGCTTACCATCTTGTCCAGATTCGAAAGGGAGATGAGTGGAAAACGGGGTTCAACACACACATGGGGCATTATGAATATCTAGTGATGCCCTTTGGTCTCACTAATGCCCCAGCCGTCTTTCAGGCCCTTGTTAACTATGTGCTTCGTGACTTCCTAAACCGGTTTGTCTTTGTTTATCTTGATGACGTTTTGATTTTTTTCACCTTCTCTCGAAGCCCACCGCACTCATGTCAAGACCGTATTACAGCGCCTCCTACAGAACCGGCTGTATGTCAAAGCTGAGAAATGCCATTTCCATACCCCTTCCATCAGTTTCCTGGGCTACAAGTTGGGTCCTGGGCAAATACAGACTGATCCAGAGAAAGTTCTGGCAGTCAAGAATTGGCCAAGACCTACCACCAGACACCAGCTCCAACAGTTTTTGGGGTTTGCAAACTTCTACCGCCGTTTCATCAGGAACTATAGTCGTCTAGCTGCCCCCTTAACCCAGCTTACCTCCACATCCAAACCTTTTCGGTGGACCCCTGAAGCAGAATCCGCCTTCCTCACTTTGAAGGACCGGTTCACAAGCGCACCCATCCTCATCCAGCCAGACACCAGTAAGCACTTCATCGTGGAAGTAGATGCCTCTGATGCAGGAGTTGGGGCGGTCCTTTCTCAGCGCTCGGAAGATGGCAAGCTTCATCCCTGTGCGTTCTTCTCTCGTCGACTAACCCCTGCTGAAAGGAATTACGACATCGGCAATAGGGAACTTCTCGCTGTCAAACTTGCCTTGGAAGAGTGGCGACACTGGCTAGAAGGGGCTGAACACCCGTTTTTGGTTTGGACCGACCACAAAAATCTGGCTTACATCCAGACTGCCAAGAGACTTAATTCCCGTCAGGCTCGTTGGCAGCTCTTCTTCACCCGCTTTAATTTTGTTTTGACCTTTTAGACCAGGAACCCGCAATATAAAGCCTGATGCTCTCTCTCGTCTCCACTTCTCTGACAACTCTCACTCTGGCCCCCAAGACATTCTCCCAGCCTCCCGTGTGGTGGCTGCCGTTACCTGGGAGATCGAGAGACTAATCGAAGATGCCCTCCAGACTGAACCAGACCCTGGTTATGGACCACCTAATCGTACCTTTGTGCCCCTCACCGTTCGCCCTCAGGTGCTCCAGTGGATCCATGGCTCCCGTTGGTCTTGCCATCCAGGTGGGACTCGGACCCTTGCCCTCGCCAAGCGCAAGTTCTGGTGGCCCACTATGGACAAGGACGTGCGTGAGTTTGTAGCAGCCTACTCAGTCTGTGCTAGGGGCAAGACATCTCACCAACCCCCGGCTGGTTATCTCCGCCCTCTACCCATTCCGGGCCGACCCTGGTCCCACATAGCCCTGGACTTCATCACCGGCCTCCCCCCTTCCAATGGTAACACTGTCATCCTCACTGTTGTGGACCGGTTCTCCAAAGCTGCCCATTTTGTGCCACTGACAAAACTCCCCACTGCCACAGAAACTGCCCAGCTGTTGGTCCAACGTGTAAAGAAAAAAAGGATTTTAATAATTATTTTTGGAAAAGAAAAAAATCATTAAAAAAAAAAAAAAAAAAAAAGTCAAAAAAAATTTTTTTAGGGGTTTTTTTTTTTAAAAAAGGGTTTGTGTTCCGCCTGCATGGCATCCCCTGTGATGTGGTATCGGATCGGGGCCCTCAGTTCACCTCTGGGGTCTGGAGAGCCTTTTGTAGCGCATTGGGGGCATCTGTAAGTCTGTCATCTGGTTACCATCCACAGACCAATGGCCAGACCGAACGGGCGAACCAGCATCTGGAATCGGTGCTTCGGTGTGTGGCCGCTGCCAACCCAACCACCTGGAGCTCTCATCTGTCTTGGGCTGAGTATGCCCATAACTCTCAGACCAGTGCAGCCACTGGACTTGCTCCTTTTGAGGCTTCCTTGGGCTACCTACCTCCTCTTTTTCCATCCCAGGAGGGGGAGATTGCTGTCCCGTCCGTCCGTCCAACATCATCTCCGTCGTTGTCGCCGGATATGGCTACAAACCCGAAGAGCCCTGCTACGTACCACTGAGCAGAATAAACGCTTTGCCAACCGTTGCCGGGTTCCTGCTCCTGCCTACCAGGTGGGACAAACGGTATGGTTGTCGGCGAAAAACGTCCCGTTGCGGGTGGATTCCCGCAAACTGGCACCCCGCTTCACTGGTCCATTTCCTATCCAGAGGATTGTTAATCCAGTGACGGTCAGGTTGACACTGCCAACCTCTATGAGGATCCACCCTGTTTTCCATGTCTCCCAGATTAAGCCTCACACTGTCAGCCCTCTACAGCCTCCAGCTGCACCCCCTCCTCCGCCGCGCATCATGGACAACGCCCCTGCTTACACCGTGAATCGGCTTCTGGACGTTTGACGACGGGGTCGTGGGCTCCAATATCTGGTGGACTGGGAGGGTTATGGCCCAGAGGAGCGATCCTGGGTCCCCCGTTCAGCCCTGCTTGATGCACAAATGGTGAGACAGTTTCATGCTGCCCATCCAGACAAGCCTGGTTGGCCGCCAAGAGGCGGTCGTTGAGGGGGGGGTACTGTTAGGATCCAGACTGCCCACTATGTGGGCAGGTTTTTTTGTTCTTTTCAGGCACTCCAGGAACTACTCCGCAGTGGCAGGCAGGTCCTTGTCATTGCTCTCACCTGTTCCAGTCTTCACACCTGCAGTTCATCTCCTCATCAGCCATCTGCTTTAAAGACGCTCCTCACCTAGAAGTTGTTGCCAGTTCTACTGCTTGCCATCCGTGGTAGTGAGAACCAGCCTTTTATTTCTTGACATATATATCTGCAAAACATCTCACCTTAATTCTTCTGCCAGGATTCCCTGCCTGCTGCTGCCTGCCCCTGGAGTGCCTATCTTTGTCCTGCCAGCCAAGCTTCTGGTCATCCCCAACCTTACCTGTTTGCAAATAAAATCCTTCCTGTGAGTTCTGCATTTGGGTCCCTTTGTTCCAGCACCGAGTCCTAACACTGATGAAGATGATGGAGGACACTTCCCATCCTCTCCACAACACGGTGAAGAATCAACAGAGTGTGTTCAGTGGGAGGCTGCGTCAAGTTTGCTGTAGGACGGAGAGATACAGGAATTCATTCCTGCCAGCAACAATCACCCTAAAGAACAAGACTGACTTTTTTGTTTATTTAAAAAAAAAAAAAAAAAGTGAGCTTTTACAATACTAAATTTCCCTTCGGGGATGAATAAAGTATTTTTCTTTCATTTCATATTTTCTATTTCAATATTTCCACTTAATAAATTTGTTTATTTTAGTTAGTATATTACGTTTTATTATAAAGTTGGGCCCCTCACCGCGACGAATCGATCGCTTTGATCCACTTCTTCTTTAGCATCACTTCAGTCGGGAATCAGTGAAAACTTAAGTATGGTTGGCGTTTACCCATTTTACAAAGTGGAGCAGAGATGGGACATTGGATTCAGTTATTGTTGAAATGGCCCGGAAGAGAAAAATGCCTAGATTCTGGAAACTTCCGGAAAGTGTGATTATCCCCTATTGCTACCTAGTGAAAAATAATTGTAGTGATCATAAAGTCATGTTTTACTCTCAAATTAACATACCTTCCATAGAATCGCAACTGTGTGGCTACTAGACCGTCCCATCCCCGCTATACAGGAGCATCCCATCGTGTCTGCCACTCTGTTAGCTCTTACAGATCTGGACATGAAAAAGTTCTGCCTTTTTCTGCCAGAAGTGGTGCAGTAATAGTGCACCATTACTGCACTATCACTGGCTAAACGGCTTGTCCCGCAAATACGCCATCACTTACGGTGTCTAAATTTGGCCTGTAGAAACATCCTTGTTCCGGGTATTCATTTATGCTCTGAAATCGTTTCCTCTGGGCACACAGGTGTTTCTCTGTGGGATTGAATTAGCAGACAAGTCGCTGGTTAGTGGCTGGTAAGTGGCTGGCAGTCGGCTAAAAGGGGAACTTTTTCATGCCCAGATCTGTACCAACACCCAGGCCAAGTGAGAGGCTGTGCTGGCTTGACTTGGACTGACACTGGACCGACACTGGGTATGATCTCTTTCTTCATGCAACAGAACATGGTCAACTATTACTGCTGTGTAAGTATCGGTAAGCTTTGGTGTTTTTATAGTTCCTCATTGCCGAACCATCCATGCCGAGTACCAACACAAAATAGTTAAAAGTATTTTTTTCTTTTTCTGTTGATATACTGTTTAGATCCCCGAGGGGAAATTAGGGCTCTGCATTTTACCCATCTCTGTACAGTAGTACCAGAGAGCTACAACTTAAAGCGCTAAGGGAGCAGTTGGTGGGGTTAAGGACCTTGCTCAGGGGTCCACAGTGGTTCACCTGAGTGTCGTGTCAGGGACTCGAACCCGGTTCCTCCGCGCCAAGGCCCGCGACATTAAAAACACGGCTCACCGGAAGTGCTATGACAAAACGGAAATGCCTCTGTTGAAAAAGTAGGCAGGACTGAGTAAGGTCAATAGAATGAATCGGAGTGGAATGAATGCCTTTGGCTGCCATGGCAACGTGGTGGAACACCTTAAAGGGGAAGTTCAGAATTTTTGACATAGGGCCTCATTTACAAGTGAGCCAGAATGCTACTGATCACTGAAGAGGGTTTCAACATATTTATCCGTTTTTGTTCGGGGTTGGGTGCTAATGTAGTGGAAGTAATAGGAAGCTGCCTGCATTAAACAATCTTTCCACTCCACAGAACATCAGGGAATAGCGGCCTTGGTAAATGTTGGTTAAACTAGTAAACTCATGTGTTGAAAAAGTAAAACTAGCCTTGCATGACAAATTTTGCGTTACATATTGAGGAACTAGTTTCTTACCAGCTTACTACCTTTGTCAGTGTATTTCGGTTCATAACAACATGGTGACAGTTGGTTTGATGAAAAAAGCTCAAAATCATCTTCAAATTCCGACATATCCTCATGCCTTTCAGACGTGGCCGTATTTTAGACTTTATATTTGTGTAATCAGATTCATTCATGTATGTAGCAGCAGATGACATCACTCTGCTGCCAAATACAGGAAGTAAAACTTTGTAAAGTGTCTCAGCATCAACAATCAAAATGCAACGAAATGCAGGTTAGTTTTATTTGTAACATTATTCTGTTAACACTGCATTTACACAGATAGTCTGAAGTTAAAAATAATTTGCCTCGAATGTTGTGTGGAGTGGAAAAGATTGTTATTAATGACAGGCTAGCAGATTCCTATTGACTTGCATTAGCATTAGCATTGACAACCCACTGGAACTAGAATAATGAATGAAATATGTTGAAACCGTCTTCAGTGATAAGTAGCATTCTGGCTCACTTGAAAATGAGGCTCTATGTCAAAAATGCTGAACTTCCCCTTTAATGTTATATGGTTGCCTGGCAACATGAAACATGCCTTCATTGTGTCATCTGTGATGTCATAGAATCAAATGACTTAATTCTGAATCTAGCCTAAGCAGGAGACAGAATTTCTCACATTAATACACAAGAGACACACGTGACATTTTACTGTTTTACTCTCCGACTGAATCAAACATACTTCCGAGTTTTGTATATATATATATATATATTTAGAATTGATATTTGAGATATTTTCAAAAATTATACTTTAATATATAAAAAGTATATATATATATATATATATATATATATAAGTATATATAGAATAATTTTACTTTATTAATCCCGATTGTTAAATTCGGCTCTGCTCTTAATCTGTCTCTAGATTAACCATAAAGAAGTGGGCTGCCAATTGCATAGCCTGGGGAGCACTTGTTGGGGTCTTGTTTAAGGGCCTACAGTATAGTGGTTTGTTCAGTAAGAATAAAAACCTACTCCTCTGAGCAAACATGCTATTCTTCCTTGTAGGTTGGCTTGTGGGAGCCATTGTAACAAAGACGGCAAAAAAACTTTTGAGTCATCTTTTGAACAAGAGGACGGAGACATTATTGGAAATGAACATACTTTTGAAAGAGATTTTGAACAAAAAGATTCTCCCAGTGATCAAACGTATAATACAACTGAAGACATGACTCCCACAATGGGACACACTGCGAAACAGGAAAGAATTGCAAGAGGAGTTGATAATTTCATACAGGAATTTTGCGGTGAAAAACTGGAAACTTCTGTCCAACAGGATTCTGATGACCATACTGAGGAAAGTTACACCAAAAAAGATAGCGTTTTTCAAAATGAGAAAAATATTGATGGGCATGAAGATGTGACAAATGATCTTGACACATGTGTCCAGCATTCAAGTGATCATACAAATGAATGTGACATAATAGGAGATACAAAACCCATCAGCCCAAATGAACCTGTAGACCAGGAGAGAGACATGAATGAAGATGTCATCCTAGAACAAGCAGATTCTCCCAGTTATCTAAATAATATCACAACAACGGAAAGTGTGACTGGCATCACAGGTAATGCTGGGGAACAGGAGAGGAACATCCGTGGACATGAAGACACTGTTGCACTCACAGCAGACAGTCTTGTCCAAGATTCAATTGATCACACAAATGAAGCATCAACCTCACGAGACAGCCTTCTGGAAGCAGCCAGCCTAACAGGAAGTACCGGTGAAGTGAGGAGTCAAGATGTTGGTCATGAAATGATCACTGAAAGCGCTGTTAAACGTTCTGACAGTAGAGATACTGATTTCAGGCCAAGTAGCCCACCCAGACAAGATACCTCTGATGACGATATGGAAGCTGATGAAATGCAGGATAGAGAAGAAGAAGAAGAAAAGAAAAAAGAAAAAGAATTTAAGGAGGAGGAGGCAAAGAAGAAGAAGAAGGAGAATTAGAAGAAGAGGAGGAGGAGGTGGAAGAAGAAATCCCTGCGAGTAGCACACTAAGCTGCTTGTTTTCTGATGTCAGCATAACACATTCCTTTCTGCAGTTCGTTTTATATGACTTTGACATCGATGAAGAGGATCAATTCAGTCAGTGTTGGAACGCTTCAACAGCAACACTTGTACTGAGAAGTATAATTTCAGCAGCCTATTATAAAAAAGGTAAATGTTCCCATGCTGAAATTCCTCCAACTGTGAAAAAAATATATACAAAGATATCAGCTTACTGTAAAAAGCAATACAGAATGGCTGATTTATTACAGGCTGCCATGTTTTGGGTGAACAGATATAAGATTATGTCAACTTCGATTAATGTTACAGTTTCAATAACATGTGACAACTGTCAGTCCGAAAAGAGCAAAAACAAACAGTTGAGATACTTTTGTCCCATCCAACCTTCACTTTATAACCTAAATGATTCTGTCAACAAATTACAGAGTAAAGTCCAATTTGAGAAAAGATGCATGACATGTAACTCTGAAGTAAGAAGAGGATTCTTTTTTAATTGCCCTGATTTCATTGTTCTGTACTTTCGTCTGCCACACAATGTGGAGTTTTCGCTGTATGAGAGCCCGGAAGAATTCTTCCACCTTTCTGGAGAAAGTGGAACACAGAAATACAATTTCAGATCAGTAATGTGGCACAAAGTCTCAAAAGTATATTTCAAACGCTTTTATTTATATCAGGAGTTTACAGGAAAAAATGTCAAAACTGAGGAACTGAATATAGTGTTGGAAGACACAGCAGATGACGTTGCAGATGGTTTTAAAAGTGGGGTTATTTATATATATGAAAGGGAAACGGTGCCCATTGTACATGTACATTCTCTTAATTTTCTGAATAATAAAGCAGCCACTACTGGTAAAGGGAGAAACCAAGATGCTGGACAAGACAGAGAAGAAGAAGAAGAAGAAGAAGAAGAAGAAGAAGAAGAAGAAGAAGAAGAAGAAGAAGAAGAAGAAGACACATTCACCACAGACTGCCAACTAATCTGCAAGTTTTCTGAAGCATTTAACCGCAGCTTAATGAATCCCTATCTGCAGTCCATTCTGCACGTTGTCAACATCAATGAGGATGATCCATTTTGGAAAACTTCAGTAGCAGCACTTGTATTTAGAAATATCATTTTAACAACCTATATAAAAAGTAACTGTTTCTCTCCAGCTGAAATGTTACCGGTTGTCAGAGAAATATGTGCAAACATACCATCAATTTGCTTTGAACAGCAGAGAATGGCTCATTTTTTACAGCATGCCATGTATCGGGTGAACCAAAGTGGTATAATGTCATCTTCACTGGATCTTACTGCTTTAACAAAATGTGACAACTGTTTGTCCACAAAAACCAAAACTAAACAGCTGGGTTACTTCCTTACCGTCTTACCACCATATACTTATTTGACTCATATGGAACTATATTATTTCAATAGTTTAAAAAAGAAAGTCCACTGTGGGAAAAGATGCAAGACTTGTAACTCCAAATTAAGAAGCAAATTCTTTTTTAATTCTCCCAATTTCATTCTTCTGTATTTCCCTGATCCAGCTCTACATAAATCCAAGACTTTCAGTCTTCCCACAATAAATGGAAAACAGAAATACAAACCCAGCTCACTCACCACCAACAAACACTCAAAATCAAATTTTGAATTGTTTGCATCTTGGGATGTTGATGGAGAAAGGTCGACAGCTTATGCACAGACCATGTATGTAGTAAATACAGGTAATATATGTAAATATGAGGAAATTCGCATATATGAAAGGGTCATAAAATAGGCCATAGAAGGGCATCAGCTGAGATGACCCTGTGGAACAGGAGAGAGATATGAATGGAAATTAAAATGTCATTGTACAGCAAGTAGATCCTTAAGGTAATCTAAATTGTCTGATACCACAACAACAGAAGGCATAACTGGCGTTGTTTTATCTAGAAGATTCAGACTGAAATATGTGTAGAGAAAGATCAACAGAAATGAGGAAACTGTTGCATTCACAGTAGACACTTGAGAAGATGGTAGCATAAACTTACAGCTCTCGATCCAAACTCGATAAAAAGCATGAACTCAAATATTTTTGACTGTTGAATTCTGAGTCAAGTGTCATGAAAGGTGGGAGAAAACCAAGAAGCTTCAGGGTTAACCCTGGGTTTTTCGTCCTACAACGCTGGTTCACTTCTGATCAGGTTCTATCTCCCCGGTTACTTATGCCGAACGCCTAACCTGGTCCAGACCAGGTTAAGTTCTGGATAAGAGATCACAGAGTATAAAAGGACCACCCCCTGACCAATTAGCGCTCTTGGAAAATGGCCTGCCCACTTTTACTTGTCGATGCTGGTGCGCAGATCATGAGAGGAACTCTTAGAAGAGAGAGAATATTCAGAGATGGTGCAAACCTTTTCATTTGCCAGATGACACTTTATATGAAAGATGGAGGTTTTCCTCTGCTGGACTCCGTTACATCTGTCAGCTGTTGGAGCCGAACATTACAAATGTACCGCATCACAGCCGCACCGACAACACCACAGATGCTCTGCATCGCACTGAGGTTTTATTAATGTTAATAGACTCATTAAATTAATTTTGATATAAACCAATGCCTCACCTCGAGTGAAAACAAATATTAGTGCTGTACTGATGTAGCTGAATAGCTTAATTTTTGTAGCTGAATTATGCTCACAGTGTTCAAATCCCACTCAGTAAAACGTCATTCATTTATTGCTCGTTGGTCCATTTGTGGCTGACGTCACTTTAGACAGGCGGTCCCTGTGGAGAGACAGTTGTGAAGCGGAGGGGACATTGGCTAGTAATGTGGCAGCACATTCAAGGTCCTAGCCAAGCATAGATCGGCTTAAGAGAGAAGGCTCATAACTTTCCCTCTGCATGTCCGGTCTTCACAATTCTAATTATAGAGCTTACTTTATGAAACTGACTTCATACTTAGAAAGCACAAGTGTTCCCATTTTTAGCTTTTTCTCCCCAAATAGGTTCCACATCCAGATCTCTCACACAACAGCTGTTTTAACACAGTTTGTGGATGCAGCTGATGATGAAGATTTTAATGCGGCTCAAGTACTATGAGAGACAGGGTTGGAGACAGAGAGGGCGGCTGTGGTTTGGGTGGTAGAGCAGGTCGGCCAATGCTCGAATCCCCATCTCCCAGCTAGCAAGACACTTAACCCTCCTTGCCTCCAGTGAGGGCCTCACCGGTGTATGAATGTAAATGTTCTGGTGATAGTCGGAGGGGCCGTAGGTGCGAAATTGTTGCCATGCTTCCAGTCAATGCCACAGGGCAGCTGTGGCTACATAGCTTACCATCAAATATGAATGAGAAGCGAAAGAATAATGGACCTGTTAGCAATATAAATCGAACCCATTGTTATTACATTATACTGTAAATGAAAACGATGAGGTGTTTCTTCAACAGGAAAAGTAGCAACGTATGCTTCTTAAAGAAGTAGCATCCATCCTGACATGTTATAGGCTATCTGGCTATAATGGTGGTGAAAAGATGTGGCCATATATATATATATATATATATATATATATATATATATATATATATATATAAACACATATTGCTCTGTGTTAGTACTGTATTTACTGTAAATAAATATTAAATAAATATTGAAATAGTGTTTCTTGTTTGCTTTTTTTCCAAAGTTCCTAATTTTTTATCCTTTAAATTAATCTTCAACCCCCCACACCACTTTTAATTTACAGTAAGAAACAACACTTATTACTTTGTATGCTGCATATTTCATATAAAAGGAGCTTTACACAGAAACTTATCAGAGCTGAATGCTTGATAATGACGTGTAGTGTTAAACAGTTTATGTAGTCTTGATATGAATGTGTACAAGAGAGTCATTTACATTTTAAAAGGTTGTAATTGTTATGTCTTTGGTGTTCTTATTATTCAAAAATTGGTAGTGAATGAGGGGCTGTCTTTGACACTGCGAGGGTGGCGAGAAAAGTTAATGTGCTCTAAAATGCGAATGTAGAAATGTTGGGTAAGATAATTGTATGTGACGAGGTTGTGAAATTTGAATTGGGAAAAATTGAGGCTGGGTTAATAAAGGCCTTTTTTTAAACATTGGGGCCTATTTATAAAGTGGCGTATGTACAAAAACTGGATATGCAAATATAGTCAACTTGGGATTTGTAAAAACCAAACTTGGTTGGAAAAAGTCACTAAATCGACAACTCTGTCTGGTGTCACCAAAATTAGAGATATGAGAAACTGCGACACTAACGGCAGAAGAATAAAAGAAGTGATGTGAAATGTGGATTTGTGAAATAAAATATTAAAGTTATTTGGAAAAATTAAAGAGGCATATTTCATATTAATGAGATTAACATTTCCCTCGGGGCACCTTAAAAAAAAAAAAAGACACTTTCCCGAAGGTACTGGAACTACCTTCATTAAAGTCTTCAAATTGCATTTTGTTTTCCTTTTTCAATAGATATTTTGAACAACTTAGATTAATATAAATGTGGGTTTATAATAATATATAAAACATTTGTTTTTATGGCTTTTTGTTAAAAAAAATAAAAAAATTTTTATTTGAATGAGAAAAAAAAAAATAATTAAAAATAAGGTTTAAATTAAATATTTGGTGTAGTAATATGTAGGAACATTGTTTGAGGATTTTCTTTAGAGTATTAGATTTACTGGCTACCGCACTCACTAAGGTGAAACGGTCTTCTTCAGTGTTAAAATGGTGCTATTTTTATTTTTAATAGACATTTTGAACAACTTTAGATTTATATAAATGAAAGTTTATATAATATTATAAAAAATTGTATGGTTTTTTTTGGTTTTGTTTACAAAAACACCATTTTATTTGAATGCGAAAACTAAATATTTGGTGTAGGTTATTAAGTATGAGTAGGTCAGTAATATATAGGAACATTGATTTTGAGGATTTTTATTTTATTTATTTATTTTTTAAGAGAACACTTTATTTGTGTTACAAGATATACAAAGTGGCACACATAAAGTTTGAACAACAGCAAATATAAGAATATTCAAGGTTCATTCTAAAGTGGTCAAAACCACTTTTCAGTCCATGTCCATTATTTTATTCACATTTAGCCCAGGGCTTCCAACGGTTTTGTAATTTCTGCAGAAAAGCATCAGTTCTTCCATAATACAGTTCAACTTTTTGGGTAGAGCTTCCATAATGAGTGATTTCCATATTGAGATAGATGGAGGTTCACTTCAACCCATTTCACCATAATAGTTTTCCTCACCAGCATTAAGAGAGTTTGAGTAACATCTTCATGTTGTAATAAATGGTCATATTTTGAGGCATTTTACATTAGAGCTATGAGATTTATTGGAAAAACTGACACTCTTTCACCTAAGGTCCGAAACGGTACCTTTGTAAAACTGTTGTAAAATGCCGTATTAAAACTTCATCACTTTTTTCATATCAGATCCTTTGAAACAACTTCAGACCTACCCAATAATGTGAAGTTTTTCACTATCCTTATATATTTAGATTTTTAAATGCTCTTTTTTTGTCATTAACTACCATTTTTTTTAAATGAGAAAAAACCCTGAATAGGAAATACTTACAAAAATAAGATGTAAATTGGAATATTTTCTATCAGGATATTTCAGCCTTGAGAAGGTCAGTAATTGGTAAGAAAATTGATTTTGAGGCATTTTTACTTATAGAGCTACAAGCATTTATTGGAAAAACTGACAATCTTTAACCTAAGGGTACCGAAACGGTAAAACTGTAGTAAAATGCCATACATTCAAGCTTTTTTTTTTTTTTTTTTTCACTTTTTCACATCAGATCCTTTGAACAACTTCAGACTTAACCATAAATGTAAAGTTTTTCATTCTTTTTAGATATTTTGATGTTTTTATGCTCTTTTTTGGCACAAACTCCCATTTTTTTAAATGAGAAAAACACTAAAAAGGCCATATTTACAAAAATAAGGTGTAACATTTTCTATGAGGATATTACAGCCTTGAGAAGGTTGGTGGTTGGTAGGAAAATTGATTTTGAAGCATCACTGGTTTCAGAGCTATGAGCGTTTATTAGAAAAACTGACACTCTTTCACCTAAGGGAACCAAAACGGTACCCTCAGTAAAACTGTAGTAAAATGGCATATATAAATACTTTTTTTTTTACATCAGATTCTTTAACCAGTTCAGACCTAACCATAAATATAATGCTTTATATTAAATTTCAGTTTTTTTGTTTTTTATTCTCTATATGTCAGAAAACCCCTGATCTACCATACTCTACCATATTTTTCTGCCACTGCCGCCGCAACCCAGACACACGTGATGACGCTGTTCTGGCCGTATTCCATATCCAACCTTTAAAATTTGACTTAAACTTGCAAAAATAACTTGTGAATATCTCTGTATAATAATCTAACACAAATCTGTGTTTGTGTGCAGCTGTGGTTTGGATGAAACAAGCAGGAGGAAAAATCCATTCAGATTTCAGACTGTAATTTCTCTAAGAGGTTTGTTTTTGTCTTTGTACTTTAAATGTACAAAGCAGCAGCCGTACTTCAGTCTGCTACAGATAAAATGATGGATGGAACTACTTGATGGTCGATGAGGACAGCATGCTCATAAAACACATGGTGATACACATGAATAGTATCATGAGGACGACAGAATAATACTGCCATTGTGATAAAAAAAAAAGCAGGCCTGGCTTGTGTTAATGAGCCTGCACGGCTAAAACTGCAGTGTGTGCCTGAACAGCGCCAACACACAAAGCATGTAGTTTCAGCTGCAATTATACTGAATTACAGATTTTTCCATAATTGCAATTGTCATTCACAGCCCATGTTAATCCTCTTCATCGCTTTACTCTTACATGTTACAGCCTGTGTTGGCTATTTAAAGAAACAACACTGCATGAGTAAGACAATATTATTTGTGTCCTCAAAACAAAAATGTCTTCTAGGGAGCATAAAAGCATAAATCAGACGGACATGATGATCACAGCATTAATGATTTTTTTAACATCATACATTGCATGGCAATAGCAGCCCTATTTATATGAAACAGACACTTCAAGGACTTTTTTTTGTTTAATGAGTCTTTCATTTTGCACAAATGGTAAAAATAATGATAATGATACATCAAATTTATAGTGCCCTTCACATTGTGGAATCTCAAAAGGCTGCAGGTGTGAAAAAAAAAAAGCTTTATTAGAAAACAAACAAACAAAAAAGCTCAAAACATTAAAAGTATCTTAAAATATATCAAACATATCTAGGCAAGGAAACCGAAGTACAAAAAAAAAAAAAAAAAAAAGATTAATAGATTGAGTCACTCTCAAAGTGTCAGAGAGGGCATTCCACAATTGTGGGGTCATGACACAGAAGGCCCTGTCTCCCATCGTCCTGAGTCTGGTTGTGGGAATATGGATGAGGCTGGTGTGAGTGGAGCTGAGGGGACATGCTGTAGTTTGTGGAATGAGGAGTTCTTTAAGGAAGGGTGGGTCTTGTCCATGGATGCATTGATATGTGAGAAGGGAAATCTTGTAGTTGATCCTAGAAGAAATGGGAAGCCAGTGGAATGAGCAGAGCTGGGGATAATATGGTCGTGTTTATGCACGCTCATCAGGACTCTAGCTACAGAGTTCTGAATGCATTGGAACCTCTGTAGGCTCTTGCTAGTGATCCCGACAAGAAGTGCATTGCAACAGTCCAGTCTGATAAAAGGTATCTGTAAAAGAATAGAAATAGTTTCCCAAAACCTGCATAAGTGTAATATAACAATATTCCCTCCATTCTGTGTATTGGATGTGTAAAGTAAAAAGTATAACAGAAATAAGGTAAGTCTGATTCATGTGTCTTATTCGTTGTTTTATCAGGTAGGAATTTAATGGTGCACCTGGTAAACAAAAGGAGATAAAACTACTCTATGTACAAATGGTTAATAAGACAATTATATGAACTCTAAAGAAAATCTTTTCCTTTAAAACCATAACTATCCAATGCACTGCAGCTGAGTGAATAATCTATAGGAGTGAAAACGCATAAATATCCCCCCTAAAAAAGTAAAATATGAGTCCTCTGACTATGTGTCTCAAGTATACGTGAACCTCTGGCTGAAATACAATTTAGTCAACTTTAATATCTTAATTAAATATAGAGATTCCAAAAGAATTGGCCCCTGGACTATCATACAAGTGTGACGGCACTGCAGCTTTCTTGTTAGCATAGCAATAGGCTTTATGCACAGCTCCAGTACTTCCTGAACTTAGTACTGCACCTTTGTTTCCTGTCTTTCAAGATTGGATGAACTGATTAATCCAGGTGTGTCTGACCTTTTGCTGAGATCAGACACACCTGGATTAATCTGTTCATGCAATCATGAAAGACAGGAAATAAAGGTGCAGTATTAAGTTCAGGAAGTAGTAGATCTGAAGCTCATTATTGGCCAAACTATGCCCAAGCAATTCTGGTGAAGCAGACTTCACTATGTACTGCTTAATAAATCATAACTTGACCCTGATAATTGCTTATTAAGTATTAAATATGAAAATCTTAAAGGAATAGTACACCCACACAGAATGATGGTTCTTCATTTTCTACTCACCCTCATGCTGAACAAGACTCTGGAGCACTTTTTTAAAATCTCAAATGCAGCCGGAGATCGGACAGGTTTTTGTTTTCCCCCAACTTTCATATAATGGAGTTCAACGACCCAAAAAAGTCCATAGAAGTCCACAAAAACTTGGCAATATTCCTCCATTCTGTTCGCCCAATGTAATCCTAAGTCCTAAGTATCCTAAGTGGGTAGCATCCATAATTTACTGGAAACAATATTTTTTACGATATTCTGAAAAAGTATATTTTTATAGCCTAAACAGTAAAACATCTAGCTACCGCAAAGCGCGCTCCAGCTAGTTCACAACACTATGGAAGCCTCGGTAGACAAGATAGCGCGTTCTCTTTTTCTTTCTTTCTTTGTTTTAAATCAATAGCCAACCCCTCTTGTACTTGTCCCAGTTCGTCCATAGCTTGTTCGCTTTTAGCACAATGTAAACAGCAAATTTCTTCTTCTACGCTTGCATTATCAGAAGAGAAGGCGCTGAACGTTGCAGCTTCCGTAGTGTCGTGAACTCGCAGGGGTGCACTTAAAGGCAGCTGGATTTACTATAGGCTATAAAAATATACTAAATGATGCCGTTTCAAGTAAATTATGGACGCTACCCACTCAGGACACTTGGATTACCTTGGACGAGCAGTATGGAGGAAAATTGCCAAGTTTTTGTGGACTTTTATGGACCTTTTTGAATCAGTCGCTGGTGAACTCCATTGTATGAAATTTGGGGGAAAACTAAAACCTGTCCGGCTGCATTTGAGATATTAAAAAAAGTGCTCCAGAGTCTTGTTCAGCATAATGGTGAGTAGAAAATGAAGAACCATCATCTGTGGGTGTACTATTCCTTCAAGATTTACAGCTTTAACCTTTTTGTAGCCCCAAAAGTACATGATTAATGGTAATCTGCATTTGTTTGTCTTTCATTTTTTTTTTTTTTTTTTTTTTTTTTTTTTTTTTGTCCTGGCCAGAAGGAAGGAAGAAGGAAGGAAAAATTGTTTTTTTTTTTTATAAAAAATTTTATTAAGGGAGTGGAATTAATATAAGGCTCACTTGATATTATTTTTATTTATTTTATTTTTTTATTTAAACATTATCTATTACTCCATTCCATATCATACTCTGGGGTGAAAAAGAAAAAAAAAAATAAAAAAAAAAAAAAAAAAAAAAAGAAAAGAGAGGGGGGAGGAAGGGAGAGGGAGAGGGGAGGAGAGAAAGAGGACAAAATTCGGAAACATTCCACACCCAAAAACATCCGAAAAAAAAAAAAACATCAAGCAGCGGGGGGATAAAAACTAAAAAAAAAAAAAAACAAAAAAAAAAAAAGAAGAGGAGGAGAGTAGGAGGGGAGAAGGGGAAAGGACAAGGAAGGGAAGGGGCAATGAAAAAGAGGGGGGATACGCCCCCGGGGGGGGCGGGCCCCCCCCCCCCACAGCCGTCCCCCCGTGTCTTTCATTTTTAATACAAATGTATGAGGAGAGGGCACTAGTTAGGTTATAAATTAGACTTTAATTATTTATTCTTTAATCAATTTTATTAATAATTTCTTTCTTGCTTGCTTTCTTTCTTTCTTCTTTCTTACAGCCCAAGTGGCGCCCTAGGCAGCCGCCCATGTGGCCTTTGCCAAGAGCCAGCCCTAGTTGGCAGCTTTATTGTTAACATACCAAACCACACTGACACTTCTGGTGAAATAGATTTCACAATGTCCGTTTACCGGCTTAATAAATTATAACTTGACTCTGATTATTGCTTAATAAGTCTTGAATATGAAAATCTTCAATTTTAAGCTCTAACCTTTTTGTAGCCTTAAAGTGCCGAGTTTGAATAAATAAAAGGCAAGACATAATGATTTAAAAATAAAGGTTTGAAAGTACAATTACATTTATATTAAGCCCTTATTTTGCCAAGAATCTTATTGCCCAGCTAATTAGGGATCAATGAAATGTTTAGTATTGTCATTTTAGGCTTCAACTGATTTAAAAACCAAAAAGAACAAAAACAAACAAACACACACACACACACACAAAAAAAAAAAAACAGATTTGAGCTTCTGTTGCTATACCATTATTACAAGTATATCCTCATGACCCTGAACTGGATAAACAGTACAGAAAATGAATGAACACATAAATCCCTGTCCTGGAAATAAAATGATCTGACTATAAGTTAACCAAGCTGTGACGAAGAATTTACCTTTTTTGGCTGAGGTGTTGCATAAAGCGACTGATTGAAAATAGTTGTGATTAATTTATATTTGGGCTTTTTTTTTTTTTTTTTTGCCTTAAATAAAAAAAAAAAATCCAGGTTGATCTGTAAAATAAATAAAAAAATGATTGAGAGATTGCATTCAACTTTGAGTAATAAAAGGAAAATAGGATGTTTATATTACAATTGTTATTGGTATTATAAATTATAATGGCATCACTAGTTATTGCATAGTAATGTCATTATAATTATTTTTGTTATTGTTTTAATAATAATTGCTATGTTACCATATTATGGCTATTTTTTATTATTAGTAATACTACATTCATCAGAGTAATACTAGGAAACAGTTAAGTAATAGCAAGTGAACAGGGTGTCATTATTATTATTATTATTATTATTATTATTATTATTATTATTATTATTATTATTATTATTATTATTATTATTATTATTATTGCCATTGGTATTGGTAGTAGTAGTAGTAATATTGATATCGCTAGTTTTTGCATAGTAATATCATTGTAATTGTTATTAATGTTATAATAACTGCTGTTGTTAACATATTACTACTAATGTTATTACATTAATTGGAAGCTAAGTGACTGAATGATATTGATTGGATAAAAAGGGGTGGGATATTATAAGTTTATACTTCTTCCCACTCCCTTTCGGATGTGTTTATTGAAAACTATGTGTATAGTTGGTTTATTTTGTTAACTTTTCTTTCTTTTTTTTAATGTTTTCATTATTGTTAATGTATGATCATCTTTGGTTATTACATGTCTCGAAATAAATTACCTACCTACCTACTGTAGCCAGTTTGTTTTTGTGCTGACACTTACATGTGGGTTCTAATGAGTGTGTGCATATGCCTCCATGGAAAATCATGTCAGTTTCATGATTCAGCCTCCTGATAAGAAATTCCCGCTCCAGGACTCTGACTGGAAAGAGGAAGTTGGCAAAGTTTACAACAGGTTGTGAGGTCAGAGCGCAGAGCCAACACCGCTCTGACTAATGATATGCAGCCGTAACAGCGTGGTTATCATACCGGCTGGGGGGGTCAAAGGCTACGATGCACACGCTTAGTGAGGCTAAGAAAAGCTTTTTGATGTACATGAACAGCTCTAGAGGGACCACTGATCACTCTGTTGGTGGTCTTTCTGCAGGGATGATGTAGCAGTAATTTTTGCCTGCTGATTTTTAAGGGGAGGCACTACAGCCAACAATTTTTTCATCACCTGGTCAATTTTGAGATTTTGTTTTTTTCCTCCTTCAACATGTTTTCTTTCAGACTAGTGTAAAAAAACAAACAAAAAACCCCCGTCAAAAACAAACATTATAGGGGTTTATTTCATGATACTTTGTCTGATGCACCCAAATCTCCTCAAAATGCAGCTAAAGTTTTTTAATCGGAGCACAGCACCGTGGTGCTCGTCTGAGCCCCGTCATGGAACATTGGATTTTCCTGAACAATGTCATCTCAACCAAACTTGATATTTCCAGATCATGAATCTGATTGGATCTGATGTCTGTAAATAGTGTTATTGAACAAAAATGTGGAGAATTTTACCATCCAAAACTTTAAAGGCTTTAACTTTAAAGAAAACTTTAAATGTTTTCTCAAAATGAGTTTTTATCTCTTATTCCGGGAAAAAAAAAAATCTCCACTTCAGGAGCATTTACAGAAACCAAACTTTCAAGTTTTGCTCCTGACTGTATTCTTAAAGTTTTACAGAATGATTAGTTAAATTTTTTACCCTATGTGCCTGTAGTGTCTCGCCTTAAGGGACACTGATTTGTTGATGGCTTTTCTTTTTTGTTGTTTTGTCTGGTTGTTCTAGTTAAACCAGTCATTTGTAATTAGGTGCACAGTTCTCACTAACTCAGAAGAAATCGGTAACCAACATCTTTATAACAATAACTAAGATCTAATGAGATGTGAAGCCTGAGGCCATTCAGATTTTGTTTGCCAGTGTGTGTTATTCTGACAGGACTGTGAAGAGCACCTCCACCCAATTGAGCCGAGTCCCCAAGTCTAGTGGACTATCCTGGTGTGAATGCACCCTAAAGCAGTGATTTTCAAACTGAGGGTGAGGAACCCCATGGGGAGAGGGGTTTAAAAACAAAACGTCCTCCAGTGGGTACTCAAAGATCCCCAAAAGCAGTCTGGTGGATATTTTGAACGGGTTGTATTTGTCAAAGAAGTGAATCAATTGTGTTTTCAAACGCAGTGAGCGCCCGTCTTTACCTTAATTCGGGCCAGGGGTTTTGAACAAATGAATTAAAAAAGAAAAAAAACAAAACTTATGCAGCAACAAAAATGGAGGCGACCACAACTTTGTTATTACCTGTAAGAGTATTTATTTTCCCCACGCTGATCATCTGATAAACACAGTTCACTGTCTGAAGTGCCCATGATGCTAACAGATAGCCTTTGGCAAACACACTCTGACCTACCTAGCTTCTCTACATTAGGTTATGACCAATCAAAAATGATGTCAACTTGATCATATCATTATCTTACCCAACCCTTTTAGTGAGGGGGGAAATTTGGCATGCCAAAGTTCTCCCCATGTCAATCAGTGTAGTCAAACATGCTACAAGTGTCCGGCATAGTTTAAATTCACTCAATACAGAAACTCACTCATTCTATTTTACGTGAATTCTGGGATTCTGGATTCTGAGCATGAACATAGCTTCAGGAGCTCAAAAAACCTTTAATAACACCTGTTCCTGCCTACACAGATTCCCAGAAGCCATTTGTGTTAGAGGTAGATGCCAGCCATGGAGGGTTGGGAGCAGTTCTCCCCCAAGAGCATGAGATCTATCTGTGCATTTATGAGCTGTAGTTTAAAGCCTACTGAGGGTTACATGAAGAACTATAGCTCTATGACGTTAGAGTTTATAGCCCTTACTGTAAGTGTGCTGTGACAGAAAAATTCAGAGTACTAACTGGGCAACATCTCTGATGGGGAGTGCAGGAGGAGATAAGTGCATTGCCTCGGTTGTTGAGCTTAGATTTATGTCTTATCCAACATCAGGACTGCCATATTGGCCAGTTGTTGAAGTTTTGGGATGAAGGTAGGATGCCTGATGTTAAGGAAAGAAATGAGTTGACTAAAGGCAGTAAAGAGCTGGTATGGGGGTGTTTCAGGAAGAGAGAATTCGTACTCTACCGCTGTATTTGCACTGCAGATGAGCAGGCTTAGGTTCAGCAGCTGATACTACCCAAGTTTTTGCATAATGAAATTCTCTGCTCTCTGCACAATGACTAGGACCAACAAGGGGTTAACTGGACTCTGTAGTTGGTGCGTACATGTTATTACCGGCCTAGCATGTAACGGGATGTGGAAAAGTGGTGTGTGAGAGGTGTGTACTGTCAAAGGCTATGCAACCAAAAGTTCAAATTTATATGGGTACCGTCAAAGCATCATGTCCTCATGAAATCCGAGCTGTAGATTTCACAGTTTTGGAGCCTTTCAACTGATGATAGAGAAAATATTCTTGCAATGTGTTTTTCCAAGCACACACAGACTGTTCCTACATAAGATCGTCAGGCTAGCTCTGTGGCTGAAGCGTAAATCATAGTCAGTAAAAATCATCAGCTTTGTAAACTTTATAATACTGAAAAGAGCTGCACAACCCCAAACCATCCCCAAGGAAATGGCCAGTGCGATTGCTTTAATTGCACATTACATGACTTGTTGCGTACTCTCCCTTCTGAGCAGAAGCAGGTAGACTCACCTATCTTGGTGTTATTTGCATGTAGCACCACTGTTTACCAAACAACTGGCAGGACTCCATATTTTTCAATGTTCAGCAGGGAGCCACAGCTGCCAGTAGATTTTTTTCGTTGGGAGTAAAACAGATGACCTTCCTTTGAAAGAATGGGTAGATGAGCATCAAAAATCCTTAGCCGCAGCCTGGCAGTGTCCAGTAGGATTTTTCAAAGGGATTTGCAAAATCATGACCTGGCCCCAGATTTTGAGGCAGGAGATGTAGTGTATACAAGCATTCATTAAGTTAGGGTCGGAAGAAGATTCAGGATTTCTGGGATCCAACCCCTTACAAAATAGTACGCTTGCCCCACTGAACAAGGAGTGGCATATTTAATAGCACTTGCAGGTCAAGAGGGGCCTGTTGGGCAGGTTCACAGGGCAGAGACTCAAGATGAAGAGGTGCAGGTAAAAATACTGACTGAAGCAGATCTAAGCTGTGAATATGGTTGAACCTGAATTATTGTAGGGAGTGATGAGGGTGGGGGTTCCTGAAAACGACTCAACTCCTGTTGCTCAGCTTCCTTCAGGCCAAGAACTCATACACAAAACTGGCACTTTGAGTTCTGAGGTCAGCAAGGAGAACTGCAGGGCAGCATTCAAACCCACATAAGATGCCTCCATCTGTGCAGACCAATTTATCTATTGCATATAATGGGAAAGGATGTTCATACTTTTGACTGGTAATATTTATTTATTAATAGAGGGATTTTTTTACAGTTTATTTTTATAGTATTAACTAATTTATTATTGAATCAAAAATAAATGTAATCTACAAAATCTATACTTTCTGTATACTTGTATCTCTCTTTTATACTGCAACTCTGATGTAACTGAGTTTTTACAATGCATGTCTGTCTTATATTCAATGGAAACGTTCTTTAAACAGTCACAGGCTGTTGCTGGTATGGCAGTACAATCCATTTATATATAGAAATGTAAAAACCAAAACAAAAATTAAGAGTGAATTTGCCAAATTGTAGCATTAATGACAACAATGATCATTTTGGGAGAGAAAAAGACATTATCATGGAATTGTTCAAAAAGATAATACTTTTCCACCACTGAGGATAAAAGTCAAGGTTTCTAGTTTATTTTCTACAAAAGAGGATTAGGGCCTCTGAAGAAAATAAAATTCTGGGACATAAAGAAAAAAAAAAGGAGAATTAAAAAAAATTATTATTTCTCTGAATGTTTTTTCTTCATTGGCCCTAATCCTCTTCTGTAATTTTCCAACGAAATATGGACATTTTTTTTTTCCTGTGAAGTGTTTCTTGGAGTTTAATTCAGCTATCCAAATAAAAAAATATCCTGGTTTTGAATGCGACCTCAAATAGTTGCTGAAGGAGTCCAAGGATCTCCTAAAAAAATGGCCTCCAAAGAAAAATGGAGCAAATCAAAGTGGCCATGGAGAGGTAAAACTCTTAGTGGATTGATGAATTTGAAAGATTTTTAAAAAACAGCTGCAAGAAAAGATTGTAGCTTACTTTGACCTGAACTGGATGGTGGCTGAACTGACCGCACTGCTTAAAGTAGCAACAGCCAGGATTAATCCTGAGATCTCTGCTTCAACACTGGAAGCAGGCGGTTTATCTGTAGAAACAAAGAAACACCAGAGCAAAGACTAAAGATCTAAGATATGAGAAGAACTGTGACGTACTCAGCTACTACTCACTGGGCAGCCGTTACGTTTCTGTATGGATATTGTGCCAGCAGGCCTGTTCACCCCAATGACTCGTACAAATGCAGGCATGAAACAGTTATGGCTTATTCTGCCAGAAGTGGTGCAGTCATAGTGCACTATTACTGCACAATCACTGGCTGAACGATTTGTCCCACAAATACGTCATCACGCACGGTGTCCAAACTTGGTGTGTGGAAACATCCTTGTTCCGGGCATTCATTTATCCTCTGAAATTGTTTCCCCTTGGCACACAGGCGTTTCTCTGTGTGATTGAATTAGCAGATAAGTTGCTGGTAAGTGACTGGCAGTCGGTAGAAAGGGGAACTTTTTCATGCCCGCATCTGTATATGATGTGTCCAGACAGGAAAACATTGCAACTACCACCAGCTGTTTGCAGTCAAACTGCAGAAGAGGAAAATATAAAAATTCAAAAATAAAAATCTCACTCAAGTGTTCAGCAGTTTGAGTAAGCTTCCAGTTTAAGTTCTGTATTTTTTTTCTTACAATAATGATGCAAAAGTGTCATTTGGGTTGCAGTTTAGGTTTGCACAGTAGCACAAAGCTGTCAGTCCAAAGATACAAATCCTCACATGAGAGCAGTGTCAAGTTGAGGACTCAATCTACCACCAAAAATATATGAACATGGACCATGACGGGCGGATGCTGTGGTGTTGTAAATCCTGTGGTGTTGACATGTGGCATGTCACTTGCTTTCTACCAAAAACTCAATGGATTGTGTCAAAATGAAAAATGAATAAGTAAAAAAACAAAAAACAAACAAACAAACAAAAACCACACACACACACAAACACAAACAAGTTAAAGTTATTTAAAAAAAAAATTCAATCCAATGAAATTAAATTCCAATTCAGCTTTATTTGTACTGCGCCAATTTACAATGTCATCTCAGGGCACTTCACGGATAAATGAGTTAAAGCCAGTTTATAACAGCCTTGGTAACCAACAGAGTGGATCAGATCTTGACTTCGCTTAAATTCCTTATCCCAAGTGGAGCCGCATGGCGACAGTGGAGAGGAAAAAACACTCTTTTAATGGTATGCTACTAAAATGAGTTTCATCAGAAATAATCAAACATCAGGTACTGGATTAGGCCAGTAAAGGTCCGAGCTGATGAGTCAGTTATTTTCAGCAGCATGTATGTCAAAGAGGTATTTCATTAAAATTAGAGGAAAAATAAGAGCAACCATGTAAATCACTTGCTTTTATTGGCTCTTATGGCACTTCCTTTAATGACTGACAGATTGTTTGTATGAAGTACAATAATATTTTTATTATCACAAAATAACTGACATTTTTATAACCTCAGACTTTATTTTTTTATTTGTTAGACAGGCTGGTCAGGTTCATAAATAATTTCGCACACTGACACAACTTTTATTTCATGTGTTAACCAAAACAAATTGAGGATAGTTACTAATCAAAATAGGCTTAAAATGGAGACTCTCAGCTTTAATTTGAGGGTATTCACACCCAAAGGGGAGAAAAGAGTAGAAATAGAACTTTGATTTGTAGCTGGCTTTTTCTCAAAGGACCAAAAGTAATTTAACTCTAAACTTATTTCAGGAGCTTGATGGGTTATTCCCTGATGAATCTGTTATCAATCAAGCAGGTAAAAAGTCTGGAGTTGATTCCAGGTGTGACATTTGCAGTTGAAAGCTGTTGCTGTGAACCTTCAACATGCAGTCAAAGGAGGTCCCAGTGAACGTGAAACAGAGCATCCTTCAGCTGAAAAAAGAAGAAAGAAAATCAGTAGCGTAACATGATGGTGATAGGCCCCGGTGCAAATTTTTTTTTGTGTGTCCCACCTGTAAACACAAACATGCACATGCTCATGTGCACGCAAGCGCACATGTTCTACCAAAAACGCTGCGTGCAGGTTGCGGGTAACAGAAATTTCATTCTCTGCATGGGCGCCCACACACACACACACACACACACGCACACACATTCTTGGACTCGAACACACACAGTTTGAGAGAACTGCTGTTGTCACCGTGATGGATTCCTGTTCTACCAAAAATGCTGCGTGCAGGTCGCAGGGTAACAGAAATTTCATTTATTTCTTTGTGGACATGAGTGTGGGTGTGACTTTTTGCGTCGCGCATCACCACCGTCCAGCAGTGAGGGAGACATTTCTGCTGCGCAGGAGCAGAACAGCTGAAACCAGCATGGTGGAGAACATCCGACCTTCTTTATGCAGAAATCTCCGAATCCTAACCACCAGGTCTCCTCCTCTGACCAGTTTTATAATCCGTTGTGCTGCTGGCTTAAAGATTACATCCATATTTAAACCCTCTCATGTCGGCAGGTGCTCCGTCCCCACCTGCTGAATGAACACCGGTTCTTTACTCTGGCCCAGTAAAGAACCGGTGCCTGTTTAAAAGCAGTTTGGAGAGCGAGGAGCGCGTGGCTCTGAACCAGAACCAGCTCAGTAGGAAATGGGCCCATGGTTTACTCTCATTTTACAGACCCAACTGAGGTATTCCATTCACAAAAACTTAGCCAGTCAGATTGTGTACAGCTGTTTCCATACACGTGTTCATTCTCTGCATGGGCGCCCATTAAAATGCATCAGACACCGACCGCTTTATTCGGTTTACAGAGGGTTTTATGTGTGTGTGTTTTTAAGATAAAGAAAAGGTAAAGCAGTGTGCATGAGGTAATGCTACATGGACACGGGTATTTTTTTATTTACCCTCCCCTTAAATCTGATGGACAGCTGCTTTGCTTATTTTTTCCCCTTCCTTCATGGGCCCCTGAATGCGCCTGGGCCCTGGGGCAGCTGCACCAGCTGCACCGTCGATACTTACGCATGTGAAGAAAATAAATCCATCAGAGACATATAAATCATGTTAGGAGAATTTCAGGTGATATTAAAGAATAACTTTCTTTTTCTTTTAACCTGGAACTTATTTCTAGGGGTTTATAAGAGCATTTACTCGCCAGTAAAATTTCTGTATCATTTCAACTCCTTTGGGAGATTTTACGTTGAGTCGCCGTTTGACATGCATCCATATAATGGGAGAGACGGGGCAGCTTCTCTATAAGGCATTATCCGCAGCAAAACTCCTTCATTTCACCAATAGTTAAATAGAATGAATGAACGAACCAGTACTATTGTCCCATGAGTTCAGAGGTTCACAGTTTTCAGTTTGGTGGTGTCTGGGCAGTGAGCTGCTCTCTCAGCTTTATTTGCATGTTTACAGGGTTGCTGTGGCTCAGGTGGTAGAGCAGGTCAGCCAGTGGTCAAAGGATCGGCGGTTCGAATCCCGATTCCCCCAGCCATTTGTAGGTTTCAACCCTCTGTGTGAATGTTCTGGTGGTCAGAGTGGCCATAGGCATGAAATGGCTGCCACACTTCCGTCAGTCTGTCCCAGGCTACATATGTCATCATGGTAACCATAGGTTACCAACACCACTATTCCATTATTCTTTCACTCCTCATTCAAATCAAAATCAAATTTATTTATATAGCCCTTTACAGTATCCACTGGACACACAAAGTGCTTTACAGCAGGGTAACAGAAAAAGAGACAACAATGCAAAACATAAAAATGCAAACTTAAATACTAGGAAAAGTGAAGAACAAAAAAGAGCTAAGAGTGAAAACGGTAATGTATGAATGAGGAGTGAAAGAATAATGGATCCACTTTGAGTGCCTTGAAAAGTGCAATGCATAATTTACGCTTCATTTCACATTAGGCTATACTTGTCTATAAGTTAAACATTTATATTTAATTTTCATCACATTTCTTTTAATTTCTTATGTTCACTCATGTGACTCTTTGGTATTCACTGATAACAGTTTCCCCTACGCTGTGATGGTCCACTATGACTATATTATTAGTGCCAGACTTTTCAAAATTAAATTGTTTCACATGGACAATGTCAAAAATCAGCACAGCAGCAGTAGGATACAATGCTGTCAGACAGCTGCTCTGCACATGAATGCAGCACACAGAGAAGCAGGGCCTAATTAAACACCTGATTTAATGCCTGAGACACTCCTGTTGTGAGCTGACAGAATGCAGCACCAGACGGACCTGGTGTGAATCGACCATAAGGCTTTAAATATATGAACCTCATAAATAATGAGTGTAACGTTGGTTTTAAAGGCAGGGTGGATGATGTTTTCCAGGAGAATTTTTCACTATATTGTCTTAAATCTTCTTCACACCCCGATTGCAGCCAATTCATGCAGAACAATTAATTAATTGTTCTGACACAAAAATTTAAAAAGTAGTCACCTGTTGAACGCACAAGACTGAAAAAACCTCATCCAATTGTCTCTGAAAAAAAAAAAAAAAAAAAAAAAAAAAAAAAAAAAAGGCCTGTGCTTATTGATTGAATGGTTATATGTCCATCAAACTCAACTGCGGATTGTGCCCCCCCACCCCCGTGCACGCATGCTGACAACGTGCTGTGAACGTCTCACAGTGTACATGAACATGGCTGCTTGCTGCTGTTATTTGTGCAGCTGTTTGCTCTTAAAATCCACCAAAAAGAAAAAAAAAAAAAAAAATGGATGCGGATCAAGTCATGGAGGATTTGGTGTTTGTGGTGTGGATGTTTTGCACCTTAGAAGGAGTTGGAGCGAATTATCACTTTTACAAACGTGGTTCCTCTGCTGTGTACTAGCAAGATAACAAACTGTCCACTTGCCTGTTATCAGTTATGTTTGCCACAACCACCGGTGCACACGTTCCTATGCTCTGGAGACGTGGTTTCGGGCGGGCGTATCTTTTAAAATGTAGCTTGCTAGGATCCACTACCCTGCCTTTAATTGATTTGTTTCATGACTGTAAACACCAATATATCCAAAATAAGCTTTTCTCGATGAAAAAATGACAAACTGGAATTTTCCATATGGGATGAGTAATAGACAGAAAGTCTGTTTGTTCCCGCTGTCGGCACAAACTTCGTGACACTGCCACTCAGGTCCCTAAGGTGGCAGTTCTCGTGAATCTAGTGACAGAGCTCAGTTTGGAGTTGAGGATTTTTTTCTAAATATATCATAATAGGGGAAATTCACAGGAAAACAGTAATACAGGAGGTCATTTGGAAAAAAGGGTTAAAATAGGGTAGTTTCCTGGACAAAATAGGAGACTTGAAAGCTATACAGGACTGTCTCCGAAAATTAGAATTCATGATATTCTAACATTTTGAGATAGGATATTTGAGTTTTCTTAAGCTGTATGCCATAATCAGCAATATTAAAACAATAAAAGGCTTGCAATATTTCAGTTGATTTGTGATGAATCCAGAATGTATGACATTTTCATGTTTTTTTTTTAAATTGCATTACAGAAAATAAAGAACTTTATCACAATATTCTAATTTTCTGAGACAGTCCTGTAGTTGGGGGTAAAAATCTTCTCCCAGAAGAACATTTTCTGTTTTGATGCATTTTGTTAACACAAAGAGTCAGACTGAAACAGCAGTTTCTTGAGGACAGAAATTACAGCAATGAGTTTGACAACTTTACAGCATATGAAATATGACAGCTTTGTTTTTTTGTTGTTTAGATCTGCTTGATGTCTTTGCAGAAATCGCTGAGACAAGTTTGTGCATGGTCTGAAACCATTGTAGCACTAATAATGTGGGTTATTTTCTGCACATCAAACTGATTTGCATATTGTAGGCAATGATGAAAGTAACATCAAAGCTGTCATTAAATCACAGGAAAACCTAAAGTTTACAAGGGTTACATGTAGTGCAGCTTGCTTTCATATTATAAAACACAACCGTGTATGTTTGTGATGTGGAAGTTTCGAAGGAATGGAGGAACATGTTTGTGATCTCATGAAGAGATACAATTCCAAATAACTCAAAAATAAGTACACAGGGTTAGATTATGGGATATTTTTGTTCATGTTTTGTGTCAAAGTGATTGGAAAATATTCTTTGAGAGTTCTGTAATGACTGTTTCCACATAGCATAACATGCTGATAAGGTTCAGTTTACACATTCCTGGACAGTTCAGTATCTGCTTTATCAGCACAATGTTGTCTCAGTTCATTTTAGTTTATTAGCACAATCAGTCCATAGCTTCATAAACACAAATCTCCCTGTTTCCTCTGACTGGAAAAGTAACTGTTAGTGTTTCTGTATCGCCATAACTTTTCTAACAATACCCCTGCTCTCTCTCTTTCTCTTGCTTTCCATGTCTGCCGCCACAGATACACAAACTCTTTCTCACTTTCGGGTTTGTGCCTCTGATAAGACATCAGAGTTTTTGTTAATTACGCTGCTGGATTCCTGACAGAAAGGGGCTGCCCGAAGCCAAAGGTCGGCCAGCAAAGCATCACAGGCAGAGGATGCAGAGCCAAAAACAACACTGACCAAAGAGAAACAATAACCAGTGTTTCTCTTTGATGCCCCTTGGGCTGCTAGCTTTCTGTACACGGTGAAGTTTCAGTTTTATTTGTCTGTGTTTTTGGAAAAACAAACAACAAAAAAAACTTTTCATGCATCAGCTGATTTTGTACATTTAGCAGTGGACATTCTCATTACATTTTAAGTTGCAGCGCACTAGACTGCAGGTTTTATTTTCCCTGCTTCAGAACACCTTACTCAAGTTAATGGGTCGTTGTGCAAAAACTTATAGGACCTGAGTTTGAGATCCCTGCAGTAGAGCATGCCAAGATGCAAGGCGTCTCTGACTACGTTAACACTCCAGGTCTTCATGCTCAAATCTGAATCGTACATAAAATCTGATTTTCTGTGTGTGTGTGTGTTGTTGTTGATCATGTTGTCATTTGCATGAAGCATCCATCAGACTTCAGTATGGATCAGTGTTTCTCAATAGGGGATTATCACGCTTTCCGGAAGTTTCTGGAATCTAGGCATTTTTTCTTCCGGGCCATTTTAACAATAGCTGTCCCTGCTCTGTTCCACTTTGTTAATCAGATAAACGCCAACCATACTTAAGTTTTCATAGAGTCCCGACTGAAGTGATGCTAAGGAAGAAGTGGATCAAAGTGATTGATTCCTCGCGGCGAAGGGCCAAACTTTATAAAAAACAACGTAGCACGTTTGTTTGTAGCCGGCAGACTACACAGCTGGTGTTAGCAGGCTAGCATTAGCCAGCTTGATGACGTGCCTAACTTTTTGTGGCTGAAAACACACAAGCATCTGAAAGCGTCTCCTTTCTTGGCAGTCCCCAATTGTTCTACTGGAAACGGGGGGTACAGACCCGATTTTCAGATGCTTGTGTGTTTTAAGACTCACAAAGTTAGGCACGTCAGCTAACGCTAGCCTGCTAATGCTAGCCTGCTAATGCTAACGCTAGCTGTGAAGTGCCGGTGTTGTGCCGCACCGGCTACAAACAAATGTGCTACCTTGTTTTATTTTAAAGTTTGGCCATTCACTCTATCGAATCGCTTTGATCAACTTCTTCCTTAGTATCACTTTAGTCTGGAATCCATGAAAATTTAAGTAGGGTTGGCGTTTATTCAATTTACGAACTTGAACAGAGCAGGGACATTGAACTGGCCCGGAAGTGGACCGTCTAAGTGTTTCAAGTTCCGGAAACCGGAACACGGAAGCGTGATCCTATTACGGTCCTCAGGACCCACTGCCCTGTATGTGTTCATACTCCAACACACCTGATTCAGAGTAATGACCTTTGTTCTTTGTAAGCCTGTAAATGAGCCATTCATTTTATTTGAGTGGGTGAAAGTAGGGTTCCCTAGAGAAGACATAAAGGCCAGAGGGTCCTGAAGACCGGAATTGAGAAACACTGGTATGAACTGACAGCTCTGAAGTGACCTGCATGCTCAGCAGAAGGCATATAAGACACCGCAGGCTGGGTTTACAGAGGCAAATATGGATATTAGGCTTGTTAGCTCTTGTGTGTATCAGTTTAGAAGTAAATGTGCAATCATATATGGGGGGTGGAGTGAGGGATATAATATCTGTCCACACGTTTGACTATTGCGTCTTCTCTGGAGCAAACCTAAAATGTCTGTCGCACTTCTGTGATGTCAAAGTTGGATGAAATGCGAAATGACTGTTCAGACTACTGTTTCAAATGGACCACATATGAAAGTGGCCCAACTGTCCAATATAAAGCAGATTGTACTCCTCATGATAAATTCATGTTTCTTTCAGCTCTTACAGGTTTCCACTGATAATATCTGTTTTTGTAAACAATACAGCTGTGCAGTCATGGACAGAATGGTTAAATACCTGCCACGCAGTCAGATTTACGATAACAGAGAATGACTGGGAAATATGATTAATTTCTGCATTGCATATTTCCAGTAAAATGACACTTTTCAACTGTTTTTTTGGTCAGTACCAGCCTACTCAAAGCAATGGTCCATACCAATGGCGTCCCCCCAGATGTGCCAGGGTGTGCCGTGCTGTAATGTGGATGGCTCTGGGCGTGCATGAGTGTGTTATATTTCACTATGTTCACCGCATTGGTAACACAATGTCCGTTATGTTTTTGCTTTTTTTTTTTAAAGACAGAACTTTTAGCAGTTTTCTCAGTGACGCGCCCCCTATTGGCGGCTAAACTATCATCCATCTTGCATCGTACCTGTATTGTGATTCACTCCAGCCAGTAAAAGACAGTCTTATCTTGACTCTTGTTTTGTCCCTTCCTCTCTTTCTTTTCCTCTCTTCCTCTGGTAATGTTTCCTTGCGTTTCTTTACCAAATGTGACATGATGCGTGTTCAAAACACCCACAGTGTTTATATCTGATTCATATCTGTTTGCTAGTACATGACGCAGTGCACAACCAATAGTCGGCTGCAACGTCACGGCCCCATCCCAGATGGGAAACTTACATACTGCTGTTTCTGAGCCTCAGAACGTCTCTGGGCAGTGATGCATAATGAATGTTGGTGTGACATCAAAATGAGTCAGAAACGCATATTTTTAAGGTCTAAAACTTACGCTGTGTGTCTTTAAAACATAGTGTTTTCTCAATTACTTTGTCTTTGATTTATTTGAGAGCATGTCACGTGTGAAAGTTTACACCTGCTGTGAGCTACTGTTAACTATTACTAATAGAACGCACACAACGTGTGGATATGTTATGTGTTAATAATGTTGCATTTGAGAGAGATGCAAACTTTTGAATGTTCATGGAGGTGTAACGCTGTTGAAATAAATTTGGCAAACCCTATATTTGCTGGTGCACACCCTAAGTCTTCTTTCTGGCTACACCAGTGCTCCATACTTCTAATTATTTGGAACAATGCATTAATTATGTGTTTATCAAATGCGAAAAAATTTGACCAATTGATGTTTCTTAAAAGCAGCAGACAAAGAGAGGTCAAAGAACAAAGAAAAAGGTTAAAAGTTTTTTTTTTAAGTTTTTAAAACAGCTTTAAGACTTCTTTTTAAATTGATTGCTGCTCTGAGTTGTCATGTCACCTCTTTGCCTCGGGGTTGTCTAAAGAGCTTCTCAGCAGGAGCTGAAATACCTGTCCTGCCCCTCACTGAAAGCCCCCCTCTACCATAATATCACACTAATTATTCATGGAAGGTGTGCATCTCAAGTTACTGTTGGTTGTTTCAGAAATGACTGGCCTTTCACACACTCAGTAAAATATGAATAAAACTTGTTTAATTAAACTCATTCATAGAGAGAAGTAGGCTGGGGGTGTCAAGCTTACACTGTGGGTAACAACAGGGACAGCTAAAACACACTTCCCTTGGGTCCTGTGCCTCACCCATCCTTTGCACGTTGTGTTATTTGCCAAATATATCATGTTCTCTCAAATGGTTTGCAAAACTACTAATCACTTAAATGTATTAGAGACATAAATGCAGAAACTGAGATGAAAAATAATGCAAACAAAAATAGGATGCCTAGGACCAGGCCAGTCGCAGGGAGGGTGCGAGGCCCTGTGTAAACTCGAAATATGAGGCCCTGCAATTTGACATGTGCTAATGCACTTGAATAACAGTCACGTACACAACCGCGTGTAATCCCGCTACATATCAGGACACGCTGGCAGGACTGGCGTAATAACTTTTTGCTCGTTTATATTCACTTTAGGTGCCTACAAGTGCATCAACTGTTGCACGATATTGCAGTTGAGTGAACTGTATCCAATTGCGGTAGAGACGCTCCACTCTGAAGCACCTGGTGGAACAGGGAGCCAGTCTGCTCCACGGCACTTTGGTTTTCAGTGGAACCCCGCGTGTAGTTGACATGCGCAGTGTACCCAGCTGAAATGTCCCCAACTCCCTGCAGAAGCTCTCTTTTCCAAGAATAAAAAAAACACACTTTTTACGCAAAGTATGACACAGTTCTGTGATGCCATGTGTTAATGATGAATTCTGTTTCTAAAGTAATGGATTTCAAAAGGCTCTAAACATTGTTATCACTCACTTTATTTTCTGTCTTACAGTTTAAAAAAGCATGTCAGGGCACTTTTCACACAGATCTTCACACCAAGACCAAATGACAACTTGTTATGGAAGTCAATAAAAGTCCCAACATCCTGTTTAGAAAGTTAACAGACTTAGTAGGCACTATAAATTCACATTAACTTCCAGCAGGGATGAAATTCACAAAGTGTTTATTTGTTTTTTTATACTGAGCTGATGTGGAAACCGCATGAAACATTTCTGACTTTAAAGCCTTTAAAATGATCTTCATTTAGTAAAAGAACAAACACTGATTAACATTTTTATGCTCTAGTTAAAACACGTCCCCTCCCTTTTTTCTGCTCCTTGATTTTCTTTCAAATAGCACAGTAGCTTTGATTTATAGCTGATAGTTTCACTGAGTTGTGCTGCCTCTCCTGGGCTTCCCGGGGACGCCCAGTGGGTTTCACAGCAGGAGCTACCTGTCCAGCCTCCTCTCCTGGGGTCTCTCCTATTTATTGATGGCCTGTGGCCTATTTCACTATCAGATGTTTGGTATGAATCTGGTGTAAATCTCTGTGAGTGGGAAGGCGGTATTATATGATGCTGTGCTTCTGCAAAAGCGTCTCACCACACACTGACAAAAATAAATAATTGAATCAACTGAAAATTATTTCCTCATTTGGTCACATCTAAAAAAAAAAATAAAAAAATGAGTGGACTAAATAAAATTAGATTGAGTGAATGTTGTTTTTACTTCAATTCACCTTATTTTTATTCATTCAATAAAAAATGAAACTTTCCATTGTGGTCAACTTAATAAATTTAATTAAATTTGTTCCATTAAATTCATGCTGTGATTTTGAACAATATATGATTTTGTTGCATTATTCTTTTGCTCTGAATGCATATTTGCTCGGTTACTTTGAGTCTGTAATGGAACTGCAACTTTTACTGTATCATTGTATTTGTGTTGGTTATGTGACAGACATCATACAATTATATATGATGCAAGTTTTTGTCTTTCTACTGTCGCTCACTCATGGTGCCAACTTTAACATCCAAACTGAACAGATTTTCTCAACAACTTTCTCTGAATGTGAAGATAGCAAATGCACTAAACACAACTCAAATCCATAACAATCATAAAAGGTTAAATTCTTGCTAAATTTGCTTTCCCCCATGAGTCTTTGTGGTCCAGATGTGATGAGTTTTGAAAACAGCCCTGCCCCCCTTTTTTTGTTTCATGCATGCTAAAGCTGCAGCAACTTAATGAATTTATTTTGAGTGAAAGCAAAAATTTCTTTCAGATTTGAGTGTTTGGCATTTTAAGTTGATTTGACTAAAAACAAAACAAAAGATTTCATCACCAAACCAAAATAATTAAGTTAGATCAATGTAAATAAGTCGTTCATATCAACTACAGCCCAAATTCTCTTTTTAGAGTGCAGTGTGTGAGCAAAGCTTCTGGTTGAGCCTCACAGACACTTAACCTGACCATCTACTTACCATTTCGGCCTGTCAGAACTGGGATGTAACATCCTGCAACACAAATAAATAGATGCAAAGTGCAGCCCTTCTATATGGTGCTTTCTTAAAAACATGATAATTGATTTAGAAATAAAAGAGAATAAAACAGCAAACAGTGGTATGAAAGGAAATTGCTGTGAATGTGGATCTGTGCATGCACAGACACGCTTTGGTGTGGCTCTGTCCATGTGTCTGTGTGAAACCACCGTGTCTCTACCATCGACAATCCATCTCTCACCCATGGCCCTGCTGGTCTCCGGCAGCGAGACAGGCTTCACACTGTGGAATGCCTGCTGCCATTTAAGCTCCATTACTACCTGCTGCTGCCCTATTCTCCCTGCCCTCTATTGCCTGGGGTTCGTATTGGATAAGAGCCGTAAAGCTTTGCGTTTCATGGGGCTGGGTAAGGTGTAATTGGAGGTAGGCAGGCCCCTCATTCCCAGCACCATGGGGGGCTAAAATCACAGGCTTGCCCTAGCCTTTGGGCTGCCCCACCAGGCGTTAAAGAGGGTGTAAAGAGGGCACCGCAGGGGACGATATCAAACACCATCAGAGTCCTGGGATAACAGCAAATAACACTGCAGGAGAGGGAACACACACACCAGCATTACATACTCACACAACAGTCAGTATGTCTGTCAGAACTTGTTTATTGCAGTGATTAAAGTGTTCAGTAGAAGAGGGGGTCTGACCGTTCTGATCAGTTGTTTATGTAGTTGATTTATGACTGGCAAAAGATTAAAATTGGCAAATTCAGAAAAAAAAGCAAACTGTAAAAACATTTGCAAAAAGTTTTCAAAACTTCTTTTGCCCTTTCTTAAAATATATACAGAATGTTCACTCATGGGGAGCCACTGCAGCATATGTGATTTTATTTTCTGGCCCACTTGCTTAAGGGAATAGTACACGCTCATTTATGTTCTCTTTATGACCAGTCACAGCATTCAATCAGGCCAATCTGGCTAATAGTCAGTCAGTCTAATAGATGTTACAAAAAAGTAGAACAAAAAAATTTCTTAAAAGTAGTTTTAAAAGCATTTTGATGCGTATAGCTCACTTGAGAAAGAAGGAACATTTAATTATGGTGTGAATGTTTCATTTACCAGCATAGCAATGTGCTTTTAAAGCTTGATGGGGAAATTTTAAGCAAATGTCCTTTTGGGAACAAGCTACAGTATACAGTAGAATCATCATCAAGTGGCTGTAGCAAACAGATAGTTCATAGAACATTTATTTCAATTTTTAAAATGAGCTAGAGAAAACTCTGAAATAACTTAACAGCCAGCATAAATATGAGTCTTATCAGGATGTGGATGGCATGCATCTTCTTATCTAAAGCACAGCTGTTGAGCTATTCAGTCAGTCAGTGTGTACAGTGCAGTAATAATATCCACAGCACACATGCACACACACTCACTTTATACCTGACCTGCATGACCTGGCAAGCCCCAGCAATATACCCAAAGCCCAAACCTGCCCCTCCACATTCAGAGAGAGCTGTCCATACGTACATTATTTACACACCCAATGAAAACAAAGAGGTTAGAATTCAGGATGTGTCAGCCAACTTGTCCAACAACAAAGACAGCACTAAATCAACAGTAAATAAAGGCATTCATTTGTCAAATGGAGACCGTGTGGTTGTTAAAAGATGTCCTAAAATACCTGTATATTAAAGACAATGTGTAATAAGTAGGGATAATATGGATGGGCGGGATCGATCGTGTGTGTATTTAGTAAAGCTTGCCGTGTGAAAATGTGTGACAGATAATGATTGAGCATGCAGGTGTGTATCTGAATTTATTGCATTTTATTTGTGTGTGTGTGTGTTTAAGATGGGTGAGATGTGCAGCTCACATGTCCAGATGTCCATTTGTATATTGAAATGTGAGTACACAAGTGGGCTTGCAGTAAATTGTACACCTTTTTCACGAAGTGTGTGTGTGTGTGTATATGTGTGTGTATAAAGGTGTGGATGGATGTTAATTCTGCTGGAAGCCAGAGTGTGACAGTTCAAAGCTCAGCCCAGGGTGTCCAGCAGGTCATGTTGAGTTAGTACTAACAACCTGATGAAATTCATCATGAGCATTTCCTGTGCTGTCACCAACGTGGGGTTTCAGTTGAGTCAGTTGTCACACCGACACCATCCCAGAACCAGACCCAGAGCGCTGGTTGCGTCTGACATCCACCTCCTGTTTACATATTACAGTAACAGCTCCTGGGCCATCGATCGTCAGCTACAGTATTTATGAACTTTGCAAATTTACACGTGAATTTGCCAAATTCAAAAATAGTGGGTCTCCAAAATTACACTGATTTGTGTAAGTATACTATATGAAAAAGTATAAAATACTTATCAGCTGAGAGAAAAGGGCAAAAAATTTAAAAAAACAACAACCATGAAGCTCAGTGTACTTTAAGATGAGCTTTGACCTCCTTCTCACAATCTAACTAACTGAACACAGCCTTTTACTACTCATTTTTCATTTTGGGACCGTACACCAGCTCTCTCTTTCTTCATTCTTTCTGCTTTCCTACTTATCCCTGTTAGTCATCAGTACAGTGACTAATGATGAGTACACTGATGTAAGTATTGCAACGCCAGCTGTGAAAACACACAGATCAAGGAAAAGACAGTTTGGAAGACTACTAGATAAAGAGAGTTAGTGTGTGTGAATTAAAACAAAGCAGGGCATTGACTGAATAAAAGTGAGGTGAAAAAATTACCCCTTATTTATTTATTTTTTTTAATTGTCTCTGGCTGACAGCAAGAAAACTTGTCTTTTCCCATCATAATTTACATTTATGCCTTCTCCATTTTTGCATTACCATCAGTCCCTTTGTTAAGGGAAGCTTTCATTTAAACTTTAGCTACAGGGCCCCAAACGCATTCAGTCACACTGTTACCAAAAATGGCAATTTTTAGCCTCTGTTTATTCCTACAAGGGGATATTACTCATCTATAATTACCCTTTTCACTAACACTCAATATGCATTTTTGAAGCAACTGTCATTCAGTCCGCAGTCCGGATTCACTCCACTCCTATTCTCTGAGTGGATCCACAGAAGAATCAGAATCAGAATGGGTTGTTATTTACCAAGTAAGTTTGCACATACAAGGAATTTGTGTTGGGGTGATGGTGCAATAAGACGTGAGAAAAAAAGAATAAGATTACAGAGAACATCAACATTATTTATTGGAGGTAAGTATAACGCAAAAACTCCACTTCTATGAAAAAAAAAAAATAAAAAAAAATATATATATATATATATATATATATATATATATATATATATATATATATATATATATATATAAATATATCTATGATATATATAAAATATAAAAATTGAAAATGAAAAATACTTTATTTATCCCAGAAGGGAAAGTCAACATTGCAAAAAGCTCACTCTTTTCTTTTTTTTGTTTTAACAATATAACATTTATATGAAATAATAATATAACAATAATATGGTGAGAGTACAGTCCCTTGTGGTGCTCCAGTGCTGCTGACCACCATCTCAGACACACAACCTTTCAGTCTCACAAACTGTGGTCTGTTTGTTAGGCAGTCATAAATCCAGGTGGTTGTGGAGGGATCCACCTGGAAGTTATGGAGCTTCTCACAGAGCAAAGCAGGCTGAATAGAATTAAAGGCACTTGAAAAATCAAAGAACATGACCCTCAAAGTGCTGCCTGACTGGTCCAGATGAGAGTAGGCTCTCTGGAGCAGGAAGCATATCATAATGGGCTTCAACCCCAAGCCCATTACGGTATGCAAACTGTAATGGGTCCTGAAAGGTATTCACTTGCTTGTTGAGGTGAGCCAGTAAGAGTCTCTTCAGGACTTTCATGATGTGAGATGTCAGAGCAACTGGTCTGTAGTCATTTGGTTCAGCTGGTTGTTGTTTTTTAGGGACTGGAACAAGACAGGATGTTTTCCACAGCCCTGGAACTCTGTTCTGTCTCAGGCTGGTGTTGAAAAGGTGCTGGAGAATCAGACATAGTTGTTCTGAACAGGTCTTGAGAACTCTTGGACTGACACCATCTGGACCTGCAGCCTTGTTCCGGTTCAGTTTCTCTAGTTGTTTCTTGACCTGGTCACAGGAGACAGTCAGGCTGGAGGTGGAGGCAAAAGAGGTCTCAGGATGTCCTGATGTGGAGGGAGAGGAGGCTGTGTTCAGGTCCATGACTGAGGTGCAGGGTGACAGAGTGGAGGTGGGACAGGAAAGCTGTGGGCTCATGGAGGGTGTGTAGAATGTTGGGTTGTCGGCAGGGGGGAACTGAACCTATTGAAGAACATGTTCAGTTCGTTAGCTCTGTCCAGACCTCCGTCAGTCTGATCCCCCTTTAACTTAAAGCCTGTGATCTTCTTCATTCCCGACCACACGTCCCTCACATTGTTCTGCTGGAGCTGGCTCTCCAACTTCTTCCTGTAGTCCTCCTTGCACTTCTTAGTCTGTGTTTTCAGTTGTTTTTGTGTGGTCTTCAGTAACTCCCTGTCTCCATCCCTGAAAGCTTTCTTTTTGATGTTCAGCAGCTTTTTCAGGTCACTGGTGATCCAGGGTTTGTTATTGGGGAAGCACCTCACTGTTCTTGTTGGAACAATGTTCTCCACACAGAAGTTTTGTAATCTGTCACACACTCAGTCATGGTGTTGATGTCATCTCCATGAGGTTCACAGAGGACATTCCAGTCTGTGGCCTCAAAGCACCCTCTCAGAGCATCTTCAGCCTGAGAAGAATCAGATTATGATCTGATCTTCCTAAAGGAGGCAGGGCAGAGGAGCTGTATGCATTCTTAGTATTTGCATAAAATAAGTCCAACATCTTATTTTCTCTGGTGGAGCAACTGACAAACTGCTGTAAAGTAGGTAATGTAGCAGAGAGGGAGACGTTGTTGAAGTCTCCAGAGATCGCCATGAATGAGTTTGGATGCTGTGTTTGTAGTTTAGCCACGACAGAGCTGATGACATCACAGGCTGTCTCTGGTACGGTACCTGGGATGATATAAACCACTACCAGAATAACACAGGCAAACTCTCTGGGCAAATAATATGGACGGAAACTCACAGCTAACAGTTTAATGTCTCTTGTGCAGATCTTCTCCTTGACAGTGATGTGTCCTGGATGACACCAACGCTGATTGACCAGCACTGCAATTCCGCCTCCCTTCAGCTTCCCGCTGAGCTGTTTATTTCGGTCTGCACGGACCGTCTTGAAGCCGTGTACAGACGCATTACAGTCCGGGATGTGTTCATGCAGCCATGTCTCGGTGAAGCACATAATACTGCATTCTCTGTACTCTTTCTGAGACCTTGTTAGCACTTCAAGCTCGTCCATCTTGTCAGCTAGCGATCTCACATTACCCATCACAATCTCAACCGTTTTTCTCTCTGCCTTACCCCTGCCCTGCATCCTCTTCTCTTTCTCGTTAACTCCAATGGGATTTGATGTTATTTCGCTAATAATCTTGATTTGGGAGAGTTTTAACAGTTGATCCCTGTGGTAAACAATTTTTCTGTTGCCATGAATACACATCATAGCAAGTAGTGAAAAAAGCTAAACGTATAAAGAAAAATCTCCTGATATGCACAGCCTTCAAACCAAGCCTCCCAGAAAAACCTAATCTGACAAGTAATGTCAATAAAAAAGACAACTATATTTGAAAAAAAAAACACAAAAGCTAAGACAGAGCTGTTACAAACTGCAGCCACCTAGCAGCGCATTTCATAAATCATTCCATAAATTCAATATATATATATGAATATATATATGTGTGTATATGAATATGTCTGAACATCCATTCTTGTTTTATTAATTTTTTTTGCTGACATGCTTCAACAGTATCAGGATTAGTTTTGAAAACAGGGTAACCCCCCTTCCAAATGCCAAATGTACCACTTTTGGACTAGACATTTCTCTGTAATAACTACAGGATACATCACCACTGGCAACATGGGAAATATTAACAAGACTTTAGGCCTTAGAATGCTTGTGCTGAACTGTTAAACACTTTCAACATTCTAAAACAGCTATTTCTTCCAACTGTAGTTGTTTTAAAGGGCTTTATAAATAAAGTTGAGTTAGTTGAGTTACAAATGGGAGGGAAAATATAAACAATACTGTATACAGGGACACTCAACAAAATATCTTCCAAAGGAGTCAAAGTGATAAAGAAATTTTACCGGTGAGTAAATGCACGTGTAAACTCCTAGAAATAAGGTCCAGTTTGAAAAAAATAAGGCACCGCAAGGCAAGTTTATTTGTATAGCACATTTCATGTACAGAACAACTCAAAGTGCTTTACATAAAACATTTACATAAACATTAAATAAAATGAAGTATCCTTTAAGGCCTGTTAGCAACATTACTCAGCTTTTTGTTAAGGTCCTAAATCTATATGTGCAGGTTGTTTTAGTCCAAATTATGTAACTTCTGCTGCTTCTGAATCTTCCAGTACTACAGACTCCCCAAGACAGCCTCTAAACAGGTACACACCCATCACTCTAAGCTATAATTACTCTGCCATCCTAATTTAAGCAGCTCTTTATGTCAAATGGTCACAGTCAATTAAAATTCCTGCTCTTCAACGCCTAGATTATAACGTGAAATTATCAACACATTATTTGAACACAAATTCATGTCAAGCTCCATTTAAAATTTTCCAACCACAGTCCTTAATTGTAAAAAAAAAAAAAGAGAGAGAGAGAATTCTCATGACAATCTTTGCCACATTGCATCACGATGCGTCCTGAAAAACTGGTGCTATTAGTGAGGACTCTGATGGTTTTGATGAGTACCAGTCTGCAGACTGGCTGACACCCAATCTCCTGCTGTGTCTATTGGAATTCCCACCTCTGGCATTCCTATTGGCATTCACGCATTAGGACATACACACCCACACTCATGCACCCACACACTTGGGTGCGTTCTCAGTCCACCCCAACTGTTTGATCCTGCAGTAGAACGACAGTAATGACAGTGTTCAGTCAGCACTGCTTTGTCTTAGCTAACACATCTCTGGTATTTAGCTGGAGGGGAATGGGATTGCTAAACTGACACTCAGAAGAACGATGCTCGAGTTCAGACTGAACATATCTTGAGCGATGAGGAAACATAAGAGAAAATTTGGCTCTCTAAAAGTATCTTTTTTTCTTTTTAATTAATAAACTTGAGAACACTGGCTGTCCACAGATTCAAATGGGTAGCCTATTAAAATTTTAGTGTGTACCTGGAAGGATGTTGTGGAAACAGAATTCCTGACGGCATGCCAGGAACAGCAATTAAAACATATGAGTATGAACTGTAAGTAATGCAGCCACAGGGGAAGTGACTGGTGTAAAACATTATGTGGTTGCTATAGTAGAGAAGACATGAATATATGCTGCTTTTTAAAGTTTAGAACAGCCAATTTATTAGTTTAAAATGTGAAGAAAATTAGGCTGCTTTTATAACTTTTTTTTTTTTTATTTCAACAATAAACAATGGTTTAGATAACAGGCCGTTGTATTTACCGAGCTGGAACTAAATAACACTTGTCAGATCTCATTTAGAAATAAATCATCTGAATGACATTTTCACATCTAGGACATTTTATTATTTAACCTTCTGAGAGAACTGGGGAATCTAAGGTTTTTCATTGTCAGAGGTCACATTTTAGAAAAAAAAAAAAAAAAAAAGACCAAGTAAATATCCATCAACCAAGCACGCAGCAAAATGTCGGGGGTCTGATAATGTTCCAAACTGCAGACTGAACAGGAACTGAATGATTTCTTCCTCATCTTATCAGGTCCGATCCCCGATGAGTTTTCTGATGTACACCCCCCTTTTCAGCTTGCTCTGTTACTCTGACTAAGATAAATATTTCCCACACCGTCGTGTCTCCACTGTTCACCTCAACCGTGGAGGTGGGATGCTGGAGGGAAAGCCCCCCTGGAATCCCCACTTTCTGTGTGGCCTGTGAACCCCCGTTCAAAAGGTCTTGTAACTTTCTTCTTGCAGCCTCTCCAGACAGACAGTTTGGGAAAAGTTTGCATGAGGAACAAATCACAAGAGTTCAAAATTTTTTATCAGCACAACTTTTTTTAATTCTTAAAAATATTTTGAACGGCTGCACCTTCATTTAGTTGCTACAATGCATGAGCACAGACGGTGTGAGACCAGAAACAGCCAAGCTAAACCACAAAGTAGCCCCCAATGGCCTCTCTTAATAATTCGGGGCTAACTGATGGAGACAAGCCAAAGTGGGGGAAGGAGACTGGATCTCTTGTTGGAAGCATTGGCTGCTGTGTGTTTGCTTCCCTCAGTGGAGGAAATGCTGCTTCTCTGGAGACTGCAGCACCATTAACACAAAGACGGAAACTGAGCTGCTTTGTCTTCCCAACTTCCCACTAGTGCGGAAATTGCACATATAAAGTCTACAAATCGGAGAGATGAATGGATAGAATAAGGAGTTAAAGGAACTGCGCGACTGTTTGGTTTTTGTTGGAGACATTTAAATAAACTAAATAACTCAGCAGCATCACAGTGTTTTTACCTCAGAATTCTTGGATGAGAGTATGGAGATGTCAAACGTACTGTGTCCTTTAAATTAATGTCCATCATTTGAAGATAGTATCACCAGGTTTACTAAATTTTAATGTAATCATAAGGTCTTCAGAAACAAAATTCACTAATTTCTGCTGTACTGTAGTTATCTGGGTTTTAGCACTCAAACATCAATATCAGTACATTTGTGCATGAAAGGCTAATGATATAGTAATGTGTGTATACAAAAAGATGAATCAGTCACACTAGCAGCATTTCCAAAGGTGTGATCCATACGGAAACTGCTGCTTCATAATTAAACATTGTATCTGGGGAAAAATTGTAGCAGAGTAAAGGTTCATCACTCTTAGCACTTGTAATGAAATAATTACGAAGAAATGTTAAAATGATGCATTAGTAGCCATTTAACTCTTAATGCTGGTCTTAAAGGAAATCCTGATTATTAGTGTTTGTTGACCTTGGTATGTTATTGTCGTATTCTATGAAAAACCATTGCTAATGCCATGTGAAAACATTACTTGGGAAAATCTCATGTATTTACTACCTTTTTGATATACAAGGGCCACCATTACTTTCTGTGCAATATATTCAGGGACAATTATCATAAACTGGTTGCCCTCAAAAGAAGAAGACAAGAATGGCAAATGTGACTTTGTGGTTATATTTTTCCAAAAGAGGCAACACAAGTCTTCACTGAAAGGAAGAGGGGAGCTGAGGGGGAGAAGGCCTGTGGACAAACACAACTTCCCAAGGACCTGTGTTTAAGTTCTTGACACTTCTCTTCTGATACCTTTGAGTTATTTTGTTGACCATAGTTGCTAATGGAGCTAACAGCAACTGGCAGTTATAAACCAAGTCTGAAACCAGCAATTTTCTCTCACATGGCGCTAATGGCTCAGGTTAGCGAGCAACAATCACGGAGAGAATCATCAGTGACGGGAGACTCTTCACTTCAGGAGTCCTTCTGCAGAGATGTAACTACCTCGCTCCCCCAGTCACAGCTGCTGAGAGTGAACCATCAGAAATTACCCCGGACATGGAGGAAGCTGACAACCCACCACTTCATTTAGTCCTGCCATCTGTAAGTATCCAGTTTTTTGACCGATGCTGCAACGGAAACAGACAGCAGCACATTGGGTGCAGAGGTACAGTGATAGATGCCTGTTAGCCGATAACTACGGATCATATTCATGCAGGTAAGCAGCTGGAAAAATGTGGAAGACTGTTTATGTTGTTCTGAGGCAAACTGCCTCAAAGTTTGCATGTGCCGTCAACAGAATATGGGGTGTCTGTTGACACAATTAAATGCAATAAATTTGTTCATGTGATTGACCTTATTTTGCGTATTTTATTCATGTGTAATGTTCTCCTCTAAATTATGTTAGAATACAATTGATTGAACCACTCTTAGTAGATACAACTGCTGCAACCCACTCTCCCCTTTTCATATTGTCCTCATTTTTAAGTGGATTTTGGGTAATTTCTTTATCATTATTCTAGGGTGGGTACAAAATATTGATTCATTACATACCCGTCCAATTCATTATCAATTGGGCAAATCCTCTGAATCGATTCACCTCCTGACCTGTGGGGGGCGATGAGGCTGTTATTTATATTGGATAGACGGAGCCTGCATTATAAATGACAACCATTTTTTCAGATGTTTTATTGCTCAAGAATGTGAGGTGACACATCACATACTGCATGTTTACAAGGGCGTGAAAATAAATGATTTTGAAAATTCTCAACAGGAACTCTAAATATTTGTGTATTTTTACTTCTTACTGAATCGACATTGAATCATTTAAATAAATTTCAAATCTAAATCAAATGGCAGTGCAAAGAATCGAAATCCATTTGAAAAATCCCTCAAAAATTGTAATTTGAAGATCATCTTAAAATTTGCATGAAAAAACTCGGGATCTGTTGGGACCCGAGGTAGTCTCTCGGGCGGTCAGGCAAAAGGTGTCCCGCGGGAGCGGGATTGAAAATCTCATCCCGTGCAGGTCTCTACTGTAGTTTTAAGATCACATTTTTACAGCTGAAACATCAAACAAAGCCTATGTTGCTCCAAGTCAGGGTTTCCTCTGTGGAAAAGTGGAATGGATTGCTAAACTCTCTTTTTTAAATTGTACATTATTTCCTGAACAAATTCAAACATGTGTTAGATAATTCCTAACATCTGCTAGACAGAGTTTAAATCCGGTCTGAAGAAAAAAAATGATAAAGGAAGATATGAGTTTGGGCTAAAAGCCAAGAATGAATATAGGCCTTTTGATTGTGTTTGCTGGTGCACCTGCAGAATGTGAAAAGCAAAGCAAACAAAGGAAACCAGATCCTGTTTGCATGCTGATGCAAAGCTACATCACGATAACTGCATGCTGTCAACTTATTGGAGCTATTAGAGGCATGAGTTCCTCCGGGGATTAATAAAGTAGTTTTAATTTTCTTACATTTCCTTTCAAAATTCCAAGTTAATATTGTGAATTATTCCCATAGACACTGGAGAAAACACACACACATATATGCAAATAGTTTAACACAATACTGTCATTACAGTGACATCAGGCTATTTTGATTCTGAGAGGTCAAAATACTTCAAATAGAAAACTCAACAAAAAGCCCAGTCATGTGCAAAGTCGTTTTTATACTGATAATCATAGATAATTCACTCATTTACACATACTCATTTTTGCAATGTATGACACAATAATGTTCCACTTAATTAACTTTCTTAAAGAGGAGTGGACTTTGATGTTTCAGTCTAAAGCTACAGACGTATTATTAATACACTCAGGGATTTTCTTAAGATATTTGAACAAAATGCTAAACTGCCTTTGGGTTTGAGACATGAGTGCTATTTATTTGATGTACAAACTCAGGTGGTAAAGAGTGGGGTTACAGGGAGCTATTAGTTCTGTTTCTGAAAAAAAAAATTCCCATTGCCCACTTTTGAACATGATAAAAGAAAAAGAGTGCAGCCGGAGAGTGGAGAGGACATGAAAGCAACAGATATCAGAGCAGAGGCCAGTGAAGAAGAAGAAGAAGAAGAAGAAGAGGGTATCTGACAGTTATGTTACAGTGTAAATATAATAATACAATTACCAAAATGGATCTGATTTGGGATCAGATTAGGAGACCAGATTTGATCGCAGCACTTTTTTTTTAGAGCACTGAGAAGGACGACTGTGGAGCAAAACTTACTGCTACTCAGAATATGGAATAACCTGGGTTTGCAGCTGATTACCTGAGTCAGTTGGGTTGTGTTCAGACTTGTCAGATAGCTCTCTGCGGGTGTCTGTGGTTTTTACTTATTTCTACTTTCTTGTTGTTGTTATGTTGGCATTTGACCTGCTGAACTATCAGCCACAGCTAGTCAGCAGCAGGATTCATTAACCAGTCATGCAGTGATGTGCAGCGACATGGACACACTTTGAGAAAGTAGTGAGAACGTGAATAATTGTCTGGTGCAGAAATTACATGGTGTGAAATATGCCATAGCATTATTCAAACCTTGTGAACATTTTGAGGTTTGAGTCACAAGCAAACAATTGCTCTTCAGTGACTCTACCATTAGCTTAGCTCCTCAGAATGTCTTCCTGGTTCTCTAAAATGAAAATCAGACTAAGTCTGGTCTCATAATCTAACTCCTATGAAATTATTGAGCTTTTTAAGATTCCACAAATGTGCTCTTTTGTGGCTCTGTTATGAGTAGCTGTAACTATCTACACCCACAGAATTCCTGCTAGATTCTTGAGGAAGACCACAGTCTGCTGCTGGTAAGACAAAAACCCACTTCAAAAGAACCCAAATATAACCTTAATGTTCTTCTCCAGCTGCTAATACAAGTGATAAAAGAGTTGAACAAGACTTCATGTCACACTTTGAAGTGATGAGAAGTTGTTAAAGTCAGCCTGAGCACCAGAAGCACCTGTAGAGTTAATCTCACCTCTGATGTACTCAAATTTAAGGAAATAACACCAACAATTGTGGAATTACTGAGGAAAATATCCCACACCTCGTGGCTGGGACCAACTTTCCATGTTTCCCGATCTTTACAGCACTGAGTGTATGATTTTGTATGGGTGTTTGGTAATATTTTCTTATCAAATCATTTCCAAAATCAAGAGACACTAGTTTAAGCAGATATTTTTACATTTCTCTGCATCAGTGGTCTCATCTCCTATCTACGGTCGGAGGAAGGCACAAGAGACTTGCTACTCGGGGAACCATGTCCAGTAAGTAAGCATGAGGGTTACCAGCTGCTTTCTTATCACCTTATTCTTATAAGATTTATCTATGGGATTTTGACTACAGATGAGCTGGTTTTGGTCAAATGCAGATTGGCTGAAAGTTAAAGACTCTGGCAGACAACAACCCATTTCCTAACAAACAGGATAAAGCAGCAGTAATGTTGCCCTAAACTTTTTTATGGATTCAAGGATCGTTATTTGTCATTTACCACAATAAAGTGTGGTGTTGCACAATGTGATAGCACACAAAATGGGCACAAAGGAGTTGTTTATCTGGTTTTACAGTGTGCGCTTTTCCAGAAAAGTTAAAGGGGAACTTTGTTTTTTTTCAATCTGGACCTATTTTCTTGCATGAAATATGTTCATTTACTCAGCCAGACAGTTTTGGAGCAACTTGAATTCTGTCGGGAGATATTTAGATCCACTCGAGATCAGCTGTGAGCTGTGAGCCCCCCCCCCCGCTGTGAGCTCAAAGCGGCTTTTTCGTGGTTATTCATCATGATTTAGACGTTTACTTATTATGGTGTCGCATAATAGTGATGTCATCAAAGCTGTCGCAGTAAAAAAGTCTGTAAACACGGATGAATCACCACAAAATAGCTGCTTTGATCTCACAGGGGGGGTCCGACTAAAGTTTCGTAGCAAAACATTGGTGAAATGTAGGAGTTTGTGGCAGATAATGCCTTATTTAGAGGCTGGACGCGATTGCCCCATCACTGCCATTATATCGCGCATACGCTGGTCTGGACTGGATCTAAATATCTCCTGAAGGAATTCAAGTTGCACCAAAACTGTCTGGGTGAGTAAATGAACATATTTCATGCTAGAAAATGGGTCCAGACTGAAAAAAAAACTAAGTTACTCTTTAAGGAGCTCTTTCTCGTGTCAGCACAAAGATCATCTTAACAGAAAAACTGAAACTACAATATGGAACAAGCTGTTCCATTTTAGGAGCATCACCCCTGTGTGGCAGTGGAGAGTTAAAAAGAAAAATGAAGCATTTTTGCTTGAAAGGACCATGAAGAAGTATATTCCAGCCTTTAGTGGTAGCAGCCCTTAGCTCTCCAAACCCAAGATCAGATTTCTTTGGACCATCATAAAAATGTTGAGAATCAGTCACAGAGAGCCAGTCTGCATATAAAACACCACTGGGGAGCAACGATGGTAAAGACAAGACCTGGAGAGGATTGTTGAGCCTGATCCAGACATCCAAAGCTGTATAATAAAAGAAATCCCCAGACCTTCATGGTTTTCTTTTCAAAAATCGTAAACTAAAGTACAAGGGAACCAACTCAAGGGCATCAGGACCTCAGAGTGGCACTCACAGTTAAGCAAGAACATAGCGCATTAAACCATTAAAAAATGCTTTGTTTTTAAATTGTTCCCATCAATGGGACCTTTTACTTCCACTGCAGTGACTTTTGCTTGAAACTGCTTTTGCCAGCTGCACATTGTGTGGTTTTCTTTTTAAATCAATCACTTTATTAAAGGGCCCATATTATGAACTCCATCTGAAACAATTCTTTGATATCTTAATATAATACATAAGTCGTGGTTTGATCAAATCCGTCCTCAGTTGCAGCTTCAGCAGCGCCTTGCACACTCTTTTTTTCCTCCTCTCTCAAACACACCCCTGGGTGTGTCACGTGAGCAGCCTCCGCAGCTTCATTGTTTTCTCGTCTCTACCGTTGTTGTGAAGGACAGCATGCTAGCAGAGTCCTCTCTGAGGTGAAAGACCGTCTCAGTCTCGGAAACGGGACAGCGCTAGTTAGTCAGGTATGGAAGTGGACGGTGTTCCAGACTGGAGTGACCAGCCAGTGATGTATAAATAAAATGCTGAAAATGCTTCTTTTAAAAGTATTAAAGACTCATAGTAACTACAAAGTAATTTTTTATAGGCATTTTTAGTCTCTTTGTAAGTTAAAACACCACAGGAGACCATTTCAAGCATTTAAAAAGGTCAATACATAAAATGGGCCCTTTAAGGATTCATGTCTTTATTTGAAAGTGAAGGAAGTGAAGTCCATATCGGCATTAGGCAGTACAAGCCAGGTTTGCTTGTAAAGCACATTTCTTGCACAAGACAAGTGCTTCACATAAAACCTTAAAAGCAAGGTGCAAAGGAAACATATAAGAACAAAAGAACAACAAAAAAAAGCAAAAACAAAATGGAAACAGACAGAATGCATACTGTAATGTTACAGACATTAATGATAGATACAGCATCATCACCATCACTGTCAGTGTACATATGCAAGAAAAGAAATGGAAAAAAGTGTCTTAATTAAAAACGGCGGCACATAAAAGAGTTTTCAGACCACATTTATTAAAAGGTTTGGATCAGACTTCAGTTTTTCTGGTAGCTTGTTCCAAATATTAGGAGCATCAAAATGAAACATTGATTCTCCTTGTTTAGTTTTAACGCTCGGGGTGGAACTCAAACCTGACTCAGATGATCTTAGAAGTTTTGGTGGCTCATGTGGTGTCAGTAGATAGGAAATATAGTTTGGACCAAAACCATTCAACAGCAAAATTTTTAAATAAACCATGATATGAGATGGACTTCAGAGTAACTGTTACATCTAATGACAATAAGCAGTCTCTAATAGGTAAACACACAGCAAACTTAGCGTGAATGTAAATGAAATCATATCAGCATGGTGCACGGCTAATCTCTTATCAGGCCTTCCACTAACGTTAAGCTACATTACACATAATAGCAAATTAGCATCAGTCATTATGTGTGCTACTGTATCTTTATATCAAACCTGCGTCTTGCACACGTAAGTTTTGGTGTATTTGCTTTTGCCATATGGTTGTTCATCAAGTGAGTATGAAAAGAAAAAATTCAAGAGAAGAGGCGAGAAGATGTGCGCTCTAACTTTCAGCTTGGAGCCATGTGGCTTCCTTCCAATGAAGTGTGACTCAGAGGATTAGAATAAAAAAAAAATTCACTTAAGTTTGCATGAATCAAGGCACGTCTTGTTCCTTCCCTTGAGAAACGGACCACAAACTGGATCTGTAATGCAAAAGAGGAAGTGTTGAGTCTTGCTGCTGAGGAACTTCAAAGGCCTCAGATGGGACGCTCATTTGCTCTGGGAGATTTTCTATTTAGATGCTTTTGCAGCAGTGGCACCACAGCAGCACTATCAACCATCTAGCAACCCTGCTTTCAGCATTCTGTTGCTACTCTCCCCCCCTCCCGCCCCTTCATTTGTTTGACCTCATTCCCAGAACGTTTCATCCCTTCTTGCATGATTTTTTTTCTCTGCTGTTTTCTTTTTAAGTCCTCAGTCTGAGGGAGACGTACGTATACAGTCCATGCATGCATGACATACGCAGCTCTCCACATCAAACAGCATAAACGCTGATAATAATAACAATTTGTTTGTCTCATACTTTGATATGAATCTCCAAATCAAGTGTTGTTTTAGCCAAAGCTTTCAAGTGTTCTAGTGATTCATGTCCTGTCAAGTGCCGCCCCCCTCCCCTCTGTTTTCCAAGGTTTCAGTTTTATGCACACAGATGTTCTCCTAACATATCTAGTCCGACAAAAGAACTTATAAACTCTTTACATCCTAAAAAACTCCATATACATGTCATAAACTTCCCTTAATGGCTGTTATACTGCTTGGCACTTTATCTGTGTGCGTGTGTGTGTGTGTGTGTGTGTGCATGCTAGTTTGGTTCTACAGTCATTATGTCCATACAGACAACTCATAAACATAATTGGCTGATAAGAAGAGGAGACGTGATGAGTTAACTTATCCCGCAGCACACACACACACACACACACACACACAACTGTACACTCACTCAAACACGACAAGCGTCTCCTGGAGGATTGTGATAGGTTATCACCGGCCATGCCATATACAAACAAAAATGCAGACAAGTCTGCGGATAAAAAGGAAAACGTGATCGGATGCACATGCATATGCAGTGAATAATTATCTTTGAATTTCACTGTGATGGATTTTTGAAAGAAGAAAAAATCCATAAGAGATGGATGTAAGTGTTTATTCAAGATTTTGAGGTCTTGCTCAGCAATATACTCGACGTGCTTCTTTTTAAAATCTTGATCCTCTTTCATTTTAGAAGATAAAGGGTTGCAGTTTTCTTTCTACGGCCATATAGATTATTTTTACTTGGACAAGGTGGCTATATTGCTCATATTAAAGCACTTTAATGCAAAGAAAACAAATTAGAGGCCAGGCAGCTGAGCAATGTGAGATACACTCACCTAACTTTTACTGCCTGTCTCTGATTCTTACCATTGAAAAAAGTTTGGGAAAAATAATAAGAATATTTACATATTTACATATTAATACATATTTAGGCACTACAATGCATTGGAGCTGTGAGACACAGTTTACTGCCCTCAGGTGGTTCATGTCAGCAATGCAGAGTTCCAGCATTGAGATGTGATGCTGTTTGCAAATGTTCAATAAACCAAGCGATCATGTTTGAATGTTCAATACATTTTCCAAGATTTAGGTTGCATCAAAGCAGCTTTTCTCATATAGTTGTGATGAGTGACATCTTCTGAATCAATTGATCACCCACTTGACAGCATGCAAATGTAAGCCTGGCTTCAGATGCTGTTGTGCAACCACCGCACGAGGCAGGCATGCTTCCAAGCACTCCAGAGTTATGTTACAGCACGGCTGTTTGATCCTGGGTCCCGTCACTTTCAAGCTCACTCCTCAGCTGAGGAGTGTTGTTCACCAGCTGAAGTTTAAAACATGGAAGGATGTTTTCTGATGGAAGTACTGATGCTTAACCTCACATAGCACCAAGAATCTAGTCATTAGCTATCTTATTTCAAACTGTTTGCAGAGAGCTGCTGCAAGAAGCCGATTTTGGAGGGTTTTCTCGTCTTATCGCCTGTTAAAAGTAAAGGTGCAACAGCAAAAATCCGATGATTAACAAAAAGCTTTGGCAAACAGATTCACGTTACACACACACACAAAACACACCAAACTGTCAGGTAAAATTCAGAGTGCTAACTGAGGGCATCCAGAGCAAAACAATGGCATAGCAGTCATAAAAACATGAAGCAATAAAAACATGAAAGCACACATCCTGAAGCCTTACCTGCATACATAGTGGTTGATAAGATCCACCTCATAAATGGGTATGAATGGATTGTAAAACATAATTCTTTAATTACTGTGTCTATTTCACAACCGCCACGTTTTAGGTTAGCAAGAATGTCAACAGGTCAAAAGTAGCAAGACTTTGAACTTATAAAGTTAGCAGCCCGTCCATTTATCCACGTACTAAACTCCCAAAACAACGTTGCTGACTTTTACAAAATACCTGGTGTTTTGATAGGGAACACATCTGAGTCAGTTGAGGAATGTTACATGTAATATACTTGCGCAACAGAAACATCATCACTTTACTGGATCTTGCACTCAGTGTTGTCCAACTGTCATAAAATTGAGTAGGCTAATACACCAGTCAAATAGAAAATGTGGGTGTGAAATCTGACATAACAAAAACATTCAACACCATTTTTTGTTCATCAAAGATTAAAACTCTCCATCAAATCCTTGCAATATTGTGGAAAGAATTCTTTAAAACCAGAATACAATGTGTCACTGATGCTTGACTTGTATAATTAAGTAAAACAGCTGTGTTCTTGCTGCTAAACAATTTATAGAATTATTGGCGATCTGCTGGCACAATGTACTTTTCATGAATGCTGAAAATACTGAGTTGTTGAATGTCACATCAAGAAAAAGTTCTGCCCGTTTACATGTGGCAGTTGACGGTTCTGTCGCTATGCCTCTGACTGATCATGTGCCCTGGCTGTTTACTTGACCGCGAGGATGTGCCCTTATTGGAGCAATTGAATGGTCAGCATGAATGGTAGCAGACTGACCTGTTCTGATGCAACTGTTTCGTGGCAGAGAGATAAAGCTGACAGACCATTAACAGGAATTATGATATCTGACTGACGGTTTACAGTCGACGTGGCCCATGTGATAACAGTGTAGATTAAACAGAAATAACACATGGTCATCTTTAACAGCAGACATGTCTAAAGGACAAGCCAGGGCTGATGGACTTTGTAGTTCATTTAGGGCAACTTTCAGCAAATAGCAATAGCAGGAGGACAACAAGACAGTGCAGGAGGGAGGTCCTAATAGGGGTCCTTAAAAGAGCAGGAGAGCAGGACAAGGAGAGGTCCAGCAGAGAGCACACTTGGAGGAGCAGATATCTGAGATCAGCTTATGACCGCCGAGGCACACAAGTGGAGTCTGGTTCACAGTTTCTCGCTGTTTATGACAAGTTTATATTGTAATAAACGTGTAACCTTCAGCGACGCTTCTGTGGTTATTCACCGCCGCCTCCGGTCCTCCGGCTTGAGCAGAGCTAGCGAGTAGCCCACTGATTGCCTGTCTGAAAATGCCGTGCAGCTGAAACCCGTCCGTACTGAAATGTCTGTACTCCGACTTATTAAGACATCATTAAGCTTTTCTTACATATGCTAATGAGCAGCACGTCTGATTAGATAGCAGAAGGGCTACGCAACGACAAGCACGCGTGACTTTCACCCGGGAGTCTGGGGATCAAATCCTGCCTGGGCCCTCTGTTATGTACCTTGCTACATACATGTGAATAACAAGCTGTAAGATCTCCCAAACAAGGGCTGCAAGAAAAAAAAAAAGACATTATTTGTCTACTCATATGAAGTGGTAACAGGCCTTTCTTGCATTTCTTTCTGAGTTACAAAGAAAAACAAAACATTTTGAAGGTGAAAGGTGTCTTCTTTGCTGGATATGATTGCAGCTGCTCAGCAGGCTAAGTTGTCTTTTGAGGTACTTTTTCTGTCATGACTGAAAGAAAGCCCCTTTAACATTCACACTCCACATTTAGCACCTGAACTGTACACACAAAGAGATGTTTGGCATTATGTTGCTGAAATAAACAAGCTTTCCTCCATATCAGAATAAAAAAACAAGGAACAGAACAAAATCCATGATGTCACCATGATTTTTGTATATGACTTATTTTATTTATGAATCATATTTTGCTTTGGCATGGTAAGACTAATGAATTGCTTAACTCAAATCTTATCAAGTATATTTTTATTTTTAGTCAAAGTATCTCATTACACTCAAAATAAGGCAAAATTACTATGAGAAACATTTCAGGAATATACAATATCTTGTTTTAAGGCACTGCATCTTATTTCAAGAAATGTTATCAAGAAAATTTTGCTTATACCATCGGCAGAATTTTTTTGCTTATTACAAGCCAAAAAAAAAAAAAAAAAAAAAAAAGGCCACTCTTAAAACAGGTTTATTTATTTAAAAATTCTGCCAATGGAACAAGCAAAATGTTCTTGATAAGATTTCTTGAAATAAGATGCATTCCCTTAAAACAAGATCTTAGATCTCATTGAAATGTTTCTCTTTAAGTATTTTGTCTTATTTTAAGTGTGATGAGGCATTCAACTGGAAAATAAAATATACTTGCTAAGATTTGAGTTTTTGCAGTGTAAGTGTGATGGTGAGCATGAATGAAATCATTTACAGAACCAGGACTCATGCTAACAGCTGCATTTTCCAGAACATCACAGAAAGAGTCAAACTTCTCCTGTGATGGGCACCTCTTCTTTTGTTTTTATCTCATTTCTGCCTTTATAATTCCACTCTTTGAGACTGTTGAAGGTCCTGTCCTCCAAGTGATGATGCGCCCTGGCTACTTGGCCACAAGAATGTTGGCCGAATGGTCAGAGTGCATTACTGCCTGTGAGACCTGGATTTAAACCCCGGCTAGGCCCTCCTTGCAACCTGCCACATTATCTTAAATTTTTTTTCAGATTTTTTGGTTTCATCTTTCTCTGCCTTGCTTCGTTTTGCTTTGCTTTGCAAAATACTGCACCAAAATTCACTTGGTTGTATTTCAAGAACAAAATGAAGTTTTTATATTTATACCGGCATCACAACGAAGATGTGAAGTTAATGTTTTCCACAGCTGTATTTTACTACTTCATACTTTGTGGCCCTATTTCTTTGGCATGGTTATGTGATTGCTAATCGGTGGTGATCTAAAGGTCATCTCACACAAATGATGTTAAATATAGAAAATCTCTTTCACGTCTCCATTTCACACACGCTTTTCCTTTGTCTCTCCACTCATCTACCATTAGCCCATCTCATATGTCATTCCCCTTCTCAGCTCTCAGTATCAGCAGGTTTGATCATAACATTTCAGTCACATTTATCTTCTGTAAGAGGATCCACATGAACATACACACACACACGCACACACACACACACACGCACACAGCTTTTGTTGCAAGTGGAAACTGATGGAGCTAATCTTGAAGAAGGACAAGCATTATGGAGGCCCCCTGTGTGTTGTGAGGACATTTGTGGCTGGTCCTCACCAAGGTTATTATAGTTAACTAAAACTAACGAAAAAAACTAAAATTGAAAAAACATTTTCGTTAATTGGAATAAAAATGAAAATGACAGTTTTTTACAAAACGATAACTAACTAAAACTGTATTGTGTCTTTACAAAACTAACGAATGATACTGCAAAAACATCCTTAGTTTTAGTCTTTGTGAATTTATTTAAGACATTAGCTTTTGGGTTGAGATGAAATCTATTGCTATTTAATCTATTTACTTTCCTCGAACGGTTTTACTCTGAGTGACTTTCTGATGATTTTGAATGTCACACCAGACAAATACTTATAATTTGCAGTAAAAGAAAAAAAATCCTAAAAACTAAAAACTAAAAGTAACACAAACTAATAGAAACTAAACAAAAACTAAGCATTTTCCACAAAATAAAAAATACAGAAATAAAAACTAGCAAACCTGCTCAAAAAACTAACTAAAACTAACTGAATTAAAAAACAAAAAGTCAAAACTGAATAAAAACTGAAACTAATTAAAAGTCTAAAACTATTGTAACCTTGGTCCTCACTAAGAAAAGCTCCTTACTGGGGGGTAAAGATTTGGTTTTATAGTTTAGGTTACAATTAGGTTTTGGTTAGGGTTGGGGTTAGGGTTAGGCAATCAGTTGTGGTGGTTGCGATTAGAGAATGCATTATGTCAGTGAGTGTCCTCACAAAGATAGAAGAATACAACTGTGTGTGTGTGTGTGTGTATCTGTCCATGTGTATGTGATTTCCCATTGTGGGAGAACTAGTGTGTGATCAAAGCCAACAGGCCTGTCTTTGCTGGAGGTCACAGGAGGTGACAGACGGACACACAGAGGAAATGTTCAGGCAGTTCATAAATGCCGTGCTTCTGGAAAACATTAGAAAGACCAAAAATCTCCAAAAGAATTTGTCTGCTTTGCTCTGCATAAAAAGTATTTCACACGCATAAATCAGCTGTTGTGTGATTGAACGGTATGTCCCAAACCCGTAATCAGCACAAACCTTCTTTTACTTCCTTGTTTGACGGTTTTACTGCAGACACAGTGCACACTGGTAACTGTCAGGCTCAGTTAAACCAGTCCACCAGGCTTGCCACTGGCACTTATCCATGGCACAAATGGTACTAATTCTAAGAATGCAGTGAGTTTGAATAACAAGAAAACAACAAGAACCATGTCTATGTTTTACTTGCAGAACAAACGTTCCTTCTTTATTCAACCACAAGCCTAAACTAGATTATTTTCCCACTGTCTTTTTTTAGACAAGCAGTCACAGAGTAGTTATGATAAACATGCTGAACCTGGTGCAGGAACTCCGAGTTGGAAACTTTTAACCAGCTGTTTACTCGAAGTGTTTGATATGATGGAGGACAGTAAAAGGGCCACAAAAAGAAAATTGCTGGATGAATTTCACCACCGATGTCACCTACACAATAAAGTAAAAAATGTTGAGAATAAAGTTGACATGTCAAGAATAAAGTCTTCAAATCTGGTTTACTCAACCAAACATGCCTACTGTTAATGAGCTGGTGTCCTTGGCTTTAGTAACAAGGAAACGCTCCCTTTTGGCAAATAAACATGATATTCACTTTGAAGAGATTGTGTCAGACTTGTGTCTATTCAGAAGGAGAAACCACACCAACTTGGACGACATGGCCATATTACTTTTTGAGTTCAACTTTATTCTTGACATTTTAAATTTATTGTGGGTATTTCAACTTTACCCCCTGACACTACGCTTCGACTTTATTGTTGATATTTTGCCTTTATTCTCAACAATTTGACTTTATTGTCTAGGTGAGGCATGAAGGAAAAAATTCCTTCCCTGATTTTTTTTCAGAATGTGGCCCTAATACTCCGTCTGAACAATGTGATGCTAATGCTTATTCATACAGTAAGTGTTTAACCCAACCATCTGATTTTTTATCTGTTATTGACAATGAAGACATTGAATTTGTCCATTTTCCTTCCTTTTAAATTCCTTTAGAATTTTTGTTAACATAAAAACATGCCTTTATTGAATAGATTAGTTTCTAGGGTTTCTGATATTTATCTGTCCTCTGCTGCTGAAATGCTAAAATACTCCAAGTAGAAGTTCCAGTTTTATTTCAGGGTCTACCAGGAGAGTAAATCAGTAGATCATTATATGATATTATATCAAGTCGGTGGAAAACAATTTGAGGTCTCTCAAAATCTCAGATTTTGTTACAATAAAATTTCTCACTGATTCCAGCAGCTGAAGATCCATATGAGATATCACATGTTGATTTAACATCATCGTTGCCATTTATATCAAATCACAAAAAGCCTTTTCATCCATGTTATAATCACACCATGTAGCATGGAAAATGTGTGTCGCAATCTGCAAAGGAAAACATGAAAGTGTCTTTTTTTTTTTCTTTTTGTATAGTGTTTAAACCGTCCTCATGAAGTTTGGTGCTGTGGAGCGATGCAGCTGTTGAATTCTGTGAAGTTCGACTCTTTAGACAAAAAATGGCTCAAAAGTCTGACAGTCAGTTATTTGCTCTTTGTCAAAAATCATAACCCTCTTAATTTCAGTAACAACAATGTTGCCTGACACACTCCCAAAGTCGAGGGCTCAGAAAGTGAGGGGTTATCAACAAGCTAAACTTGTCTAAATGTTGTCTGTCTCCTTACAGAGCACTTTTTTTTCACATTGTAGGTGGAGTGCTGTTTTTCAAGATTGTTTTGAAAAAATCTGAAATGATTGCGTAATAATGACCTTTTAGAGGAAAAAAGCCCTTCTGATGTGTCATCAATCTGACTCAACACGGATTATATGTCATTGTTTCACAGCCACATGAAACAGTTAGATAAAAAGTCTGGAAAGTATACGTCTCTGCATGCAAATGTGAAATGAACATAGATCAGGGTTTCAACTTTCTCCTCTTATTCATCTTTGACTGAGGCCATTTAATCACCTGTTTGTTTACGTTTGATGGTGAGATAATGTTTAATCTAATTCAATCTGTTTCCAGCCTCCTTCTCCTCCATCCACCTCTCCTCCATTTCTTTCTCTGTCATCACTTTTTTATTCGCTTTAAAGGTCGTCTGTGTGGGACAAAAAAGAACAAACAACAAAAAATGTTTAAAATGTGAAAGAAAAGTGCCGTACTTGTGATTCATTTAAGAAATAATGTATAGTTAGCTGACAAACAACTAATGTGGACCAAATACTGGCACTGTTTGGTCCACATTAGATAAATCCTGATCCACTTCCAGGGAGAGCGTGGTTTGTTTGGAGTATGAACACTCACTCTGATTCCGAAGGTCTTAAAAACCAGGAGTCTTGCTTCATTTGCAAGTGAACCTGGTGCGGCTGGCTTGCAAGAAGCAAACGGACCATCCAGTGAACCAAAGAGAGGACAGTCGTTATGTAATGTTAAATGCTGAATCACTGCATCTAATGCTGCTTATATTAGATACTTGTGAAAGACTTACTAGCTTTGAAAACCAACAGAAACATCAAGACTGCATAAACTTGGTATTTCTTCATTGTTAACGTACAAGAAATTAGCAAATGAAGGGGAATGATTTGTTTTTTCAATCCTGCCCAAAATACGCCAGATTTTACTCCTCCTCCTGTTATCTTGTTGTTCAGCGGTTATTTCAGAGAATGTCACCCCTAGCGAGCAGTTATGACAGCAGGACATATTCAGGTGGTTTGGTCCATTTGAGTGAAAGTACAGTGTGAAAGTAAAACAAACCAGAGGATGGTGCGACATTTCTCTGCATCCCCACCCGAACAAACCAATGCCTGCAGACTGTTCTGGTGTTATTGTGCCCTGAGAATCTTGAGAATCTTGGATGACATTTTTCTGTAATACTGCTGTAATGCTGCTTTATACCACTAGATGAGATATGGGTCATCTGACTGTCTACTCTGCCCAGAAGACAACAGAAGAAGAAGAGGCCAGGGAGGAGGAGGAGGAGGAGGGAGCAGTGGTGATTGTTTGCCACAGCCTACAAATGTTCTAAAAAGAAAGCATAGAGAAAGTTGTCAAAAATCACAATAACTGCAACATTTTCCTGGTGAACATTATCTTTACCTCCTCCCACAAAAATACTGCATTTGGCTGTAAAGACAGAGAACCATGTCCCATGTCTGCTAGTTTCTGCTAGACTTCCAGTTACCACGGTTACAGGGTATTTTACACTGTGGACATACACAATTTAACAACACACATAGAAGAGCTCCCGAACTCAATGATTAAAAAATGGATATAGTAAAACCCTAAAAGGGTTCTGGGACATATTGTGCCGTACGTGGTTGCAGCAGCTTGTGAAAACAAATAAATATGAATGTTGTAAAGTGAGTGATCTTACCAGGACGGCAGCTGCACGCCTGCATGACTGACTCAGGTCCCGCTGTACAGGTGCAGCCTGCAGTCTCCGCCTCTCCATCCTCCGTAACCACCATCCAAGCCTTTAGACAGGAATCATTCAGACACTGGCTTGGTTGAACATCCGTCTTCTGCCATGTTTGTGTTGGCTATCAAGACACAGTTGACTGCGTCACTATGTAAGTCTATGGCGTTCCTATTTATCACCATGGACTCAACAAAGAAAATATTTAGCTAGTTTTCACATTAGGCCAATTCATCATATTATCCTCCCAGTTCAGTGTCGTAGCAGGGTGAGGAGGTAATAAAACGTGTTCTTTTATAAAAAAATATGTGAGAACATTACTATTTTAGAGACATTACTATTCAGTGTAAATGAACAGATTTCCTCAACTGGAAGCACTTTGCAGAAATTGATTGAAAGTGGAAGTAAACCAGAAATGTCTATGAAACTTGTCCATGGGAATCCAAGCATGCACTTCATCTGGTTTATTTCAGCTGTCTTGTGATTATCACTTTTGAAGAAACCATTTTATACAATAGGTTCTTGCACCTTCCCCAAGCAAACCTCAGCTGTATTTCATACAATCACTCACTGAAGCCTTTCCCCGTTGCAAGTTCTGTATTTTAGCCTGCACCTAAAGCTTCATCATAATGCTAACAGCTGTCAGAACATCAGGAATTTGAGGCCCAACTCCCGCGATTGTAACATCCTCATTCTCAGGTCAGGAACGTGTTGTGACAGAGAGGATCCCTGACTTAAGCCTGACATTTCCTGATTAAAATCATTTCAAGCATCCATGTCAATGCAGATTATTACCTGGCATTTCATTCATCCATTTAAACACACTTCCAGATGTTCATTGCGCCTCATCAGTTCTTCTCAATCTTGACATGTCAGTTCCCTGCAAGCAGCTGTCTTGAAATCAGCCCTACTAGGCACATTATGGTGCCTGAGCCGCATATTTGTAAAGGACCTTTAACAGACTGAAAATCAGCGGCCCGTTTAATCTGAACATTAAGGAGAGAAAACATACGAGGATGAGGCCGTCACTTAACAAGAAAGTATCATTTTTTATTCAGCTTAAATATTTAAACCATCTTACAACCACAGGAACATGAAAACCCATTCCTAAACCTTATCTATTATCCAAGACAACAAAAGCTATTGTTTCACACAATGCAGAAGTCTTCCCTACGCACAGAGACTATCCCTGTGAAAGTTTTGGCTGGTAGTATCAAATACGCAGTTAACACTGCACGTCAAACCCTTGGTCATTGGATCCAATGGAGAAATCACTAAATCATGCCACAATAGCCGTGGACTCAACTCATTCACACAAGCCACATGAAAAGGGGAGCGAGAGAAAGAGGGAAGTCTGACTTCCATGGCTCAGGCTGGCCAGACAAAGGCTCTGGAGCAGCACTGCCTCGGGACAAAATCATATGACACTGGCGCACAGGAAATCACCCAAATTGTCCATTGTCTGGGACAACATCAAAATCCCTCTGCCTCTGCACCGGTACTAAAGACTGATGAAGGAGGGGATGGAGGGGGTAGATGGATATGAGAGGGGTGAAAGTTAGGAAGTGAGAAGTGACAGAAGATGAAAGACAATTTTGGTGTTTTTATGCCATTTTTGAGGGGTGACAGAAAACTTTATTCCAGTGGACGTGAACCTGCTTCACCTGTGGATACTTCCAGTTTGTCTTTATTCATTTTCTTAAACAGTCTGCAATTACAAATCTGCAGATATAAATCATTTAAGTTGGAATTTGTTGGCTATAAGAAAAAAAAAAACCTCAGAAGATTTCTTTTATTCTTTTTCTTTTAGAAAACTGGAGGCCCAGTTGACTTATCAGCTGATATGTTTTGTGTTACATCTTAGCTGTTAGCTGATGTTGGACTGTGATTCTACAGCTGACTCCTGAAACTAATATGTAAGCTTGGTGTTTTCCCCATACACATGGATATTAAAATAAGGCAAGGCAAGTTTATTTGTATGGCACATTTCATGTACAGGACAATTCAAAGTGCTTCACACGAAACCTTAAGCATTACAGCAGGGTGCAAAAGGGAGAAAAAAATTAAGAATAAAAATTAGAAGCATGATTCAAAATTAAAAAAACATTCAAAACATTTAATATTAAAGGGGTGATGACAAAGCAGTAAAAACTGGTTCATGTAGTTGACATTACTGCATATGTAAATACTCCAAAGAAAAAAAAAACGTCACTTTTTACAGCGGGGTATTGTTTTGGCACGCTAGAATTCCCTTCCTCAGTAATACAGCTGGGTGCAGTAATGATATGCAGCTTCACCCGGAGACCAAGTTGACTTCTTTTTGATTGGCTACACCTTATTTGGCTATGACCTTATTTAGAGAAAGTAGGTCAAGCTGCGGTCGAGTTTGCTAAAGGCTATCTGTTAGCAACATGTGCGTTTCAGACAGTGAGCTATGTTTATCAGACAATGGGGTAAGAGCTTGACTCTAGACTGTTATCGTCTGAGTAAAACATTTTCAGAGATTTTCATGTCATATTTTGGACAATATTGATTAAATAAACTCAAACACACATATGCACAATAAAAAACCCTGTTGATTGTATATTTGTATAGTTTTCATGGATTTCTGTTCAAGATTTTTTGGTAGATCTGATTTGAAGCTTCTGACCATAACCATTTCATGCATGATTTTTCTTTCATATTTCATATTTCATATTTAAAGACATCTTCAGTAATGTTTTTTTTGTTGTTGTTAAAAAAAATCCCTTTTATTTATTTGATCTTTTATATAAAACAATTATAAAAAAAATTATGTTATGTTTGTCTATTATAATTTTTTTAAATTATAGACAAACTTGGTTATTACAATGTATGTATATATGTTAAATTATACTATTCATATATATTTATTCTTCAGAGAGTGACAATGTATTGAATGAGCCCCTAATGTCCAGTGAGGTGAGTATGAATGTGAATATTAATATTAATATGTGTATGGATAGAACATCCTCACCCTTTTACTGGAAAACAGCTTTCAAATATTTGTCCACTGTAGTGACCACTATTCATAAAAGGTTAAAACTCCATGCTTCGGATGGGTTTTGATGGCACGCTGACATTTATCCTGGGACTGTCATTGCCGTGCAGCGGCTGAGAAACTTTGTGTTCCAGGCCAAAGCATCGCATGACAGCCGCTGGCGCTGCTATACTGCACCACATCACACGCCACCAACTGGTTATCAACACACTGGCCGTTTTGAACACTCACCATGGCTGATTCATCAAAGTAACCCAAGACATTAATGAAGGAAGTGAGGTAAAGAGAAAGAAGAAATGTCACACAGCAAGAGATAAGACAAGAATCAATGATGAACTAGCTGTTATTAGAAGGCACCGCAGTGAGAAAATCTGCCAAAGATTACTAGTGCCGCTCTCAGGCGAACAAAAGCTAACCCTGCCCCCTTACATCATATTAGAAACCCTCTAGAATCCATTAGCCCCCCTTAGTGTTCCCAAAGAGAAAATACACTATTTAATAATCAACAGGTGACAGAAACATTCAATATCTGAATTATATGTTTCTAACTTAACACCCTTTTTTGTTAGCTTAATGCAAACACTGGAGTTTTTATTTATTTATTCATTTATTTTGACTTTTATGTTTTTATTAGAACATGGGAAACATTTTACTGTGACTGATCAGTGTCAATGAAAGTTTTCATACAAAGCTAATTAAAATCAGTTCAGTTGATGTAATCAAAGATGGTATCTCCTTTCCTCATCCATCTATCTAATGTGGAATTACCTCACAGGACATGACTGACGTGTATAAATCATTCCTTTACAGCGATGAAGCAGAATTAAGACAAAGATTTCTCTGTATGAGGAAACCGTGGACATGGAGGATTTATGAGGACGGTGCAAACATTCGAATAAAGGCAAGATTATGGAAGGAGTTCAGAGACAACAACATGAAGTCATCTGTAACTTTCAAGCCTGCCCTCCAGCTTCACATCCCCCCCCCCCCACCTCTGTTCAGGGATGTATTTGAACAGGTGAGTACAGTGAAAGAGTGATGTGCAGGTAGGCAGCCAGCCAGCCTGTCAGGCAGAGCCTGAGGCCACACTGACTCTCATCTATTCAGCCACACCACTCATATGAACAGAAGGTTCTCCTCATTCATTTCCCATGTCCCCCTCCCCCGACCCTCTCTCTGAGAAGCATGCCTCCCCATCAATGCACACACACACAAGCACAAACTTTGTGGTACAATTTTTTTGTCCTTTTTCTCAATTTTTTTTGTCTCTAAAACTGGACTGAATTCAGAAAATGTGTGTGACTGAAAAGTGTGTGTGCCCCTGTGTGAGATTCTACGATATCATTGTAACTTAAATTGTAGCGTTTCTTAAGTTTAAATGATGTGTTTCTGCATTAACAACATATCGATTCATTTTCATTCCCAAAGAACAGCACACAAGATTAAAAACTCAACTATCATGTATTTTAACACCACAATCTAAAAATGATGCTCTGTTATATTACTGAGATATGGGTCTTAGTTGTTCTGCACGCTTTATTGACGAGCATGTGCACAAACTTGTCAGTTTCCTTCAGTTTATTCTGCTGCACAGAGTGAAAATAGTCAGCCTGCACAAACATGTGACTCAAGTTGTGTTGCGGGGGCCTACCAGGGTGTTTGGAAGATGGTTGAAGGGAAAAGCAAACAGACGAAGAAAAGCTAATTAAGATGACATTCAAACTGCCTCTTTAGGAGCCAAAAAATATCATAAATAAGTCAGCATTTAGGTCAGTATTTGTCCCCAACAGACAAAACTTGGGTTGTTTTGTTGTTTTAGATATAGATATAGATATTCTATTTATTAGTTCTTCCCAACTTCAAATAGCAGAAATATGAAATGCAAGCTCAGATCTCAGGAAAATCTTGTGTATCTATATCAGCTTTGCATCTCTTACAACTCCATTATTTCAGAAAAAATCTGAAAGTGCATTTAAACAGGTACATCTGAAGTTATGAAACACTGCATGTAACCACCTTGTTGACATATAAAATCTGTTAAAAGAACAGCTATGACAACATTAATTTTATCTTCTGTGGTATTATGTGTAAATAAAAGTCCTAGCCTGTGATATTGTTTGTATCTACTTATTAGGACCATGGACCGGGTGCTGAAAAGGGTAAATGCATATTTACTTTATCATTAGTCTTATTGATGTCTTATTGTACTTTAAAAAAAAAAATACTATTAAAGAGATTTTTCTTTTGGGGGCAATTTTCATAATGTGATTAATCTAGATTAATTCATTATAAAGCCTCTAATTAATTAGATAGATTTTTTTTTATCAAGTCCCACCTCAAATACTGTTAAAGAAAATGTATGTTTCTCTTGCTATCCAATCACTTTACATTGCTAAAAAAAAACTTAAATAGAATATAATAAAAAAAACTCTACTTCTATTATTTTGCTAATTTAGAATGCGCCTTTTATATCTTCTTCCTGTGGGTCCATGGCAGCTGCAAAATTTATGCCACCGTTTTTACTTGGTGTCTCTGAATGGACAAATGTGGTCAACGTGAGAAACCTCTTTAAATCTGCAGTTCAGCTTTAGAGTACCGTTTGAAACATTAAACGCCTTAAAAGGCTCCTGAAGTTACCTGTAGTGCAGTGGCCGCTGCACCTGAGGAAAACACATTTGTGTCTGGTAGAATTTTGTCCACTGATGTCCGCCGTCTGCACACTTGCCTGAGTGCACTGGAATTTAGTGTGTAGTGTGCACTGTGTACTTCGTCCGTAGTGCACACTATTGTTGCTAATTGCTGACCCGAATAGAACATTTGACTTACCGGAAGTGACGGACTAGCATTGACTGCTAACATGAGCTAGCTCTGAGTTGTAACCGTGGCCTCAAACACGTGACCAGATCATAACTGTCATCAGGGAGTGAACAGCTTAGCATGTCACAATATACATTATTAATAATGTCTGAATAATTTCATAAACTTTACGTAAATCAGTACAATACAGCCTCCGCTGCAGCAGGGGTCATCACTGCTTTGTTCACCACCATTATTCAGCACTGAAAACCAAAGATATATAGGCTATGTCTCATGTTGCAGTCTACACACTGTGAAGTGCGGATTCGTCGGCTGCATATGTCACACTGGCGCATCAAGTACTGTCGCATTTCAAAAACATCTGGAGGAGCCTCCAAATCCACCCTCCAAACCCGCACTCCATTTGGCCTGAAACGAAGGATACATGTGATGTTTCCTTTGTGGCATCGCCTATCCCAGAATGCATTGCGCACAAGATGGGAGGGAATAAGCAGCAGAGCTACAAGTGTAATATTTGGATATATATTTGTGGATTTTTAAGCGTTAAATAAATTGTTTACCTATTAGAAACAACAGTCTGTGTGTAAAATTTAAGAATACATGGACGAGCTTAAAAAGAGAGTTTTTGCCTCAGAAAATGCATTTGTTTGACATTATTCAGGTGTTAATGAACAGTTAATGGGGTGTTAACGTTCAGGTAACAACAGATAAATGAAAAGAAATAAAATGACTGGCTCCAATTTAATTTGTATAATGTATCTGAAGAAATAAATGGAGAGAATGTCATCTCTACATAGCTGTAGAGTCTGTAGTTGCTAGGCAGCTGGAGCACTATGGGAAATTCTCGTTGGCTAGGATGTCCCATTTCAGCAGCCCACCGATTGAGGAGGCTGCTTCAGAGTGTGTGGACTTCGTAGCACACTCTGAAACATACGTAGTCTGCGCACTTTGCAGTGTGACACAGCTATACACTGAAAACATTTAGATAGTCCCGCCTCTTCTGCTACGTCAGCAGAATGGTCTCCATTTAGTGCGAGAAGTGTGCTTCGTTTTGCACTACGTTTTTGGCCGTTATTAGGACAGCATCCAGGTGTTTTCAGAGCACTGAATTTTGGCTTAAATGACACTAAGAAGGCACAACACACTCAAAAATAGTATTTAAAGGGCTTGGTTTGAGACAGGGCCAGTGCTTTGCATTTGCAGTTATTTCTATGGCCACCTTTACCACTAGATGTCAGTAATTCTTACACTCTGGGCCTTCAAAGACAGGTCATGATGATGGGTCTTTTTTTTTTTCTTTTATTAAATTTCCTACTTAAAGATTGAGCAGATTGAGGTTTAAGTTCCACTTTCATCTCAAACAGACATCCAGAGACTCCGCTTCCGTGAGTGAAACCTTGACCACCAACAAATCAGGTGACCATAACCTTTAACCTTTCTGTGACGTGACCAAATGTCTTCTTTAAAGTGTTACCCTCCATTCACTATCAAAATCCCTGAAGTCTCTCTTCCAGTTATACAATTAATGGGTTGTGTGTCGGTGGGCATGTGCACACACTCGTATAAATTGGCTAAAACAGCAGGACAGCAGACCATGTCTGTCTTAAGCCTTCACTAACCAAGCATTGTTTCACTGTTTGCCTGAGTATGAACTCTGCGTTTACCCAGTTGCTTGTAAAAATCTTGACAACAATAACAGCCACACTGGACACTTCCCCTTTGACAAACTGACATCTTAGATATGGGATTAGGACATGGATTAGCTTCAGTCAGTTACAAGTGTTACAATGTGATTACCGAGGGATCATCTACGGAGGAGTTGGAGGGAGGGGGAGGGGGCTCCATGGGAGTGTGAGACAAAATAAAGGGCTTGTTCACAAGCACTAACTGAACTCCAACAGATATCCTGAACAAAAATTTACAACATCCTCCTCCTTTTAGGGGGACGGATATCAGATCCCAGATCTAACTGCTGAACAGATCTGCTCCAAAACTGCAGCGCAGGACAGATTATAAAAACTTACGAGTGCCAGTGAGAAATGCAATAGAAAAACGTCTTGATCCAAATGAAATGTGTAACTGCTGGAGAGAAAAGAGTGCTAGATGATAACTAATACTGTACTTTTCTACATTAGAGGTTCATTCTCCTTCCTTGATTATTTAATAGCAGAAAGGTTTAAAATCACAGACAATATGTGTCACATTTTACTTTACAGCATTTTTGGTCTCATTAAGATTTGTCCTGCATTTGTGTTGAAACTTTAGTTATTTAGATGAAATGAACAGAAAGTGCATTAACTGTTAGTTATTTGTGCATAGTTCTGTGAAAATCTGACACTTGACCTCATTTGTTTATCTAAAGCCACTAGAACAGAAATAGGTACAGCCATTTATTGGTATTCAAAGTAGAGAGATTAGTCCAAATATGGTATTTAAGGTAAAAAAAATAGTATGTAAATTTGTTATGACCAGCATCTTCAGTCCTCTCCTTCAAGCTTTTATGTCATTTCTTTCAGAAGTTCTCCAGACTTGATTTCATCTTTGGATGTTGCTGTCTTTGTTACAGTGATCCTGCATGCTTCAGTAATGTTCAAGTCCAGGCTCTGGGGGGAACTGATCGCTCCATACAACCTGTTGCTACTGATTTTCAGTCCAGTGTATATATTATTTGGCCTACCTTAACCTTACAGCCATCTGTGACATGGAGAACATTTCAGATGAAGCTTCGGTGAACAGTAAATGAATCATCTGCAGGTGTACATGCATCTTTGCGTCAGCTCTCTGCTGTAACATTTTCCAAATTTTTTGAAAACATTGCTTTTTTTATACCGTTTCTCTATTGTAGATAGTTTCTTCTTTTATCTTCCACTTGTCCGCTTTCCTTAAATTTGTTCAGAACATCCTCCTCACCATGCAGACTTTTTGATTTTAGGATGCAACCAAATGGATTAAATCAAACTGTTTATTTCCTGTAAACAAAGATCTTGCTTATTTATTCGATTTTATTTTATTTTATTTTTTTATGTTAAGTTGTCTGTTATGTGTACACTCAACACTGGTTCACCCCTTGAGTTTGGCACCTTTTTTATGCTTTTCTACTTCCTGGTTTGATGTTGAGAGGCTGAACAAACAGGTTCATCTGAAAACTGTCAGATACAAAACTGGACTGAAAAAGCAGCCATTGCTCCAAGAAGAACTAAAAAAAAACAAAAACAAACAAACAAACAAAAAAAAAACAACTCAGAAAGCATGCTAATGGACAACTTGTAAGTAAGTGATTTTTTTCTTTAGTCTCTTGTGAGTGCATTGCTTCAGTCGAACTGCTGAGGGGTCTGGACATCCCAGCTCTGTCTTCATTAATGATGTGTAATGGAACAGCTACAGCAACAGTATAACCTGCCCTCACTGTGAGGTGCATGAGTGTGTGTGCCTGTGGGTTGTCTATCACCTTTTGTTGATCTTTACTTGAGCTCTTTGCTGATTACAGAAAGCACCATGCAAACAAAACCTATCATTACCTTACAGTCAGGCTTTGGAGAGATTAGTTGTGCCTGCAAACAAGCCTTCTGTTACCTAATGTGTTATGCCGAAATCTTTTTAGTCAACTTTAAAATGACAACAGTTTACACTGGAAAGTCTGAGAGACAGCTGAGTTACACAAGCAGCAGTAAAATGTGACGGACAGATTATTAAAGCATGTGTGAGTTCAAACTGTCCGTATATGCCATCTATATGCTTTTGACTGAAATGGAAAAACTGATTACGGTCACGTCACGGCATTATAAAGTCAGATTCACGGCCCAGAATGTTGCTGAAATGAGTGGAATCAAACTGGCCAACATGATGTGATGTGTGTCTTTTCTGTCACCCCACCTAATATGTCAACAGTTTGTCTTCTCACAACAGGCAGGTGGGATTAAGCAGCTCAGGATCCAGCGTGAGCGTAGGCCATGCCTTGCTGGTTTCTTTTCACACAGGAGCAGGATGTGACTTTTGCTTTGCATAAACCACATCAAATGTGTTTGCTTTGAGTGATGCAGCAGCAGCTGGTGTTTTACACCTTTAACCAAGATGTTATCCTGTTAAATTAATGTTAAGCGAAGCTATTAACTCCTTTGTGATGGTCTGATGTGTTTAGAAAAAAATATGTTTGTCACTTTGGTCATCTCCTGCACTGATGTGACATTTACTGTAGGGATGCGCGATATAATCGGCCCCCTATCGGGATCAGCCTATATTAGCCTTAAAACTGAGTATCGGACATCGGCCACCCCACCGATGTTTAACCGATATTTAACCGATCAGCCCGCTGTTTCTAAAGTCTAAAAAAAAAAAAAGGAAAAAAAAAAAACTTTTTCTTCTTCTTCTTTTTCAAAAACTTCTTTTTACACTACGGGTGGGAAAAAATATCGATACACTTAAGTATCACAATATTTTCATATGCTGATTTCACATTGATTTGCAATATCGATCTATTTTACTAACGAAATCTTGCAATATTTCATCGTTCTATTATGAAATCTCATGAAAATTCACCCAAATTTTGCGACATTTACATATGCTGATATCATATTGACATTTGAAAATGTGGTATCGACCTATTTTACTAATGAAATCTTGCATTATTTCATCGTTCTGTTACGAAAACAAATATTGTGAAATTTTGTAACAGAACAATGAAATTTTGTGAGAATTTTAAAGTAAAATAGATCGATACCACATTTTTTAAATATTGATTTGATATTGGCATATGAAAATATCACAATAATTTAGTTTATCCATATTTTTTTCCACCCCTATTTTTCAAAGTGTCGGAAAAATAGGGGTAACGGAAACGGATAACAAAACTGCTATTTGCTAAGATTGCTTATTTTTTTCAGCTTTAATATTGGTATCGATATTGGTTATCGGTCACATGATTTTTAAAATATCGGCATATTAGATATCTGCCAAAAGTCCAATATTGTGCACCCCTAATTTACTGTCCTCATGGGGAACGGAAGAAGTTTGAAGGCTTTTGGATTATTTTGAACAACTTATATGGATTGAATTTTTGTAACAGAGGTCATATTGCTCAGAAAAACTCAAATCTTCAAGCATATTTGTAATATTGGTAAAGTAAATAAAATTTTAGGGATCGCAGAGTCTTTCTTTAGTCTAAATAACAATAACTTATTCAGTTCATACAAACGTCAAGATGAGCAAGTAGATTCAAAGAGGAAGTGAGTTTTTCCAACACATGCACTCACACACACACACACCCACCCCCCTCACACACACACACACGCACACACACACTCCTGTTATTACATTATCTCATGTTGTCATCTCCCCCCCTTTCAAGATATGGGGATCCTCTGGCAAGACCCCCCTTTCCTGGCCTGAAACACACACACATACACAGAGAACCTGTGTTCTGCCCTGGGGGAGGTTGACTGAGATGAAAGGAGCGGTGGTGAGGGGTTAGTAAAGGAGGAGATGAAACAGAAGAGATGACCTCGCTCCTCATCTTTTCTTTCAGTCAGCTCTCTTGTTCCTCATTTGAACTGCTGGCATTTCCAGACGGCATCAGGGCTAAAAGTCCTGCATATGTTTGACATCCATGTGACCATTTTTACGTTTTATATGCTCCCTGTTATAATACAATTAAGGAATAAGCAAAATGGTCTAAAAGCTATAGATTACACAGATTACAACTGATAAATGCCTTCACTTTGTGTGTATACAGTAGTAATGTGTTCATAATCACTGAAGTTTTCTGCACTTTGTACACAGACAAAATCAAAAGATTAAAGAAAAAAAAAGGTCAATCATGATCCCGTGCTATACATCGATAAATGAATGAACTGATAAATAAATGTTATGGAGCATTGAAAGCTCTCGCAGGACAAACTGCTGTCAAACACTCCCACCCTGTGGATCTCCAGAGTCACTGCAAGGATTTAAACCAGGGGTCTTAAATCCTGGACTTCAAAGGCCACTGTCCTGCAGGTTTTAGATGTTTCCCTTCTCCCACACACCTGAATCAAATTAGATTGATCTAAGAACTTGTTGTCAAGCGCTGCTAAATGACCTGTTGATTTAAATCAGGTGTGCTGAGGCAGGAAAACATGCAAGGAGACTGGCCCTAGAGGATTATGAATTATGAATTAAGGGAACAAAACAATCTCTACACTTGATAAAATATCATGCCTACAAAAAAACCTGAGAGTTGTACCACATACAGGTCTACATTACTCAATTAAACTGAAAATTAAGTACAATTAAGATATAACAGACTCAAATTATGGTTGAAAAAGAAGCTCCTTTAGCTAAATTTCTACTTATATTGTGTATGAAACTGATATGTCAGGATCAGAGTTACTGAAGTTTTAACATTTAATTTACAAGTTGTAACTGCAGCAAGGTATGAAATCTGTGTGACAGAATCGGAATAAAAAGCAGTAGAAAGTAGTGATCGCTTGAGATCACACAAATCAAAACTACAAAAAACAGATTTCTATTAACTTTCTGCTGATATATCATTCATTTAAAGTGTAACGTTTTTCCCATATATCCTCTTCCATCAGAAGGTTTTACTGCAGAATCTGTTTATGGGAAACCAAACAGGTGATATCTGCTGCTGATGAGCTGCATGTAACACACAGAGTTTTAGTTTTACTCCATCATCCTCTCCCGGGCATCCCAAACTTTTCTAATGTAAACATAAGTTGGAAATGTCATTTTACATTCTGGGGACTATTACTAGAAAAGGACAGAAAAATCATGAGAACTCAGCTGGTGGTTTTGGGTGGTGCTAGTTGATGAGATAAATGCTCCTAATGACTCTTAACCAGCCCTCAGGGGGTTCTTCTGTCATCTGGTTCAATTTCCTGCCTCTTCCTGCAGGCGCCTCTTGGATGGATTTCCTGGTACCTCTGGCACCTGGCTTGGAGCTAAACACACACACATACGCATGAACACTTTCATGTCTTGTTTATCATTCTCTTCATCCATTTAAATTAACATTTAAATCAATAAAGTTTGTATCAAAAAGTGTATGTATGTGTGTGTGAGTTGAACGACTGTACTGTGTATTTAAGGGTATATACATCTGTGCTGTGTACATAGTACATATTATGTGTGTGATCAAGAGTGCTGGGTGGAAGAAGGGAAGGTACTATCAGATGTCACATTGACTAATCTGTGTGGGTGTGTGTCTTTATAAATGCCAATATTGACCACATTATATGTTATTCCTCCTAACTATGACCTCCAAAAGATATTTCTGAGGGTCTGACATCGGCTCCACATAAATACACACAAAAAAAGACTCATTTTTCCACATAAGGGCTCATAAAATGAAATTGAATTGCCAAAAAGTTGTTAAATTAAATGTTTTTTTTTTTTTTTTATTTTTTTGTTTGTTTTAAACATAACATCTGAAAGAAAAGCCCCAATCAGTGGTGAGTTCATCATTTTTGGTGGAGATTGTAAAAACATGAGAGGCTGCACTATTTATTCATTTACCGTCAGTGCACTGCAATATTTAAGCTCAGAATATTCCACAGAGTTGGTGTCCTGCTGTGATTAGCTCTCATTTACAACTTTATTAGCATCTGACAGTACTTACAGGAGTGCTTACAGGGCGGGGCTCTAGGCTGGGGCTAATAAGACCTCACCTGGGTCTGGTGAGGAAAACGAACACTGCTCTTGTTTAAAGCTTGGACGCAGATCTGAGCAGCAACTGCTTCTGAGAGAAATTATACTGCAGTAATTCCTGCTAATTAATCCTGCAGCTTCTACATGAGTTCTGATGTTTTTGCAGGGTCGGTTTCTGTAACACAGTTTAACTCCAGTCTGGAGGCGAGCGCGCGCACACACAGTTTTTCACCATCTGGAGATCTGCTGATGGCTGCTTATAGCAGGTTACAATGGCTGTGTGCTAATCTCCTCTAGATGGCAATGCTGCCCTCTGGTTGCTTCATTTGCAAACCTGTTAACTCGCTCCAGACTACATTACTGGTTATAGAGATTACTGGGGAGGCTTTTTGTGAGGAATACAAAGTGCAATTACAAAGTTTAAAAGCTTAACCTTCAGTTTATGATGGTGACAGAAAAGTGTGTGAACCTAAAAACTGTCGCTCATTTTGCCCACTAATGTTCCCTGCGCACATTTCTAGGCTTGAAACCTCTCTGGGGTGTTTGGGAGATGATATACAGCACTTAACATTGTGATTACCAACTATCTAGTGACTATTGTGTTTTGCTTTACAAGTTTTTATCTTTAAACAAAAGATTTGAAAGATAAATTAATTGTAATGGACACATCATGGCAGATTTGGGAAAATACAAGGTGAAGCCAACAGAGGAACCAGGGAAAAGATGGTGATAAGCATAAAAGTTGGATTGGATTTTATTCAACTCAGAAAAACTGAAAAATAAAGAAACAGAAAACAGGATGCAAAATGCCAGACTTTAGCCTTAGCTAGGCTAATGGGAATTATTGTTAAAGGCCTCCTTCCACTGAAAACCCGTTTAACTTGCTCCTTCTGAAATACGGAGGGTTTCCCCTTGTTTACTTACACATGCTGCAGTCGGCTGTGCTTTCTCATCAGAGAAACAATACAAAGAAAAGAGCGAATCGGGAACAGCCTTGCACTTCTACGTCACATTGCAAATAGCGTATCCCACGTGGGGTTTCTATCTGTCCATTGGAAGGCAGGTAACCCTCCACTACACACTAGAAGTGGACAGCACGACTGTAGCTTCGGAGTTGAGAAGCTAATTAGCTAACTGTTTGTTAGCATGGCGGAACAAACTTGTTTGTCGGCTCTATTTCCTGTCTGTAACGAAATAAGAGCGGAGGGCGGAGCTTCCTTCATACACTGATGGGAGGCAGCCAATCAGACGGAAATTCATGAGAAGGACCCGGAAAAGCCTGCCGTTGGACCACAAGCCTCTCTTCTAGTATACAAATACTGCTGGATACTAAGATACCAGAAGGTTTTTTTTTAAACAGAAACGATGCAGAATGCATTCAATAATAATGGAGAACACCGAAATATTAATGAAATGACCATGGAAGTACAACTTTAACATTGTGATTACCAACTATCTAGCGACTATTGTGTTTTGCTTTACAAGTTTTTATCTTTAAACAAAAGATTTGAAAGATAAATTAATTGTAATGGTCACATCATGGCAGATTTGGGAAAATACAAGGTGAAGCCAACAGAGGAACCAGGGAAAAGATGGTGATAAGCATAAAAGTTGGATTGGATTTTATTCAACTCAGAAAAACTGAAAAACAAACAAACAAAAAACAGGATGCAAAATGCCAGACTTTAGCCTTAGCTAGGCTAATGGGAATTATTGTTAAAGGCCTCCTTCCACTGAAAACCCATTTAACTTGCTCCTTCTGAAATACGGAGGGTTTCCCCTTGTTTACTTACACATGCTGACTTGCTAGCGTTGCGTTCCCTCCAGTCGGCTGTGCTTTCTCATCAGAGAAACAATACGAAGAAAAGAGCGAATCGGGAACAGCCTCGCAGTTCTACGTCACATTGCAAATAGCGTATCCCACGTGGGGTTTCTATCTGTCCATTGGAAGGCAGGTAACCCTCCACTACACACTAAAAGTGAAGACAGCACGACTGTAGCTTCGGAGTTGAGAAGCTAATTAGCTAACTGTTTGCTAGCATGGCGGAACAAACTTGTTTGTCGGCTCTAATTCCTGTCTGTAACGAAATAAGAGCGGAGGGCGGAGCTTCCTTCATACATTGATGGGAGGCAGCCAATCAGACGGAAATTCATGAGAAGGACCCGGAAAAGCCTGCCGTTGGACCACAAGCCTCTCTTCTAGTATACAAATACAGCTGGATACAAAGATACCAGAAGGTTTTTTTAAACAGAAACGATGCAGAATGCATTCAATAATAATGGAGAACACAGAAATATTAATGAAATGACCATGGAACTACAACTTTAATGTTGTCCACAACATCCTTAAACAAGCAAATGAATTGTTCCCATTTGAACATTTTTGGAAGGTTGCAGATGTCATTCCAAATCCTGCAACTACGCAGCCTTTTTAAAGGCTATCTGCTTTCTTGCTGTGCATGGCACCTTAGTATAGACGTGTTTCTTTTATTACAAACATGACTGCAACTACATGCATCAATACAACACCACAATTAGCTGCCAAAGATTTATTATAAACTTTCCTAAAGACTGTCAACTTTCATCTTTTTCAAATTCTTGTTTTCTCAAAAATGAAATAACTCAATGAGATGTTATTTAAGAGAATTTGAGGAAAATGTGACTGATCTTGCCATTTTAATTGTTGGTTGTGAATCTGCTTTCTGCATTATGTAGTTTCAATGAGCAGCTTTACAACCTGCCACATTTAAAAAAGATGGAACATCTTCTGTACAACTCCTTCAGCCATTTGTTGTTATAGTGTTTAGTTCTTGTAATTTTCCATATTATGTGATTCAAGATTTCTGTGGTGTAGTTTAGTGTAGTCTGTAGTGACGTTTGGAGCAAGGTTACAACTGTTTAATGATATAAATGTTGTAGTCTAAGCTTAAAAAACCCAGACTGCTTTACAAAGCATAACCCGCTGCGTGAATGAAACATTTATAAGGGAATATTATGGGATCAAAATCATGCCAGAGACAATTTGTGTGTGAAAAAGGACAATTTGTGTGTGAAAAAGATTTTTCATGTAAAATAATGTTTTGAAGTTGTATAAAACAAGTCGTGCTTGTAAAAAAAAGTTATGAACCCACAGAATCATTTTGTGGTTGTGTGAGAAACCTTTGTGTACAGAAATATTATTTGCAAACATGTAGATCAGTTTCGTAGTTGTGTTTTATTTTTCTGTGTGTGTGAAAATTGAATTTGTACCTGTAAAAGTTTCGCCACACAAAAATATCTGTACGAGTGCGACACCTAGGGCTCGTGTGCGACACTGCACCTACGAGCTCACAAAACAGAAACCTACAACCACAAAACTTTTTTACGGATTGAAGACAAGTCAAAGTCGTGCCACTAACAGCCAATCAGGACACTGCATTCTGGGAAGCCAAACAGCCAATGATGTGGTGGATTGGTGATGACGTTTATTTTGGGGGACGAAGACGATACCGTTAGCAAAGGCTCTTGGCTGCTAGCAGTCAGAGCGCAGCGGGGAGCTTCATACTCGTAGCAAGAGGGAGGCTGTTCAATCCGAAGTCGGCCACTGATCTGATTACTAACAGGCCTGCTGGAGAAGGCGGCTACTGGCAGAAGAACTTGGCCGGTTATTTTGGTGTTGATCGCCGCAGCTTATTGGATCATCTGTCTTGCTGAACGTGCGTTAGCTTTGGAGAGGCTAACGACTAGCACATCTCGGATAGTCCCACTGGATTGTGCATGTACATGAATGTTGGGGGATGAGTTGTGTTGTGATGAAAGACTGAGGCTAAGCCGTGTGCTTAAACGGGCATGATACCTCTTACCAGGCGTTCAACAAGGGGCTTTTATTTGCCTATTTATTATTATTATTTTAACTGGTAAAGGAGGACGTGTAAATGCCAAGTTGACAGGTAAACTGCCTTGTATGGATAACTTCACTGTTTGAGAAAAGCAGTTTGTCAGGTATGTTCAGTTTTAGCCACAGATATTTTCTTTATCCGTTTCTTTGTCATTGAAATGCAACTAAGGTTGTTTTTATTTTTTTTCCAAACATTGATAAAGCTGGAGTTCACATGATTGTCTGTGTCTCATTCATTCACAACTGATCAGTAAACATAAACAACTGATCAATTATCCAGCGTCTAACATGTCAGCTGGAATCTCAGATAGGTTATCTAATTTTTAGTTTACTTTGTTCATTAAACGGATTTTTTTTATTATTCAATGATAAATGTTACTATAATACAATGTTGTTTTAATGTCTTTTTTTTTCAACTTTGAAAAGCAAGAGGTCGATTCATGATAGATTTAACATAAACCAAAAATCAACATTATTTCAAGAAAGGGAAGCCATCGCCAGCAGGTAGTACTGAATAAAGACAATAAGAACTTTATTAAAGAAATAAACATGGTACTAAAGTAATATAAGTGGAAAAATAGGCTCAATAAATGCTCAAATAAATAATAAAATGCAAAAAGGCGCTTGTGATGGCTGGCGCCTTCACTGGCTGTGGATCCATCCCGGTCCGTGGCGGCCGCACTGAGCCTCCTCTTGGGGTCCACAACCGTCCTCCGACTCCCGAGCCATGTTTCTCCACCGCCACCATCCCCTCAGCCCCCAGCCAGGGGGATCAGACGTCCTCCGCCAACCTGTCCTGCTCCCCTGTCTCTCTCTCGGGACTCTGTAAATTTCCCGTATTTTAAAAACAGCCTATTTGAAGAAAAAAAAAATCCTCTGCATCTCCAAACTGACTTCACCAGCTTCAGGAGAACCGTCACCTGCAGGAGCCTGGAACAGTGTGGTGAAACGCATCCACTAAAAAACACGTTGTCCTCATTATTTATGAAGTTTATGACATCTGTAAAGCCTTTAAGCCCGATTGACACCACGTGCGCGTGCGTCGTGGTCCGTCAACTTATGCCGGTAGGGTTTTTCTGTGTGATGCGGACCACTGCGCGCTTCTGGGTTTCAACATTGTTCCAACATTGTTCATGTAAAACAATCCTCTGCATTCTGAAGGTGTGATGCTTGTAGGAGCCATGAATAGCGTTTTGGTGTTGATCAGGGTTTGATGATTATTTTAATTTTCGTTGTCATGGTGACGTCTGGCATGGGTGACGTGGTGGTAATCAGTGACACGCATTGAGCTGTCACTGTCACACGGGAGAGAGAGGAGGGCTGGGTAGCAAGCATTTTTTTTATCCCTACACAAAGCTTGTGGGCGCTAAGTTAAGTGTGCTGTTATGAAACAGTTTGTCCCGCATCAGGTGCGCTATAAAGCGCCTTAATAAAAGAGAAACGCAGCCGAGCCTTGTGCGTCATTCTTATGGAAGCACCAGGGCTTCATGCAAATGGCTAGATGAAGCCATCCCCTGCCTCCAGTGTCTGTGGAAATCACAATGCTTAAAGCAGTGACTGTGTCGATGTCGGGGAATCCCTGCGTCATTAGTGAATCCCAGAGACACACGAGTGAATATCAGAAATTAGAAGTTTGGTAGGCTAATGATAATAAAACGTTTAACTTACATACCAGTGATGTGAAATAAAGCGTAAACGTGTTAATTGAAAATATATGCAAAATAAATAAACGTGCGTCATATACAATTTAGTCCTTTTATTTAGGCTGTAAAATAATGTAGGAATGTTCACAAATGATGTGTCAACAATGATGATCAGAATCTGATCGGCCTGGTAGTTAGAAAGCGGTTCTTTAAGATTTTCTATAGCCTATTATGTCTGATTTTATGTGGCCCAGCGTCCCACTTTGGGCATCAAACGTGTTTTTAACACCGACATCGCGTTTGATCTGGACGGGCTGGCACAGATAGGCTATGTGGACTCCCTGGAGCCCATTGAAACTGAAAATGTTCTAGGTAGCTCTGGCTATTCACATGAGTGACAGGAACACAAAGAATTTTACATTACTTTCCTTATTAACCAGATAACCGCACATACCTTTTATAAAAGACTAACGCCGTTGCTTTTTCTTTCTTTTCTTTACGACTGCAGCAATCAAGTAAACAGTAGGCTATGTGGTGGCAGCTTACTGCACAACCTGCCAGTAAAACACGATTTTGCTTTTCTTTCTTTCTTTTTTATTTTTAAGGGGGGCTTTGACGCGGTAACCACAGCATTATACGACTCAGCTTTAAATGGTTGCCAGCTTCCAGTGGGACCAGCCAAGATGTGCTAGTCGTTAGCCTTTTCAAAGCTAACGCATGTCCAGTACAATATACGATTCAATAAGCTGCGTCGATCAACACCAAAATAACCGGCCAAGTTCTTCTGCCAGTAGCCGCCTTCTCCAGCAGGCCTGTTAGTTATCAGATCAGTGGCCGACTTCGGATTGAACAGCCTCCCTCTTGCTACAAGTATGTAGCTCCCGCTGCGCTCTGACTGCTAGCAGCCAAGAGCCTTTGCTAACGGTATCGTCTTCGTCCCCCAAAATAAACGTCATCACCAATCCACCACATCATTGGCTGTTTGGCTTCCCAGAATGCAGTGTCCTGATTGGCTGTTAGTGGCACGACTTTGACTTGTCTTCAATCCGTAAAAAAGTTTTGTGGTTGTAGGTTTCTGTTTTGTGAGCTCGTAGGTGCAGTGTCGCACACGAGCCCTAGGTGTCGCACTCGTACAGATATTTTTGTGTGGCGAAACTTTTACAGGTACAAATTCAATTTTTCACACACACAGAAAAATAAAACACAACTACGAAACTGATCTACATGTTTGCAAATAATATTTCTGTACACAAAGGTTTCTCACACAACCACAAAATGATTCTGTGGGTTCATAACTTTTTTTACAAGCACGACTTGTTTTATACAACCTCAAAACATTATTTTACATGAAAAATCTTTTTCACACACAAATTGTCTCTGGCATGATTTTGATCCCATAGAATATCTGTGTATGGGCCTTATGTACATATTTATGCTCTCTGTGTGGGAGCTATAAGAGATAAGTCTGGATATGGCAGCTGAATTTTGTGTTTGGGCATGACAGCGAGCACTGCAGAGATTTCACAGCCTTTGGGACTTGATGGGGCATTCGTTTGCTTTTTCCAGCCTTCTCCAGCTCCTGGCAAAAGGCTGTGATCTCCCTTGAATTTTTAAGTTTCCATTCCTTTTTTAAAGGTGCTTGCCCTGTCATCTCTGTTTATGAGCTCGGCTTTGCCAAACAAACAGTCGAACATCCTACTTTCTGACTTGCTGTCTCACATGTTTGACAGCCAACCATTCAAAAATGTAAATCAAAATAAGCAATCCACACTGTAGGAAAAATAACAGAAAAATGTATATTGTAGCGTTTTCCACCATTACTCTTGATGTTTTTGGTATCCTCTGATGTTTTCCTTGCTTGCTTCTCTATTAAAAAAGGGCATCCATATGCAGGGTTCATACAGAGATTTCTTTTCGTGACCAGGTTGTTTATATCTCACAAATATAGAAAGAGCTCAACAACAAAGAATTACTTGGCTACTCAGAATGAAATACCTTATATTTCTTCTGTCTTGTATCCTGGATAAGGTTGGTTTGCGTGATGTTATGGCTTTCAGCTGAGGCCAAGGTGTGGAGCGACCAGAGTAGGCCTACACAAAGTATTCACTCATCAACCAGTTTATCAGGTGCACATTGCTAGTCCATTGCACCTTACAGGTTGGAGTTACTCTTGAACTACTTTAATTCTTCATGGCATAGATTCAACAAGTTGTTGGAAACATACCTCAGACATTTTGCTCGATACTGTCATGACAGCATCCCACAGTTGCTGCAGATTTGTCAGCTGCACATCCATGATGAGAATCTCTCGTTCCACCACATCCCAAAGCTGCTCTGTTGGACTGAGATCTGGTGCCTGTGGGGGCCGTTGGAGTACAGTATTATGTTCAGGAAACCAGCTGGAGATTAATTTAACTTTGTGAATTATCCTGCTGGAAATAGCCATCAGAGGATATTACACTGTGGTCATGAAGAGACGGAGATGGTCAGCAACGACACTAAGGTAGGCTGTGATATTTAAACTATGTTCAGTAACCAATTACTTGCCAAGAAAATATCCTCCACACCATTACATCACCACTACCAACCTGAACCACTGATACAAGGCAGGATGGATCCATGCTTTTGAATGCTGCAGCAGAAATGGAGACAATCAGTCTAGCCATTCTCTCCCAACCTCTGACATCCTTTGGTCCAGGTATTTTGGTCCAGATAACTGCTCACTGGATATTTTTTCCTCTTTGCAAAGTCTAGAGATGGTTGCGTGTGAAAATCCAGATCAGCAGCTCCTGAAAAAACATGTCTGTCTTCCTCATAGTTTCAGACTACAGAGTAAATCATGGCCAAATCACTGGTTAGACACGCCAGAAACTTGTTATACAGTAAATCTATTTGTTTTTGCTGGATGATGTTTATTGATTTATAATTTACAACAAACATAATCTGCAAGAAGGTTTAACAGGATCTTTACAATCACAGTTTATGAACAGTAGCTTTGGATTACTGGGGATGGATTCACTCTGACAGGAATGTTGTCTGAGGCAGACATTGTGGTTTTGGGCGCAGTGTAACCAGCGTGCCACGCTATCCAAAACTCATCTCAACATAGTTTGGTTTTAAGCAACATTTGTCTCCTGCTGCGGCTTCCTCCCCTGCAATTACATTTTATTAGCATCTGACAACACTTGTCTTAACGACTCACTCTGACAATGATCTAACACATATACATACAACTGTTTCACCTTATGGAAAACAGGCTTTTAGTTTGGCAGCGTCCAGAGGTAGTTTTAATCACTTGGATATCACATTTCGATAAGTTTGCTGTATTCTATGGTATGTACAGTATTTTCATTTGTGTTTTAGCAAGGTTGGAAATAATTCATCGACTATACATATTTGCTAATAATGGAAATCTTTATTTGTCACAGTGACAACACTAATCAGTTAGTGAGTGGTCTGCAGGCTTAGACCTGCCCAGTATGATAGTGGTTTGGAGACATGGTGATGTTGGACATAAACTGATATTAGCTAGACTAAATAAAATAGGCGGGGGAGGGGGAGGGAGGGGATGGGGGCCTGATCGCACTGAGTCTGGAACGAGGCGGGGGGCATAACATTACACGGAAGAGAAGGAGCCAAAACAACAGAAGCGAAAGCTAAGGGCTGCTGCTATAAGCCATAAGCTGACAGTCACGCTGGAAACATGGAAACATAAAATAGTGGACACTTTGTGACTGATAAAAAGAAGATATTGTGGCACTTTAAACTGTGGTTTGTACGGATGATGAAAACACATTAAATAGTGGATGTCAGAATCACAGCGCGCCCGCTGCCGCTCTGGCTGTTCGTCGTTCATCCAGATTACTGCCATAATGTCCCATAAGAATAAAAGATAAAAAGTGGAGAAGGATGAGATATAAAAGAAGCATAACAGTTCATAAGATGAGACGCGGTAATTTATGTTATAATGAGAGTAAACTCCTGGAAGTACATAAAGAAATCAAAAGGGGAAAATTATTATAAAAAATAAATGGTGACAGGGGTCGATGAAACAAATACAATGAGATGGGAAACTGTATAGCTGTTATGTACAGGTAGGTTGTCTAACCAGGCTGTAGCAGCAGAAGATGGGCATCACTTAGTCCAACAGATACTAGTTTAGCTTCGTTCTTCTTCTAGCGTGGAGTAAGACTTTCAGTGTAACTGGACGTCATTTTATAATATTTAAAGACAGACGGGGAGAAAAAAAATAAAAGAGTGAGGGAGGCTATAGTCCATAGACGCGTTCAAATACGAGCATATTTTCACCGGGACCAGCTGCGGTCATGAATTCCGGGTTGTGACGTAGGCTCGCGCTGATCCATAGTGCAATACTAGATCAAATTGATTACTCATCAAATAATGCTACTTGCAATTTTCCAAGAAAATTTCTGACATATTGGTTGTTGTTCGGCATGGTGACTTGTCACACAAAAGCTTTTTTTTCCACTCATAATAAATGGCTTCACCCAATAAACAACCATGAGTGAAAGAAAAGTTTTTGTGATCATTCATATTCTCTGAAAGATGGAAAAGAAAATCTGCCGCGGTAAGTACCAACTGAAAGTGTGTGAAAAATTTAAAGAAAACTAATTTAATATCATCCTATAAATGTGCCTCTCTTTTTTTTCGCTGTGGTTGCCCAGTTACTTTCCTTCTTGCTGGCTTGCAGCTCTGACAAGCATGATGGATGCACTTACTGTCTCATGAATTATTCACAACAAAGTTTACTTTGCAAAAGTGTGAAGCGTGTATATATTTGTCCTTATACGTTGGCAGCCCTTTCATTTTTATTAGTAGCTAACAGATGCATTCGAAATAGTAGCCTAAAAAGTATAAGATGTGAGAAGTGAACTAACACAAAATGTTTAAAAGGTCAGTTTGTTGAGAACTTAAAAAAAAAAAAAAAAACAAGAAAAAACTTCAATTGTCAGCAAAAATGAAATACTTTTTAGATGTATAAAAATTCAAATGCTATACTATCAAGCTGTGAAATTGTTGACACAAAACTGTCATACTTCACTCGAGAAGTAGAAAAAGTCACAAACACAGAAACTGACAAATAATAGAGATGGCAACCATGAAGTGTTTTAGGTAGTTTAAAATACCTTACAAACTAAGATGCCCCACTCCCAACCCCTTTTTATGTCCACTTATACTTTAAAAAGTACTGGCAGTGGCCATAATAGTCAGGACAGGTAAATATATTTATAACAGCTAGCTAGCTAAAGGTAGTGGCTATACAATATTTAAAAAGTTAAACATAAACAAGGCTGTTCATTACAATTTACTCATCATGTAATGATGGATGGCTGAAATGGTTAAAGTGTGTTTGGGTGTATGTTTGAGAGTAGTTAGCTAAAAGAAGCTATAGTTAGCTAAAAGAAGCTAGTGGCCAACCAAACAAAAGCTAAATGTAAATAACTTCAATACAGTCAACATAGGGAAACTTGCTAAACGTGATTAATGAATAGGCTTAATTGTGAGTCTGAAGTAACTTTTAAACAGCTAAACGTATGAAATATTTGTTTATAATTATTGGACAGACATTTAGCCAAAGCTGGAAATTCAAGCATTAAAGGTTGAATATGGTAAAAAATTCCAGGGGGGGGGAGAATGAAAGCAACAAGAAAAATTTAGTAAAAATAATAAATCGGGGTGGCGTATGCAATCACGCGCAGGGGGATACGTAGGGAAAAATGGATGAGGTGAGGGGAACGAGGCGACAGGAGAGCGCTTAGGCCGGAGATAGGTGAGGAGGAGGACGGGAAGGAAAACGGGTAAATGGGAGACCACTAAATGGACCACATCGTTTTCCACGGAGTAAAACACTGAAATGGCGACTTCCTGCTGGATGGTAAGCTGCTTGTTTGCTAACAGGCTAACGTTAGCGTCAGTTATAACTCCTCTGCGCGTGGACATGATGCAGACCGGGTCCTGCGTACGGCAGTGAGCTGGCAACCAGTAGCTGGAGTTGTTTTCTGCCGGCAACTACAACCTAGACACACGTGATGTCGCTGTTCTGTCCGTGTTCCATATTCAACCTTTAAGCCATTAGTGGTGGTCGAGAATATAAAACTGCTAATTCAGTTTCTTTATCAGATTTTAAGTCTAAAAGTATCTTATATTTCTGCAACGGAGGGTAAAAAAAATGGGCACATTAAAATGGCTTGAAAAGCAAATTTGTAACATGACTGGTGGTTTTGATGACGTAAGATGAACATCAAAGAAAGGAGGGTCTGGAAACTGGCGCACATGCTATTTCGAAGAACATACAAAAAAAAAAAAAAAAGAGTAGATCTGACACAATTCTTGAGGATTTTTATCTTTAGGGTGAGTTCACATCAACATATTTGAAGAAATGTAAGTACATAAAACTACAAAGTACCCCAGTAGTTCACCAACTAGGAAGTGTAGTTACACAAGTCAAAACCAGTTAGAAAGGGGACGACTCCAGTTATCAATACATGACCTACTCTTGTGTTCTTTGCCCCTAAATTCCCAGTCATGTAGGAAAAGAAAGACCAAAACAATCATCATATGTGGACTAAAGAACTTTAAACTGTGAGCTGTTTACAATTTTAACACTGAAGATAAAGACATAAGGTCTATTTTAAATCAAATGGACAAAATGAGCATTTAAAGCCACCTTTGTTGCCTTCGTTCCACAAATTCCCATCACCATTTCTAACCTGACCAGGTTATGTAAAGAACGTAACTCGTGGTATTTGAGAAGTTTTATTTTTCTTTTTTTCAGTATTTCTTACAACAATACAGACGTCACAGATTACATAGTTTTACAAACACAAAGCACATCACCACCTTGGCTGCTGATGCTGCTGCTGCTGTAAGGGGAAAGGGGAAATGCTGTGGGTTCTGGAGATTGCCAGTTCAGCCTCGGGCATCCTTGTTCCAGAGCCTTCACTCGCGTTATATAGCTTTAAAAGAACCTGCCCTTTGAACCTTTTTTTCTTTTTTTTTGCAGCATAGCAGTATGAGAATAATAGAAAAGTTTTTCTTTTGAGACATGTAAGGGTAAAAAAAAAAAAAAAAAAGTGTCTAGACTATGATCTGAGCATGTTGTCGCTCCAGCTGACAGGAAGAAGAAATGGGGGGGTTAAAAGAAGAGTCTCAGCTTGACACATTTTCCGTCAATGTTCTGCTTGGCTGCAGGAAATCTTGGGCAACGGGAATCTTCCCATCCCATAAAACTAACACAACATATGTCCTTGCTTCATGTTCAGACCTACAATTTTTCAGGGCACGCTGCAGAAAAATTACACCACCTAAACCTTGACCATCTAGTCTTGAGTAGTTTATTACTTTTTTATTATTATTATTATTCCTGTACAGTCAAATAAAACTTCAACAAATCTTCAAATGACCTTTTTTTTTTTTTTCTTTTCAAAAATACAGAAGGCTTTTTATTCCAGCCATTTTTTCCCCGAAACATTATTCCCAAACCCTTCCGACTTAGAAAAGGACTTTGATATTATATATTTGAGTGTGTCCTCTTGTGGTAATGTGTGTTTGTGTGTACATGTGTATGAACTCTATGTCATTTACACCCAACATTGTAAACATACATAGAACTATATTACATGTGCTTGCACTGCATCTTGGAGGAGGGGGGAGAAAATTTGGTTTACGTCACTAGAACGCCACAAAAGAAGGGAGGAGAGGGGGGAGAACGGGGCTTGGGAGAAGAAAAGTTAAACTCCTTTTTGAAGGTTGAGGTTATTCTCAGTTTGGCTGAAAGCTCGATTTTAGTGGACCAGCCCCGGTTTTTGTCTTTTTCTTTAGTAGTTTCTGCAACAAGGAATAAAAAAAAAGCTTTGTCAAGTTGTGTTGCTTTTGCTTGATGTCCAGCACTACTGAAGGATAAAAAAAAGGAAATCTGTAGCAACGTATTCCATTCAGGGTCCGCTTCCAACAGCAAAGAGCTGCCTGGTATCAGAGGGGCTCATCTGGGCTTTGAGGGTCTCCACTGACTGAAAGTCCTTCAGAAGAAACATTTAAACCATCTGGGATTGCAAATCTCCATATTTTCTTTTTTTTTTTTCCTTCTTCTTTTTGTCCAAGTGAATGACAACAAAGTCAGCCTGAGAGTTTGTTCAAGCCAGTTTCACCCTGAGAGTCAGCGGAGTCTTAAAGACAGCCGTCTTGTCTCTGAATACTCTTGCAGGGTTCGGAGCGACTGACTCAGTCCACAAGAGAAGGGAAAAAGAAACAACAACAACAAAAAAAAAGCAAATGATGATCAGCGGGGACAGGGTGAAATCCAAGATGGAGGAACGGACTGGAAGGATGAAGAGGTGAAGGTTGTGCTCTTTACAAATAGACACGCCTCAGGTCTCCGGGCGAGGTGATGGTGTTGCACTGCGGGCACAGCTTCTTGTTCCCCTGTGATGAACAGACAGAGAAAAGGAAAATAAAAGTTAGGGATCTACCGATACAGATTATTTTTAGGGCTGATACAAATATTTTCTCATCAGCCTCAGCCGATTCAACCTGCCGATATTTGGTGCCAATACTGCATTTGACCCCAAAATTAGTATAGTGAAGGAGACAGTGAAAACTTATTTTGAAAACACTTATCAGATAAAAAAAGAAACAAAGCACTTAAAATAAATATATAAAAGAATAACAGTGAACTTGTAAATAAATATCAAATAGAAACATTGAACTTGTAATATGTAAAAAAAAACTGTTGCCTGTATAGATGCCAGTCTGTAAATAATGCTGAGGGGAGGGATCGGCAAACACACGATGTATCGGCCGATGCCGATACCAGCAAAAAATCTGCAAATATCGGCTGGCCTAAGTATCGGTCTATCCTTAATAAAAGTACTTCTTTCACATTATCACACCTGGTCATTATATGAAAATAAGATTTTTAGGTTAATGAAAAAATGACCAGAAAGGTTTTGACTACCGTGGACGCCCTGACCCCAGATCAGTCTGCCATAGAAGTGATACATGCAGATGCTCCAAGTTTACAATTCTGTTTAACAGATGTGCAAAACTGTGTAGTGACTCTCACTACCTCCTCCTCCGATGTGAGTCCACACCATCTCCTCCCTGAGCCCTCTTCCTCTCCCACTGCACTGCTTTGATTGTGTGCCATCTGCAGTAAAGCAGCAGGCGATAATATGCAACACAGAGCTGACAGCATTACAAGATCCTGACTGGGTGGTCTTCATCACTGTCCTCCACCCCTCGTCTACCAGCCTTGTTTGTTCCACGCTGGAGCAGCTGGCGGCAAGCGCATTCCTGCTGTGAGTTTACACTACGCGATGGTTACAGATGAAATAGAAATGTCAAAAAATATGTAAACAAATGAACAACATCTGGAGTCAACAAGGAGCGGAAATTATGCCAACTGGGGATTTTTCAATCATCTGTTTGCGTGGAGAACAGGGAATTCAAGGATTTCATGTCTGGCTGCAGATGTGCATGCCATCCTATAAATTCTAACTTTTGGGAAAGCTTCCCAAGCATGAAAAATAAATTTAAAGTAAACATTTTTAAAAGACGGGAGCCAATTTGTCCCCTCGTGAGTTGTACTAAGTGGGCAGGGTTACACTGAGTGAGAGGTGAGCTGTCCAATCCACTGTGTGGATTTCTGTTTGCAAAGCTCCAAGATGGTGATGGCTAACTGCTGAACTCAAAGCTGCAAGTCTGCAGTCTGGTCACAGACCAACATATGACCTCATGACTAGGATTGTCCCCCATAACAGATCTGACAGTCTAGTATTATGTTATTAAATGGGACATGGGGGAAAACAGGTACAGGTGTGCATTAGTTAAGTTAAGTTAAAAAAAAAAAACAAAGCTGGATGCAACATCAAACATGCGCCCAAAAGAATGCAACACCTGTTCCTCCAAAACGATGACTGGTCTCATCTAACCCTCAGGGCTTTTATGCCCTTTTCCCTGAAAGCCACTAAATAAAGTCTTTGGAGCGCGTTCAGAGGCTGCAGAAGACCTAAACGTGTTTGAGCCTAACAGATCACAGACTCCTGCACAGCAGCTTTGTGGCTTCTGAATACTTTTTACCAGTTTTAAGAGAAAGGTGAAGAAAAGAGAGTGATGAGAGAGGGTGTGTGGAAAGGTTCGGGATGGTTAAAGTGAACAGGAGAATTTTTCAATCCCAGTGATGATGTAATACATGTGTTGTAGAGACCAACGTACAACATTCTGTGGATGTGTTACCTTTTATTTATCTTTTAACAAGATGTTTATTTCTTTGAAATTAAGGCACATTTCCACTGTTTTGATGCCTGCCTGTCCCTGCTCACTGATACTGGTAAGTGTGTGTGGGTGTGCGCCTGTCGCGCTGCGCTCCAGCTGCCGCACTCGTTACAGCCGTAAGAGGAAGGGGGGTTTGGCCTTAACTAGATTCCCCGGCATTTACTTTGATCAGCTTGGCCCTCCCATTTTTATAGATGTCCCTGGGCTATGAGTTTAATGCACCATACATTAGACCAGCAATACACTCACAAGCACACACACACACAGGTACACGGCAGATGGAAACTAAACTCTCTCTTAAATGCTGAATTACAGTACAAGTAATTTAAAAAACATGCGCAGAGTGCTGTTTAGGTTGTACACAATGGTTGTTCCACAGTTATTAGTGCACTAAATGCCAGGTTAAAGCGGAGTAAAGGCAGCAGTGTTTAATGTGGTGGGCCTTATTTATTTCATTTACTGTAGTTTGGAAAACCTAATGAGTCTGAATTTAGTGATGAGAAGTGATCTGATGGTGAACGATCAGTTTTCAGCTTCTGAGCCGGTCACATTTACATTACCTGCTGTAAAATATAAGGCTTTGGAAAAAAGCTAGGCTACATCCCCAGATCCATGCTGGGTGTATCTAAACATGATAATGAAAATCAAAATAACCAAGTTGAATAAAAAAAATCAAATTTTTTCCAATCAGAACACTTTGCTCTCAGACTCTAAGTTTACTTGTGGTTCCTGGAGTTTATCCACCTTATTTCTAGCCCCCATAAGCCCTTGCATGAAATATGCGTCCGACTTCCAGCTAGACCGGAACTGGCATTTATTTACATGCTAGTAGCGTTTTTTTTTAAAAAAACGATTCTTAGATACTAATCGATTCTAAAAATTAGTATCTAGTTAGATATTAATTAGCAAGGGTATCAATATTCAAATGGCACTTTGGCGTCTGTTGAGTCTCGGAAAGCATCAGCTGCCTCTGCCCTTTTATACAGGCACTGCTCGGGCAGCCCCTTCCCTCAAGCATCTCCCTGGAGGACACATTGTTTACAGTGTGGCTAACTTTAGTGACTTAGACCTAAACTTTTTAGAAAATTAGACCTCTCTGTTAACTTTTTTGTTTCAACAAGTGAGTAGCGATAAATCCAGTGACTTTTTCTGGTATTATTGGAGACTCGTGCAGACCGACGTGAAAGCGCGGATCCTTTACTTTTCTCAACAAGCCGTGGCTGCTACTGCAGGCCCCGTCCCATGTAGAGGCGCGAGCTTCGTGCTCATGCAACAGCATGCTTTACCCTAACTAGTTTGTCTGTTCTCTTGTTTACTTGATTTGGTCTCAGGTATTGTGACGAAAAGGACACGTAAATAAGTACACTAACTAGTGGTTGAAGTTTTTTTTAGTTTGTCTCTTCTGAATCACAGTGGGCAGTTGGAGAAGACAGTATGAAGACTGAATCTCTGCACAAACTACAACTTAAGAATAATGTATTTTCTATTTTAAGGTCTTTTCTCATATTTATTTATATATTTTGGTGCATTTTTTTGATTGTCATTTTATTTTTTGGCAGAGGGGATTTTCTCCCCTTTAGTATCAAAAATAGTATTGAGTATCGACCACCATCTTTAATATCGGCATAGAGAATATAATTCTAGTTTCGTGACAACCCTACATTCTAGATGTTCACGCTACTCCACTTTTTACGAACTTTTTAGGTAAGCTATGGGGGAATATCAGCTGTCACAGCTCAGATAGGACAACGTTACAATGCGCTTCCTCGTGAAAGAGAGGACTGGGAGGAGGATGAGAAAATCTGGCCAAAAATAACAAACAGTAGCATAATTAGCCAAGTTAGCCACTTAGCTCTGTCACTTCTGACTGTGAAGCAATGAACAATCTTAAAAACTCTGAGGCTTATCACTACCTACGTGATAGTAATAATAATAATAATTTTCATAATAATAATAACACATTTTATTTGAAAAGTGCCTTATCAGAGCACCCCAAGGACACTGTACAGAGCAGATATAACATTAAAAACAGTGAGCTAAAACACTAAAAACACAAAACATAACAGGTACCACATAAAACAACATTGGATTAGTGCATATGGACTTGGGTAGAATAAGAGTGTCTGTACAGAAGAATTGAGAGTCCGGATTTAAAGACAGGGAAATGTGCACTGTACGGAGAATGGGAATTCCAGAGATGGGAAGCAGAGTAATACACAATAATAAGGTTGGTCGTGTTTTGTTTAAAGAGGTGGAATACAATCTTATCTACTTAACAGCAGATGTATATTTTTTATTCGCAAAATGTGACCATTTGGTCACAGTCTGGAGCCCAGCAGCCTCTCTCTCTCTTAGACTGAGATCTACACATCGCTCTTGTTGCCACAAATTTAACTTTCTACAAACAAACAGCGCAACATATTCCCAATCTGTGCAAGTAAATTTTTCTGGGGCTAATCGTTTAGAAATGTTATGAACACTCTTGTTGAAATGTTAGAATAAACCAAAACAATCTGTTGATTTCCTTAGCTAGGCAATTACTTTTTATGAACACAGTGATTATACTGTAAATTGGACTAATGTGGATCATGTAATGGATTTGCTTTAATTAGATTATAATTAGGTGATGTCTGTAAAAGTACCTTGAGATGACTTTGCCGTGAACATTATAATACAAATAAAGCCAATTACAACTGAGTTGAATGTTCTCTATTCTGTTGCTTTTTCCTACATTGTTTAGGTTTGCAAAACCAAAAAATAAACAAGTTGATGCATTTGAGGAAAATCTTCTTGCATATTAAAAAAGGAGCCCAATTTAAGTATGCAGGAATACAGCATCTGCATAGTGTTCCAGGAGTTAGGGTCATCCCGTCTTATGCTGTGTCGTGTGCTCTCCATCACACTGTGCCAGTCAGTGATATTTTTTGTGGGTGAAAACTGGACACTACCATGCTGGTGTGTAGGAGGAGGCTTGCCATAGAAAATATCCCAAAACTGAAAAACCTGGAGAGGTAAGTCCAGAAAACTGAGTCATGAAGAACATAAGCAGACAGAAGAAGAGATAAAGAAATCTGAGGGAAAGAGAGTCAATCAGTTTATCCTCCCAGCGCAGGGAACACTGTTGTCTTCTCCGCTCCATTTACCACATTAGCACAAGCTAATTACACGATACTGAATATATTAGACTGACTAATAACCAACAAAATCACAGAGCGTGCATGTCTGTGCAGACCTGCGGCATTTGTATAAAGAAAAAAAAAACATTGGAGGTTAGAGTTGTCCACTTTATTCCAACATTAACAAGCCTTTTGGGGACCATTCCATCTAAGCTCTTCCCCTACTGAGCCTGGAAGTGTTTGTGCTGCTCGGATCGTGCGTGCAGAGAGAGAACGGGCCATTTGGGGAATATTCCATTTTAGTTTCTCCCCATGGGGCATGAGTACAGAGAGAAACTCACTGACTATGAAATGAGGCTGCAATAACTGCATATCATGAAGAGCTGCTCTGCAGAAAGAAGGAGTTAGGATGTGTGTGTGTGTTTTAGCGTACCAGAGTCCTGAGCCAGCACTCTTCACAGTGAACATGCCAGCACTGGATGGAGGTGAGCGGCATCGTGTAGGAGTCCTGAAGAAAACAAAAAGACAGAGAAATTACACCCCGCTCACGAGACACACACCAGTTACTTTCCTTTCCAACACATTCCCTGACCGATCCACAACATTAGACCACGAAACATGGAGCGACAAAGGCAGCAGCCACAGAACCACTGAGCAAGGCAGCACGATGGGGGCCACAGAACCAGCAGCCTGTGGGTCAAACACCGACACGCAAACACTGGCACGACACCGGGCAAGCAACGACCAGAGATGGAAGAGGGCAGGCACAGGGAGAGGATGCGGGACAAAGTCGTGAACGAGCGCTCCTTTCTTTTCCTCGCGAAAAGAACGGAGGGATGAGGGGGGAATGGTGGGGATAAGGGGAGGAAGAGGAGCAGAGGAGGGAGGGAGGGAGTGCCTTACCCTCCGTAGGGGCTGTGGGAGGAGCCTCTTTATGCCGCTGCTGTAACCACCAATCACAAGGCCCCTGTACAGGCAGTACAGGCCTAAGGGGAGGGACTTAGGTCGCCTCTCTCCGACCTCATTGGCCAGTGGCCGGGACCCTGGCCACGCCCCTATGCTCTTGATGTCTGCGCCTGAATGGATAGCAGGCTTTCTCTGCGAAAGGAGGGGGTGGGGGATGGGACAGGAGAGGGGTGGGGGGGACGAAAGGTGGCAGCTAATCATAGAGCCGTACTGATCGCACACAAACACCAAAGTACAACAAACACGCTAACAGACGCCGGGTGTTGCCCAATAAAGAGGTTCGAGACAATGTTGCTGGAATGAAGGTAGGATGGATGATACCAGTGAAAAGCTGCCGGTTTTCACTGGTCAGAACACAGAGGTCGCTAAATGTTGGTGTAATAGTTGTCATTACATGCTAACGTGGTCTGACATTACTAATAAAGGATTGTATTTAAGCCAGCTTGATGAGTTGCCCTCCTTTCCAGGCCAAGTCTTTCTTTTCCTCCAACATACTGTTTGTGTACCATAACAACAGCGTGCAACAGTCCTAAACCTTCACTCATTTTCTTGGGATATTTCAAAGGAGTCCCACTGGAGTATTTCTCCAGGCAGGCTCTCTGAAGGTCTGTAAAAGTTTTTGCATTAAACATTTTGCTGCTTTTTTCACTCACTTTCACTTCATCCATGTACCAGATCGTTGAGAGAGGAATGTGTTTGCTTAAGGTTGTTTAAGGATCCCAACACTGACTTTGAATCATCTAAGCATAAAAACAATGCTAAGTCAATGGATGAGACATATCTCAAAGGAGTGGACAAAATACTAAGACTTAATGCAGTGGCATGCAGATGTGGACAAATCTGAATTGATTCCCACATGTCAACACGGCAAGTTCTCTGGTAAACGAATAAATGCTAATGAAATGCAAAAAGAATTTGGATAGAAAGAAGTGGAATACAGTTTACAGCAAGCTAATGTTTGAACGAGAACTACGTCATGCTCTAGAATATGGAAGCACTTTAGCTCTATGACCATTTTTGTCATTTAAAGGTGATGGCTACAAGTTTAATTCCTCCCCACCAGTAGGTGTTGCACTCAAACTCGCTAACTCAATTAGCATTAGCAACGTTACAGATCAGGCTAACTATTAACTAGGATTACCAAATGTATAAGTTTCCAAAACGAAAGTGGCAACTTCCGCTGAGCTTTTGAGCCACTTTGCTACCTTCACCCTCATCCTGTTTCATTTTTTGCCTGCTTGAATTTGGGCATGTAAACCAAGGAAGATGCTATTTTTACACAGAGCAATCAAGCTAGCAACTCTTGAGATAATGCTAATGGCACAGGATTCTTTAGTGTAGATGCTGGTATAGTATTTAGCTGTAAATGTTTATATTTTTCAGACCTGTCAAAAGTCAAAACTAATGAAGCAATTACTTGCTTCATTAGCAAGTAATGACATAAATTAATTTTGGTCAAATTGAAACTTCAATTCTACACCCTTCTAGATTTTCTGTGGAAGTATTATTTTTGAAAAACGATTTTTTTTAAATAAAAAAGCTGTAGCTATGACCTTTTAATGGGAAAGTCTCTTCATCCAAGGAGTCTTTTTCAAGAGGGTGGCATAAAAGTGACATAAACCCTTTGAAATGGACCAACAACAATTCCAAAGCTTTATCCCAACTCAGAGAGAGCAAAGCAAATTATAACCTACTGCAACTTTGCCAAGTATTGGTATCTGAATTTAATCTTAGAACCAGGATTTTTGTTCAGCCTAGATCAAACAACCTATTTAGAAGACATTTCCAGAACTGAGAAATATGTTCTCAAATGTAGCCTACCAAAAATGGATGGTTTTAATGCCTTCAAATAATGTGAGGAAACTGGGCAAGTGAAGGACCAAGAAAAAAATGCTGTTGGCCTAAAAATATCTATTTTGCAAGTGAACAGTGTCTCAAAATTATGTCCTCAAGAAGCTAACCTAATACAGGACATGAGGGGTACATCTGGACCCTTCAAATGGTCTCTGCGGAAGGTAGCTCTCAAGAAGCCATTCATAAGGGAGAGAAATGGGCAGGAAAGGTTGAGGTTTGCTAAATGACAAGAACTGGACTGAAAATCAGTGGAAACAGATCTGATGGATGGATGAATCCACCCCAAAGCCTGGACCTGAACATCACCACAGCAGCATGGAATCATCTTAAAAGAGAACAAAACAAAACGTGACATCCAGGGAAGAGCTTTGGAAAGTGCTTCAAGAAGCCTGGAGAACTATTAAGACTACCTGAAGAATTAACAACAAAGCTTGTTGAAGCAAGTATAGACTGTGAATAAGTTCTTATAAAAATACAGATTTTTATCCCCTCTAGAATTGTACACCGTTTTGCCTTATGCATTGCATTTCCATTAACAAATTTTTCAGTCAACTGCACCTTTTTCCTGTTTATAATATATGAATATACAAAGAGATTAAGACTGGATCAAGACTATTGCACAACATTTTAATCCTCAACTTTCCCCTTAGTTTGTTGTCTAGGTTCTCTCTGAGGTTTATATTAAACTCATATCCACGTTTGTTTTAATGTTTTTCACCAGTTAATTTCAATGAGGCTCTGCTGTCTGGTGGAAATGAAGGAAAAATACAATAGTTTTTCTTTGAATCCATCAACTTAAATACTTCAGTGTTACCACAAGAGAACCCATGAAGTATAAGGTAATACTGCGGAATAATCTGGCAGATTTAACACAAATGATCTATTATTGTTTATTTTTCAAAGTTAGTCTCTTTGTTTAATTCACACTTGGCCTTAAACAAACATTACTACAACTACATTTACTAACAGTGCATTGCTCTCTTGAAAAAAAAAAAAAAAATTCAGTCAGAAATCTTGTCAAAATCAAATTTCTCCTCCTAAAATGCCCAGCAGATGGAGGTAGAAACCCACCAAAAACCTATCAGTTAAACCCTGAGAAGGAAATGAGCAGGTAAACTTCTACCCTGTCATTAATGTTAGCTACTGGTTTTTCAAGTAATATATGATACAATAATCTAAAGGCTATTTGTAAGAAACAAAACAACATCTGTTTGAACTTGACAGCAGCCGTGACGGTCGATGTATCCTCGTTACTGAATCTCAACTCTAATGGAAATCTTTTAAAATCACCCCCTCTTCCCAATGAGTGAGAGTAATCTGATGACTTTTAGAGCAGACAAAGTGACAGGGTGGGAGCGGGAAGACAACTTAAAGACAGACGGAGACAGATTAGATGGAAGACGTCCAAGTGCGTTCACATATTTGTGTTTCTCTGAATGCCTTGGTGTGAGTGTGTGTGTGTATGTGTGAGAGATAAGGGACAGTGACAGATGAGTGGAGAAGAGCCATGTGTCCGTGGGCTAGTGAGTGATCGATCGCTGTGCCTTGCCCTCCGTGTCACCTCAGGCACCCGGCGACCTTTAGGAAGTGCAGGCGTTGGTAATTACCCGCTTTACAAACACACGTACACTAATACACGCACATACGGGCAGAAGCATGGGATGCCGATGCTGCACTGTCCAGAAGCGTGAGGGATGACAAGATGGACACTTGACATAAAGTGGGAACACAACTGTGGGGTGGGGGGGGTGGGGGTGGGGGTCAGAGCTGTACAAGTGTCTGATGAACATGCATGTTCCTCCTTTTGCTTTGTATTGTCAGTATAACACATGTCGCTTATCTCATCGACATGAGAGTTGATCAATCATCAGTACAGGCTGTGAAGGATGGAGGCATCCAATGATTCAACACAACCCTCATCCTGCATCTCACAGTCATGAATATTCAAACTAAATTAATCATGCTTGTTTAAATTAGAGGTGGGTTTTGAACAAAGCAGTTCCAGTTGTGGTTCAGAACTTAGAACCAGTTCTCACCAGTTCAACTGAAAACTCTACTGGGCCACCGCAAAAAAAAAAAAAATAAATAAATAAATAAATAAAAATATATGTATATTACACTTACACTGGGAGCTGGGGGTGAGGTTCTACAGACCAACCAGAGCAGTGAAAATATAGTGATCGCCATGTTTAGCTAGTGTAACTTCTAGTTTGTTTCATTTGAGAGAACATGGAGATGTGGAGCCTTGAAGTGGATGTGAAGTTAAACAGCAGTGAAGGAACCTGAGATCAGCGCTCCGCTCATTTTCTTGCAGTTTGTTAGCTAATTAATTATATGGTAATTTTTAAAGGATTTTTTGGCTCTAGTGGCCTTTATTTGACAGGGATAGACAGGAAAGGGGTTCAGAGAAAGTGGGGGATGTCATAAGGCAAAGGGCCTGAGGCCAGGGGTCGAACTTGGGCCGACTGCGCTGAGGACCAGTAGCTTCTGTACATGGGGCAGTTGCTCAACCAGTTTAGCTAAACACTGCCCCATACGCTCAGTTACAAATGACATTTGGAAATTCCTTCACAAGCACTGCTAGGTGTTTTCATACGATTGGTTGTGTGGCATGACTAAAATCAGGTAACCACATTTATTTGAGATTTTATTTGTGATGTATTTTGTGATTTATTCAATTTCTACTATTTTTTCCTGAAAAAGTGGGGTGGGGATGGGTGGAACTTGTTGCACTGGGATCGGTAAAGGGGTGGCATTGGGGCACTGATGGTTACGCCATCAACTTGCATTACAACATCTTGTCATAATAACCTTTAAAGCTGTAAACTCAGCCTTGAATACAGGTATTTCTGTGCCTGGTAAAGATTTTCAGACATAACTGGATAAAGTTGACCATCATTTGATCGGTTCCTGTAAATATATGTTAAAAAAATCCAATTCTTTTTTATGAATAAATGAATGAATGGATTGCTGAACAATCTTAAATGTAGAGGGATAAATAACTGTTGCTTATTCTCTAAATTAAGTGTACATGGATTGATTAAATTGCATGCTTTGTGAGTTGCTGGAAAAAAAAATGTAATGAAATTGCTTGCACAGAATGTCCATAAATGTCCATGTCCATAAAGACATGTATGTTCGCTAAACAGGTCTATAAAGCACAGATCATTTCTGTACTCAGCCAAGTATCGTCTCTGTGACTTTTGTGTGTATTTAAAGTTGTTTTCATCAGTTTAATCTTGCCAAAAAGTTTGCAAAAAGCAACTTCTAGGACCCTTTAAACATGCTGGCTGAATTTATAAATGGGATTTACAAACAATGAAAGTTTACAGCATTTATAAAGCTGAACTAAAATTAGGACATTGGGTTGCAGGAAAATTTAGCCAAACAATGATCAGTGGTCATTTTTCACAAACTATTAGAGGGATGTTCAAATATGTATTGGAAGAGGCATTAAGTGATGTCATAATGTGACTCTGCTTGTCTGGTTGTGGAAACCAAACCAATACTTGGATGGTTATTTGCAAATAGGGGATTATCACGCTTACCGGAACTTCCCGGTATTTGGACACTTCCTCTTCCGGGCCATTTTAACATCAGCCCTTCCTGCTCTGTTATACTGTTTAAATCGTATAAACTCCAAACATACTTAAGTTTTCATTCCAGACTGAAGTCATACTGGATCAAAAGCTGGATCAAAGCGATCGATTCGCCGCGGTGAAGGGCCGAACTTTATAATAAAACACACGTTTGTTTGTTGCCGGTGGGGCACAACACCGCACGACACCGGCACTTCACAGCATGCTAGCATTAGCCAGCTAGCGTTTACTGACGTGCTTAACATTGTGAGTCTTAAAACACACAAACATCTAAAAAATCGGGTCTGTACCTCCCTGTTTCCAGTGGAACAACTGGGGACTGCCAAAAAAAGGAGACGCTTTCAGATGCTTGTGTGTTTTCAGCTGCACAAAGTTAGGCACGTTATCGAGCTGGCTAATGCTAACCTGCCAACACGACTGTGCAGACTGCCGGCTACAAACAAACGTGTGTCGTTTTATTATAAAGTTCGGTCCTTCACCGCGGCGAATCGGTCGTTTTAATCCACTTCTTCCTTAGCATCACTTCAGTCTGGAATGAAAACTTGGCATTGGCGTTTATCTGATTTACAAAGTTTAACAGAGTAGTAGCTGGTGGACTACTGTTAGCAGGCTAGCATTAGCCAGCTTGATGACGTGCCTAACATTGTGCGGCTGAAAACACACAAGCATCTGAAAGTGTCTCCTTTCTTGGCAGTCCCCAGTTGTTCCACTGGAAACGGGGAGGTACAGACCCGATTTTCAGATGTTTGTGTGTTTTAAGACGCACAATGTTAAGCACGTCAGTAAACGCTAGCTGGCTAATGCTAGCATGCTGTGAAGTGCCGGTGTTGTGCCCCACCGGCGACAAACAAATGTGTGTTTTATTTTAAAGTTCGGCCCTTCACCGCGGCAAATCGATCGCTTTGATCCAGCTTTTGATCCAGTATGACTTCAGTCTGGAATGAAAACTTAAGTATGTTTGGAGTTTATACAATTTAAACAGTATAACAGAGCAGGAACGGCTGTTGTTAACATGGCCCGGAAGAGGAAGTGTCCAAATACCGTGAAGTTCCGGTAAGCGTGATAATCCCCTATTATCATCAAAGAACTGATTGTACACCAGTCCTGAACCAGCACTGCAACTGGCTAAAAAGGCTACAAAGAGTAGCTCAGGAATTTTGGAGCAGAACATTTATGCTATCAGACAACTTGGTTGACTTGCAAAGCCATGCACAACCACCACATACAACAGAAAACAACCAGCAAACAGCCACTGAGTTTTCACAAACTGAGTAAATGAAATTCAGCACAAGAATTCAGCACAAGAATTCAGCATACAGCAGTAAACGCGGCAACAGTTCATGGAGTTTTGCTTGGATACAAGAGTAAACCAGGCAGCGGAGTGAGGATTGTATCACTTTGTGAACAAGGTTATCTAGCATTACAGCAAAAAGCTCAGTTTTGCATGGAATATCCTCAGTTATGAGAAAAATGACTCAATAAGAAAACTTTAATGAGCTCTGCAAACAAATTCTTTAGTTGTGGTTGAAATTGTCATAAAGGTATATGCCGCCCTCTTGCACAAATACATGACACTCCCACTGAGGCTTAATGTGCAGACAACAGACAGGACATGATGTGGGCGTCATACTGACCATACAGATGAGACATTTGTATCGGTCTCCTCGCAGTATTTGCTTCTCCAGCTCTCTGATTCGGGCCTTTAGAGCCTCCATGGTGGTGGCCGTGGACTCCTCCTCCGTCACCCTACAGCAGTAGAAGAGAAAATAACGTAGATTTTAGGTTTAAGCTTCCAAAAACCAGCCACTGATGAGGTTTACAGGAGTGGTTCCCAAACTTTTTGAGCCATGACCCCATGTATGAGATACATGGCAAGTTAGTCTGGGTTCCCTACAATGGGAAGTGATTTCCACTCCAGAAAAAAATTGAACGGAACAATCACAATGTGGGAGGCGGATTCTTATGACACGACTTTTTCAGCGACTCAGTTCTCAAACTAAAGTTTGAGAACTGAGCAAGTCAGTCAGAATGGCAGCCGGAGAGGAGCGACTATATAACGATGCTCTTTCAAATGAGCATATGTCCTTAAAACCCCAAGACCTTGCTGCTCTGAGGGCTTTCCTTTTACAAAAACATGTTTCTGTCACTTCTGTGTTTTTCTGATTGGTTCTCTCCAGTTCAATTCTTTCCTGTTAGTCCCGCCTTTCGTCTCCAGATGGAAATCAGTCTCCAATGGAGGGATCCCAGACTGACTTGCCGTGTATCTCATACATGGCGATAGGCTGGTGTACAAGGCTAATGACCCCTTGGGTAACATGTGTTGGTGGATGAAGTGGTTTTGGGTGGATTCAGCTCACTGCTGTTCACCATCATGCCAAAAATCAGCTTCTCTTGCCAAAGTAATGGTATGCCTTTGGTATTGGATAATAACTGTATTCATTAATATGTTAAAAAATAATAATTTCACAGATTAATCTCCTGCTAATTTTGGCTGAACTAATAACAACCCCAAATCTATTTGATAAATGTAGACTATATCTTTTCTTTTGCAATGATCTGGCGACCCTCTGAAATCATCTTGGAACCCAAGTTTGAGAAAAGTAATGTAAAAAGTAATGCTTTCACTTAAGTTATTAAATCATTTTTGTCCGTTTCATTGCTGATCTGACTGCCATGAGACAACGTGCGCTGTTCTGGAATCCTTCGGCTACAACATTCAAATATGTGTTTAATCCTCTGCTGGAAATTCTCTATCTGCCCCCCTCGTTGTGTAAGTGTATTCAGGCTGTTATCATTGTATCAGTGTTTGTTTCTCTCCAAATGTTCTTTCAATGCCATCTGGTTTTGGCTCTGACCTTCTCTCTTTGTTGTTCAATATGTACCAAACATGATTTTGCTGAAGCCTTTATCTTTCTCTGTGGCTGAACACCCAGCTGGGCGATATTGGAATCCTTTTGTCCTCTCTGCAGCCAACACACACTATTTACTTTCCTGTATTCAACACATCTGTATCCTCCACAGTCCTTGTTTTTATCACACATCCTTCAGGGCACCTGATTTTAATTTCTCCTCAGACTCCACCCTCCTCTTCACCCCTTCAATCTCACCAGTCCTCAATTTTACATCTTTTCCACCCTGCACATCTTTCCTATCTGTCCTTTTGTCCATCTGTGCCTGCCGATTTATTTCCCCGTTTGTCTTCATCTCCCGATCTTCGAGCTGTCCTTCATTCCATCCCGTCCTCCCTTTCCTCTGACTAATGTCTAGTGCGATGACAGAAAATGTGCATTTTCACTGTCCGACAGCATATGAAGCAGCCATAACTAAATCAATACGGACGATACACAGACCGCAGCGCTGACGATAACTCTGTTCAGGGAGACGAGACCGCACCAGCAAGCTGATGTTTATTATGGTTGTCCATTCCTTCTCTGGCAAGATGCAATACAGTAGTAGCATGTGTGTGCGTTAAAAGGACTGTGTGTATTTATGGTGATGTGGTCATTTTGCAGCCTGATAGCTTGCTGATCTATGGTATCGATCCAACAGGGGAAGGACAAGCGGCGACAAGGGAGGGAGGGTGTGTGTGTTTCCATTTGCTGTATCCTCAAACAACAGAAGGGAACAGCTACGGAAGAGAGGAAGCAAGGATGGACTTCCATCATCTCTGAAGATCAAGTGAACTCGTCAGACAAGCTCTTTAATGTGTTGATAATCGAACTAATCTGAAAATGGAAGTTAAAACATTTCATGTTTCCATGGTGATCACTCGATTATGTAAAAAACTGAATCTTGGGGTGAATTCAAATTGAAATTGGCCCTGAATTTTTGTTTTGCCTGGTCATGTGAAGGGGTAATGGTGTACCGATTCGGGTTTGGACCGAGGTGGAGGGTGAAGTGGTAGGGCCATCTGGCCCTCGAAATAGAGATTTTCAAGGGGGACACTAGAAAACGAGTGGTATGATATTACCCACAATTTCATGCGAAATACGGGCAAAATAGCGAGGAAGTTGGCAGTGGCAGCCAAAGAAACACACAAATGTATCTTTTTTATAAATAAAATATGAAAATCGTAATTTTAAGTCGCTTTAATGATTTACAGACAGTTTTGTTACAAATGTGTAAAAAATAGTTCCACAACGTTGCGTGCATCTGCTCACGTCTGTAACCTAAAGTTAAGCTTGAGTTTAAGGCGTCTTCTTTTCCTTTCATTTTTACGTTTTTCGGCCCAAAGCAGAAAAAATTATCCAAATGCCAGGAAAGGCAGATGATTGCTGCTGCAAACGGCATTGTGAACCCTTCCGGAAACAGCCGTGATGTCAGTTTACTGCATCACAGACGACTATCGCTGATGCATGAGGATTTCAAAGGGTTGTCCCATTTTTTAAGGAAATAATTCAGAGCCAAGGGGAGGGGCTAGGGGTAAGGTAGGGATGAAAATAGGAATTAGAATTGGGTCTTAAAAGCTGCACTTTAAAGCTCTGGAGGAAAAAGATCTTTCCACTGGAAAAAAAAAATGCTGGTTTCTTTCTCCCAAAGGAAATATTCCCCGATCCCTGTTTTTCTCACTTTAATTCTTAACTCTGAGCCAACCAGATATGTGCATATTATACTTTGGCCACTAATGAGTATCAGGTCAGTGTTGCATCTTCAGAAAGAAAATCTGCCTTTTTCCACTGCGTTGTTTTATCTAATAACCTTCTTTTGGGTGACACATTCCAGTAACCAATAAACATACAATCTTTTGGTTGAGAATGGCTTATTTTAAAACACCTGAATGAAATAATAGATTAACATTGCTTTAAATATGTCAAAATCTATTACAGGTTTGTCTGGATTCCACTTGCTGGCTGGTAAAATCAAGTCACTCAGCTGGTACAACAGCCGCACAAGGTTCAGTTTCAGCTCTTCCTTGTAACCCCATCATCATCCCATGTCTATAAAGGCCTAGCCTGACTTGCTGCCACCCTGCCCTATAAACTGCTTTACCCTCTCCTCTTATTAGTGCTGAGCTTGTAAAAAGCCATTTAGCCTTGATTAGACAGCTAACTTATAAAGCAGCTAAGGATGGACGAAGCTGTCCCTCAAACAACGTGGTCTCTTTCCTTTTAACAGCTCTATTAATCCCTCTGCAGCTCGGTCCCCAACAAAACTCTGCTGAGGACTCCCCTTACTTGAAGATGGAGAACAGAGAAAGGAGGTTTTCTTCTTACATTTTCCTCACAATTCCGATCAAGTTTGCAGCTATCATCCAACCACTCTAAACTATCAAGATACTCAAGTGGAAACCCTTAAGTTGATGCTGTTTGAGCACTGCACTGGTTTAAACCGGCTCAGGGGTTTTTTAACACTTAAATTATTCCAAAGTGCAATGATGCAGGCAGTAAGATCAATTAAAGAAAACACACTCAGTCCCTTGAAGTGAGAAATATCATCAGCTTGAAATGACAAAGATGGGCTTCTTTCTTTAACAAAGGATTTTTGAGTAGTTTTTGGCCCCCTGTCAAGTTATGTTTGGATTTCTTGTTAATTAGAAACTAATTCTGTCTCCAATCTGCTGCCATTTTGTTTGTAAATCTAATCAGCAAATGTGACTGAGTGAGGACCAAAGAAGGAAATTTAGCTCCTTAATGTTTTATACATTAATCTCTGCTTATAAACTGAAAGGGGAACAGATAAGTGGCATGATGTGAGTCTTTTTAGTCTTGGAGGTGAGCTACAATCAGAGTTTTCCAACCTGGATTGTAATGAAAAAAACAAAACAAAATCAGAATCCATTGTTTATTCGTTTTTATATTAAATACAGAACCAGTGTCCTTGTTTTGTGTGATTCACACACAGTACATGAGTGTGAATATGTGTTTGCTTCAGATTATGGCTGATGTTTTACAGCGTTTCTGTGCACATGTTTGCTTTATGTTTGGAAATGAATTATGAGCTTTTGCGAGCACGCTGGGACTGAAGCTTCTGGCCTGATCCGGATTCATTTGTGGCCTAGATCGAAGGACCTCAATTCATAAAAATTAAAACTTTAAGCTTCAAACCACTGCTCCAATTTGCCCCAGAGGGCTTTGGTGGCAAAAAAAAAAAGAAAAGAAAAGAGCATCCCCATCTCAAGTGGTCCGCATGGCAAACAGCAAGCAAAGAAGTCGGACAGAGACAGATAGATGCTTCTGCCTCCCCTCTATTTAGCACTCTCTCCCAAACGTGTGTGAGGCCATTTCTCATTTCGTTAGTGAGGGTGTGTGTGAAGCTGAAGATTTCTACCATCCATCTCAATCAGCTCCGTGTCTTCATCTGCTGCCTTCCTAAATTTTGGCCTCGTTCAGCTTCTCTCTCACGTCGGAACACAATTGACAAAATTAAATGTCAATTAATTTAAAAAATGTAGGAAGAATAAACCTTGAAATGTAGGCGCTGTTAAAACAGCAGCTGTAAATCCTGTTGGAGCATCGTTCTGTCCTGCACCCTGTTAACTGACGCCTTAACTACACTGACACACCATGATAAAACATTTAAGTCACTATTGATTTCCCCTGCCTGTTCTCAGTGTGTGTTGGTGTGTGCAGGCCTTGGACAGCAGAAGGCAAGCGAGTGGCGGTTCAGGGGATTCTTGTGAGAGGCTGAGAAGAATTGAGAGAGAAGAAGAGACAAACAGGGGGAATGTGACAGAGACGGGAGGAAAAAAAGTCATCCAAAACGCACAACAATGACAATAAAGCAAAGAACAAGAGAGGGAAAGGTAGGAACAAGAACTGAGTTGTGAAAGAGTGTGTGCTCGTGTGTGTGGATGGTAGAAATCTAGCTTCATCACTTCCAAATTGAGGACAGATTCAATTATTTGCAGAAACCACATGGAAATCACTCTGCATTGTTCCAGCTGGAGCACCAAATTTGGCAGCAATCGCATTGGCGGCATTGGAGGGGCCATTTATCTTGGAGGGGAAAGAGCGTCTCAGGCGTTGTATGCGTATACGTGTGTGTGTATGTGTGTGTGCTGGAGAGAGAGGGAGCTCATTTATCTTGCAGGGGAATGAGCAGGGGAACGAGGACGCCCCGGGAGGCGACCAGATCATTACCCATCTGGGATCAGAGACAGAGAGAGATTTCACTAACACTACTCTGCTAAGCCACACACACACACACACACACACACACACGTACAATGTATCAATGTAACGAAAGGAGACAAATCTCATTTTCATTTAAGGACGGAAGGGCAAAGAAGCTCCGCAAATACGTGCATTTATAGCGAGCGGAGAGGAGTGAGGCAGGGAATCATTCCAGCCAGGCAGCTGACTGCTTGTTCCAATGCAATCATTCAGCATCTAGCCGGCTACCTTTAAATGGATACTTAGATTAAAGCATGTTCTGCTCCAGGTGGTCACTAAAGCCTCAGCTACAACCATCATGTTACAACGTACACCAGCATTTGTGCCAGAAAAAAGGATTGAAGGAAAATTCTAAGGAGAAATGCATTGAAGTTCAGTGTTCAGAAACATAAAGGATCATTTTCTGTACAGCTTTTAGTTTTAACCCCTTGAGACAAAACGATTCCAAAGATTTTTGAGAAGCTTTAAGATTTTTTTTTTCTTTACTTTACAAGTTTGTCAGTTTATTTTGTGCATGAAAAAACTTAATCTAACTACAAAAATTAGTCTGCATCACTGAAAATAATGTTAAAACTCCTTTTTATATTTTGTCTTTTGACCCTTTGTTATCTCCTGGTGTTTCAAAACCTAATTATTTCTAATCTTTAATTAATTCTAACCTTCATGCACCACCATTTTTCAAGAAAAGAGCCACTCAGAGTTCATTATCAGCAGCTACAGGTGAGTTAGGTGCAACAACAGCTGGGGAAGACGACTGTTTCCTGCTATTCTGCTATGCTTGTTGTGTTTCTTTGATTTGATTGGCTAAATTTCTGTCCTGACAGACACAGCTGTTGTGATGATGAACAGAGTAAAAAAGAAATCTGACATCATCAAAAGATGATATTTTGATATCAAGGCAAGCCATAAAACTTCCCCATAACAAAGCAAACCTGATGAGACCATCATTCTGCTGGACAGGACAGGGTTTAAAAAAAAGAAGAAAGAAATGAAAATAAAAAGAACTTGAGACACAGATCCACCGAAAACAAAGTTTTCTACTTGAAATTTTGTGAAATACTACGAGAGATGACCCAAACCAGCTCTCCATGATTTATAGCAACTTTGCATTTGGACGTGTGTAATGAGCCGATCAGCATCATCCGACAGACACACCCCCGTAGTCAACACCTTCCTCTCTCAGACACACTCACAGACATCAACTAGAACTGGGATGATGACTCTACAAACAACTCATGGAACACATCCTTTCACTCAGCAAACACACCCAGTTTCTGCCTGATCGCGCCGCTTCTGATCAATACACTTCAAGCTGCTCTGTTTATTCACCAAATTATTCCCTCTGCTGATATTTAATATGGAGAAGAAACACACACAAACACACACATATGCACAGAGTGCCGATTGATTCATTTAAATAATCTATTGTATTGAACCATCCGTGAGATGGAGGAGTGTGTGTTGAGTCACAGAGGAAATGCTGTCGTCTTCACTATAATACGTTATTGGATATTTCTTACAAATATCTGCTTAACTTTGATACTCGTCATGAAGCTTTAACGTAGAGCAGGCAGCCAATCAAATCACTGGAAAGCAGCAGGAAAGTTTAGCTATTTCTGTGACCATTTCTTTGTGACCTACTTTTCGATCTCGCTGTTTTTACAGGTGCGTGGGACGCAGGAGGAAGATGAGGAAGATGAAGGAGTGCTGGGGTCTGTTTTGCTGCTCTCGCCGTTGCTCGTGGAAGGCATCTCTGCAGAGACAGAACAGGTAACAGAGTCAGTGCTTAACTCTTTACTAATGAGGGCTCACAACACTCAAACAAGACGCTGGTTACGTTTGTGACCTTACAAGTGTGTTTCAGCAATAAAAACATCTGACCTACCATCACTGGCCCACTTTGAGAACTCGGGCGTTATTCTGTTCGAAGGCATGCCGCCGCTGCAACAAAGAAATAAAGACAACGGCTAGTAAGAGCAGTGGCTAAGAATGTGCGTTCCAATTTGCTTGACCGGATGAGGCTTCGTACTTGAGCACAGCTCCTCGGAGCGCCTCCCTCTCCCTGGCTTCTCCTTGGTCCTCTCCAGCACCAGAGCAGGGGATGATATCAGCCTCCGTGTACTGGGCTTTGCCGTACTCCAAGGTGTCGTCCCCGTCCACGTCGAGGTCAGCGTCACTGTCTGCTGCACTTTCTTTGATACTGCATGTGGCGAAACCCGTTCCTGTGTGAAGACAACAGACGGTTCTGCACATTACTTTAGCTCAATATGTAACAAACACATCAGGTATCAGAGACAATAATGCTCCGTAATACACATTAATATAATGGTGAAGGAATAATATTCTATGCCTGCCAAACTGTGTCGTCTTTGGTATTTTTTACAGCTGCAATTTAACAAATAGGAATAAATGTCTCTTTGCAGCAAGCAGCTTTAAGGTAGAGATGCACCGATCCAATACCCAGATTGGACTAATTATTGGATGAATGTCGCCAATCCAGCATTGTAGCATTGTAATTTCTCTCTTTCTTTCTTTTTTTATTCTATTAATATCATGCATTTAAAAATATCAGTTTGCAGTGAACTTTACATGGAAGTGTTATTTATTTCTTTTTGCTGCTAATGTACACTTTATTTGTCAATAAATAATTTTAAGTGCATTTATATCTCTGTGAATTTGTTACCTTATTCTTAAAAAGGCTTAATTTGTGTCACATGTTTTTTCTTTCAACAGTAGTACTGGATCGGTATTGGCTGATACGCTCAGCCCAGGTATTGGTAGCAGACTAGATCAGAAAAAACTGGATCGGTGCATCTCTACTTTAAAGTTGTCTGTTCGGCTTAACATTGCTAGAGTTAGCTGCCTTTCTCCAGCTTGAATGACTGAACTGATTGACAGATGAGTGTTTAGGGGCTTGAGAAATACTTGAAGCACAAGAATGAACATGAATTTGAAAGCAGCTGATGTCTAAAGAAAATCTGAAAGACCACATGGGAGCAAAAAATAAATAAGTGGCGTCTCTACAATGTTCTGCATATAGTAAAGGCATAAAATGGTTACGTTTTCAGGATTTTGCAGGCTTTAGTTTTTTGCAGCTTCTTGGTCAGAAGTTACTGTTGCATTTAAAAAGCCACCAACTTAAACAACAAACAGCAGCAGAATAAAAATAAACCTGCACAGGAGGAGGAGAGACTCCGGTTAGACTTCTATGAACTTTCTGAAACACTTGGAAACTCAAGGATGTTAAACTTAGCTCCTCTCCAAACCAAATTAAAGATTTTTAGATAACCCGGAGGTAGATGAGAGAAAAAGGGAGATGTGGAGGGAGAGAGAGTGCTCACACTGAACTGATGGAGACTGACACTTCAGCCATCAATCTTTCAGAAAGGGGAGAAGTGTGTGTGTGTGTGAATGACAGTTCTATAAACCAATTGATGAACGCACAGACAAACCCTTACCACTGCCTGACTGCTCCCTTCAGCTTCACTTAACCACCAAGCTGGCTGTGAGTGTGTGTGTGTGTGTGTCCGTCACTTAGAGGTGTCTCTTCAATGTTTGTTTGAGACCGTCTGTCCCTCTGTCACTTAGGCCCTGTCTCTCCAGCCTCTCAAAGGTGTGTGTGCGTGTATGCAAGAGTGTGAGCCTGTCTACTTGTCACTTAAACCATGTCTGTCTACCACACCAAGGTAGCTAGCTAGGTGTGTGTTTGTGTTCAAGAGTGTATGTCACTTTCACCCTGACTGTTTGAGGTGCATGTGTGTGTTTTGTGACTGAAGCTGTCTGTGTGTCTGCCAGTGACAGGCCTGACAGCTATCTTATTTACACCTATTCCAATTTCTACAAGCTCTCAGCCGGACTAGTGTGCTGTGTGTGAGTGTGTGTGTGGGACCAGACAGAGTTGACACCTTCCTATTTAACCCGCCTGTCCCTGTTTGAGTCCTGCACTTCCTTTTACAGCTGCTCTGAGTGCACCACTGCATCTCACTGCTCCGTGTTGTCTTTGTCAGAGTGCAAATCAGAGGTTTGGAAGAGCGGGGGGGTGGGGATTCTGCAGCTGCTTTCTCTGCCACCAAATTCTGTAATTCAGTTAAACTCTACAAAAGCATCAAAACGGAGCCAAGAAAAGAGTCCGTGGGTGTGGGAAGACTGAAACTCGCCATGATAAGAGGTGACATCAACGCTGCTTCTTTTTACAGCAGCTCAACGTCTTAGTGATCAAATAAAAACACCAGGCTTGGCAGCATATGGCAACAAATGGGATGGATGGCCATAAAGTGGTTGTTATGGCAGCAGAAGTTGTTCACCCTCGTGTTTTAAACAAAGGCTGCGTCTTTTGTCTTATTTCAATGGAAATATCTAAAATAAATACAGAAATTTAAACGTATAAATACCCCACCCCCTCCAACAAATAAAAAGAAAGAAATGTGCCAACAAATCCTAAATTTCCTGTTGTCCATTCATTTTGAATGAGTGGCCACTTCAGCCTTTTCAAACTGGCTAAAACATCTATATATCTGCTAACATCTAATTTGTGAGGAAAATATGAGTTTTTTATGTTCATGTGAAATGACGCATCTTTTTATCACCTCTGAGTCTCTTGGGTTTCCTCAAACGAACTAGACTTGAATGATCTGGATTCTCACAGCAAGGGTCCAAAAACTGCGCAGTCTAATGGTTGTTTTCTGAAACGTTTTGACAAGAAATCCTCGTCATCACGCCGTGACGCAAATAGAAAGACGGCAAAACTCCAGTCCAGCTGGTGGCGTCACCACCTGTTAAGACTGTGATGTCTGTCACTAATAGACAATCTATGCACGTACATGCGCTGTAGTTGACGTCTGAGTAAATGTTCTTTGTTAAATATTTAAATAAAGAATGGCTGCTCGCCAGTGCAGCAGAGCATGCTGACCGAGAGAGAACCAGCATGAAGTTCTAAGAAACGTGTCCTGTGTGTCTCATTGCTCAGTGTGCATGAGGGATGTCTACTTCGGGAGAAACGTCGGCAGGGAGCTCCAGCGAGAGACAAACAACCGCTGCCAGAGATCCACCCCCCACCCCCCCCCCCCCCCCCCCTTGCAGACGGCCTCTTCCTACCCTTCTGTTCTGGCAACTGTTGCGGACTTTTGGTCGCATGGTGCAAAAAATACGTAATTAATCCCTTTTCTGGACTTGAGAACGATTTAATTGTGACAAAAGTGTCCATGTGATCTTACACTAAGGCCAAATGAAAAAAAAAAGATCATTTCCAGATATTCATCTGCTGACCATAAAATCTCAAATCTCTGTGACTGTTAACTTTGGGACAAAAAAGAGGGAAGATTTTTTTTTTAACCTGTCATCAGGAGAGCGTGTAACTTAGGTTGTAGGATGCCATCTAATTCTGCACCTTAACGCTGTCATAGTGACCCACCTTTCTTTTGGAAGTGAATGATAAGTGGACAGGTAAGTTGTAGCATTAAGGCTCCAATGATAAACCTGCAATAACACATAATGGGAGTGGCTTAAAAATATAGACACACTATTTTAAGCTAAATAATCGTATTAAAAAACAGGAACAGATCGCTTTGACTCTAAACCGCCAATACACTGATGTGTGAGAGGAGCTGTGAGAGAGGTGTGGCATTTGTGGCAACAGTGGTCAGGAAGTAATCTGATCAACTGATCAAACTATAGACCCTGTGGCTAGTTGATGAAAACTGGACAAGCAGGTTTGACTGCTTATGGTTCATCTCAAGCAATGCACATATTTTCTCAATAGAAACCGACATACCACCACAGTTATAGCACAGAAACATTTTTTATGTTGTACTGGTACCATTAATGGTGATTTGTAACTTAGGTTTACCCACAAAGATCTGAATCTCACAATTCTTTATTACATGACTAAAATCTGAAAGGGGATATGGGAGAACTGTCTCCTTAGAGACGGACATAATGCTGCTTTATAATTGATACAGCTGAGATTATAAGCTGGATGTCACATGAGCTGGTGTGTGTATGTGTGTGTGCAGTGTGGATGTCCGTGATGCGTTCGCTGTGGGGGGTTCGTGTGGCCTGTTTGCTCTGAATGTGTGTGATCCCAGAGCTTCTATCTGTCCCTCTAAACAGTCTTGGCAGGCCAATCTAATCTGGCCAGGGAAAGGTCAGCCCCACTCTTACTGCCTTTCACTCACATTATGCATCGATGCCCCCTCCCCCTATTTTCTCTTTTTTATTCCTCCTTTCCTCACCTTATTTTCCTTCTTTTTTGCGCAATCATTCCTTCTTTTATTACCTTTATTCTCACACATGTATCCCACCTATCACTTCCTCACTCACAAGTGACAACTGTTTTTCCACCATCTTTCCATTTTCTTCTCCTCTGTATCACTTGTTTTTACTCTCTCCTGTATTTGTCCTCTTCTCAGCCACATAAGATGAATCAATACACACACACACTCCCTCCTACACAGCAGTCTCAGTTGGTCTCATTATCGTGGCCATCTCCTGTAAATCGCAGACTCTTTTACATGTTAACTACACATTTCATCCTCAGAGCAACGCGGTTCATGACAGCAATAAAAGAGACCCTCAATTTACATACATGTCACCACAACAAGGCTACAAGTACAGATCTGAGCAGGCACGCGGGATCAAAGGACTCATCAAGCTGACTGGCAGCCTGGCTCAAACCATCGACCCACCTCACCAACATCCTGTTACCATAGCAATTATCAGGACCCCCTAAGAAGCAAGGAGGAGGCGATGTCAAAGGTCATCACACTATCTTTCTGCCATTTACAGGTCAGAGCGAAAGGGGGGAGGGATGAGGAAAGAGACAGAGATACAAAGACATGAGACGGTCATCTTTGAAGTTCATGTACAAAGCAGAGATTTTTCCTCTTCTCAATCCTTCTGGGCCACCTCAACCCGCAATAATCCCCTCTTCGCCTCTTCAGTCTCTCAGGAAGGCCTGATAACAATCCTCAAGATCTGCCTGCATCTCTCCGACTCTCTTCTCCATCAGTCTTTGGCTCAAGTGACAGATCCTCTACTGTGTTTGCTCTTTTAGCTTAAGTTTAGCATTTCCCAACAAGCTAATGATGAAAAACGTAAACAACCAGATCACAGATAAACATCTTTTACTCAGGAAAATGAGAAATAAGTCAATTAAATTGCTGTGTAATGTTTATTTCATGCTTAAAGTAGCTGGGGAAGTTAAGACTCCCACACCAGAAATAACTTTACTGAAATTACAACACAAAAACTCGGAAATCACTTCCAGCTACAAACAAATTGTTCAACTCTAGATCTGGAGAGACTTGACTGATTGAAGGTGCACTTTGCCATGCCTCTAAGAATATGTGATGATGTAATTAAACTATTAATGCAAATTCAGCCAGTTCTTGTAAAATATTCACATCCTTGCCATTTTTAACTTTAGTGCAACTTTAAGAAATCAAGACATACTCCTCCACATTCCCCATATACATATTACATTCATAAACATTTCTTCTGCTTTCTGACTTTAGAAATGCAGACATGCAGGAGAAATACAGCCAACTATGGAACGGTAGATGGCAACGATCTACCACAGCCGTGTGTAACCTGCTAAAATCACAGTAGTAGTAAAACGTGAAGCAACAGTTTAAAATCATCCCCAAGATCTCTGCACAACACTTGCCCAGACTTCTGCATTCAAGTGGAGGAAAATACTTACGGATGCGTGATAACCTATAAAAAAAAAAAAAACTAAAAAAAAGACCCCAATAAATTTCAGCTCCTAAAAGCCAATACTGATAACTGATAACCGACAAACATACATACCTAATCATGACATCAATATTATTAAAACCAAAAAAAAATATTTATCTTTTTCCGGTGAAAAACTGTCAGCAAGTCTCTCAAACATTTTCTAAATTAAACAAAACTCTTCAATATCTCAGATGCACATCAACTTAAATAGGGTTCATTGCTTTCTGATACAAAAATAAAGCCCCCTCAAACTGATGCAAATACATGCATCAGGATTACAACTGAGAAGTTAAAAAAAATCATAGAAAATAATGCACTGATAAGCTAGATTAAAAAAAATTACTGTATGCTAACACAATCTGAAAAAAATCATTTGTAAACAATAACGACTGACGGGTTAGTCTTGTCTATGTAAACAGAGTCCATTTTTAAACAATTTCAGTCAAAATGTGAGCGGAGTACTGTCATGCTGACAAAAATAATATATATGTTATCTGGGCCAGTTGTCATGATCTCTGACTTATCACAATGACTTAATAATTTCCTGTTATTGGCCCGATAATTATCGCGCACCCCTAAAAATAGTTGCAGGTGCCTTTGCAAGAATAAAACTTACCGCGACTTCTCATCAACGTTGCGGCAAAATCTGGCATTTCTGGCCACAGCAAATGCAAGAAAATTACTGTGATATCCTAGAAGGTTGTTTTTGGATTTACAGACTTTTGTGATTGTTATAATAAAAAAATAGAGTAATAATTAAATAAGATGCATTCAATGAGCTGAAGATGAAGCCGACTAGTTGAGCTAAAAACTGTATTTTGTGGAAATCACAGCAGCTGAGTTCTTCATTCTTAACACCTTTTTTAAAGGTGCCATGACATCAAATTTTACTTTTCTGGGGTTTTGGGGTGTATAATATGATCTGTTGTGCACTGATGAGGCCATGTGAATGTCCAGAGTGAGAATCAAAGTTCCTGTTTATGGTCTGTCAGCTTTGTCTCTCTGCTCAGAAACAGTTGAATCAGACAGCAGCTTATCATTCTACGTAGTTCTGTCATTCTACGTAATTCAATTGCTCCAAGAGCACACTATCAAGTAAACCGCCCCCCCCCCCCCCCCCCCCTCTTTCTCCTAACGGTCTATGCACCGTTTGCTTTGCTCCCCCGCTCCCCCTCCCTATCTGATTCATTGTGTGTGTGTAGCTGAGTAGTAACTTCTGTGCAGTCAGGTCTGGGTTTTCAAACAAATGGATTTAAAAGAAAACTTCTGCAGTAACACTGAGGGAGGGGGCCACAACCTTGTCATTACCTGTAAGTTTATTTATTTTCTAAATGCTGTCTTGTCTGATAAACGTAGCTCACTGTCTGAAGTGCCCATGCTGCTAGCAGTTAGCCTTTAGCAAACTCCGACCGCAGCTTGACCTAGATTCTCCAAATAAGGTCATAGCCAAATAAGGTGTAGCCAATCAAAATGAAGTCAACGTGGTCTCCGGGTAAAGCTCCATATCATCACTAGACCCAACTGTATTGCTGAGGAAGTGAGGTCTGGCGTTTCAAAACAATACTCCGCTGTAAAAAATGCCGTTTTTTTCTTTGGAGTATTTACATATGCAGTAATGCCAACAACATAAACTAGTTTTTACTGCTATGTCATCACTCCTTTAAAGTGAAACTTTTTGATTATATTTTGTAAATATAACTATTTTTAACTTCAGAAGAAGAATTACAAAAAAGTTTTTGGGAGGGTTTTTAGTGATAAACTTGGGTTATACAGACTGTGGCATTTAAAGAAACCCCCCCCCAGCTTCATCAAAACAGAGAAACATCATATTTGTCCCCTACAGCGGCTTTTTAATGCATTCAGGCAACTTTAAAGTAAAACGTTACTTTGCTCAGAGAGCAGAGACTTAGACAGTCCAGTGGACAGATAACGGAAGCGCTCCATCTGAGCTATATGGCTCCTTTCAACCTGGCTAAGCCGGTGCGAGACACAGGGAAGTCTTCACTCACACAGAGTTGAATCATAAACTGATCTTGTTCGATTTTTCCTCCCCTCCCTCTCCTCTCTCGGGCCTCCTGCCTTTCTTCCCTATGCTCTCAAAGGGAGGGAAGGATGGTGGCACTTCACAGAAGAATCGGCCCTTTCTTCATCTCGCCAGCTGAGGAGACCCCCCGCAACATCTCTATCCGTTTAGCCAGCCACTGGCTCTCGAGAGCCTGCTGGATTCAGCTGGGTGTTAGAACCATTGAGGAGCTTTCAAGACCAAATCCACCTTCTGAGCTGTCTGCTGAGTGTGTGCGTGTGTGTGTGTTTTAAGTTGCTCTCCCAAGGCCACCTCAGTTATCTGCGTCACATCACAAGCTTCCCTATTAGAGCACGGCAGAAGGGTCCAGGCAGTGTCTGCTCGCTTTAACGAGGTGGAGGAGAGATAGACGGATGGAGGGAGCGCCTGGGAGATGGATGAAGAGGTGGAGAAGCCACCTCTCACCTAAAGAGCTGCACTTTGTCGGGGTTTAGCTGAGAATCTAGCATTGATCTGTCTTGTCTCCTCTCTGCAAGCAGAGAAGGGAGGGATGCTGGTGAGGCTCAGCATGTGTGTTTAACAACAGATCGAACAGGGAGAGGGACATGAAAGAGGGAGCGGACCCTGAGAGTTTCACAGCAAACCTGCTCCTCCATCTGTGCACATCTGATGGCTTGCTTCCATCTTTGTCTCTGTGTTTCACACAACTGAGGCCGGTGTGAGGCATGATTTAGCTCAAACCATCAAGTTGGATGGACACAGTTCTGTTCTTGTCATTACCCGGTTTTCATTCTCTCGTGAGAAAAATATGAATAAATCTTTTAAACACCTACATTAAAGATCCATGACCCTGTTTGTTGGTTTGCAGTGATTAAACAGGAGCATCTCCTATTAAACTCAATAGGAGATGCTCCTGTTATCTCGTGGTTAAATGGGGTATATGCACAGATCCACTACTTCCTGAACTTAATACTGCTCCTTTGTTTCCTGTCTTTCACTACTGGACAACTTGATTAATCCAGGTGTGCCTGACCTCAGTAACCATGACAACAATAGCCAGACACACCTGGATTAATCAGTTGGTCCAATAATAAAAGACAGAAAATAAAGGAGCAGTAACAAGGTCAGGAAGCCTTTTAAACTTTTTTTTTTCTTTTTGTCTTCTTAATGTAAAGAAACCAGCAACAGAAACCTAGCAACTATTCTAATAAAACAAAGGAGGACCTTTCAAATATATAATAGAAAGAAAAGCTCCAACATTTGGCTCATTAACTAAGTTATTTGGTTATTATTTTCGTTCCTAACTGCTTTTCAAGCATTTATGGTTCTCATGTGAGCAGACCTTCAACAGCACAGGCCCCCCAAAAAAATCATCAACTGTCCATTTAACTGAGAAAAACAGCTAAAGAGAAAGCAGAAAAACCCACCCGCCTTTCCGAGTGGAGCAGCACTGCCACGGTTGGATTCTTAGTACACTCAATCATGCCAGGATTGCGTCTTCACGTGGTAGACGTGAAGACGTCTGTACAGCACTTTGTGATTTTTATCTGTGAAAAGCGCTTTATAAATAAATTTTTACTTACTTACTCGTAGGCTTTTAAGAGAACAATAAACCAGCAAAGAGGTAACTTTGGCCAGTCCGACCCGAGTGCCACGTGCCTCTGATAACTTTTCCTTTTTTATCATCTACTAAGGATAAGTGAGTTAAATATATAAAGATCTTGTCGTCCACGGTGCCAAGTATCAGGTGAGACTGTCTCTTACCTGATGGCTTGGTGCTTGTGCCGCTAGTAAAGGCGTAATGTTGATACGGAGGAAAATGCAATCCAAACTCTGCACATGCAGTCTTTTACTTGTGAATTTGACTGGACTCACGTTGCTCTTTGTCCACCGACTTCCTGTCTGAACGATCTGTTCTGATCTAGACTGACGTAGTTTCAAGCGGTAAAAATGGAACAGCCGCATATTTTAGCGAAGTGGACAGTGATGCTGGGACACTTCAGAAATGCGCCGCAGGGTGTCGGATGAAACAATTCCGGCTGATTATCTGTTCAGTTAACAGTAGTGATCAGTTTTATGTTTGTGAAATTGATTTTGTTTTAAATGAATGAATGAATAAATATATAGTTGCCACCATCAGCTTAAGTCCCGGGGCATCCCCACTCCACGCCACTGAGTAACTGAAGGAAGGAATAATGACTTTTAATCCATCTTCAGCTGAAATATTCAGATAATCAATAAAATTGATTTAAAAAACTGTTAAATAAGAGATAAAATAAAGTTTAAAATGCAGAAAATAAACCTGTGGACTTAAAAGAAGATGCTCTAAGCAGAAGGTGATGGATAGCTGAGCGATTGGACATGAGGTGTGTGTTGTGTCACAGAGCTGCTGCTGCTGTGCTCCCCGATGACCAGCTCTCCTATCCACTTCTATAATTGCATTTCTGGGCACACACACGCGCACACAGAGCAGCGACCAGCGGGTCAATTGCCCAGCTAAATGTGTTTTCCTTCCCCTCGCTAAGAGGGTTGTGTAGGGCCAAGCCAAGCTGAGCTGGGCTGACCCCAGGCCAGCTCACACTGCCACCAGAGCACGGTACCATTCCAGCTCCCTGCTCACATTCAGCACCAGCCTCAGAGCTGAGGGTTCTCACACCCGACACGAGCACGGTGAATGATGGATGAGCAGAGAAAGACAGACGGAGACGGACAGCAGGGCGGGAACAAGCGGCGGCGGTGGAGCTGAGGGAGGTCAGCCAGTTGTCCGACCAGCAGACATCATCACACAGCGCATACACACACCACCAGCTCAGACTACATGGTTCCTTCAGAGTGCATGTGGAATGAAACCAGCGTAGAGTTTGGTGAAGTGTGCAAGTGTGTGTTCACACCTCTGAAACCTCCTTCCAGCAAAGCTGTGGCTCTGATCCTCTTCTGTCCCGCCCACTCGTACTCCTCAAAGCCCCGCCCATTCTCTCCATCCATGTCTGCAGAGTCATCGTCGGCTAAAGCACCCTCACGCTGACACACAAACACACACACGGGATGATTTTAACAACAACAAACATGTTTTCTCAAAAAAAAAAAAAGAAGACCATGACTATATCTTACAGTTGACTGCTTCCTTTCAGGTGTCTTTATTTCTAATGTTTAACAATTAATATAAATTTTTACAATTTAATCAAAGACATCTTTATAAAATCAGGGATGAATCATCCACAAAGACATTTCCTGTTACTTCTTTTTTTCTTAGACGACAATATCTAAATACATCAGTATAGGGAAGAGTTAAAGCACCAAATCTCAGTGCTGATGAGTATGGTAAACTGGAAAACACAGATCTGGTGTGCTGGAATGCCCAGCGTGCTAGAAGAAAATGGGTATTAGTATCTCTAGCTAGTTTGATTTGAAAGCAGGAAGATTAAAGAGAAGTGGTAACAAGTGGGGATGATTTCTCTTTGGTAACGGTTAAGAATCTACAAGGAGGAAGATGTTGGTTGTGTGAGCTACGTCTAAGCAGGCAAAGGCGACTTCTATCCGTATGCGTGACAAAGCTGAATATACGAATTACATGCCAGTGGATATGATGCAAACACGTCATATGGGATAAACTGCAGAAATGAGGATGCTGGAGAAATAATTTAGTGTCCGTGTTGCCTGTTTATACTAAAGTGGTTCAGTTAATCCGATATGACGTGACTGCAATACACCGCCGTGGAAAGGAAGTTAGGAGGTGTGAACATGTAGTGGGACAGCTTCTACGGGCTGGTTTCTGCACAGCATCTACAGAAGTAGAGAGGTGACTGAAGAGAAGGTAGACAGGCTGTCCGACTGGCGGAAGGCGGGGTTCTGGGCCCGGATTGTACTACCTGGATCAGGCATTGTTCCACATGCCTACTCATCTCCTCCTCGCTCCCAGCCAATGGGGCGCTGCACAGCGGACATACCTGGCCCCCCTCCTCTGGCTTCCTCCTCTTCATCTTGCCTATACGGGCTGGATAGATAACAAAGAGGGGGGGGAGAAGTTTTTAATATGAATATCTGATTATTCTCCTTCAAGTCAATCACATCAAAAACAGCCAGCTTCCCTGTGAGGACTTCCCTTCACGCTCTGATCTTTACAAGCCTACAGGGGGAGGAAAGATGGCTCATCTGGCTGAACTTGACACTTTCTGGAATGTGTTTGGAAAGAAACAGCTGGATGTGCCGATCTTAATCCACCTCCTCCTCTGTACATCAGCGCGATTCATCCGTCTCCTCCTCCCCGCCTCCCCCTTCACGCACACATTTAATTAGAAATTTAACGGGGCAGAACAGCCGTCATTGCACCCCGAGTCTCTGTCGTTTTTTCTTAACTGCAAATGGCGCACAGGGACATTAATTTTTAGCTGGCTGGGAAAGCAAGGGAGGCCATGAGGGACTGGGGGTGGGGGGTGGGACATAAGGCAGTATGCCATAACTGCAGGGCAAGAGGATGCAGACAGCAAAGATGGGAGGGCTTCACCATTTCACCCCCGACACTAATCGAGAGAAGCACTGTTGAATACAGAAGGGAAGGCGCCCCAAACATCCTCAGCTGTTTCTTTCCAAATGAGAGTAATTCCTGGCTGCTCATGATGCCAGAAGACAGTGGGAGAATGTTTTTACTGGATCAGACCAACATGGAGATAACTACAGCCACAGTAAGACTTAAACCTAAAAAATCAAGCATAATGACGTTGGAAGTCACACTGAATCTTAAAGGTTTGACGATAAAAATGATTATCCACTAACAAAAACGATTCTGCAGAGTGAATCAGCAGAAGTTTTGTTGATTCATCTAAAAAAAAAAAAAAAAGTCTCCATTTTCCTCCTGTCCTCAAATTTCAATGGATGCACAGACCTTTTTTTTTTTGTAAAAAAAAAAAAAAAAAAATCGATACCGATAACCATTAAATTTAAGCTCCTAAAGGCCGATACCGATAACTAATAACCGATAACACCCTCCAATTAAAGAAGGAAAAAAAAAAAATCAGCAGTCAGTGAAATAAGTTGAAATTTACAAACGTAATGATAAATAAAAACTATGAAAATCATGACATTGATTTTGAATTATGCTTTGAAAGAAATATAACAAACAAACACACAAAAAAAATAAAACAATTAAACAAGCATGATGGGGCTTCAAAGCTAAATTTTTTTTGGGTCACTTTGGGTCAATCACTGCAACCAGGTGTTTCCTCTAATGTTTAAACAGACTTCTAAAACAGTCGACAGGTATTTTGGTCCACTGTTCATGGGAAAGGTGCTGTAATGTGTCTGGGACAGTTTGGTTTAATTGTTTTCTTTTTATTATCATTATTATTATTATTTCCAACCACAATTCAAAAATAACATTTTCTTTCACTAAACTGTAATTCTATATATATTTAGTCTATGATAAGTTTCTTAAGTTTCTTGTTATTTAAATTACTATTGTGAATTTAGTCTTTTCTTTAATTGGAAAGTATGACTAATTTTGAGGACGACTGCACCTAATCATGACACTAAAACTACTAACAAAACCTAAATGACTTTTCAAGCTTAAAACTGGGATTTTCAACTTCTGCAAGTCCTATCTTAAAAATTCCAACTGTTCGGGGGGGTTGCTAGTGTCTAAAATAACAAGGGAAAGCTGTCCGGAAGCTCCCCTGTGAAGCAGCAGCTTTCTTTTGGGGTTAAAGCCCAAATGACACAAAAATAACTTAAGGTGAAATCATTTGGTCCCCCCCGTTTAAAAATCCCACCTGCACCCATGGATATATGTTATCAGGGCAAGTCGTCATGATATCAGACTTATCAGAATGATGCAATATTTTCCTGTTATCAGCCCAGTAATAATCGTGCACCCCTAAAAATTTCTGATGACATGATGTGGAATAAAAAGTACCAAAGGCTGAAGATGCCTTCAGATATGAAACACTCAAACAGCTTTTGAGGTAAAAATACAACATAAAAGTGACATGATGTTTTTCATGCATTGTTTTCAGCCCAGACATTATAAGGGAAACTAGTTTGCTGACAAGACTTGGAGGTTTTAAAACTGCAACACAGGCATGAAATACTACCCACGGACAGAGACACTGAGCTACAGTGTGTCCGCCTGCTGCTTCTCCGTGTGTCTGCAAGAGGCACTGATGAAACAAAACTCAACACACCCAGGCACAGAGTGGAGGGAGAGCTGCTGTTAACTTTCTGTCATATTCGGCCAAGTTGTTCACAGAAACGTTTACGTGTGCAGTTCATTGTGAAAACACTGATTGATTTATCTCAACATGTTACTGAGAAATGTTTTGCAGTAAACTGGCAATTTACTAAAATATCAAAATATCTGTTCTTTATTAACAGGAATGGGTAACATTGTATGATTTTTGTATCAATAAAAGCACAGCTCAACTTGATAAGTGATTAAGCTTTGTATCTAGAAATCTGTTCCTAACCAAAACTGAAATCACAATCAAATAAATGAAACACCACCTTTCTCAGATGAGTTAATTTAGGAAAAAGTTCTCATAAATTTAAGCAGGCATTTCTCACTAATAAAGATCAGGTATTTATCTAACTTCATATCCTGGGGTTTGATAGTATTGCGTATTAGTGATCATGATTCATAACTTGCTGTTTATTCTTCAGTTGCTGTAACTTTATAGAAACTATTTATTGCAAAAGACTCCTGAGTTTATTATTTACTCAACATTATTTGCACAATGAACTGTTTATGTTCTGGCAGTAATAAACTGTTCCAAACCTTTAATTCCAATAAGCTCATTTATTCATGTAGTGTGCAACATTTATTAAATTACACAGAAGCTAAAACAACATATTTACATACCATTCAATCTCGTTTGCCTGTTTGCCCGAACTCGTAAAAATGTCTGCAAGCAGAAGGGAAAAAAAGAGACAGGGAATAATTATTAGATCATAGGGAGACAGTGTGTTGTGTTTACAAGTGTAAATCTAGCTGTTCATTATGGGATTGCTTTAGATGCTGCGGGAATAGTCGGCTGAGCCTGAGCACTGTCAACAATTACACCTACTTCTCTCTTGTTTTCCACCTCCTCCATGACTGTTAGCTCTCTGTCACAGTTCCCATCGCAACCGCTAAACTACCTGCTGCAGGGAGCTCAAGTGTGTTTCCAGATACTCAACATCACTATATAATAAACGCTAGGCCTTCTAATAAATACGGATGGAAAAGGATTGAAAGTGGCGCCCGTATCGGCAAACTCCACTCATGTCCGACGCCATGTTGGCTTGTTTTGATCATGTGACCGGTGGAAACGGAAATAGGTGGACGTCACTTGTTGTTTGGCTCTTTGGCCACTAGGGGGAAGCAACGGGTTTCTGTAGAGGGCACCCAGAGACACATTCCAGCTTTTACATGCAGATAAGTAGACACACAGCTGTTGTTAAATTAAAGAAACAACTCTAATGGTTTTATAAGCTTCTATTTCAAGAAATAATTGAAAGTTTTCGATGAAAAAAAAATGTTCCAGAGCTTTCTGAGATGGATAAATCAGTGCTTGCATTTTAGCCTTTACTCTATTGTTGCCTTAAAGTTTAATTCAAAATCAAACTTGAGTGTTTTATAACTTATTCTGCTGAGACTGCCCACTTTTATTGTATTTTCTACATAGATGGTCCATATCAAGGCATGATTGTAAAAAAAACTAAGCTATCAAAAGGATTTATCTTTTCTTTTGACCACCATGAGTTGCAAATGTGAAGCATCTTAACCACAGCTGTTTTTCATTATGTGTTGTGAAGACCTGCAAGCTAAAAAAGTTGATACCCAAAAGTTGAATCTTAATACATTCAGATTTATATGCTTATCATTTGATTTTTAAGGTAAAATGCAATATAATTTTTACATATTCTATGTGTATCCTATATATTTTGTCATTTTCTTTGGAATGGAGTGAAAATAAAAAGACTGTACTTGTGAAAATGTGCTTGTGCTATGTTCAACGACTGGCAACTGAGGGATAAATTATTAATCGTTCATTTTTCTAAGCATTTCTGGAACATTTGGGGTCTTAGCTGGTTCATGATACCTGGGGGAAATTACCCGCATCATTAAAAATAATGGTTTTAGTCATAAAAGTACAGTATCAGAAATTAATTGAGGTCAGATTCATCTGTCCTCTCCACCTCTTTCTCTTGCTGAATGTACACCTCAGGTCTACGGGGATTCAAACCCAGAGGCCTGCATGTCTTTACTATATGCTGACTAAAGCATCAGCACTCACAGTTATGGATATTCTGTCTTTGACACCGCAACGCTCCTCTCAGGGAGAGCCGTCAAGTAGTCGGGCCTTCACTCTATCCAAGTTGCTCCTTTCTACCCCCCTTCCTACTTGCCGACACTTGAGTTATAGGCCTGTACTGGCTGCACATCACTGCCACAACCTTATCATTATGATACACTCACTGAATGGCTGCTGATAGGTCAGGTTTTCAGAGGAGTCGAGAAGGTAGAGTGCACTCAGACCGACTGGCAGAGACGAGGTGGCAAAGTCTGCCATTATGCTTTATTTTCAGGGTGCTAAAAAGAGTCACCATTGACTTAATCATTTGTATAATATAAGGTGATTTCAGCAGTTTCACTTAATGAGAAAATCTCCTTTATTGCTTGAAGGTCTTTATGAGCTGTGTCATCCTGAACGTATGGATGTAACGTCTGCATGGACTTAATAGTTCTTATTTTATGGTGTTAGGGGGGAAACCCACTTAACCCTGAGATACATCATGGCCGGAGGAATTACCCGAACAAACTTTGATGAATAGAAGAGATAAAAGCAGTCAGGGTGACATCTGAGATTTAAGGAGATTGGCCTGTTAGTCAACTTAACTGCTGAGGAGGCATAAAACCCAAATCTACCACATCATTCTGCTGCACTGTTGTATGTCATAATCACAGAAATTCATTATTTGATTCAAGGCGTCATGGAAGTGTCATGATTTCCTAAATATCGCTTTGCAGTTTTAGCACCAACTTATTCTGACACCTTCAGAATAGCATTTCAGCTGTCATCACTGGAGGTTTTTCTGGTTGTTTTCATTAATGTAATGCTTGGATTAAAACATATGTCAAAGATTAGGGGACGATATTGCCTGCTGAAATCTTCAAACGAATCTGTTTGAGGAAATATTGTTAGAATGGGAAGCAAACCGTAACAAAAACAGTCCATTCCTGACACTTTATAGCATCACTAGCATGAGAGTTGTGTAGCAGGTTCTAAAAAGGAATTGACTAAACATATTATGCTTTAAAGCATATATGACAGATAGAATAGCACCTTAACTGACAAACAAATGTCGATAATCTAAATTCACACATGAAAAGGTGACTTAGTCGAAACAAAAAAATCACAATTTCAACCCAGAGTGACTGAAGCAGTATACTTGTGTGTGTCTGTGTGTGACCTGGTATCTGTCGGAGTGGTGGGCATCCTCAGATGACAGGGGTGAGACCACGGGAGACTCTCCCTCACGTTTGATGTGCACCGACAACAGCATCGACTGGAGAGACAGAGAAATAAAACCTCTTATTCTATCCAGGTGATCTTGTCGTGTATACCTTTTACCTGCAGTTAGGTCAACCGTGGGATTATTTAAACAGTTTGACAGAGCTGTGAGCTCCTTTCACTATTATTGTTTTTATTTATTTAAGAAAACATATAATGGGCTGCTTGTATTCCTAAAGTGAACAAATAATGGAAGGAGCTCAGTTGGAAGCAGCCAAAATTTTAACATTTTTAAAGAACCACAATATACTCAAGTCACACAGTATTTTGAGCAACCATCAGAATAGATTTATTTGTCTTAAAGCAACACAACATAAGTTTCTGATGTTAAAACTGTGTTTCTAATTCCTTTTGATGGAGTACTGACTTTTATTATGCCCATTCATGGGGCTGTTGTTGCCCTGCAGCATCGCAAAGCTGAGAAACAACACATCATGACTTTTTGGTCCAGACCAGGGCACCACAGCTGCGTTTTTGCTTTACAGACACCACGTCACGTACCAGAAACTGGATATCAACACACTGGCCGTTTTGGGCGTGCATGATGGCAAGTTCAGCAGAGAAATCAGAGAGAACATTATTGGAAGACACGAGGAAAAGAAGACGGGGAACATCAGACTGGTTTTAACTTGCTGGACAGATCTCAGAGAAGAGATGGGATGCAAGGTGGATGCCAAATTGGCTTTCATTAGGGGGCGCCAAAGTATGAAAATCAGCCAGAAAACTGTATTTATCTGATATTGTAAATGAGGACAACCCTCCTCCCAAAAGGTCCAGTCTCCTCTGATTGGTCAGTAAAGTAAATAAAGTGGAAAACAAGGCTGTGTGTTATTCTTTGGTCACCATCCAGATAATGAACATGCTTTGTGCTGATTTGGACTTATCTGGGTAAAATCACGACTACAAATGCAGGCCTGCCAGAAGGCCACTTGGGATCTTCAGTGTTTGTCACCATGAAAATCTTGCAGTAAAAGTGAGGCTGAAGCACTGCAGACAAACAAAGGATGTGGGAAAACGAGCACAACTGAAGCTAAAGATTCGGTTTAAGCTGAAGCATGTCAAGTTTGTTAGTTCGAGCGTGGGTGATAAACGGTGTCAGCTCAAGTGTAGAAACTAAAGATTTTTAAAAGTGTTTGCTGAGGAATAAGAGTCAGATATAGTTGCAGTAAAAAGTAGGAAGACAATTTGAAACCTTTAACATCAGATGATGTATTAGCATAAAGAATAGTCATTTTGTTCGTCAACAGTAAAAACATTTTATTAGATAATGTAAAAAATCTGAAGAGAAATTATTGAAAACTGACAGATTTTCAACTGAAGTGTGTAATCATCAGTTTAAAGCAACTTTTATCAATACACAAGGAGGGCCCAGGTGGGATTCATCCCCACACTCCCGGATGAGAGTCATGCACCCAGTCAACCAAAGGGATATCCCTGTGGTCAAGTAGCCAGGGTGTATGATCAATCAGAGGCATAATGACCGGACCCCACACTGTCACACACCTGCTTGTAAAACACGGCAACAAAGTGCAAAACGTAAAGTTGATTAATAATTTTCAAAAGAAATCTTGCATTAAAAAAAGAAAAAGGAAAAAAGCAGGACTTGGTATCTTTACCCTTGGAGAATTTTAACAATGTTATTGCCCCAGATGCTGAGAGCGACACGCCATTGATGATGACTGTAACCTGCCTGACTTTGTCTATAAAATCCCTTCTACTGATTAGAGGTAATGTTTATGAGACGTTAAGGGGAGTTGGGGAAGAATGAGAGATCAGAAGGAGAGGAAGCTTTGGGGAGAAGGGAGGGAAAAGGAGGAAGGGTAAACATCTGAGAAATCGGAGTAGAACTGGCTGACATTAGAGTACCGCACCTGTCCATAAATCTGCCTCACAACCCTTTACACACACAGGCTCTCACATACACACAAGTTATAAAGAATATCCCCCTCTAACCCACTCTGCCACAAAGACAGTCCAGGGAATTCCTCAGCTGGATGAGGAACAGGGAGGGTAGAGAGAAAGCAGTGAAAATGAGAGAAAAAAAAAGGTAATATCACTTTTTCACAAAGCTAAGCTCTGACACCGTTGTTGCTCTGTGTGTATGTGTGTGTACTTGTATTTTTATTTGTGCCCGTTTTTTTCCCTCTGTTTTACAAGGCAGCTATGAAATATTTGTATTTACAGTCGTCTCCTATTAATCAAGTGGAAAGGGGCAGAGCAGAGGCTTAAGTGCTCGACAGCAGTAATCTAATAATAATATGTGAGAAATGACCAACCTCCAGTGCTGCCACAGTAAATTGGACATTATGCATGGTGCTTTTCTCTCTCTGTGAGAGAGTGTGTATGTGTGTGTGGTCCTTTCTTTCTTTACTTCTGTTATCCAGGTTTCAAAAGGTCAGGAGTCCTTTACTTGGAGGCGTTCTAGGAATACGCTGAAGTTTTATCATTAGAATATGACATTTAAAGGGATTCTACAAAGAGATTATGAATAAAGGTTTTCTGCTAAATCTGGTTTTAAAAAGCAGTTAATTAAATCAATGTGCAAAAATATCAGTGCCAAAAAGATTGTATTTAAAACTGCAGTTGGGTAATTCACTGCATCTGCATCTCATGAGACAGCTCTCTCAAATGGGGTGTCATAAGAGTATGAAGTCCAACAGATATCACGTTTCCCGTCGAACCCAACCACCTTATCTTGGCAAGCGGTCTTGAAAAAGACACAAGTACGTGTTTTGGGGTTAATCCCTGGTTTATCGGGGGTTGGTTGGTGCATACCGGGCAGGGAAAGACAACAACAGGCCCATGTGCTTCAGACTCACCCTCTCCATTCTCCATGGCCTGCTGCTGAATACTAAATAACAGCAGTACGATGCACAGTCACGGCTGCAGACGAAGGCCAGCGCTCACCCCTCAACCCTCCTCTACTTGCCTCCTTCAAGTACAAGCCCACCCACAGAGCTGGGATTGCTGCTATAAGCCCAGGTCAGCATCCAAAGGTGTCAGGGAATGAAAATAAGTCTACATGTCTTGTGCTACATTGTGAGAGCAAGATGTACGCAGTCCTGCAGTGTCTGACTGTGGGAGTGGAAACAAGCATGGAAATGGGGCTGAACTGAAGAATTGGGTTGGCTAAAATTGTTCTTTTAAGAAATAATGTTGTAGGGTGTATTTATGTTGAGGAGTTAGTCAGATAAAGTGTTGTATACCTCATAAGAAGTGGTCAACCAAAGAAGAAAGCTAAAGTTATAAGCTAAAAACAAGGTTTTAGTGCAGACATTGAGGTCTCTGATATGGCCATTTTGACCTTAGATTTTAAAAGTGTGAAGTTAAAACAATATTTTGCTGTACAAATTTGATGAAATCTAAAATGTAACCTTACAAAAACGAAGAATCAGACAGCTTAGACATCATTAAGCCATCACACATTCTTCTTTAATTCTAACCCTAAATATGAAGCTCACAACGTTTCCAAAGCAACTGAGCTGGACTTTTCTGTCACTTATTGACAGTATAAAATGTCAGAAAGTCTTTTTAAAGGTCTCCCGTTAGCAGGATCAGTCTGGAAAAGCTACTTGATGGAATCGTAAATCTTTTCTGTTGTGATTTGACATCATTTGTCTTTTTTTCTGGGCTCTCTTCTCTGAGTGGAACCATTGCAGCTTGTTCCTATTGCCTGTTGGACCATGGGACACTGATAAAGCTCTGTGTGTGTGTGTGTGTGTATGTGTGTGAAAGAGCTGAAACAGAGGTCTACAGAGTAGATGAATTCTTCTTAGGGCAGCGGAGAGGAACTGGAGCATCAGTGACAGCTCTGACAGGGACAGTAAGGAGCAGCTGCTCATTTAATTGAAAGTCAATGCCATAACATCTGAACAGGTGAATTATGCACACGGTCAAACATACTTCTGTAATACATGAAAACATGAGGGGGATCTCACCTTGGGGGTTCCTGGAGTGGCGGCTCCATCCTTGGGCGAGGGGTTCTTACTGCAGCACAGAGAGAAGACAGAACGGGATTTAGTGAGGATATATTGCATAATTCAGTGCTGAGCTGAATCTGGGCTCCCGTTTTCTGCTTGTTCAGCTGTTTCCTGAGTAAAATAAGCAATATCTGTGAATTTTACCAACGGCTCACTTGAGACCAATTTACCAGATTTTTGTTAATGCATTTGTTCACTTCCATCCGTTACTCTTCTGTTCTCCTTGACCCTTTATCCATCCATTCTTCCTTCTCTGGGTGAGAGTAATTGCAGTATTACAGCAAGCATGACTATCGGCTGTCTGCAGACTAAAAATATCTGCTCATACAAAAACTCATACGCAAACAAATAAATAGTGTGTCTGTGTGGAGGTAGAAGCAGAAAACAACAGTCTTTTCATGGATTCCTACGGTCACTTTGAGTCTAAAATACACCCACTGCCCCCTTTATTAGGCACACCTGTTCAGTTGCTTAACATAAATAGTTAATCAGCCAATCACATGGCAGCAACTCAGTGCATTTACTCCTGTAGACATGGTGACTTGCTTAAATTAAAGCCAAACATCAGAATGGGGAAGGAAGGGATTCAGATTTGGTATAAATAACATGAAAGCATGGATCCATCCCGCGTTGTATCAACAGTTCAGGCTGGCGATAATGTAATAGCGTGGAGGATATTTTGTGGCAAATAATGGGTAATTGGGCCCAGTTTAAATACCACAGCCTACCTGAGTACTGTTGCTGACCCTGTCCCAGTCATTATGACCACAATGTAGCATCTTCTGATGACTACTTTCATCAGATCATCTCCAACTGCTTTACTGATCTTGACAATGATTTTCCTGCAGTCCAACGGCCTCCACAGTCACCAGATCTCAGTCCAACAGAGCAGCTTTGGGACGTGGTGGAACGGGAGATTCCCCTCATGGATGAGCAGCTGACAAATCTGCAGCAACTGTGTGATGCTATTATCTCAATATGGAGTAAAATCTCTTGGGTATGGTTCTAACTCGTTGTTCAATCTAAGCCATGAAGAATTAAGGCAGCTCTGAAAGCAAAAGGGGTCCAACCTGATGGCAAAGTGCCTTTAAGTATTTGACTTGGAAAAAATGAAATCTTTAATTTATTTGAACTGTAATTCAACAAACATAAGTTAGAAAAAAATAGAGAAAATAGTGACAATTTTACCCTAAATTTGCTTCTACAAATAAACTTTAAAGACGTTGAATAGTTATCCCAGCTGGATGATGCCAGATATCATTCTGAAAGATGTTAACAGCTTTATAGACACAGTATGTGTGTGTGTGTTATATGCAAATATTGTTGTTTAAAGCCCTTTGTATTACTTATGTATGAAAAGTGCTTGATAAGCAAATTTGAATCTGAATCCAAATTTGAATTTGTGTTTGGCCTTTACTACTGAAAGCATATGCAGTAGGGCTGATCGATATTGGCTTTTTATAGACAGTCTATGTATCAATATTATCCAACTCTTAAAGGCAGGGTGGATGATGTTTTCCAGGAGCATTTTTTACGATATTGCTTAAAATCTCCTTCATACCCCAATTGCAGACAATTTATTAAATGTTCTGACAGAAAAATTAAAACATTTAGTCACCTGTGGAACATACAGGACTGAAAAAACCCAATTGCTTTGAACGGCCCGTGGTTATTGATTGAATATGTTTATCAAACTCAAAGGCCGTTTGTCTCTCCACACAACGCGGTTCCTCTGTTTACTAGCAGGCTAACGAGCTATCCACTCGGCTGTTATCAGTTATCTTCGTTTGTAAACCATCCGCACACACGCTCCTGCGCTCTGGAGGCGTGGTTTCGGGGGCTGTATCTTTTAAAATGTAGCTTGCTTGAACCATTTTTCTAGGACGTTTTTCTACCCCTACCCTTTAATTTCTGATATCCAATATCAACTGATACCAATCTATGCAGACAACTGTGAGGTTGTATCTCTCATATTTTGAGATACATTTATATTCTGCTCTGAGAGCAAACATCCCCAAAATAGCCTTAACTAAGCCAGTGGAGTTCATTTTGGACATCTGGCTGCTATAAATCAGATTCTAGCAGGTATTAGCCAACATGTGGCTAATTATGTTTCTGACAACTTGGTAACTTAGCCAACAACTTAAAGCCAGACATATTATAAGCAGCTTCAAAGCAAGTCAGTCTGTAGCAGCAGCAGCTGCACCGTAGTCACATGACTCTGAAAGGAATGCTGGGATATGAAGTTCTTCCAGGATAACAGTGACTTTTCTACATGCTTGACCACTGCTAATGGTCATGAGATTTCATTACAGAACAACAAGGTTTCACAAGATTTCATTTGTAAAAATATAGCTCTGAAAGAAACAGCATTTTTGATATCACATTTTAATGCTGATATAATATCGGTAAGCCGATAATATCGGACGTCTCTAATATGGAGCATCATGAAGAGCAGATTCAGACAACAAACCTAGAGTGTAGGCTACTGAAACACTTTTTTTTTCAGGAAGTAGTAACAGATTCCTTTCCAAAAATCCAGCTACTCTCTTTGGTTCCTGAATGAGTAAATGAAAAAAAAAAAGGTCTAATTACAAAGAAAGGTCCTAAAACTTAATGGTAGCCTTGCCTCACTCATTATTTTGTGTGGTAACCATCATGTTATTACTTTATTCACATTTCGGTCAGTGTAGATGCTGAAGACAATTTTCATTGCTCTTGCATTTTCAAAAATTGGTGTTTACAGATATGTGCAAATGACAGATTTGACCTTTTATTACATTATTTAAAAAACTTGCTAACTATTCTGGTAATGTGAGTTTGCTATTAAGTATCAGTTGTTGCAAACATAAGAAGGAATAGGGGAGAAGTAAGGATTGGATGCATGTAGCTGAAAACAAATGTGACGTCTTAGATTGAGGATGAAAGATGGGAAGTCAAACTGTATTAAACCGACAGGCTTTTTCCTTTGTCCTGCCAGAAACTCAGACACATGACATTTATTCATGTTACTACTTTCTGATGGCTTTTTCTGACACCTTTACCCACTCCAGTCATTCCCAATTGATCTTTTCTTCTTTCATTTAATTTCACTTCAATCTCTTTCTTCTCCGTTGCCTCCTCTTTCTTTCTTTATCCTTTCTTTCTTTCTCCCAGATCCAGAGATAAATTTCTCCAAGCTTCTCGCGAGGCGTTGCGATGGGGCTTGATGTTGACACAGTGAGGCAGGGTTGTCATGTTTGCTTTGAGACCCTGTAAGCACCATGGACACTTGGACACATGCAAGTGCACACACTCTCTCACACACACAGACTAGCAGATGTGCCGTGGCAGATCATGGATGGAAGGATGCCTAAAACTGAATTGTGTGCGGCCTCTAATCTGACAGCATGGCTTGGTAGTCAACAGTTTTCCTTTTTCAGTGGATGGATGGTGGATGATAGGAACAAGAAGTCTGATTTATACGTCACTTTACTGAAAGAAGAAAGATATTGACACTGAAACACTTTGCTGTGACAGAGCAATGGATCAGCGCACGCCTACGTCACAATCTGGAATCTGGACCAGGTAGTGGGCGAAAACAAAACTCGCGTTTGAACTGCATCTGATGGACTTGAAAACCTGAGCAGCGCTGCCTGACTCCACCCACAACTAAGAGGCAAATTGCTAATGAGCCACTGGTGCTCTGCAAAAGCCTGTAGAGTCCTGGGAAATGGCACAAGTTTTGTGATGTGGGCTAAAAAATTCATAATCACAATTTAAGGACCGCTGTGAACATTTTAAAATAACTAAAAGGGGAATTGGAGTGGGTCTTTAACAACCACAGATTAAGAAGTTACTACTGGGATGTCTTGGAAAGTGGAAAAATGTTGGTTTTACAGAATTTCTGGTGAGACTGAACCGGATTAGTTTGTACTAGTTAACACTAGTTTACCGTCTGTAACTAACTGACATCTTAACGTAAAAGAAAAAGATATTTATGAAAGAATTTCTGTGGTGTTTGCACCTGTGGATGCACATATGCATCTGTATACTGTCTAACTGTATGTGTGCACATGTGTGTGTGTTTTGGCCTCACCTACACCAACAAAGAGAACAAACATGGGTGACACAGTCAAGCTGCCGTGTAATGCAGGGGAATCTGCCAACACCCCCCCTCTTCACAGATGCCTTTTACTTCTTTTTTCTATCTCTGCCTCTGTCATCTCTCTCTCTCCTTCTCCGTCTATCTCTCTTTTATTCATTACCTGGAACCTCTGCAGAGGCATCAACAATAACAGCCACCTCCACCTGCTTGTTGACACTGTCAAACAGCGACAAGAGAAGGAGGGAGAGAGGACAGGAGTTGCATGCCTGCCACGATGAGAGAAAATTGCCACAGTGACAGAGGGGGCTGACGGAGATGAAAGGAGAGTGGAAAAGGGGGGGAATGCGAGGTGAGAGAAAGATGTGGCGAGGGAGGACAAGCGGGCAACACAAAGTGGTGAGATGAAAGAAGACACAAAACCAGAGAAAGAAAGAGAGGAAGCGATGGGAGAGCTGGTGTGCTGCCGTATCTTCTCGCGGCGTCACACGTCTGCTCGCCCGGTTCTATGAATTTTCGAAGGCGGGGGGTTACGGGCCTGGAAATTCCAGCTGGCTGTCATGTCAAAAAAAGGAGATAGGTGTGGAAATGAACGGCAGAAAAAAAAAAAAAAAAAAAAACCCCAGAAAAAAACAAATACACCAGACAAGCTGTAGTTAGAGGGGGAATGAAAGATACAGTTTAAAATGTGTTGTGGTCATGAGTCATGTATGAAGAGGAGGGAGGTGAGGGCACCCAGGTGCCTCAAACATGTAGTTCCTACAGTCCGGCTGTGTCGGACAGCGGAGTTGTTTACACAGTCTGAACTAGACTGTCTGAAGATCGGGTTCAAAGTCACAGAATCGTGAACAGAAAGTGATCACGCAGTGAAGGCATGAATGGTCATCATCTATCCACCCATCCATTGTCTGGGTGTCAAACTCGTTCCAGAAAGGGCAGTGTGGCTGCAGGTTTTCATTCCAACTAAGCAGCAGGAATGCCAGTCCACTGCTGGGCTGGATCAGTCATAATCAAAAATCCTAATCTGTAAAACAACAGGAAATCATTTCTCATGACCACATTAGACATCGGTTTGTCTAAAATCCTGATCATGACATTTTATCTTGTTATAACTTCAGTTTTTGTGAATCACTTTTGAAAATATGTTACTACACTATAAGAGCATGAAAGCTGCCTTTTAGCTTGAGTCCAGACTGAAGAGACGCTGATTTAGTGATAATTAAGATTATTCTTTTCTTTTTTGATAAAAAAAAAGGATACTTAGAAGTGCACTAACAAGGTGCTTCTCTGTGGGAATTCTGCAGAATTACCTCATCAAACTGAAGCAAACTGTATGAAAGCAGAAACCATAATTATGTTGCATTCTTTGAAAGCAGATGGTTTGATATAAACCTTGAGAACTCCTGTAGTTTTATACACAGTAGTGCTTCAGCTCGACAGGACTCTTGAGGTGACTCGACAATTATAGACCTTGAACTCATGATAAAAGATGTAGTAGGTCTATTTTCCCAAATGCTGAAAACACAGAAGTATCACAATAAAGACTGAAATTGTGAGATGACAATGTTTTATATTGCCTGCTGTCTGTATATGAGAGCGTTTTAGGCAAACATGGTGCAAACAGTTCAATCTTTACTTTGTTTTTATATTAAACTCTTTAATTTCTAATAATAATCATGCTTTTTTTTCCCTATGGCAAATCCTAACTGACCATAACTGACGGCAAAGTTGAAAAATGAAACTGAATAAAACTGGATCAGATGCAGAACAAACTCCAACCCTAACTTCCAATAGATTGATGTAAAGTAAAACATAAATTACAGTATGGTAGGGAAAACCGAAATGTAATGTGTTTCAGTGTTGAATGTGGTTTTATATAGAAATACCTGATCCCATATCTTCGGCCTACCATTATTGTCAGCTGCTTTTGCAATACTAGAAATTATCGGTATCGCTTTTTACTTTTTGGAATGATACAACATTTACGTAGCATGCACATATCATACATCAAACCCCTCAGCTGCTCCCTCTCAAAATGTCAAAATATGACATACATATCAGTATCAGGAATTAAGAGTTGGGCGATATCTGAATATTGGATATTGGTGAAAAAGACAATATCAAACATCCCTAGTTTGATGTAATGCAAAACATGGGCATGTAATTGATGGAAGGATATATTGATGCATGTACTGTAATGACATTATAAACCAGAAATGCAGTAATTTGACATGTTTTGATTATAACTGGCCTACTTTGCCCTTCTATTCTGGAGTGGGATTGCATTGGATCATATGAATCTGCCCAAAACAAATAATTTGTCTTCCATATCTGCTAATTGGTTGGTAGAATATTTTAAATTCTTGAAAACAATCCCATGAATCAGCTTCATAAGCTTGTGGTAATAGTTTGATCAGTAATCTGTGAGGAAATCCACCCACTAAAACTGCCCATCCAACCTCAAGCCTCCTCAAGTGGAGACAGATTGGGTTTGACTGACAGCATGTTACCTCCACTCCACCGGAGAGGTGACAGCAGGAGCGACATAAAGATGAATAAGTCTTTTCTTGGTGGGAGTTGGGCAGAATGGGAGGAGGGAAGAATAGAAGGATGGTGCTGAACTCAAGATACTGATTGCTTTTTGCCTTTTTGTGTCATGTGGTAGAAAGGTGGGGGCTTGGCCGTGCAGAGGCAAATTGATTATGGTGGAGGAGGGAGAAGAAGAGGAGGAGAGGGATGAAGAGGAGGGTGGTGATGGGCTATGCAGATTACTTTGCCCCCCTGAGCCACCTGACATGTACAGGGCATGATAGATTTCCATTTGCCAAACTCCATGCGTGTGTGTGATTTCCATGTCAGTACAGGAGCCGAGGGCCGTGAACAAGTGACGGAGAACGGAGTCACAAGAGAGGACAGGCTGGCAGTCGTAATCAAACACATACATTTACATGCAGCGAGAAGAGGAACAGGAGGGGAAGGAATTTGAAAACAAATAGAAACATGCATGTGAGCAGATATTCAAACCTGGAAGATGTGGCGCACAAACACACTTTTATTTCCATACCCACAGCTCTTTCATTCAGCAAGCGCTGGGTGTCATTAAAGGCAGATTTACTACAAATTGGACCAAATTCCCACTGTCACTTTCAATGATGGCAGCTACCACGCAGAGAGCAAGTGAGAGGGAAAGACAGAGTGTGTGTGTGCATGATTTAGCATGCAGTTAGCTTTGTAATACAAAATGCACAAAACACTCTTCTTTTGCTTTGTCTCCTGTTTACACCCCCTCGATAAAACTCAAAAGAAACTGCATTTCTTACATGATAAAAACACTCCTTGCAAAATATCTTGAAATATAATCCCCTGCATCTCACCTCTCCCTACTGTCCTCTTTTTGTTTTTTTATTCCTTGCGGTGCATCTATGGGTTAATGGTGAGTAGGTAAATCAGCCAGGCGTGACGCTAGCCACCATCCCATCTCACCCAGGGATGACGCGATTTCCTTAAATAACTGTGTGAGAGTGAAAGAGGAGAGGTGAATATGGGGGTCTGAGCTTCTACGGCTAAGAATCCAGGGAGGACAGATTTCTAACCTTTATTAATAATTGAAGCACAAACACACACCTTGTCATATCACAAGTTGATGAAAAGTTTACCCATCAGTCCTTTTCAGTCGATTTTTGATCTATTTCCTCTATGATTTTCCTTCAAATGTCTTGCTTTTTTGATCAGACTAAACCGAGCAAACCTTACAATGATGGCCATAAGATGTGGAAGATCTGATTGCAAAAAGATCTGGAGACTTTGAGCGACTCTGAACAGTCGGTTTGTATCTTTTCAATGTCTTTAACAATGCTAAATGACAAAATCCATTTAGAAAATGGGAGAGAAGACTCTAGCTTTTGGATTATTATTACTGGAATGAGGAAAAAAGTTCAAGAGGAAGAACATATAAAAGCTAGAAAGATGGAAAAGAAGATATTAAATAGAAGAGGGAGTTCTGGAAACATGAGAGAAGGATAGAGAGATGAAAACAACGAGATGATGAGAGTGAGGAATAAAGATGACAGGTGCAGCGTATAAACGCAGAGGGACAGCAGGAGCACAAGCTGTGTAAACGTGGGGAAAATGAAGTGCGATTTCCACATGAGGTGACGCTATCTGGCGCCCTGTTTCTCCGGGTTAATGGGGGCTATCATAAAGCTGGGCCACTAAGGTGGACACCGGGTCACACACAAACCCATCCACAAAGAGACTATACATGCAGGTACACAAACACACACGCAAACAGCCAGGCGTGTGGTCAAGGTGAAATATGGATCCTAATGGTTGTGTCCCATCGTTAAAAGGGCTTGCAGTTGATTTATCTGTCATAAAATGGCTCGTGCAACTGCCACACGGAGAAGAAGAGGGCGGTGGTGAACTTGAGGTCACAGGTTTGAATCCAAATCCCTGTAGGAAACACTTAGCTTTACGTTGATGGCGTGCTTCTGCCTTTTATGCAGATTTACGGCAACCAAATCTCCACAGTAAGAAATATGGGTCTGACAGAAAAGCTGAGCTGAAGTGCAGCCCACATCCTACCCAGCTTGATCTAGGAGGCATGTCTTGACCCTTTTTTTGTTTATCTTAGAAGTGTTGCAAATCAACATGCCATTTTTTTTCTTTTTTTTTTACATAATGCACATTTGAGTTAAAAACAAACCTCTGGAATCAGTAGGTTTAGTTTTAATAAGACATCCTCCCAATGACTGTATGCATGTGAGGCCTACCTGAGGCATATGGCAGCTAGCCGTTCTATTTCTGTCTCCATGTGTTCCTGTAGCTCTCCGGGCCTGAGCAGCACCTGGCAAATGGGACAGACTGGGGCCTGGCTGTCATACAGGGACATCTTCTTTTTACCTGGAGACAGTAAGCAAAGAGGAACAGGGACAGAGGAAACAGTTAAATCAAAGCAAACGGGTATACGAATCCAGCAACTAGCATTATCTCTATGCATCAGATTTCTGAATAACACACAAACCAAAAGTGGAAGAGAGTGCTGTACAGTCTTTATTGTGTAATGCTGCTCTCAGGTCAAAGCAGGGGGAGGTGGAGGAGGGGGGGAGTTAAAGAAGTGTCTGCCATGGATGAGATAATGCTGTATGGAGTCTGCCAACACTAACTCACTTCATTGTCCTTGATCAGCAGGGCAACAGGGTGGGGCCCACCTGTTTGTGTGTTAGCATGTGTGTCATTGTGCGTTTAGGGGTATGTGCGGAGCACACACGCGCTTGCAAGTGTGCATTTTGCACCACGTAGCCTTTGAGCCTTTGTGTTTGTGTATGTAGCAGTACAAAGTTTACCTTTGGGTCAGTCTGGGTGAGCTAAAAATAATAGCTATTGAAATCGTATCGGTGCTTAATGCTGGAGGACACTTCCTGATTTCCTGTATTCAGCCAATCAAACGGGCTTTTTTTAGCCCACAAACAAAAGGCCCCGCCTTAGTCAGGACATCCCGTTTAGACTGCTTGTCACCATGGGAACAAGAGGGACAGGTAGAGGGACTCCCTCACTGTCTTTTCTCTGGTGTTTTACTCCATCACACACACACTAGCAGCCACGTAAAGGCACTTGTAACCTTCAGGAATGTGTGTCTTTGCCAGCAGATTGGTGTGTAAGAGGATTCAGGAGACAACTTAAAGGGACACACACACACACACACACACATACATGTGCAGACAAACAATGCACCCTTCCCTTTTATTCTCAGTGTGTGTTTTCACATGAGCCTCCTATTGTCCTACACTGCTCCTCAACAAAGCACAAAACTCTGAATACAGCATGTAAAGTTTACTTCTTTTCTCTTTCTCTTTGCCTTTCTTTCTTGATCTACCTGCGTTTTCTGTTTTTCACCCTTATCCTTATCTCACTATTTTTCTGTAGCATTCTCAGTTTCTATTTTTCCTTTCCCTACTACTACTTTTCTTGCTTTTTAAGGCTTCCAAAATATATTTCCCTCTCTTTAACTCTAGCCCACCTCTCCCCTTCCACACACATGCCACCACCAGTGCAATCCTCTCACCCCTTTATTGCTTTGACAAGATAATTTGAGTCATGCTGAAGCGGCTGCAATCCAGCATCGCAAAGAAAGAAAGATCCGATCTCCGTCTGCAGCTGGTTTAGCATCTTCGATTCCACAGACGAGCACATTACAAGAGGCTGCTGACACAATCATGTGCCACAGTGTGCTTTTATCAGGCTTTTGTAATGTTAGAAACTGTTTCTTTTTAGTTTGTATAGTCTGAGATTACTGTATGAATGTCAATACGAGACTGTTTTCTTTTTAACCATTAAATATTCAGTAAGAATGAGGCTTGTTTTTTGGTAGATTGATGAAAAAATGGTTATGACAACAGAAAAGCAGCGATGAATAGAAGTAAAGAAAAAAATGTTGGAATTTTTTTATCTTGTGTGAAATGATTTGAGCTCAGCTTTCATATGGGACCCAAACCAAAATTATTATACTAAAAGATGTAAATAATACTTGCACTGTTTGACAGAGCAGTACACAAAACTAGGATTTTCAAATAGAAATGTAATTTGCTGTCAGCAAAAGATGAGAGCAGCTCGAGAACACAAACTATTACAATAGAAACCCTATCAAAGTATGAAATAATTAAAAAAAAAAAACATTTGAGGCTGGTCTCACTTCTGCTGCTTTATCAGGATTCCTTAGAGACAACCTTGTAATTTCCTGTAAGTTTATTTATTTTCTAAATGTCTTATCTGATAAACATAGCTCACTGTCTGACATCCCCATGTTGCTAACAGATAGGCTTTAGCAAACTCTGACCGCTAGGGCAGCTTGACCTACTTTCTCTAAATAAGGTTATAGCCAAATAAGGTGTAGCCAATCAAAATGAAGTCATCTTGGTCTCTGGGTAAAGCTGCATATCATTACTGCACCGAACTCTTTTACTGAGAAAGGGAGGTCTGGCATTTCAAAACAATACCCCGCTGTAAAAAATGCCGTTCTTTTCTTTGGAGATTTGACATATGCAGTGATGCCAACAACATGAACTAGTTTTTACTGCTATGTCATCACTCATTTAAGGGCTAGGATGTCAAGTTTTGGTCCTTGCAGGCCGTCTTAGGTTGTTGAGATCTTGATTACATTTGAATCAAGTATTTAGGAGAAGGGAAACAAAAAACTTGATGGACAGCAGCCTCAAGGACCAGCATTGGACATCCGTACCTTAGACGAAGGAGCCAAGTCCTGGCTTTTGAATGTGGTGCCCAAACATATTTAACCTCCAAGCTGTCTACTTCCCACGACGATAGACTGTTTCCTTCAACACTAGTGAATGAATGCAGTGATGCTAAAGGACAGTATGTGGATTTTTCAGCAATCCTTCCACCTGTGATAACTCATCCAACCTAATCCGATCCCTCCTTCTCGGAACCCATTTGTTGGGATCCTGATCTTGCCAATCCACATGTCAAGTTGAAAGATGGAGCCTGACATTCTGAAATGCACTGATTGGTTGAAAGAAATGCTACTTCCGGTGCAACTTGCAATGAAGACAAGCAGGAACAGTGTTTAAATATACTGTGACTGTTTTGATGTTTAAAGCGAATGCCATGTCATTCTCATCTGTGGTTTCAGTGTCACGTTTTTCCTTATTACAATTCAAGAAAGCCATCACGCCACAAAGACGCATCATTATCACGTATCAGGGATGTTCAATATTGTTTTTTTTTTTACTGATGTCCGATATATCAATATTGTCAAACTCTTAATTTTCTATATCCGATATCAACCTATATATGTGCCCAGCCAATATGGCTGTGGCCACGAGTTTTTGTTGTGCCATTACAGTAGAAAGTAAAATGTTAAAAACAGACACTGATATTTTCCAATAACACATTTTAATTCCTATACTGGCCCATAATATATCGGGAGGTCGATAATATCGGACATCTTAAGTACTCCAACGCCTCTATCGCTATCAGCTTATACCTCGCAAACAGGAAAGGGTATGACTGACTGTGGAAACGCAACATGGATCAGGGGTTAATGAACCGAGCTGGACTCCTTGGAGGAAACAGGGTTCAGGTTTGCCATACATTGTATGATTTCATTCTCCATCTTAATAGTTGCCTCAACAGTTACTGAATTAAAAAATGTCTGTGAGTTCTGACATTTAAGCAAATTATCTCTTTAGCAGTTAAAACCAACCAGAATCTGGTCCAAACTTACTATTTAGCTGTTTATGCATCAGAAAAAATAAGCTTGATCAAAGATTTTCAAAATTTCAACAGTTTATCTTTTTATTTTACTTTCTTGCCATTTTATCTGTAATTATTTCTCCAATGGATTCATGGAGTTTTTTTTGTTTTTTTTTACAGTATGTTGCAGCTGTCTCTCATTTTTATATTTCCCCTCCATGCACCTCTTTTCTTTTTCCTCCACTTTTTCTTTTTTTTGTCAAATTTTCCCAGAGGAGAAGTGAGGGATAGGTGAATGGACAGATAAATCCAGCAGAGGAAAAGAAGAAAAAGAAGAGAGGGGTGAAGCATTGATGTGATGCAATGTCGCACACCAGGCTTGTCAGCCCCTTAAAGATGATTAATGTTGGGGTAAGACGCACACATATGTGTGCACCTACATGTCCTGCTTTGGACCTCACAGCTCAAACACACACTCACCCTGGGGCACAACATGGGAGCGTTTAATCTCAAGAAGGGAAGGCACCGGAGTCAGAGAAGGTGGGGGAAGATGGAGGATGAAGGTGAAAAGACGGCTGGACAATAACAAGGAAACAGGCCTGACAGCATGTTTTAGTGGTGAGATTCCTCAGTGAAATGCTAGTTGGCAGAGCCAAGAAGGGATGGATGGATGGATGGATGGATGGATGGATGGATGGATGGATGGATGGATGGATGGATGGATGGATGGATGGATGGATGGATGGATGGATGAGAAAAAAAAAGAAGAGAGGTATGAATCTCCATGACAGCCTTGATGGAATATAGGTCTGATCCCTCCTAATGTGCCAAGATGGATCGTCTCATTTCTCTTTCTCTGACTTTCTTTCATTCCTCTCTTCCTTTCTCAATCCCTCCATCTATCATGGCTTACTCCCTTCATCTCCTTTTCCCCTCTTTTGCGTCTCCTTTCAGATTTCTTTCTTTCTCTCTGTGCTCTCTTTCTGGATCTCCCCTGTCACCACCTTTTCCCACATTCCCTCCTTTTCCTCTCTGCCACTTGATGCACTTGAAGATGCTCACTGGTTTTGTTCCAGTCACAAAACAATAAGTCACTCAGCTGACAGGAAGCACATGCTCTGACTTTTCCTATCCCCCATCTGATTTATTTACTGACTGCTGAGGCACTAACACAGCACTCAAGCATCAACGTCCGGGACTGATAAATTGGCCCAATGAGGAAGTCCCCCAAAAAAATCCCAATTGAGACGTTGAGACCGGTTCCAAAAGTGAGTCAATCAGCACATCAGCCAAGTCCATAAAATAAACAGTTACAGCCTGCTACCCAAACATTTTTGATCACATGATTTTATCCTGAATGAGAACGAACTGTACATTTACTGTACCATAGTAAATGGAAAGTTTAAAATAATATTGATCTTGCTTTTTTGTTGTTGCTGTTGTTGTTAAATTCTCATCAGTAATTATGTCACTCAATAGTTTATCAAAGTAATAATACTTTTCTGGCAGTTGTTCAATCCCAACTTGGAAACATGCGAATCTCTTAATTTACTGAGTATCTCTGCAACAAAGAAATCAAGATCAGATTTTTCAACTTGCTGGCTTCCTGTGGCTTAACTTCAAAACTACTTTATTTTGCACTTTCACAACCTCGATCAGTTCAACACATCTTGAAATGAAAGTATTCCTAAAAGAAATATTGCAAAAAACAGAAGTATTAGATAATAAAAATGCAGGTTTATTCTTTTTAAGTATGACCTTTATTTTATTATTGTTTTGTGTAATTGTCTTAGCTTGTTTTGATGTGTGTGCTAGTGTGAGCTCTCGTGCAATAATAACACACCTCAGGGTATAGTGAGTGTAATTGGTGTCTAAATTAGCATGGTCCTGTGACGCATAATTTCAAATAAGGAGCATCTTGCAGAAAAGATGGCTGTGGTGGAGTAGTGTCTTCATCTACCTCCTAAAACCAGCTGCAAAGGTGAACAGATACAACCCAGAGAACCAAAAAGATTTTTTAGCACATGTAAACTTACATTAAAATCAAATATGGTCTTGATTAAGTGCTTACGCTATTAAGTAATGAGAAGAATTACATGAACAAATATAAAATGATGGGTCATTACAAGTGACAGATGGTGAGGAGGAGAAAGTTTGATCACATGAAAGAATGGAGCACAAATTTTGTTTCTTGCATTTGTATTGTTTGACTTTTTGCCCTTGCTTTCCAACATCCTTATATTCTTCCTTTCCTTCCTGCTTTCCTACTGCCACATCCTTATTTTCTCAATCATTGGCACTCCTCTTTCATCACTGCTTCCTTTATACAATAGGACTTTCTGGTCTTCCTTCCCCCTGTCCTTTTATACACTAATATGAACAACAATAATAGGATTCTCTAGAAAATCTATTTCTGCCTTCAGCGACTCTGCCGATAAAACTTTGTCAAATGTTGTTGTAAAACAACTTTAATCCCTTTTAACAATTTAAGGAGCGTCCCTCATTTTCCTTTATTTTAAACTTTTTCTCCCCTCTGTCTCTCAGTGTCTCTCCCCTCTCCCCCTGCCGCTTCAACCCAGATGAAGTGGGAATCAATAGATTCTAGATAGCGCAGACTTCCAGTCACAGACTACAATGGGCTGAGGTAAAAGGCCACCTCCATAGAGGACAGGGATTGTCAGCTCAATACTTGCTCTCAATGGGGCCAGAGATAAAACACCATTTGGGGTGTCCTCATGGCTCAATGGGCTAAAAGTCAAAGCATGTGCTCACAACACAGCAGGTCTAAATCCCATTAATGACCTGTGCTGCTTGTCATCTCTTCACTTTTATCTTGCCCAGCACTGCAGCCTCTCAGGAGGTGGACATGCAGTACTCCACTAAAGTCTTGAACCAGCCTTCACTTCTTTATATTTTGTAGTCAAGGAGTGAAACTTAAATCAAAATTTAAGTCTTCAGTGACAGTTTTTCAGGATTCCTTAAGGTCTTTCAAAGTTTCCTTTTGATTTGGGCTACTTTTCACTTCTTACTCTAATACTTGTACCTGACTATTTTCAGAGAGATGCAGTTTTGTTTAAGTTACTTAAACACTGACCTAACCATCATTCAAGAATAAAAGGTTCTTAACTTAAAGAATGACCCAGTGTTGTGTCTTCACATAACAGAAAACCTATCGAAGAACTTATTTTCAATAGTATTTTATAAGGATGCACAATACTCTTTTTTTAAAACCATTACCAACAACAACCAATAAATTTCAGCTCCTAAAGGCCGATACCGATAACTGATAACCGTTAACACACATACATACCTAATTATGACATCAAAACTATTAACAAAACCAAAAAGACTTATCAAGCTTAAAATTTGGATTTTCAACTTCTGCACATCCGATCTTAAAAAAATTCCAACTGTAGGGAGTGGCTAGTGTGTGAAATAAGAAGGGAACATGGTTTGGAAGCAGCTTGGGGTCCCCAATCACAATATCTCTATATAGCCCGAAGAGGAGAGGGGGGCGGGGGGGGGGGGCGGGGGGGGGGGGGGGGGGGAGGAATACAATATCTTTTTGGTAAAAGTTGTCATGATATCAGACTTATCAGAATGAAGTAATAATGTCCTGTTATCGGCCCAATAATTATTGTGCACCCCGAGTTTTTCTGCATACCGTGTTCCCAGCAACTTGTTGAAAAGATATATGATTTGTCCCCATGTCCTGACAGTAGTTTTATCTATTAATACTGCCAAATAGTTTGACAGGGGAAAAAAAAAGGATACTTTTGGTCCAACAAGGGTTTCCTATGAAGCTAAAAGCCGAAAGCTGGAAATGTGGAGGACAAAAGAAGAAGGCAGATCAAAAGTATCTGAAAGTGACATCCATGAGAAAACAAAAAAAACCACCAAAGACCTGGCATACTGTAGGACCTGAAAGATGCATCTGGACCTTCAGTTGATCCAACTACTGTTCTACTGATTACTGAAGCCTCATCAGAAACAGTCCACATGGAAGGATGCTGTCAAGCCATTTATAAAGGAGGGAGGGAGGGAGGGGAAACAGGCTGAGGTTTGCCAAATGACACAAGAACTGGACTAAAAATCAGGGGCAAAGTGTCTTATGGAGTGATGAATTCTCCCCAGTCTGGACCTCAAAATCATCAAAGCAGTGTGGGATCATCACGACAGACGATAGAACAAAAGGCAGCAAGCAACCGGTTCTTGAATGTCCTTCAAGACAGCGAGAGAATCACTACTGAAGATACTGTATGTGCCTAAGAGGTTTTAGGCTTCATTGAAGACTAAAAGTGGCCGGACCAAATATTGACTTTTAAGCTTATTAGAACTGTACAAACTGGCTTTGCCTATTTCCCATTTTCCTGCTAAAGAAACTGTGGGTGGCTCTGAACCTTTGCACAGGTTTACTCAAACCAACAATCCATTAAAATTAGAAATGTATTGATATTTCAACTCATGGTTTTAAATGTGTTGCTCCTTCAAAGAAGGCAAGGAGGAACAGTTACTGCATAAAGAAGGAACAGAAACACTTGACTTTCCATGAACTTGATCATTTTCTTTTATATCTTTTCTTTTATATCTTCTGTAAGGAATTGAGTAGACTTGTAAATTATACACACAATCAGCTAATGAGTGCTGAGCATGTAAACTGGATCTAAGCACGACAATAAGAGTCAGATAAGAGAAGGGCCAGATTTATGGGCTTGCAAACACACACACACACAGAATGTTTGTGGGTGACACTTGGGTTTGCATGCATTCTGCAGCAGGCATACTTGCAAAACACACCGGCACATTTCCCAAATGGAATTACAAACTGTCTACATGTAGAGACTGTTTGTCTGTCCTTGAACAACTGTCTTCTCCTTATGTGCACACACACACACACACACACACACACACACCGCACACAGACTTCCATTCCCCCACCTTGTTGTTCCCCTAAATGAGTTTTCTGACATGCATCAAGTGTTTATGCCTGCTACCTCTCTTTTCTCCTTCTCCCCTCCTCTTTATCCTCCTCCTCCCCCCTCCCCTCCCTGCTTGCCCAGCCGGTTAGCTATAACACCCGCCAACATTGGTAAACAAGGAAATCTCTCAGCCGCAGCCCCGCGCGTAACCGCATTACCGCGCCCGATAACCTCTTCAAATAATGTGCGATAAGGGGAATTTGATTTGATTCACGAAAAGGGAAAGAGGGCCACTTCTGCTCCCCCTCCAATCTCTTCCTTTTCCTTTCCTTTATTCTTTTCTTCACCCTCACTCCACTGTCTTACTCTCTTCTTCTTTTCACTTAGCCCGAGGGTCCAGGCCTCTTCCTCCTCCTCCTGCCACATTCTCCCCTTCTCCAGAATGACACTGCCGCGCATCCACAATCAAATAAATCCCGCCGAGGTGTCAGCCTTCATTTTGAGTCGCCCCTGTCTTCTTCCCGACAAACGTAAGGCGAGGTGAGAGGGGCCCGTAAAGCCATCATCTCCATAATGGCAAATATGAGCCCTAAAGCCCAAAACCAGGGGCCGTATTAACACAAATGGGGCTGGCAAGGTGTGTGTGCGCCTCCAAGGGAGGTAATATGTGTTTTTTTTTAAAGTGAGCTGTGATCTAAGCAGGCTAGACACTGATCTCTGGGTATGTGTGTGTGTATGGGAGTGTGTGGTGTAAAATAGATGAGGCTGTGTGGCTCATTCAGAGGGCATTTGATGAAATGGAACGGGGGTCAACTTCAGTTTGCCACCCGGGCTGCTTTGCGTTAGTCTGTGCATGTGTGCGTTTTCTGTGTCTGTCAGATCTCATGTGTGTGTGAGCGCAAGTGTGTGCATGCAGACTCACTCTCTGACAGTGATGCATGGTGCTTTTAAATAGCACTCCTCCACGCCCTGCTCAAAACTCATCACCAGGCTCTTTCGCTACCCCTCCCTTGCTCCCTGGGGTTGTCACTTTTAGAAAAGCAAATGAAATGTCAGCTCAGCGGAGAGGAGGGATGAAGAGATGGCCGGATTGAGGGATAGAAGGGGAAAGGTGTGTTTGTCTGAGTGTGTGTGCGCGCATTAGCGTGGCTGTGTTTGCTGTCCGTTTCAGTCAAGAGACTCAAAATATTTCTGTGTCTGAACAAGGAGGAGAGTGAATAAAATACAAGATAGAAGATGCATTTATCTTACTCGGACAGGACATTTATTACAGTTAGCATATGCAGAATAACCATTCTGTCACAGGGAAAATGTTTGGGACCAGTAAACAGAATTTTACTTTACGACTACATTGCATTAAATATTAAGGGGAAAAAAGAACATGTTGACAAAATTTTTGTGTATTTAGATAAGAAAAAAAGGGGGAAGCCTGGAACATCAACACATCATAAATCATCCGCTGCCTAGTTTTGAACATACGCTGATAAATGGTCATCTGATGATCCTTGTGTGTATGTGTGTGTGTCACTGCATGTGTAATGTGGCTTTTACTCCTGGGACCCTACTGCACACACATGTCTGTCTCAAAGAAAGCAGTGTGATGCTGGAGAGGTTATCTCCAACTACTGACAGCTATTTATCCAATCAATCACCTTAACAGTGGATGCGTGCATGTGTGTATGTGTGAGCGTGTTTGTGTGTGACAGTGGTGAAGAAGAAATAAGTAAATTAATGGAGCATTAACCAAGCACTGACCCACAGAGTGAAGCCACAACCAGCACCTACAGGCCAAATTTCTGTTTAGACCCCAAAACAAATACTACGATGATGAGTTGAAACAAGTCTCTCGCCTGGGTAGCAGGCAAGAAATGAAAAGGGTAAACTAATGATGACAAATTTTAAACTTCTACGAAAAATGAACACTTTAATCTGTGAGCATTAAATGTTTTCTGCAGTTAGAAAGTTGAGTTTCAACAACCTTGAAAATTTTTTAAAGAACCAGTTGAGAACAGGGTGGTGCTCCCATGTGCTGTCAGAATCTATGAAAAAAGAGGCTAGCAGGGACTAAAGGTGACATGAGCAGGATATTTTCTGCAGAGATGTATTGAAGGAAAATGTAAACTTCACGATTCACCACAGTTTTGTGCCTGAGTATATGCAGAACCACTGTTAGCTAGTCAAGATTCATACAGACGCAATGCTTTAATACTCAGTGGTGCGTCGTGTATATCAGTGGTTTTCAAACTGGGGGTCGGGACCCCGTATGGGTTGCATGATAATTTCAGGGGGTTGCCAGATAACTGTAAAAATAAATAAATAAATAAACTGATAATAATAATAATAATAATAATAATAACAATAATAATAATAGAGGCTGTATTTATTTGGGATGTTTGGGGTTATCAATCTTAACACATTACTGCAAAGAGATTAATCTGTGAAATTAACACATTCATTTCTTAATTATTGCATAAATAACTAAGTTATTACTAATATCAGGTAAAAAAATCCAAATTTGGCATTATCGCGGTGAGAGAAGCTGATTTGGGGCATGTAGGTGCTTTGTCACAGCTGTGAACTGAATCCACTGGAAAACATTTATCCTCCTTATTTATAAAGTTTCTGATAGATTTCAAGCCTTACATGTAGAACTTTTATCATTGAGTGTCCAGAAACAAAGTTATTACAGGTGTTATTCTAAAAACTGAATTTGGCTGTATTTTGGTGTGAAAGGCTGAATTTTGGAAAAAATAAATAAATAAACTTTATTTATAAAGTTTTCCAAAGAACCAAAGGTTTTAAGAAAAAAAAAACAATTAAAAAAACCCCAAAAAAACCAGGGAATATGGGGACTGTTTCAACAGCTCTTAACATAATCCACCAAAATCTACTTTATCCTCCTTATTTATGAAGATTCTGACAGTTTCCAAGCCTCATATTAAGAGGATGGCCACAGGATGATCCATTATCACACAATTAACCACTCAGTCATTGGGGGTGGAGTTGTGGTGGGGGTTCAAAAACACCTAAGTTTGTTATTTTGTGTGTGTGTGGGTGTGTGTGTGTGTGAATCAAAAAGTTTGGTGCATATCATGTAAGTATATTTATTTGTCCTGGTAAGAGCTATGCTGAGTGACGCAGCATAGCTAACTTTTGCCAATCACACTGCCAGAATACACAGATGAATTTGTTCTTTATATGATTTGTATGATTGCTGCAAACTCTGCAGGGACTGTAGAAAAACATCTTTGCCACTGTTTTCCGAGCACTTCTGTTTGAGTGCTGCACTGTTGATGATTGCGGACAGAAATGCAGTAACTACGGTGAGCAGCTATGTCTTTATGTTTACAGTTCACCCATAAAACAAGTCAAAGACACACTTCTGAAGTCTGCAACAACAAACAAAGTGGAGAAGACAGTCAAAGCAGAGCTGAGCAGGAAGCTGAAACAGAGAGAGCTGCGGGGCCATGAGCTGGGAAGGTACTGAGAACTCGCAGTTCAGTGGTAAGCTTTACATTTTTAATATTGTAGAAAGTAATAGAAAGGGAATACGTTACCAGTCTGACGACAGTTTAAGGCCACAACAGATATTTAGTGATAAATAGTTTTAAATTTTGAGGAGCGTGTTTTTTAGGGGATTAATTATTGATGTTAACTGTCAGTTTGCAGAAAATCTAAATAATGAGAATTTTCTTTCTATAGGAAATTCTTTCCTGTGTTTTTGTTCAGTTTGTTATCCTGAACCTGTAAGTCAGAATTCATGACAAATAGCTTAAGCTTTATGAAAAAACTGTCAATAACAAACCATTCAGGGCTCTTAAATATGACGCCAACACAAAATAAGTGTCCACCCTTCTTCAGTCATACTTGTTTGGCATGCTTTTGGACCGTAGAGCATAACACTTGCACCGTGACATTTTTGATACATCTGAGCTTGGGAGCATTTCTGTTTAAAATGCATGGAAAGACAACATTTTAGCTTCCTCTGACCTGTGCCCTGTCTCTGCTGACTGACTCTATTCCATTTCTCCTTCCTCAGCTGTACAGAGGAGGAGGGATACCTAAAAGAGAGAGGTGTGTGGGCGTGAGGCCTGTCGGCACTTATTTCCATCCCAAAGGAGTCTAATCACGACAGGAACATGCCGTGTCAGTGGGCGAACAGGACCATCAGCAAGTCTGAAATAGACATCCTGAGTCAGCCTCAGTCTGTCTGTGTATGCATGTGGCAGTTTTGTCATCCCACTCTTTTTGTCTATTACTGATTACAGAAAATAACATCTTTGATGTAAGAAAGTTGAAAATACACTATCATATGTCCTGTTACTTCATAATGATTTTCAAATGAGAGACCACGAGCTCTGGTTCTTGCAGCAGCAGCATTTTACACATCAACCTGGATGTCAAAGCTACTCACTCACACAAACAAGGAATTCCTTGATATTCATATTACCCCCTACTGAATCATTTCTCTTTCTCGTTTACCCCCCTCATTTTTTTTTTCCCTTTAATTTCCAACCCCTTTGATTCTTCTCTCCTGCCTCTCATTATCTCTCTCCCTGCTGCTTTCGTATGGTCTAGCAGCTGAATTAATTACCAAAGCCAATTAACGCTAGATTGGCTGATGTTTTAACTAATTAGCTTTAATGAGGGTGCCGTGGCTGCCTGCACCGTGTTAATTGAATCCTAACAGTGGAGGAGGCAGCCTGTGGAAGCAGGACAGGAGTGATGGAGGGATGGATGCGAGCAACACAGCCACACTTTTATTGATAATATTTAGAGCACAACGTAGCAACACCCACCCTGTTGTTGCCACCGGTTTATCATTAACATTACTGGCCTTTTAAACAAGACACGCTCACAAGGGAAAAAAAAAGAACAAAGGCAAAACAGCATCCTGTTGAAAAGTTGTACACATATCTTGGCTAACTAGGAGTTGTTAATACAACTTATAACCTTGCCTTCTGGTTATTTCGTCGCTGTATTAGTTATTGCAGAACGTGCCTGGCAAAGAGGAGCAGCAGATTAAAATCTTAGATCAATGTCATGCTGTCCTCTTTGCGCCGGATTACCTGCTGCCGACCTGAACTCCATTCTTACCTGCCTCATGATTACAGGATCATTGGGGATAAATGAGAATTTACATAAATGTGAATTTGAATAAATAAACATACAGTACAATTCCACTTAATGCCTCATACTACAGCTACCTCACTGCTTAGTCACCAACCCCGAGTCTGATTTTACTCCTATTTGAATTTCAAAGCCATCTCACAATTTCTATGTAACTATTAATTAACAGGTTTTAAATTAGCTTTAAACAATGTGCATCTGATTACACCCCAATGATAGCAAACATTTAAGGGGCAGATAATAAATAAAGGAAAAAACAAAATGGCTGCACGGTGGCATGGTGGTTAGCACTGCAGCCTCACAAGAAGAAGGTCACTAGTTCGAGTCCAGGCTGGGGAGGGGGTTCGAATATTCCAACAGTGGCTTTGCTGTGTGGAGGTTGCATGTTCTCTCGTGGGTTGCGTGGGTTCTCTCCTGGTACTCCAGCTTCCTCCCACCGTCCAAAGACATGCATGTTAGGTTAATTGATCACTCTAAATTGTGCCGAGGAGTGAATGTGAGCGTGAATGGTTGTCTGTCTCTCTGTGTTGGTCCTGCGACGAACTGGCGACCTGTCCAGGGTGTACCCCGCCTCTCGCCTGATAATAACTGGGATAGACTCCGCACCCCGCAACCCTGAACGGGATAAGCGGTACAGAAAATGACTGGCAAAAAACAAAATGCACACAAAAAACAACTTATTTTGTGCTTAAGAGTATTTATTTAGCCATTTGAAGGCACTATTAATTTAAACATGCAGAATTTTAAGGGAAAAAAAACAGCTCTGGCATTTTTTAGGCTCTTTTTGTCTGAAAATATCTGGTTGCAGTGGATTACTGTGCTTTGCTCCCAGCACAGAGTACAAATATACAGCATCCTCATCCTCATCCCCTGCTTTATCTCCAACTTAATTTGTGGAAGCTGAAATTTCAGGCTAAGTTACCTCTGCACTACAGTAATCAAGTTTAAAAAAACTATGTGTCCAAATTAACATTTGCATGGAAAATGTTAATATTTACATTATTAATAACATTGTTGTTGACATTAATAACATTATTATCAATATTAATGTTCTTATGTTAATATTAACATACAAAAACTGTATGACAGCTCTTAAGATATCACAGAGTGATAAGATGCACCCTGTGAATGGAAGGGAGGGGCACACTCACTCTCCACATTAAAACTGGTTGCTATGAAAATAGCTATAAATTTGTGATGGAATTCTGGGCTTTTGGTTTAGTGTCTGTGGTGTTATGTGGTTGGATTCAGTAATAACATTTCAGTAAGATAACATGAAATTGCTTCACTTTTGGAAAAAGGGCATAATATGTTTCCTTTAAGTGAAACCAGTTCTGAGTGTGATCAAACTTATATATATATATATATATATATATATATATATATATATATATATATATATATACCTATACACACATCCTTTTACTTCTATCTTATTGACATAATGCATTCCCTAGCCCTTTACCCTAACCCTAACCACCACAACTGATTGCCTAGCCCTAACCTAAACCTAATTTTAACCTAAACCCTAAAACCCTCAAAAATGGGTTTCTCTTCGGATTTTTAATCTTATATATATATATATATATATATATATATATATATATATATATATATATGTACATATTTATATTAGTATATCTTATACTGTATATAGATATTACATATATCTTATATAATATATAAGATATAAAATATCTAGCCAGTTTCAATGTTTTTCTTGATAAGTGATTACTATGGCATTGTCCCGCCAAAAACAACTTTTAGGCATTCTATATTTTCTTTTCTGTCTCTTTTAGTCACATGATTCACACCACAGTTGGTACTCGATTGCATAACCATTATTTTTGATGACAAAGTTGGTGTCATAATTTTTTCCATGGGTGTATATATACAGTATATATATATATATATATATATATATATATATATATATATATATATATTCAAAATCACTTATCCAACAAAAAAGCATCCAACTTACATTAACTTGATAAATCAAAGAACACATGTAAAAATCCCCTTTAAATACTGTAGGACATCATCCACAGATAAAATTCAAACATTATCTCTCCATCTTTTCCCATCTTTGCTGATCTAGACTGGTAGTCCAGCAGATTGTCTGAGGTGGCTATAAAAATCTGCATGGCCGTGTAAAAGGCTTAATGATTTTAAAGTTACAAGAGAAAAGAGCCTGCAGTTTGTCTCATCCATCAAGTCTAGCACCGCTGCCTTCGCCAAATGGCCCTGCCACCTAACCTGGAGCACAGCAATGCGGGGCCAAACATGCCCGCCCTCCTATCCATGTCTCTGTGAAACATTTTATCATTGTCCAACTTCGATTATATTATCTAACTCCTTTTTCCCCTCTCTGTGTCACCCTCTGCTTTTCATTGCTTTCTTTCTTTTTGGTGGGTAAGTGAAAGAGAAGATGTAATATGACAAAGTGATTTGAAAATAGTTGATTCAACTATCTACAAGTTTCCAAATCCAAAATATATGATCTTGATATCTTAGATAGAGGCGTTCCTCATTTTAGTTAAATGCACTAATGTAGCTCATAATTCTTAAGCTTGTTTCTCTTACACTCTCAAAAACACAGCATTTTGAAATATTTAGATGATATCGTGGGGATATTGTACTTTATATTCTGTTGCCTACTTCATGCTTTGGTGTTAACCATCAGTGATAAGCTTTTATCCTGAAGAAAAGGGGTAAAAAATAAAAAATATATATGACTATTACTACCTCACATCTGTAAGGAATTGTTGCCATCCAAAGAAGATTGCGTGTTTTCAAATGGTAGCCAACCTATTGACGCTCATGAATGCACAAACACACCGAGGAGCACGGTCACTGTAGCACTCTAATGACTTTGCCACCTTTTTGCTTTTTTTCCTCGCACCTGTTCTTCTTCTCTGTTCATTACAGATAAATGCACTGACTGACAAACATATTATGGAGCTTTGAAGCTCTCCAAACCAAACCCTTAATGTATGTTTTTTGTTCTGTAAAATAAAAAGTGAGGCTTATTTGACAGCACGAAACAACTGTCACCCCATGAACTTGACAAAAAAGCTGCGATTCTTTCATTATAATCTGGTCGATGAAAGAAAAGCAACGGCTTGTTAAATGGTTGGCTGCATGTTTTCCACTACATTTGACCAAAAAAAGATTTATGGACTGCAAGAGCTAGCATCAGGACGTTTAGATTTACGGTTTCTTCCGGCAATAATGTCACTCAGACACAAAAACATCCATAAACACACAGATGTACAGCTTTGGTGACAACAATAGCTAAATGTAAATCAGATAAGTAGATGAAATTGAACAGTCATTCAAACAGCCCCATTTTACTGTGAAACCTCATGAGGCTTTTGTACAGCGGATGCTATTGTAGGTACGCGTGTTTGCAGTGTGTGTATGCTGGCTTGTCAGCAATTGAGGAGAACCTATTTCCTCTTGCAGAATCCCTGGCTCTAAATGATGGATTGATATCTCTCTCGCTGTGGATTATATATTGTGTGTGTGTCACTGGCCCTCTCAGCCTCTTGCTGCCTCTCCTCTTAGGCCCTTATCAGCTCTTGTCACAAACAGAGGATAGGGGATAATCCTTCATACAAGGAGAGCAGTCTGCCCTTCCATCTATCTAGCTGTCTGTCTAGCTGTCTGCTATATTACCCGTCTCACAGGAGTGTCACTGGAATAGAAATCAAACGTACACAAAGAAAAAGTTCCTGCATTCTGGTAATCTCTGCTGGCATGACTGACCCGGTGAGTCTGATGAGAACAAAAAAAACTGCTTTCTTTTTTCTGTTTTGCAAATTGTCCAGAAGTTTGTTGTAAACATGATGCGTGCACGTTAAAAGTTGGAAATTTTGTGTTTTTTCTTTAGGTGCTACTCATTTCGGTGGGTGTAAAATTGAACCCTGGGCTCCTTTGGGAAACGGCCGCAAACCGCATCATAAAAACTCGCCCTTGCCTACGCTTCGGGGATGCTGTGTTGTGGTTTTGGTATTTGGCCATATCCTCATGCCAGGAAGTGCTGTGGGTCACTCTGAGTTCGTGGTCCTCAAATGCTCCAAAACTGAGCCAGTCTACAAGACCTCTCCCGTATTAAGAAAAACAAAAGGCAAACACTTTCACAAGGTTTCATCGTGTTAGTTTCATTCATAAACCACTCATAAAAAATAATCCTAGAATAGCACTTTTCTAAATGACACCAATAAAAGACAAAAAAGGAAAAAGCTTTCAACTTATTGTTGCTCACACTGACTTTTAGCACTTTGAGGTACACAAAAAAGAGAAAAACATCAAGTTGTCTAATTAATCTACTCTAAAAGACATGAATAATCTACACAGATGTTTTGATGCTTGTCTGTCTTTCTCATTTTGTATAAAGTGGTACAGCGCAGGGAGGAGTAATATTTATAAAAACTACATCTGAGTGCTAACATTTGACACGGGGACAGTGGATGTCTATCTGTTGGAGTGGGATATAGCAAGGATCACACCTGAGGCTATTCCCCTGTGTGTGTGTGTGTGTGTGTTTGTGACAATCATTGCACAGCTGCAATTGGACATCATTGAGATCTTTATCAATCTCTTATCTCTCTGCTCTACAGGACTCTGCTTGTCAACTCTACCTCCATCCCTTCCTTCTCATTTCCTGTCTTTTTCCATCTCTTTCCTTTGCTCCTCTCTTCCTCCCTGCGTGGTGACATCACTTTGTCCAATAGAGGGAGATGTTTCACTATGCTTTGCTCTTGCAGAAGTCTGAGCTGTTTTTATTTCTCAGAGAAGGTAATGTTCCATAAAATACCACATCATATAATGTGGTAACCTTGCTATCAGATTTTTATGATCTTTCCCTCCTTATAAATATGTCATTTTGAGCCAATTTCATGAGGCATTATCTGTATTTTAACAAAGATATTCAGGATTTTTCCCAGAAGAGACAGTTTCTTATAATAAAAGATTAACTATTTTATCTAAGTCACAAAATTCACAAAAAATAGTGTGAATAAATAAAAGATTTGAGAAACTTTTAATTAATCTTAAAAGGACCCTTATTTAGAATTGGATACTTATTTTTGTGACATGTTCTTACTTTTTTTTTATTTCAAAATTTGGTGCATTCTTAAATATTGTTTAGCCAAACTGACATAAAAAATGCAAAGCAATAAAAATCCATAACCTGTCATTATAATTAGCTCTGATCTGCGTGTGGTTATTTGAGCTCGTACTCTAATGTAAGACGTTTATTAAAAATTTCTAAAAAAAAAAAAAAAACTGGCTTCACAAATGTGTTATTTTCATTGAAAAGTGGTTAGGTTTATCTATTGTGTTTATTAAGGTATCTTCAGACTCAGTATGGAGACAACTTGGAGGCTGCCACACTCTAACACACTCACACACTTGGTCAAGGCGACAGGTCTGCAGCTAAAATCAATAGAAAATTAAAGAGACTGAAATGGTTTCTGCTCACACATTAACCTTCCTTCTCTTTTCTCCCTTTTCCAGCTTTTTTTTTTTCCATTTTTCCCATCATCCCTCCCTCGGTTTCTTTCCGTGTCTCTTTCCCTGCCCTAATAGCCGGTGCCATTGACGACAACAGTGTTTCAAGCCACCTGAGTGTGGGTTTTAGTGACGGAGAGCGAGAGAAGTGTTTTTTAAGTTTGAGTCTCACAAACAGAGACTGAGGAGAGAGTGAGATGGTTGGATGAAGGGATGGGTGGAAGGATGGGGGCAGTAATAGCATAGAGACGACAGGGGCTTTGGATGCTCTCTCTCCGGACACACACACATACATACGTACACACCGTCTGGGGACTCAAATCTCAGAGCAATTTTCAGGCCGGATGATTGGCAGGTTGATGCGTATTCTTCCCCTACAAGACTGGCTGATAACTCCAGCTATCCCCATTCCACCTCACCATCCCTCCATCTCCCTCCCCTTTTCTCCCACTCTCCTCACTTTTTTTTGTCACTGTGACTCTCTCAACACCCCTTTGCCCCGACACCCTCCTTCTCTCCTCTCCCATCTCTCTCCATCCTTCTTTCCCCCTCTGTCTCTCTCTCTCTCTCTGGGCCTGTTGTGGGACTATTACAATGACAGAGGCGATAAGGGACATTTATCACATGTGCGGCAGGCTGAGCAAGACAGAGCCCTCAACAGGTCTAGAGGGAGGAACACAAACACACACACAGTATTCAGACGTGGAAATGTTACACACTAAATGCATGCAGATTCACAAGTGCTGGTGCACGTGTAAACATAGACAAACAGTCACAGGACATGTTTGCAGACAAATGCAGAAACGAACACACCCACACACGCATCCACACACACGGTAAGGGTGAATCATCCTCCTTTTCCCCATTTTGTATTTTGCAGTTGACTGAGGCCAATTCCCCATAATTCAATACAGTTGAAAAATGAAACCCCGGTAAATCGCTACAGCGATTTTACAGATCCCCGCTTATCCTCATAATTCATTATTTCCAAACTGTAACAACATTACATTTCATTTGTAATGCTCCGCCTGCCTCAGCCATTTGCCAATTGTTATATCTTATTGTTTTCCCTCTCCAAGGGGGAGAAAAGTGAGTTATTGGGCGGGAAATGGAAGCTGGCTGGGTGGCGGGGCTCGCTCGTGCGCTGCTGATCTACCTGTTTTTCTGCCTCCCTACTGGATCTGCCCCGTCTTCTTCTCCATCTGTCTGTCTTTCTGTCTCACTTAACTGTTAGTGGTGAGGATGAACAGGCAGCCAGGGAACAAATGAGAACAGAGTTTTTGTCCTTTTCATGGTCAAGTGATAATGAAGCTATTGTTCACGTCCTCTTATACATGCGTGCACTTACACAGAGTGACTGGCTTATTGTTTTTCAGCACCGTGGTACGGTCGGATCTGCAGCTGGACCAGTGCAACGCAGAGACTGGTGCAAGGATGGACTGAGGATGAGGATTCAGGGAACAGGGGGACTTTAAGGGGAAAAAAGGGAGAAGAAAAGGGGGAATGGGGGGAAAAGGGCATGAGAGTAAAGGGCTGAAGGTGACACAGATGTGAAAGCAGAAACGTTTCTTCTTGGAATATGTGAATTTAATAGAGGTAAGTAAATATAAAGTTGAATGCTAAGCATTAATTAAACCCTTGATATGATTATAGGAGTGTAATGATTAACCAATACAAACAGGATAGATGTAATTACATCAGTACATAGACCTCTGGACTGTACAAAATACGCCATAAACTATTCAATGGCGTGATTTCACCATCAAAAGATGTTTGACATTTTTACTGCAGATCCTACACCAGAGTAAGACAACTCAAGGACCATGTCCTGCAGGTTTTAGATGTTTCCTAGATCCAACACAACTGATTCAAATTAAATGGATCCAACAGCTTGTTGTCAACTTCTGCACAATGAATCAGGTGTATTGAACCAGGGGAACATCTAACCTGCAGGACAGCAGTCCTTGAGGATTTCAGTTGCCCATCCCTGTCCTGGAGCAGACATCAGAGGAAAACTTCGGTGTATGGTCACATCGTTGCAATGCCAATGATCCACAGAGTTTTCTCTGCACACTTTTTAAACAATATATGAGCTGGCTTGCTGGATATCAAGCTAAAGATGCTTTAAAGGTTCATACAATTTGATAAACTAACAATTCAGAACATTTTAGACGACTAATACTAAGGTGACTACAGATTCAGTTCAGGTCAATTTATATAATTAACTAGTGACCAAAGTCATCTCAAAGCACTTCTAAAGCTGCAATCCAATTTAATCGATTAAAAATCCACTTCCATCCGATTTATTGTGATCTAATTCTAATCAAATTAAATAAGGGATGTTCATTATCGGCTTTTCTACCAATATCTGATATATCAATATTGTCCAACTCTTAATTTTTCAATACCAATATAAATTGATACAGATATTAACAGGGTTTCTACTTCTTTGCTTCTTCAAAAAATGTAAACAACATTCTACCTATATAACAATGAAGTTGTACCGCTCACATTTTGACATTTTTTTGTGAGAAGAGAAGTAAAGTTTGATATGCAACACATCTATCTGTGTATAAGTTGTGTCATAAAAAAGTAAAAATCAATAACGATAATTTCCGATATTACATTTTAATGCTAATATCAGCCGATAACAATGGCAAGCCGATAATATTGGACATTTCTAAATTAAATCCAAATTATTATAAATGACATGATTTTACTATAATCGTGTTTATATAATACCAATCCATAAAAAGTTAAGGAACCTCAAATAACTTTTAATGCACCATTTGAATCAATCCCCCACCCTGCATGCACACGTGGGTGGTGACAGAGAGAAAAAGTCCCTTTTAAACCAAATAAACTTGTATCTGAAGCAGATTTGGGAGGGGGGCAATGCAGACAAAAACAAAGGAACAATGAACCAAAATTTGAAAAGGATTACTGGAGGAAACATGACAGATCTGAACCCTCACCTGGTGAGAAGTCATGATGAATCTTTAATTCTAATCCAGCTGACATAAGCAAGAGTAACACATGAGATAAAGACAGGATATCATAGACTTTTTTTCCAACCGCAACTCATTGAGGTCAAATGTAATTACTGTACAGCCTCTTTAGCATTTTGCAACTGTGTGCCAGATTTGTGTAGCAAAGTAAAGAACAAAGTCAAACAACAATGATAAAACTCACTTTTTCTTGCGCTATGGAGTAATAAAAACAATTGTGATCATCTAGATTTTTATTGAAAAAGTCTATCTGAAGATACCTAAACAATGCCACATAGCTTACAACAGGAATGACTACAATAATCAGATGTTAAAAACTACCAGACAACAATGATTCTTACTGAACATAGTTGTTCTGTTTGATGTTTGATGATGGTGTGTTTCTCTAAAACACCTCATATATCTAAATGTACATCAAATTAACTTGTAAAGTAGAAATCCACACCTCTACTTTATGATGAGTGTACTTCTGGGGTTATGTGATAATTTGTTTTACAACCTCAAAGAAAATCTTTATTTCTCACTTTTTCACCAACCCATTAGAGTTTGGTTTAAAAGAAGAAAAAAAAAAAGACCCACTGTCAGTGCGGAGAAAAAAAATTCTGCAATTTAAAACTTTATAGTGCAACCCATAAGCTTTTGTCAATACTGCAGAGAAAAATCTTTTCACACTAGGTACTGTGAGTTGTGCTGGGAAGGGTCTGCAATATTTACAGCTTCAAAAAGACATTCTTCAAATACAGAAAAAAATCACTTAGATCTAATACTGGAATTGCCATTAATCTGAGGGCTAAAAACATGCTTTGATGTCTCTCTCTGTCTCACATACACACGCGCACACACAAGCCGAGACACCATCCTTCCCGTAATCCCCCATTTATCACAGCTGTAGCCACTCTCCAGCCCTGCCCATGTTACTGTACCCTGTCACCCTGCTGGCTAAACAAACTGCTCCTTGATGTATGAGGGCCTACACCGGCCATAAACTTATTCACTTTTAACTAGCATGCTACTGGCTGGCTGTGGCCAGACATCAGCATTACTGTGTGTGTATAGCGTATGAAAACTGCCGCTGAGAAATTAACCCCCTGGGTACTGCTTCATAACTCACTCCTCTCTTTCTTTCCTCTCCCTTTCTCCTCCTTCCCTCCCTATCCATCTATCTCTATTCCACAGTCCAGGCATTAGTCCTGTATCTATTACCCATTACAGTGTGTATGAGTCTTTGACAACAGAGGAAATGGCTCAGTGTTAGAAGAAGGAGAAGGAAAAGAGGAGTTGTGGGTCTTGTATGTGTCTTGTTGGACGACAAACAGCTTCCTGCTGGGGAATGAATTGGAGGAGAAAGTGAGGACATCAGTCTTATGATGTCTCTCCTCTTCTTTTGTCTTCGCTGGAGGCTGCCACTGGCTTCCCTCTTTTCTTCCCTCCTTTTGATTAAGTTCATCCAGATAAGAAAAGAGAGTGTAAAGCCATAACCAACATCAGGTTTATGGTAGAGCTTGCGATGTTGGCACCTCAGTTCATGTGTCAACCCACACCTATCGCCCCCATCTTCCCATGGTGCATTGCCGTTTTATTGACTATGTGTATTTATTGTCTCCGGTCAGTCCAGAGGCGACTGGATGACTTACTAATCTGGTGGAACACGATTAACGATTAATTGATAGCGCCAACGTTATCAATATTATTCCCTCCTCTCCGTGGGTGCACGAAAGAAAACAGAAATCCCTTAAAATACATAAACGCTTAGCTCGAACACACAGCAGGTAGACATTGCACACAAAATACGAGCTGAAACACAACCCACATTAAGAAGTACCACCTAGTACACACAGCTAGTAAAAGCTAATTACATAGTTTGCTTTTTTTTTCCCCATCGTTTTATGACTGCAGTAAGTTGTAGCTGCTTGGGCTCCTTTCTTATCAAGCAATAAATTCATTAGTAGCTAACACACCTCACCGGGGCAGCTCATTTAGTTCTGACAAACAAGATTAGAGGACATACGGGGCAACAGGGTTGATCTGGACACAGAGCTCCGAGACAATGAAACACAAATACATACAGGCTCCAAGTATTATTGTAATTTAATGTGGAGGAGATCATTTTGCAGCTGTGTAAGGAATGGAAAAGTTTAAAAGACCACTCTGCCACAGAAGTTTTAGAAGTACTGCAAATTGGACTGCAATGGTTAAATTTTAACATTGATAGGTTAATGCTGTGGATTTGAGTTCAACTTCAGTGCAGCAATGTGTGTATGTACGACTGGAAATTAGCCCTGAGAATATGAGATAAGTTGTTACTTTAGCAGTAGTTTATGTTTTGTTTGGCGCAGTGTCAGGGTCACTAAGTACAAATGTAAGTCCTGATGTCTGTAGTTGACGCTGTATTACAGCGTCGACTACCAGACATCAGGAGTTGGGTTGTACAGAGCTATGCAGGACCCTAGAGAGTTGTGGCAGGACTCTGTCATCATATCCACTTCGTGAAAATAGCTTAAACCACAAAACGGGTCCAACAGCTACTTGTAATGTGTTCACCAAAGGATTATGCACATCAGTCATACAGACATTTTCATATATAAATGTGTTCATTTTTTGTAGTTTTGCACGGTAATCTACTAAAGTTTCAAACATATACTTGACTTTGATTCAGATAGTGTACATATGGTGTGTAGTTACTTTGTGCTTCAGGGAAATGCAGATATTGTGGTGAGACTTGGTGTGACAGAAAAGTGTGATATGGATCAGTATTGGGGACAAAAAATCTTTATCTGTAGACTGATGGTTCAGGTCTGATTAAAGTACAGAACAGTAGTTGTGTATTGGAGGATGCTGGTAACCCACCATCCACAGACTTCACAGCAAAGATGAATTTGTGCTGATAGCCTTTTTGTGTTGTAGCAAGTAACCAGAAGATTTCAAACTCTACATCTCACAAAAAAAGAAGGTACAACTGTGATGACGATGAAGAAGGAAAATGGCATCACAGATGTAGAAACAGGTTCTGAGGTCTCTGTTGGGAGATTATGTGAAAAGAACCTAGATTTAACTTAAATACAAACTCCCGTACCTTAAAGTTTCCTAATATACTTTAACCCATTAATACTGTTTGGTGCTATATAAAGTATGAAGCTGATCATGATCATATAAGGTGACTTTAGCCGAAACACAGTATTACTTAAGAGCACCCAAGAGTTGTCTTTCAGCTACATTAAAATACATTGCCTGTCTCTGACAGACATAATTGATCAGCTAGTGTAGTTAGCTAATGCTTTATTTGTCAGACTGAAATGTCCAAAAATGCTCTGCCCTTCAAACCCTGTTGGTGTGATATGAGGCCGTGTTGAGGTAAGAACAAACCCCACGGTGACTACGCTTTATAGACCTGTGTCCTGTGGAATCCCAGAGTCAGAAATATTAAGCAAAGAGGGAAGGTAGCATAGTTAGCAACATCCATTAGTCTGCAAGCTATTAATTAACCCTTAAATACTCCACAAAAACAGAGAACTTTGTTCTTGTCCTCGAAGCCACAAGAACAATGACATAATGTCGCTGTTTCTTGTTCTCGCCACCTTGAAGACAAGATACTTATCTGTTCTTGCAGAGTACGCAACAAGCTTTATTCTGTCCATGTAATCTCTTGCAGCCTGGCATTTACTTGTAAAAATTTAACTGAGACCAGTTTTGTCCCTATAAGAGTGAAAAATGTTGATTTTATTCATAAATATATCTTTTAGTGTATTGTGTTGATATTTATGGTTATTGTGCACAAGGGAAGCTGTACCATTTCAATCCTGTTAATAATGAAATGCAGCAGACTTTTATCATAAATATGCTTTTAAAAAGGTACCTCCTGTGATTTAGTAAATTTATTTTATTCTGAGCTGGTAGCATATGGACTAAGTTGATGTAGCTAATATTTGATTTTTAAAAAGGAAACAAAAAAAGAATTGCAAATAAGAATCTGATTAGTTGATTCAAGTGTAACCAAATGCACACATGATTTCCTTTAAACACACAGCAAACTCAAACACAGCCTTACTTGCCTCTTCTGGTTGAGTTAAATTGGCAAATATCACCTGCTGTGTACAGAGGTACACACACACATACATACACCCACACACACACATAGATACTAGAGATGCCATTTCTTTTATCTGACATCAAAAGGATGCCAGCTAGAGATGTCAGCGGACGAATCAAAAATTCAATCAATCACAGGGTTTCGTCATTAGGGCTTATCGCACATGCAGGATGTGACAGATCTGCATCTCTGTGGGTGTTGTTTGGTAAGACACACAGAAATAAACACACATACATTGTTGGTTTGGGTACAAATTCACACACAAAGATGTACATATTGTATGTGTGAATATTAAACCCACCCGACATGCATACAGCACCTTGTGCTGCCACAGCATTGGCACTTTAAGCTGTGCCTCATTTCCACTTCAGAGTGTAAGCAGGCAGACAGAGAGGATAACAAGCTGATCAGTTGTGTAAGCTTTCATCTAACAATACACAAATACGAGCACATTGCAGGATCACTAGATATGAAAATGTAGCTTTAAGCACATGTAAATGCCTCTTATTCAATAAACACTCATCGTCTACCATTATCAGCTCAGCAGGTTCCGGATGTAAAGACCGCGCGATTCACTCCGACTTCAGAGCAGCAGTGCCAACGTGCCACAGTCAGGTTTAATGCCATGGTTGCATAATTAAAGAGAAATGCTGTTTTTCTTTTTAATCTTTAGCTCTGTGGCTCCCACTGACTGAGGTAATTGCTCTTTCATTTAGCATTTTCTGTCATTCAAACACATTTGCACTATCCCGAAAAACAGAAACATCCCTTAGCTGTTTATGTTTTCTTTCACAATTTTTACACAGAACTCTCAAGATTTAAAGAGAAGACTTTTTTTTTAAATACAGGATACTTTTCAGAGAGAAAATGTGAAATAAAACTAATGTGAAATTCATAGGGCAACATGATTATCATCTTTAATCATCAACGAGTCTGCATATACTTCAGTAGCAATTACAGTAAGTATTTTGGTGATCCAAATGAAACAACAGGATTTTGAACAAAAAACACAAAAATGAAGTTTTTTTCTTTTAAATTTTATTTGCTAAACTCCTTAGTGAACTAGTACAGCAAATTAAATATAATATTTTTACAAAAGGAAACTGTAAATATCTTTTGTTACTCAGAAATGCCTTTTCGGGCAAAATATGAAATGAACATGTCATGTAATTAGGAGGCCAGGTGGCTGTGCTTAGGTCTGGTGTTGTGATCCATGATAAACATGGCTTATTTACTTCTGTTACTGCATGCTTATTTACAGACTGAAATGAGAGTCAGATCCTCCAGGATCAAGTGCTTTTTCTGTTTGGAGGAGAAACCATTTCAGCATAAACTACCTTTAAGCTTGAAATCAAATGCACAAGAATGCAAGTATCTTAAGTTGTACGAATGTTCTGAGCTGCTGTATGATAAACGTGTGTATGTGCTGTAGATATAGAAAGCTGCATGAGTGATTTATTTTTGAGGAAAAAAATAAATAATCGAGGCCTGGTTCAGTTCTCAGTTGTGTAACACAAGGAAGAGGTTATCCTGCGTTGGCAGACAGTGTGTGCTGCAGTGTAACAACAGAGTATCCGTTAACTCTCCTGAAACCACATACACACACCACACCAACCTTTTCCTTTACTGCAACGGCTTAGCAGGTGCTGTACAGTCTGTAGTTACAGGAAGTGAGTTGTACCCCGAGAACACCAGAGACAGAAGAGAAGATTAGCTAACATTGTGGTGGAAGGAGAGAGGAAAGAGGAGACCGGGTGATAAAGGAGAAAGAAAAGTGTTGGGAGGTGTGTGACTGTAAATCAGACAAACATAACATAAACCGCAGGCTCAGAGATTCATGGTACTCGGTCCCTTGCTGTGCCACGTGCACACACAGACTGGATAACGTATTCATCATATGCACCTTTGAAAAACAAATCAATGACAAATATATGGCCTGTTATATGCTGCAAAATTACTCAGAGAATTTCTTCTCAGTGTAAGGACAACACAAGTTTTCTAATATACATGCAATACTTCAACAGCCACCAGATGACATTCATTAAAACACAACACACACAGACATACACATGCCACGGAGGATCGTCTCCTCTATTATTCTTATGTCAGGAATTGTGGCCTGAGATAAATCCAAGCCTTTTAGCCATCTTTCACTCACTATAATATGGCCATCACCATTAGAATGGACACACAGACACACACACAGAGACACGCATAAACACAAGGTGTCTTCTCTATAATAAGGCCATCACCATTAAAGCTGTCAGGGCCGGAGTGTTGAGTAATACTGCTGAGAAATTACACCTCACTTACCCTGCATGACACTGTGTGACCTGCAAACACACCCAAGCTCTCCAGTTGACCCAGAACACCCACGACTCTACCTGCATGTAAAGCACATCTACGTGCGCATATAAATGTGTGTTCTGTGTGCCCATCTGTGTAGCAGGGTGACCCACGGAGCATCACAAGACTGTAGAAATTATAACAAGGAGGCAACAGACCACAGAATAAACACTTATAGACGTGTGTGTTGCTGTACCAGGAAGGGATTTTGTGTATTTATTTGACCTGTTTGAAGACCACTTCCAAGGAAAAATTGCAGTATGAAGAGGAAAGGAAAGAAGATAGAAGGTCTGCCACGCCCACAGCTGGTGTGTGAAATAAGAGAGGAAGGGTTGACAAAGCTGGAAGATTGAGTGAGAACAGGAAGGATAGGGGAAGGGGTGGGGACAGATGGACTGCAAGATTTTCTTGTTGCATCCTCTAAACTTCCAGTTTCAGGTACAGGAGCAGAGGCATTGGTAAAAAACTACATAGATTAAATTTCACAGGTACAGATGCGGGCGGATATTCTCTTAGTGTGGGCGGGTTGCGGACATGAGTTTTTTTGTTTGTTTTTTTTTCTTACTTATTTTTTCTTTTCTTATTATACATGACAGGTGTTTTATTTTCAGGCAACCCGGTCACGTTTATTGTGAGACCCTGCATGAGAACTTCCAAATCTTTTTATTGCGAGGAATATTCTTGCCATCCCGGCATCCAGCGCAGCCCGAAAACGATTTTTCTGCTGCTGGTTCAAAAATGGAGAACACAGCTGAAACCAGAGATGGTGGATGATATCTTGCTTCCACTCAGCAATCTCTGAATTACACAAATGAAGCCCGCGAGCTGCAAAATAACATTTAACGGGAGATAGCCAAGTGGTTCAGTGCAATGCAATTCAAATATATTTAGTCCACTGCGTTTCTTATTGTAAATGAAAATGCAATAAAACAACAGCATCACATTAAAGCCCCATTTAGCTTACACTAGAAAGCGGTAACAGAGTGGACTTTGTCCTTTTTACTGTTTGCATTCAGACAAATGTTTCGCTCATTTGCCTCAAAACTGTAGCGGACATGTACCGGCTAGACCATGTCCATGTCACAAGAGTGGAAATGTTGTGGCACGTTGTTTTGGTTGAACGAACAAAAAAAAAATGTTATGGACAAGGTGGAAGGGAGAGTGTGGCTGTGTTGACTTATCCAGAACATTCTGAACGTGACGGGGGCGCAATAAGTCTTTGAGGAATAAACATGTTTGAAAAGACAACTCTTATTAAAGGGACACTGTGTAATCGGGAGCAGCTCCCTCGTACTTTTCATGCTGCATTCGCGTGAAACCGGGCAGACCGACGACATCCGCCACATGTAAGGTTATCACCGGCCTCTATGTGAAGACGTGGTCCGTCAGTTACAGTGACATCAGTCCACATCTGTTCGGTTGTCATGGCGATGTCGTATTGTTTTCCCTGACCCATGTTTTACCGTCTTTCGCTCGGCTTCATTGATTAAAATGACCTCTGGTTTGTTACCAACGGCCGTCTGCCCGACTGCACGTGAACCCAGCATCAGTGAGACGCTAGTCTCTCCCCTCTGCAGCGCGGTGACTTTTCAAAGGCATTACCTCGAACTGAGCTGAAAACTCCGGTGTGTCCGGTGAGTTTCTGTGTTTTCCTACCGTCACGCTTCTCCCGAACGCAAAAACATGGCGATATGACATGGCAGCCGCCCCGCTCGATGTGTAAATGAATGATACGAACGGCAAATTTAGAACTTAGAGGAGCACTTCAGTTTGTTGATGGGAGTGATTACTGATTAATGAAAAAACACTTTTGAACCAAATAATCAGTTTTTGTGAATAAAACACAGGAGAACTTACACAATATCCCTTTAAAGAACAGATGAACTTAACCGCAAATACTCTACCATGCAAGTCTGAAAGAGACTTAAACATAAGAATGGAAAACGAAAAGTTATGCAATGGAGGGAGGGACAGGGTGTATTTGTGCTAATGTGGAGGTCCTGGGTCAGGTCGCGGGTTAAACATCAACGAGTTTGGGTCCAGGTTTGACTGGGAGAAATCTGCATGTAATGAGTCGGGGTTGATAAACATCCTAACGGGTTTGGACGAGTGCGTGTTAGTAAAACTGGACCCGTGCAGGACTCTACACCCAACCATTAGTGAAGTCCTTCGGAGGTCTTTTCCATGTAGTCATAGATTTGCAGTTGCCACTGCATGTCTGATTCATAAAAAGCCATCACAATCAATATTTAATGAACACATTTTTATATTTAAATGAAAAAAAAGTCTTCATCTAACAATGTCAGCAAAAGCAGCAGCAGCATTTCCTAAATGGCCACAAACCAGATACTTAATTCTGTATTCTCTGTACATCTTCATCATTGGCTGCATTTACATGGACAAATTTCATCTGTCTGATTGAAATCATTCATTTCAGCTGACATGTTGACAGGGACGCTGAAAAAGTGATCCGATTGGTTGTATTTACGTGATGGACAGATTCAATACGATCATATTGCTTTGACATGTGCAATGCCTGGTTCAGAGAAAGAGGGTTTTCTGTTTTTTTTCTTTTGAAAATTCCTTCCAATTGAGACTGATTAAATCAGCTGACATGTTTTACTGTGATTAGTGTTTTATCGGATCAAAAGTCCTACGAGGACAGCAGGTTTTCCATGTCTCTGTGCTCCAACACAAATTAATGAGTCAATGTGCAGAGCTTGATTGGCTATTGGATCTATTTACTTTGAGTCAGGTGTGTTAGATCAGGGAGAGATGGAAAACCTGCTGGACTGCGGCCCTCGTAGGACTGAACTGAGTAACGAATTGTTGTACAACTTCAATGTAAAGTGAATAGTTTGAGCATCTCTGAAATAACTTATTTCAAATCACCTTGATTAGTATAGCAAATTTTAGTCAGAACTTTCCAATCTCTTTGGGATTTGTTTCAAAGATGACAAAAGTAGTTACCATCTGTTGACATTAAAATACCAGCTACCTCTCAAGTTGGGAAACATTCAATCACAGAATACAAAATTAGTCCAAAGCTGTTTTTTGGTGTTTACAGGGAAAAATTTCCTCCATTGACCTATGGCCTTGACATTCACAAAGTGCCATATTTTTGATGGGAAATGTGACAAAATGCTGTCCTTGTATCCACTTGGCAGAAGTGGCTGGCTCAAAGCAGATTTCTGAAATCATCAAACAAAATCAGACACACACGAAGTGCCTGGAGTGAGCGCTGACGTATTTATCACATTAGTATTAGCCCTTCTCTCTGTCACTGCAATCCTCACAGCTGGTGTTGACATGCGTTCCCCAGACCCCCACAGCACCCCTGAGGCCATGTGCACAAGCATGTTTTTTCTATATGTGTGTGTGAAATCTTGTTTCCTTCTCCCTGCAGGAGCAAATTAACAAAAAGAGCAGCCTCTTAAAAAATTGTAGGACTAAGAATTTTAAAAAAAGAGCAACAAAAATGAAGGTTTAGAATAAAAGAAGAGGAAGGAGAAAGAGAAAAGACAGAATTAGGATCTGAGAGAAGGGGGGGGAGCAAGAAAAGGCAAGGAAGAGACAAAGATTGGTGATGCCAGTTTCCATATGACAAGTGGCGACGTTATGAAGATGGACGGGCGGCCGAGATGGGGCGCCTGACCTTTCCCAAAATGCCACATGTCACCGTGCTTTTATGTCACTCCCCGCAAAACAATATGTCAGGGGCATAAAAAATCATTACGCCCTCTCTGAATTATGCTGTTATGGTGCACCGCAAAAAATAATCATTAAGATGACATTATTCCACATTTAACTAGCAGGAGGATGAGGACGGGGGGTGGAGGATCGTTGAATTTATGATTTGTCGTGATTTCATGAGTAAAGCATCTGGAGTGAACCACCGGTGCTTTAGATGTATCGTTATGACTTTTATGCTTTGACGTAGCACTTTGGGGAAAAGCTAAAGCAGCAGTGATGATTGCACAAAGATCAGAGGATGACTTTTCACAACGGAGATGCTGCAGTCATCTCGTGGAGCCACTGTATCATAATGACCTGTTTAAAGTGAGCATCTCAGGCCTTATGGGGAGCACTGACTCAACAGAAATGCAAAAGGAAGGCACAAAGCCTCTAATAAACATTCCCCATCTGACAACTGAGCCATGTAATTGTCAGCTTACAGCTCCATAAGATGTAGCATTCACTTGAGCAAGGCTTTTTGGCTGAAAGTAAATGTTCAAAGAGAATATTAAAAAACATGGTCCATGTCACTCAGGTTTAGTTTTCTTTTATCTCTATCCTGTAACTACTGTTTCATGGAGGAAAAATGGCTAAAACGGGCTCTTTTATATGCTTAATCAAAACAGTCAGTGTGAAACATTTTCACAAACATACATTTGATTGTATTTAACAAGGTCTACAGTACGTTGTACACATGTGTACATTTAATTAACTGTCCACTACAACAGATCAGAGGTGTCTTGCTGCAAAGCGAGGGTCCGGAAAGCTTTTTAATCCCTTTTGAAAATGGGGGCCATGGTTTAGGAAAAAGTCGACAATTTAGAATTAAAATCGAAAGATCTTTCTGTATTAGATTGGCAGCCAGCAGCTGAGTGTAAGCAGAAAATGTGCCACAATGCATGGTTGTGAATTGAAAGATGGCAACATATCAATAGGTTTTAAAAATATTTTCTGGGAAGGGTCCATGTGATGTTATGGGAATCGCAAACCATGGATAATTTTTACCACTAACCAAATGTTTCTAATGCTAGCTTCAACGATTTCCAAAAGAGATGAAAGTAGAACAGTTACAGGACTAAAACCATAAGTAAAATGCCTTGAAACCTGTAGCGTGTTTCATTGAAGCACACAATCAGTGATTTCATCGAACTTCCTCTTCAGAAATGATTGTGGTCAAATCAAAGGTGTCAAACGGGCAGGAATATGTGGATGGTAAACACAATGATGTATAGGTATCTGAAAGAGTGTCCCCGTTGCTGTGTAGGCAAACACAGCATGATGTCAAGCCTGAATGCACTCGTGTAACGATGAATAGAGACGTTGAAGATCACCATGGTGATGTGTTGAGAACTAAGTAATGAAAATGTAGCAGTTTTGCAGCTTCTTATTGTAAAACTGCAGCATTTGTAGCTGTGACCACTGTAGCAGAACGTGTTACATTGGTCCACAGTGATGGAACAGATTAGGGTTCATGCATTTGTGCATGTTGGTTTGTTGGCAGAGGTTATGCTGAGAAACCTAAATGAAAAAGACCATATCAGTTCCATTGTGCCCTTCCATGATCTCAGCAAAGCTTACTAAAACTAATTATTACCAGCAAACTATTGCATTGGTACTAGGTAGATATCAGTAAAGTCTTTCAGACAGAGACTGGCACACAATGTACCAGATGAGCCAAATGACGACAACAATGCCTTTATGTCCAATTGAACTATTGATCTGAGGGATTGTGCCGTGGAAGACTTTGACATTTTGCTTGGTATTTCAGCTGGGAGATGTTCTAGTTTCAGACATTTGACCTATATAACCCTGAACATGAATGCACATCAACACACATGGCTACACACACACATTACAGTACACACAATTGCACACTCACTCACGGTGCCCTGTCCTGTCTGGGTGTGCATGCGCATGTCGTCAGTTGTAATAGCTCCTGACATCAGCAGAATTGAGTTTGGAGTCAATGTGGATGTCCTCTATAAGCCAATCATCCAATCGGCGTTCTCCTGACTACTTGGGTCAAAGGGCGGGGTGATGTCATACTTTCTGACAACACGGCAAAAAGCTTAAGTGTGAGACCCAGCGAGAGGGAGAGAATTTCTCATGGGTTTGGGGTGCCATCGTGACGCGGTAGCGGACAATATGGGACTCCAAATCAGGCTGCCAACAATAAAGCACTCAGTGAAACATTTATGACTTTCATAAACAAGAGCCAGTGATTAATGTTAGCCCTCTTCTTTGGGATTTCTAATAAAGTATGACACATTTACACCCCCGGTCAACGCAGCCAAAGCCCTATTAAACATGTCTGGAAAGGATAGATGGCCACCGAGCACACACAGACATAGACTTGCTCCATGAGAAAAGGAAATTAACCAAACAATGCAGAGCTCATGTTTTTCTGTCTAAGTCATAACAAGCAAAGCATGCTCATGTCCAATATGCCACGATGTTAAAGGTTTAGTCTTTTTCTGATTTGAGCAGCAGGCGTGGCGGCAAATCTCCTTACTTTCCTGTATAACTGTGATTGCTCTCAGATCGCCTCCAACTGTAACTTGCCTCCTACTCTTGTTTAACAGCTGGACTTCTCAGGGAGGCTTGTAAAAACCCTGTGATGTATGACCATGAATATCGAGACGGTAAAAACATCAACAACAAAACTCTTACAGTTGAAGTGCTTGGTGTCTTTATTTGCTCATTTCCAACAAATGCTCCTCATTGAGCAGACAAATGACTGTACTCTCTTTCAGTGAGAAGCATTTTTTGCTTACTTTTCAGACTTAGCACATTTGGGATATTAATGACATGTTGCATCAGGGTAACAAAGGATCACTAAAGTCGTATTTTTATACAACTTCAATCCAGGAGAGCAGCACTTCATAGCATGGTAAATTTAGGGGAAAAAAAGCATGGCAGGGAGAGCAAGGTAGTAGACATTAAATTTATATAAAAAAAAAAGAAAAAAAAGAAGAACAACTCTGGGGGGGAAAGCATTGACATGAATTCTGCACTTTCTCACCTATCATTCAGTTGTTTTGACTTCAAAGATTAAACTAAGGTCTTAACAATGATAAATGATGGCAAAAGAACAAGGAAAGGAGAGGAAAAGAAAAGTATGAGTAAGGTATAACATGAAAAGGAAATAATTTGTTGCTATCCATTTAAAAACTGAGCTTTTTCTCTCAATTTAGCTGTGCTGCAAACCCTGTTTGAGTTATGTTAACATTTATAAGGTGAAGGCAAACCCAAAGTATGAACAAGTCTAATTTAATCTTATTATTTGGATGTTGCCAAGTCTGCTTAGGATTTTGGGGCTATTTGGAAGTGATTCTGTCTGTGTGTGGTTATAAACCATGCAGTGACTCCATCTCTCCATTATACCGTAATCATCTAAAAGTAGAGAAGGGCATTAAAGTGAGAATGAGCACATTTTAAGAAGGGGGGAAAAACTGAGTGCCAATACCACAATTAGAGTGCCACACAAACTTGGTTTCACCTTTAGCCTCTGTCCCACTAACTCTGGGTTTAACTAAAACGCTGTGTAAGTCGTTTTATTAGTTTCACATGTTTTTTGCTTTCTGTTCATAACTCTCAAAGTCATAACAAACATTGACATTACTATAAATAATCTGGTGTAATTGTCAAAAATTGATATTGCCAATTTGAATGATGGTTTTAGAGATTATTCAAACAGCAAGTTAAACAAAAGTGACTGACGTTAAATATGGAAGTTTCCATAACTGTTTTCAGTGGACGTGTTTCTACTGTTGTCCCATCATGCCATGGGAACAGTAACCAATGCTTCTTAAACTTTATTGTCCATGACATAGTATTTTTGTAACCATAACCATGTATTTCAGATTTCAAATTTGAGAATCTGAATCAGCAGTCTCTCACTTTAAGATTGAGCCTTTTCATATTTTCCAAGAACCAATATGTACATTATTTTGTAATGTGTTATGAAATCATGTTGGCGGCGCACATTTAATTTATGCAACGTCTGACATCTTCTCACGGATGATACAATAATGCATTTAAAGAGAGTACCTGAAGAACTCTGGATGTCCTCATCAGTTGTTTGTTTGCTCCTCAAGACTTTTTCTGGTTATGACAACTGCGACTTCTTCTAAATTACAACCACTAACAACATACCCCCACAGCTACCCCATGGCAGCAATAAACAGACTTCTTTTTATTGTTTCAAACCAATATGTAAAATTCACTTTTTTTTTATTGAAATATTTTGAAAAATGACCTAAAGCTTGCTTTGCAGGTGATTGGAAACCTGATAATGACAAGGTTCATGTTTCTGCACCTTGAAACAGCTACCACACTTTCTATCATTGTAAAATAAATAAATAAATAAATAATTGTCCAACATTTATCATTCAAATATGAATTTCAGCATTAAAACATGCGTAAACTCAGTTTTGATAGCTTCAACCCATACTTTATTTGGAGCTTTGTCTCTCTGCTACATGAACTTTCTCAGCACCTTGGACACTTTCCACCCATGTCCCACCCTCTGTAACCATAGTAGCATTTTGTCTTAGTATTTACTAGGAATCCCTTTGCCATTCCATCCCCTAACTACACCCCAAAGCCACCCATTGCTTTATTGCCCAGTGTTGTTCTCTAAAAGACTGCAATTCAACACTTCATGGGGTAAAATCAAACCAGATATGTGGAGTGGCTGGGGCCGGGAAAAAGGAGAGTAGAGAAAGTTTTATATACTACAAATTCTTTGGTTTTGGAAGCGTAACATTTCATTATGAAAGCTGATGGTTATAAACCAGATTATATACATATTTTTTTATTTATTTTTTTTACCATCCTGTTGCTCTGACTGCACGCTTCATGTTAATGCTTTTGAAGATAATTAAATTGGTGCTGAAACATGCATGAAAAGTCATTAACTATAAGTCGAAGAGCAAGACTGCATGTGGAATGAAAGGGATATAGGAAGGAGGCAAGTGAGGGTGTTTGTGTGTGCTTGAAGGGAGGGGAGGGTTTAGGCGTGTGAGTCTGCCAGGCTCCCTGCTGGGCCTCCATTCACTGAAGCTGTTCTTTTACAAGGGACCCTGCCTGGCAGAAAGGGGCCAACCTGCCAGGATAAAAAAGAAAGGGGTGGGCAAGTCCAGCCAAGGATGCAACTGTTGCTATGTGAGGGGATAAATACAGTGGTGCTCTTTGGTACCTCTCAATTCTATTTGGTTCAAGGCCAATGATTACTATCACCGGTGAGCGGTGAATCAAAGCAGCTGAAAATAAGCGAACCAAAATCATAAATATAAATAATTACAATGCCTTCAATGGTGTACCTCTGGGCTGCATGAGAGTGTGTGGCTCTTACTGAGGCAGTGTAAACCATTTGAGATATAGGGGTGGTGTTAGTGGAGGTGGTGGCTGCAAGAGGGGGAACACTCATTGTAAAATCCCGGTGGAGGGTAATTGGAATTCAATAGGGGTTAGATCATGGCTGCTGCCTTAGTTCCTTTGAGGGAAAAGCTATGGGGGATTAGCAGTCGTTAGCCCATAGTGATGTGAAGTGGAAAGGAACAGCTGGCTCTCAGCTAGCCACATGGTGTGTGTGTGTGTGTATGTGTAAGAAAAGATAGTCAGGGCAGAGGGTGTGCTTCAGTCTGTCTCCTTTCTCCATCTGTGTGTGTGTTAAAAGAGGTACAGCTCTTAAATGAGATGCCTCACCACAATGGCTTGAGGTAGACTTAGTAGTTCTGCACGAATGGCTTGTGTCAGGTGTCAGTGCTATTCTATTCTATTCTATTCTATTCTATTCTATTCTATTCTATTCTATTCTATTCTATTCTATTCTATTCAGATCTTATTGCTGCCTCAACAATAGAACTTTCTAGACTGCGGGAAGTCTGCTAAACTGTCAGTTCTGCAGTGTTTTACGAGCTCTGAACACTTTGTTATTTTGTATAAAAGCAGGCGGGCAGGTTTCCTGAATACTTTTTGCCATTTTTATGTGGGAAGATGAAGGAGTGATATCGGTAGGAAGCCAGTGAAACAGCAGCGGAGAAAAGGTGGAGTACACAGCCCTATTAGACATCCAGCCTGAGAATCAGGCACGTGGCCCCTTACTGCAACCAGCCGCGACTGCTGGCATAATAATGCAGGAGCAAGGCACTGTGACTGTAATGCTTTCATATATCTCTGGGTCAGATTGTACACAATGATCATTTGGAATTGCTAACACCAGAGTTCACAGAGTTACTGTAGCCTGTGTCTTGCAGAAATATGGCATTATCCTCGGCCCAAACTTTTTTTAATGCTTGTTCCACCCTTGATGCTTATACATTTCTAGCAGCAGGGTGCAACTTTTGCTCTGTAGCTGTCAGCCATGCACATCCAACGCTGGTGGTTTTACACAGGGACAGAGTTAGATGAAGGAATGTCTGAAAAAGTGAACATGATAATATGCATTTCTTCTATATAACTTCTTTATTTATAATCAGGCAGCTACTGACAGTGGTTGGTCTGCTTTCATGTTCACATCACAAGAGTATATCTTTTAGCACTTTTCTAAATCCAAACACAGACAGCCAGCCGACCATGCTGTTTGCTCAACTTTACAGTTTAAAATCAAGCAAGCAGAGTGTCCACAACTGGATGGTGAAAAAGGCAGCGCTGCTGCAGAGAGCCTCTGGATGATAGGCATGGCCTGAGGAGAAACCTCAATTGAAACACTGTATGGGATATATCAGACCTTTGTCTCACCCTTTCTGGGGTCAAAACGACAAGACCCGCTCCTGTCGTCAATGTCATATTTTCTCTTTTGCTCTCTCCTTCTCTCTCTTACCATCTCTCTATCCAGCCAGGTCAGGCTATTAAATGGTAGAATACATTATGGAGAAGGGAGGCTAATAGATTGGAATATTATAACCATACAATAATTTCATGAAAAAGTCAAGGAGGGATCATCGCTCTTATTAACTCCAAGAGAAATTGAGGCTGAAAAATGCTCAAATAGAAAATGTTAATGCCAGGCTATACTACATGTAATTGTGCCGGCACCATTCCCTGGGCTAGCCCCATTCATGCCACTTTATTAGTGGTAATTGAGGATATGAATTATAAATGGGAAGTGATTTCTCTCCTGCTTCTCATTGAAAGTGAAGCGTAATGACCACTGCCATTGTTTAACCTTCATAATCGTGTGCTCTCATTTCTTTCCTTCCCTCTTTAAATTCTTTTTCTTTAAACTTTAAGCGTTTTTGTCTTTTCATTTAGCTCAGTCCTTTATTTTCCTCCTTACTCACTCACTCCATATTCTTTCCACTTTTCTTCATTTATTACAAATCTTGATTCCTATCTAACACCTCAGCCTGTCCTCTTCATCTATATCACTCTCTATTCTCTTCACCATTCATCTCCAACATTTCTCTCTTTTCAAACTTGTTTTCACAGATCTAAACTAGAAGACAAACACAAATAACCACACACTCAGATGAGGGGGGATGGCATTGCCTTTTACCTTGCCGGGATTGCATAATATGCCTCACCAATAATGTGAGTGCCCCAGGCGAAGGATCCAGGAAAGAGAGCCAGAGGTTTTCTTGGCATCCTATCTGAGAAGTTCACTTTTTTATTTAGGCTTTTTAAAGATCAGCAGCTCCACACCTCCCACCCAACAAAGTCCATTAGCCCCAGCCTCTCACCCACGACCAGTCTGCTTTTTATTTACAACATCAAACGTTTCACTTCATTAAATTACCTTTTCTTTCCCCTCCCTCCTTTCTTACGCTCTCTCTCTCTTTCCCCTCTTAGCTGCCCCAGTTGCATTAAGTTGAAACATGTTTTCCGAAACAAAAGGACGTGGGGTGACGGGGGGATAAAACAGCCCTCCGATGTAGTCTGCAGTGCTTTTATAGGGGGAAATAATGGGTAATTGGGAAAAGGTATTTAATAGGAAACTGACGTTGCGCTGTAATGTAATGGTTGTTAAAGGGAAACTCACTCAGTCGGTGTCTCTGAGACGTGGAGGGCTTCTGCTAGCCATTTTCTTTTTGAAGGCGTTTGCTACCTGTTAAGTGGTGATGACTGCATGAGCATGATCTGGAGACACTCAAACCTACGCGTTGGTGTGCTTGTCAACTCTTTTGCAATATGAAAAAAAAAACTGAAAGCTTTCTTGAGGAATTTAACCAAACTGTTAAAATCCTTAATAGCTTTCTTCAGTATAAACCATGTAGCAGAAGCCATTGCTTCAAAAGCTTGCTGCATAAAGTCAAGATAAAAATCTTGCTAAGACCTTTTGATTTAATTATTCATTCTTTTAAAAACAGCTGTTTGCTGTTAATTTGATCTGACTCCAATCTCTCATCACACGCATAAGATTTGAAATCAATCCCTTCTGTGAAATCTGTGAATGTAAAATCCCTTTTGAAACCCAAATCTGTTACACTGATTTTTTTTTCCTGCACTGCATTGATTGAGAGTTTGATTTGATCTAGGTCCCTCATGTACTGCCACATCTGCAGCATGTACTGCTGTGTGAAGCGGGCGTCAGCTGTGTGAGCATATAAATGAAACCAGAGAGGAGTGAAAGCTAAACATTCTCTGAGATCAATATTCCAATATCTAACATCAGGGAACTCCAATAAGTACAACGCCAGGGACACTTCAATGGCAACATCAAGGCAGCCGGGGTTTACACATACACACATATGTACACGCACACACACGCACGCACACACACAATAACGATTAGCGGGTTTCAGATAGTGATCAGGCAAGCACCATAAAATCCATCCTACTTAGGAGAAAGGAATAATCCATTTGAGGACAGGTTTCAATACAGTCCATACTAACCATGTCACAGTGAAGTGCCCACCAAATGCAATGGGGATAATTTGGGACTGAGTTACATCGGCAAAGTTTGGAAGCAATGAAATAAGGTCATATTGCCAGGAGCAGAGATAAGAATTAGCAATCAATGTCCATCGAGGTGGTTAGCATAATGGGCCTAGGGCCAACAAATGTGACCGAATACTGATGGTTATAATCACCGTCAACCTTGCACCCTGGTGAGCTGGAACAGAGGAGATGACTTGAGCAGCTGTTTTCCGCTTAATGCTCCAACTTTAAGTAACGATATGAGCAGACAAAGGTTGAACATTTGAGTTGTAACAGCTTGATGTAAACAAAAAGGACAGAAGAAAATGTCCACTTCCAATGCCTCTATGTTGTCTATCATTCACTCAAATTATTAAGTAGCTCTCATTAGTTCTGGACATCTTTGCTTGGACAATAAGCAATGAGGCTGAACTAATGACCCTTATTCTAATCACATCAGACTCCAGCCAGAGGTGTGTGCTACTACACAAAGGTGGCTCAGTCTGTGTGCGCAATCTTGCAAAGCAGTGACCCCAACGACCAGTGGCCATCCAAGCACTGACCACCGCTGGTCGATACCCACTCAACCACCTAACCAATTGCACCCCCTCCTCTCTTCCTCATCTCTCCCATCTCCTCCTCCCCACAAAGCCCATTCACGGCCCCAATCAATGTCGAATTATGTGTTATTTATTGAATAATCAAAAAGGTATTACGGTTCCGGCCGGCTGACTAGCCTGCAGTGGCTGACAATAGGGAAATAGAAGGTGGTGGTGTTGGGGGGGCTATTTATCAGCCTAACTGCCATGCATGCGTTTGAAATTAGGGTAATCAGTTGGCATGTAAACAGTAGGCCTAGCAGCTGGCTGCCAGACAGCTTGGCTATTACTCACTTTCCACTTATTATCACTGACATCTGAGTGTGTGTGTATGTGCTTGTGTGTTCATGCATATATTGGTTAGAGGTGATTGAGCATGTATTTGTGGTCCTTATGTTTGTTGGTGTGCATGTAGCTGTAATTTTTCATGTTACATAATTAGTGGCTACACTTTAACTTATAGAGGAATAGAGGGCTTAAGTAATTGTAGAAAAGATACGTGGCAGTTTTGGTTTTTTTAACAGGTGCAGGTCTGAATTTGAAAACAATCTCATGGTCGAAATAGATGCTTTTGTCTGGAGGTTTTATTTTCAACCATATTTAAATGCAAAAAGCATTGCATCAAAAGTATTTATTTAAATACTAAAAGGGAAAACTTTGCTCACTTAGTCTTCATGTACTATCAGAAAATGGGCTTTGCTAAGATGTCTTGGTTTTATAATGTTACAACTTTTTAAAAAGCTAAGTGGCACAGAAACTTGTGATATTACTTGAAAATATGACTCAGAATTTCACTTGTCGATAGGCTGGCATTACTCACCAGTTGTATTGACACTGGTGGCATGATAGAATTGAGAAAAAAAAAGAAGTATTCAAAATCGATGAAAGAAAATCGTAGGGGTTAAGATTTGAAACCCAACATCCCTAGGCCACTTGTAAACTAATCTGCCAGGGCAGCCTTTGTGTTAGAGGTCAACAGACATCATTACAGGGGGTGTGCAAGGGGCAGAGGAGAGGGCAAGGCTACATACGGGTGAGTGTTTATGTGAAGGGCAGATGAGAGGGCAGAGCTGGCCACTGCGGGAAGATCATCTTTCTCTCCAGAGCTTTGGCCTGGGAGGACTGGCTGCATGCTGCCTGGTAGAGAGCAAGGGCCTCGCTCTGATAGGGTGGGTGAGACAGGCAGACAAGAATGGATCCGTGCTTTAAACACCAAAACAACGAAATATTGAAAACTGCATTGAGATATTAGCTTGATTCTGTGTATGATTTTGATATTAAGGATTCAAAACTACATTTCCCATAATTCACCAAACTTTATAATAAGGTTTTGATCACTTTCCCACTCTGAAACTTGTATTCTTAACCTATGAAATTAGTAGTTTTTTAATGAAGTAGTTAGCTTTCTTAATATTTTCCACTTATTTATATTTATTACTAATGAACTATATGTGTTCAATAGAAAATACATCTTATTCTAGTTCTAAGGTTTTATTTTTCAGCACAAAATGAAAATTCATTTGGTCCATCCGCTCATAAAATTAAGTTCATATAACCTCGGAATATGATGAATCACCCTGTGTTACTATGTAAGTTAGCTTGGAAAATCTAAGGAAAAACTAGATACGCTTCACAATTCAGTTGCTTCAGTAGAACCACCTTGAACAGGAATTTTGGCCACTGTTCCTCTTACAGGAGCATTACTTCAGCTCATTGAGTTTTGAGGCATTCATTTGTGTAGAACTCTCTTGAGATCCTGACATCACATTTTAATTAGGTTGCTTTCTGGACTTTGACTGGGCCATTTCAACACCTTCATCCTTTGTTTTCCAGCCAATTTGCTGTACATTGGCTGCTGTGCTTTGGATCATTGTCCTGTTGCATGACCCAGTTTCACCCAGTCTTTAGCTGTCAGACAGACAGTCTCATATTTGACTCTGGAGTACTATGGTATACAGAGGAGTTCATAAATGACTCAATACTGCACAGTGTTCAGGTCCTGTGGCTGCAAAAACAGCCCAAATCATCCGCCTTCCACCACCATGCTTGACAGCTGGTATGAGGTGTTATGGTTGTTTGGATTTTACTAAACACAGTACTGTGAATCATGGCCAAACATCTTATCTCTGGTCATTCTTTACTTAACTTTACTTAAGCTGTGCTGCAACGCTCTCTCTAGAGAGAGGAGGCTTTCTGCTTTTAGATATTCCAGTTAAGTTACACTCGTTCAGTCTATTTCTAATTCCACTGTCATGAACTTTAACTTGCAACATGCCAACTGAGGCCTACAGTCTGAAACGCAGCTTTTGGGTTTCTTGTTTTGCTTTGTTGTCTTGTTTGTTTTTTTCAGTTTCCCTGAGCATTGCATGCTTTCGACAAACTTTCTGGGATGAACAGTCCATGAAAGACTAGCTAGTGTGTTTTTTTTCTGTTCAGTGATTGATTTTTTTTGTTAAACTGCTTGCTGATGTCTTCCGTAGCAATGTGTTAACACAGTGTTTCCCCCAAGTACCCCTGCCCTGCACGTTTTGGGGATTTCCATACTTTTACACACCTGACTCAAATGAATGGCTCATCAGCAGCTTGCAAAGAACTTGAGCAGCTCAGTTAATCTGCATCAAGTGTGCTGGAGTTGGACAGAACTAAAACGTGAAGGCCAGGGGAACTTGAGGACCCGGACTGGGAAACTCTGCGTTAACATCTGAATGATTCAGAATAGCATACTATAGTTTTTCCAAATATGGCTTTGCATTTTTCTAATTTTTTTGCTAAATAACATATAATGTTCTATCTGATATGGTTTCTCTTTTAATTTCAACATCTGTAAAGGCCATATTAACCTTGACTATGTCCTAATACATTAAAATAAAATAGGTTATTTCTCAGTTTCACATGACTGTATTTTTTAATGTTAGTACAACTGTATGCATAGATGTACTCTATAAGGGTAAAGCACATCCAAAAACTATAGTGTGAGTGTACAGTGGCACTAACTGAGGCAAAAGCTACATTTTAGGGTCTGTTTGCATAAAAGTGAAGGCATCTTGGTCTGCTCCACTTAGACAGCTCTATCAATCCAGCCCACTGATGGACTTCATAAACTCCAAACCATTCACAGTGCTTCACTTGGTTCTGACCGAACTACAATGCATGTGATGCATATGAAACACATAAGCAAGGAAATTGGGAAAGAAAAACACATGGAAAGATGAAAAGAAGTTAAGAAGAAAGTAAGAGTAAAGCAGAAGGTACAAAGGAAGAAAAAAATATAGTAGGGTTTTCTCTCTGGCCATCCCTTCATGTATCTGTCCATCTATTCGTCTCCCACTCTTGCTTTTAAGACCTCTGTACTGTCGACACTTATTGCATGTCGCCATATTTTCATCCCTCAAAAAGCATTAGAAAAGCCAATGTCAGGGTGGGGTAAGTGAATTAGGATTGGTTTTTGCCTCCCTTGGCCACAGAGAGAGGTAGGGTTACCCACAATAAGATCAGAATGAGACCAATTTTGTTTCCGTTGCCATTCAAAACAAACAATGGGCACCTAATAGCCCTGCAGCATCTGTGGCCTCGCTCTGACCAAAACACACATGATGGCCCTGGTCGATAGACGCCGACAGCTAGATGGACGATGGAGTCGCGTGCAAGACAGCAGACACGCATGAAAACAGTCGGCCACTGAAGTAGGCAGACAGGTTTACATGATTTTGCCTGATAGCTATAAGCTGCCTGGAACACTAGTTAGCAGCTGCTGTAAAAGTGGTCTGAGTGCCTCTGAAGACAGCGATCATATCAACGAAGAGAGGAGAATAGAGACTTATCGACTCAAAGAGGGTGACAGAATGGGGGAACAGGGAGGGAGCGAATCAAGACTGGTGGTAATATCTGTCCAACACTTGCTGTTGGGTGATCTAATCTATAGACATTACACAGAAAGACAGCTTGTCATTGGTTGTAATTATATGAGGATTAGGAAAGGATACATGGATATTGAAGAACTTCTAAATTTAGCTGAAAATGTGTTCTTTTTCTATAAATGCATCCACCGATATTTTGAATATTTTATATCTTACTGCCAAAGATTGCACAAAAATTAGAGATTATTCAGCCACTGTTGAGACGTGATATTAGCTAAAGTAACATACTATCCCATGAGGGGACACAAACTGGGAGGTATATCATCAGAGAAAACAACAAAATGCACTGAGTGCCAACTTAAGTGACATACTGTATTACTGGAATACAGATGATGCACACCACACAAAAACGAAGCGTACAATTTTTTTCCCCACACACACAACGTGATTTACACGTTAAACAAGAATGCATAAGAAACTGTACACTTGTATTCTTCAAACATAGACATTTTAGTGTACTTTTACCATAAAGTGATGAAGCAGAAGTAACTTGAAAACTAAAGTACAAATAATTTCCCTCCAATAGTATGCAAGGTTGATTATAGAAATAATTTAATAGCTTTTATAAAACCCATGTTTAATTTTGGTTAATACAAATGCAGCCATGGTCAGGATGCATGATGGATGTGTGAGACTTTACCAATGGGATTTAATTGTTATTTAAAGGTTGATCTTATATCCAGACACAAGACAGTTCCATAAATTGCAAATATTCCATAATCCATGCATTTACTTGTGTCTCCATTCTCATCTCCATGCAAGACTGCAGGTTATTCAGTTGGTAGCGCTCCACCCATCATCATGCAATATTTTCCTTATTCTTTGAATCCTATTTTTTGTCATCACTGCAGGTTATACCTGTGAATGTAAAGCCAATTCTTCTGGTCAGTCCCAGTTTTACTAATCACTGATAAGTCGCTCAGATTTACCTTCAGTAAAATCATGCTTCCTTACTTTTGCTTTTACTGTTATGCCTTTTTAGTTGAAGTGCAAACAGTGCCTTTGTAGATACAAAGAAGATTTTATTGGCACTGAGCAAAAATATGATGAAATTCTGTTTGGTAGCATTTCACTAATGTCATAAGAAAGATAAAATGAAAATGCACGTCTTATTAAGGAAGTGTTGCATGCATTCAGAGCTAAAAATGGGGGTTGATATCAGGTTTGTCCAGATTTGTATAGTTCCACGGAAAATTGTATAGTTTCACAATACAAATCTATACAAATCTGAGATTTGTATAGTTCCACTATACAAATCTCAGATTTGTTTCACTATACAAATCTTTCACTAGTTTTATTGAGACATGTAAAATAAAACCACAAGCAGGCTTTTGTAAATCTTGCAAAAACAACATCTATGAATATTTCGTGTTCATAGATGTGTGTACAGATAATTCTAGCTGGAAAACTACAGTTTTACTGTATGTATATTGTACAATGCCCATCCAAAGTTAAAATGAGGTTTAAAAACAATAGGCTATGTCTGCTGTCATTTTGCCTGCAGGTACTTAAAGAACTTATTCTTTTCTTGTTTTTTCAATTTCCAATAATATTTCTATGATTTCTGGAAAACAGGCTTCAAAGGCTCCATATTTATTTTATTAATACCAAATATTTCCCAAAATTTGGGGTGTGGACTCTCAGACTACTTTGAGGATTTCTTGGTGGGTTACGGAAAATTGTAAAGACCATTTTTGATTTTACTATTTCGTGGCATTTTGATTGCTCAGTGATCAAGTTGTTAATTCATCCATCTTTTTACTCTTCAATTTAGCATTGATCCATCTCCCCAGAGCTCTACTTGCACAAACATGTAGGTTAGGTGAATGGTGGCTGCACCATAAAATCTATACTTACCTCAAGGAAATTCAGGTAATAATTTGCTATAACAAGAGAGATGTCTGAGCAGGTCATCTGCTCCTGTAATATGCCCTCTGGGTTCTACTGTAAGAAAGTACGTAAGAATGCTGTACGCACAGGAGCCTGACCTCACATTGGCCTCAGCTAATGATATTAGGATACGTTGGCGTTGTGACAGGGTCACTCCTGGTGCACTTATACGCACACATGCAGACGTCCACACACACCGAATGACCCGGGAACATGCAAACGCACACAAAGTCTGAGTCCCCTGGGCAAGCTGTTAAAGAAGCTTCCCTCCCTGGTTGCCACTCATTACAGCCCATTAGTTAGGTGCATTTCTCAGAGTGTGTGTGGGGTCACCCCTCACAGGCTAACAAGTGGGGTAACAGTGTTAGGAACAGAAAGGACGTGGGAGGAGGGGTGCTGCGCTTACACCTGCCCGCACATACCCCCGGGGTATTGATCGCAACCGCTGCTTCACCTTTGCCTCTGTGACCTCCCCAACGATGTGTTTATTTACTCCGCCACATCGTCACACGCAAATACAGCTAAAACACACTGCCTGTCACACTTAACGGGCCAAGGAGGGCACCAGGGAGGCATATAAGGTAGCCCCTGTTATACTGGTTTAGACAACCTATACGACACAGGGCGGACAGAATGTAACTCTGACCTTCCTTAAATCTCCAAGCTTCCCCTGAGGCGATGAGTTAATAAAACAAACAAATTTGTAACAAGCAACAAATGGTGTACAAATGTTTAAATAACCTACATCTCTATGATGGCTCGTCTCTTACATATATAAGCTTCCTCCATTACTTAACACATTCTACTAAATGTTTTAGAGGTCACAGAAGGAACGAGTTTATCAGCACGGAGAACTTGACATTCAACACTCTTTCACTCTTGCCACCTCTTCACTTTTTTTTCCCACAATTCCCCACTCGCTCCCTCCCAATCTTCTCTTCTCGTCCTTTTAACACCTCGACCGATAACATTATAACACAACATAGATGGGTCTTAAGATACGCAACATAGACTTTTATGAGTCTGCCAACCCTTTGATGAACTTTACCTAAACCCAGTGTGTGAAAGAGGGGATCCAAAACGCTGTTGTGAAGGGAGAGAGGAGTTTGACCCATCATGTGGTATTTACATGCTTACTGTGCACATCCACTGATTCACCAAATTCTTTGGATGATCTTGCAACATGCTGTTAACACTGACAGTAGACAGTATTGCTGCTCGGTGCAAACTCTGATAATGCTAGCACTGTTTTTTTTTTTTTTTTTTTTTCCAGCTTTCGAGATTAAATTATGGCTTATGGGGTATAGTTAAAGGCATCAACAAGGAAGCAAAGTTCAAGCTGCCTCTGACTTGTAACTCTATCTGTAAGAAAATCAGTGAGTATTCATTTGGAGCAGCAGGTTGTTTTCTGTTGGGCAGTGCACATATTATGTGACAGTAAATGCCAGTGATGGATATTAAAATCTCAGAGACATAATCATGTAGATTTTTAGAGTCTAAACTCAAGTATCTAATAAAATCTTTTTTTTTTTTTTTTTTTTTTAATTAACTACATTAATTCTGATCTTTTCCACCTGCAGGTGAGTGTGCAGGAAAGTTGTGCAGACAAGTCTTGAACTTATAACTGGTTCACAGGGAAACATGTTGCTTCCTTCCCCCTTATAACTTTTAAACAAATTAACAATGCATACATGTAGAAAAATGTATAGTACGATGTAGGAACAGGTATGGGGAGATTAAATGAGGGCAAGCTGATGAGTTGATAAAGAGCATTTTCACACCTAAGAGTACACTTGGGGACTTGATTCAGTTGGGGGTTGCAACATTCATCCGTCTGAGTGACTGTGACTAATTTTAAGGGAATTGTTGAGCTAAAAACAGCTAACAGTTACATTTAAAAGCAAGGTTGATTAAAAACAGCAAAGCTACAAAAAGCCGAGCTGAAAGGTGGTAAAAACTTCAAACTTCAAACAGTTGTGAGGTGGTCTGTGGATTGTTTTCTATGTTTTTTTCATTATTAATAGTGAGTGCATTGACAGTTTATGCAATCTACTGTTACAGTATAATATGACAGGCCAATCCTTTTGCTTACTGAGCGATGGGGCTCATGTAAACAAAGCAAGGAACTCATCCAGTTGGTGAATGAAAAAGTGTCAGAGTGCTGCAGTAACTGTTTGGATGGATGCGAAGCACTCATACGTGCATGTGAAAATGATGAAAGGTATCAGATTTGCAGATCTTGTGCATGCACACATATTTCTTTGTGTGCGTACAGTAAGTGGAAGGGAGTGGGAGTTGGATGTGTGTATGTGTGAGTCAGGCAGCCAGTAGCTGGGCAGGCTATCCATACTGATTAGTAGTAAAATTTTAATGGGGGATCCATACATATGTCTATCTGTCAGCTTTATGGGGGAGTTTGTACAGGCGAGTCTCACCATGCCAGCCTGGACTGCAGAAAGCCAGGACACAGACATTATTCTATACGCACACACACGCATCCACACACACTGTCTTTTTCAGTCAGTCTCTTTAGCGGTGCCACAGGGACCAGTGCTGTCACAGCATTGTCAGCGCCGGGAGCTCAGGACCCTAAATGAAGGCATCAGGCGCACTCATCCCCCGATGTAATAAAACCCAGTCAACAAGCCCCCGCCGCAGGCTACACATAATGGGCTTTTTATTTCCGTTTGGTCGCTCCAGCCTACAGAATTAAAGCCCAGTTTGGTGAATGGAATACAAGGTGGCCTCAAGGTCACTGGGAGAACTGAGTGGGGGCACAGACACATTTCAGCTTCTAGATTCATAAAATTCATCAAAATCAAAGGAGTTCTTCAGAAAAATGAACAAATACTGTAGTTTAAAACTGAAGGGATCCTCAGTTATAAGGATTTTCTGCACATCTATAACAAAAGCCAGTTGCTGTCGCCACATTTCAGACTTAAAAGCCAGAATGAAGCTACAAGTTCACAGTTCCACTAATTAGGAGTTTAGTTTGGCAGCTGACCAACAAATCCAGCATGACCCCGGTGGTCTCATTTACCCTACCTGCCCCATTTAGAGAGGAACAGGAAGCAAATAATCTCAGCAGAAAGGGTCATAGGTCATCTGATGTTGAGTCACAGCATACTAACTGGTGGTGTGTTTGAAGAGCATGTTGCGTGTGTGGGTGAGTGTATGCGTCAAAATGTGATACTTCATGCAGCAGTATTCAGTAATGAGAAGGAAAACAACAGAGGGACAGGCTTCAAACAGCGACAGGTGTCTGGTTAGACTTGCCAAGAAAAATGTGCACACACCTGTGAATAACCATCTGGTAACACTGGAGAAACATTTGAGTGTTTTCTGTTTTGTAACAGACAAGATTATTTAATGTGTTGAAATAAAAATGTCTCAAAGCCTTTGATTTGATGAAAACTTGAAATTCTGAATGTAGAACTGGCTGCAAAAGACATAAAACACTACAATTTTCCATCAGACACAAGTGGCTGACCTTAAGTGGCACAACCTGATACCATAAAGATAACAGAGGTTATTAATATCTCACTATGCCTGTGTGTAATGTTTAACCAGATCTAATAATAGGAAATATTAATTGTTGTTGTTATTGCACAAGGGACAGCAATATCCCCGCAGTACTGTTTGTACCTGTCTGCTGATTAGCACAATACTGTAAGTAAAAGGTCATGTTTAACTTTTTTATGCCTTTTCACTCAAATTTAATCTTGAATAAGTAGTAAAAGTACAAAAATGCAATAAAGAAGGAAATCTACTGAGGATTAATTTTCCCCTGTTGGACATTTTACAGGTCCATTGTGTCTATCTATTTTTCTTGCCTGCACCCAACAATTAATGGTCATATGTCAATATTCCGCTTGACTTTATTCCACCAGAATGTATAACAGAACCTGTGAACACCATTGCTAAGATATTTTTGTGTTATATGTTCTTGGTTCTCAAGAACTGTGGTCAGTCCTTTTGTTCAATGGCTTCTTTAGTCAAAAGAGTGCTTCAATTTCTGGCAACATTTAGGAGTCTTTCTTTGTGAGGAAGCTTCAATATGAACAAGTGAACCCTTTAAGAGTTAGGGACCTTTGTTCAGCATCATTCTGAGACCTCAGAAACACTCCTGTGACAAAATAATCTCCCCAGTCAGGTTTCTGGGCTAACAGCTTTTTCTATGCTTTGCAGGCTAAAAACATCATGAGCAATGTGTGAGCATGCCCATGGTTTTTACCATTCATGTTGTACTTTGAGAAGTAGAGAAGGGAGGGACAATGTCTATTGTCTAATAAAGGGAGGTGTGACAAAAGTGGAAATGGGAGCTTCTCTGACAAATAGACTTACAAGAGATTTGCCATTACGGAAGTGGCAAACCATCACTGGAGTACTTAGTGAATGTCTCCTGATATCACCAGCGAGACTCCCTTTTAGGTGATACTTTACTTAATTGAGTGTGAAACCTTTATCACTATCAAGACATGGAGGGGAAGAAGGATGGATGAGAGGATTAAAAAAAAGCCAGAGACGAGGAAGAGATGGTGGTAAAGGATGAAGGAGAGGACAGGACTGGCATGAACGGAGGAAGAGCAAAGAAAACACAGAAAGAAGAAGACGGTGAAGGAGCGGAATGCGTGTCCCGAACCAGATGGTCATATAGGCAGGTACCCTCTAAATGAACCTCCACCCTCCCCTCATATTAACCCCCAAATCCCCTCCACCCCCTGTATACTGAACCCCACCACTCCGTCATGCTATTGCCTCCCTGTCTCTTTCATTATCTGCCGTGAACTCTGGGTAACCTCATCGTGGCCATTCTTTATGTCACGGCCCGCAACGTGAGCCGTGATTTAGGCCCATCCAGTGCACCTAATTTGATTTCATCATCACAGGGTGATAGAGGGAAGGAGGTTTATGTTGTGAGAGAGGAGACGGGAGAAGGAGAAGAAGAGTGAGGGGATGGTAGAGGAGGGTTCAGCAAAAGAGCCGAAGGGATCTCTGAAGGGGGTCACGTCAGTAAGCGCAAGCCAACAATTTCAAAATAACTAAGGTATTTGTCACATAGCCATAACTTTCACCCCAAAACAATGGTAACCTTTATAAGATCAAATTACTAAAGTCAGCAGTTCTTTCTTCTCACCCAATCAGCACCGTGAAAGATGAACAAACTAAATGTACCTACCTCATAATATGCTTTAATATTATAATTCAATCACACCTTTGTAAGATTTAAGCAGCTCAGCATTAACAAATGTACGTTTAAACTGATGCCGTGGGTTACATTTTCTCCATTGCACTAGATTCCCTGTCTAGTGGGGGTTAAATCAGGTTCATAAAAGGTGAGACTTTGGTTATTTCACTGGAAATGAGGAACCTGGGTTTTGATTTGTTGCTAAAATAATCTAGAACTATCTTTTGAAAAAACACAAAAAACACAAAATTAGAAACATTTCTATCTAAGCAATTCAAAATAAACATAGAAGGCTATACCTTGTGTCTGAACACAAATACAGCCTATTACTCTTGGCTGATACTGACAAGAAGATATAACTATGTCAATGACAAGGAAACATTGAGGAACAAAACACAAAATCAGCTGTGGTGGACATCTACAAGGAGGATATAGAGAAGGTCCTTCAGGAATTACTTCTCTCTCTGGATATACTTAGATTCTATTTCTGGGAAGATGCCAGTCATGCACATTAAAGCAGCTTTGGACATTAGTAAAAGTATATTTTTAGTTTTCTATCTTTTCTTTAGTTTCTAGTCCCATTTTCTTATTCCTATTTTCTAAATGCACATCAAAAACGCTATTAAAAACAGTCAGTGGTATTTACATCATCAGTTTTAGTAAACTTCAAACATGATTTCTGTTGATGTTTTCATTGTCTTAGCGCTTCCATTTACATTTTCTGATTCACATCTTGTAACTGTGAATAAAAAATGGCAATGGAAATCAGGCTACAGTTGGATCTTTTTCTTAATCTTAAACCATATTGTTGTTCTTTTAGCAATGGTAACAGACATCCCTAAAAGGGACTAGAGGCAGGAATTTAAAAAAAACAAACAAACATGCATGTCCATTTTTCTAATACTAATGGGTGATGAAGCGCTAAATACCAAAAATAATGTTTCCACCCACGTTTCTCTCCATTGCTTTGAACAGGCTGTGTGCTTCAAAATGCGCTGCAATTTAGTGTCCGAACTTCCCGCGCTGCCCTGCGGACGTGACGTCAAATGACGCTACATCCGCCGTTTTGATACAGGAAGAAGACGGTCGCGGTAAATTCAAACACTATAAGCGATAATTATGGATTCTTCTGCCGTCAGCAAACGATCCAGATCAACTGAAAGACACTAAAAAGTGTAACTACGAAGAAAAAGGTTAGTAAACAACATTATAGCTTCAGTTTGTGGACGTTCCCGTGACGGCTTGGCTCGTGGCTGCAGCTACCTGAAGCGCCAGTAGCGGCAGTCGCGAGTTCCGTTTCTTAATCTTGTCTCAAGTCCCTTTAACCTTATGTTATAATAACTTTAGCCCAAAGACAAATCGTAAATCTTTCCCTGCACAAGGTGGGAAAGACACAAAAAGTGATAGCAAAAGAAGCTGGTTGTTCTCTGAGTGCTGTCTCAAAGCACATTATGGACAGTTAAGTGGAAGGAAGACGTGTGGAAGAAAATGGTGTATAAGCCGGAGGGCTGACAGCAGCCTGGAGAAGATGGTCAGGAAAGGGCTTTTCAAAAGTGTGAAGGACTTTATGAGGAATGGACCTGTGAGCTTCATTAAGTCCAGCATAAATGCAGCCGTCTACCAGGACATTTTGGAGCACTTCCTGCTTGCTTCAGCAGACCAGCTGTATGGGGATGCAGACTTCATCTTCCAGCAGGACCTGGCAGCTGCCTGCATTGCCAAAAGTATAAAATCTTGGTTCAACAACCATGGGATCACCATGCTTGATTGGCCCACAAACTCACCTGGCCTGAACCCCATCGAAAACATGTGGGGCATTGTCAAGAGAAAGCTGAACGGGAAGAGACCAAACAGTAAAGAAGAGCTCAAGGCTGTGACTGAAGCATGTTTGTCTTCCATAACACTTGAGGTATGCCAGAAGCTGGTTGCATCAATGCCACGCCAGGTTAAGGCAGTCATTCATGCAAAACGGGTCCCAACCAAGTTCAAAGTACAGATGCAAGATTTTACTTTAGGCGGCCCGACTTTTTTGTATTTAAAGTCCTTTTTAAATTGATTTCATGCAATATTCTAATTTTTTGAGTTTTAGAATTTGAGGTTTTCTTAAGCTGCAAGTCCTAATCAGCAACATCCAAACAAACAAAAGCTTGAAATATATTGGTTCACATATTATTAGTCTATACAATATGTAAATTCCACCTTTTAAGTTGAATTATAGAAATAAATGAACTTTTTCAGGATATTCAAATTTTTTGGGTAGTACCTGTATAGCTGACAATGCTACTTCCTTTCTACTGATGTTCCAATTATGCAGTGAAATACACACATACACCCACCACTACATGTAGTTCCAGACTCGCATTCAGACAGAGAGACATGGGCCCTCCCCTGCTTGACACACAGACACAGACACTGTCATTGCAGGGTAATCATGAACCATTAGGATACATGGAGAAAGACAACAAAGCAAAGTGTCTTCATGGCCAGCTGCTTATTATCTTACACTCAATAGACCATAAAGTAAAGGAGGGAACTTAGAGAGTTGGGACTGTTCAGGTTGTGGATGTAAACTTCCACTTGCACTTTAGATGAAATTATGTCTTTGTTACCCTGTTGTAGAAAAGAGGAGGGTGGAAACAGAAATGGAGACAAAGAAAAAGTCTAGACATATGTCTGACTTATTCCTCTTCAGAAAGCTTTAACTCACCACGGGCTGAGTCACAAACACAAACTGCCAGTTTGTGTCTGAACCACAGTCCAAGTGCAATAAGGCATCTGATTCAACTTAAAATGATATTCTTTATAGCAGCCATCTTTCAGAGAGCAGGGATAAAAAATAGGCCACAGACCCAATATAAGACACTGATTGAATACCAATCTATAGATAATGACATCAGTATTTCACATTGAAATCAGGAACCATCTATCAAAGTCAGAGCTGAGGAGAACGCCTCTTCACTCTCCAATGTAAGTCTTTGACAGGAACTACATGGTAATGCATAACGATCCCTCCAATGTGATTATCTTCCAGAGGGGAAAAATGGCCATCTATTTTCAGAGTGTATGAGAGTGTTTGAGTGTTTGTAACAAAGTCAGTCCAGGCACTTGGACAGACCTCTCCTGCTCTATGGGTGATTTATGCCAAACGTGAACACACGAACACACACATGCAGGTAAGTCGAACTGCAAGCTGCTTAAACTGGCCTTTCAGGTGAGTTGAAGCAGGCGTTTTTGTTGCTGTTTGTAGGTTTTATGTAAGGATTGGAGTGAACATGTAAGAAAAAAGCAAGGCTTAATCAACAAAAACTAATTGTTAAAAGTATTAGAAACAAGACATACACCATATGGAACTTTGTTGATGTAAATACATTATGATCTTTGGAATAAGTAAAGAGAGAAAGAATGAAGTTGGAATAAAACGTTTTTTACCTCTTCTTATGAAATAACTGTGACAGTGGGACTTAATTGCTTCTCACTACACCAGCGTAAAGATGTTTTTTTTTATTTGTAGAGACAGGAATAAAAGGGGGTGTGTTTATGAAAAAAATACTCCAACTTTATGGGCAACCATTTATGTTAATAAAGTGAGCCTCCTGAGAGTTAGACATCTTAGTAGAAACCAGAACGAGAACTTATTGACTAAGGTTAGTATAAACATAGAAAACAGTAAATAGTCTGGTTCAGAAAAAGCTTAAATCATCTTTACTGACATCAATAAAGTTTACTAAACACATCATATCTGATTTGTTTATTCAAGAAATTAAATTTTCTGTTGTAACAGACTGATAGTCATCTGTCAACAGTGGCAAGAGAAAGTTTCAGCTTCTGCACATAGAGCTGAAAAACTGTTTATCAAAACATAAACTTTTACACTTTTTCAACTAGTAAGCTAAATAAAAGCCTTGGATTTGCTGTCAGAGCTGTATTAAGTCTAAAATTTCTGTCTGTAGTTTAACAGTTTGTGCAGACAGATGTTTCATTAAGCATCTAGCAAACAGGCACTTTTCTAAAAGAGTGTAACTATCCCTTAAAAAAAGATATGCATTATGACATAGTTTATATTTCTGCTCTATGAGCCATGACTCTTCAAATGAGGGATCTCAAACTCTGATCTTCAAAGCCTAGAATCTGTAGGTTTTAGATGTTTTTCTCCTTCTATACACCTGATTCAAAATTAAATGGATCCAACAGCTTATTGTCAAGTTCAGAATGACCCATTAATTTAAGTCAGGTGTGTTAAGGTAGGGATACACCTAAAACATGCAAGTCGTTCGCCCTTGATGACCTGGGTTTTAGATAATGGTTTTCAATGACAACATTGTAACCAAAAGTAATAAATGAGATTTGTGAATGTAAAACTTTGGGACAATCAAACCTGAAAAGGCAAGAAACACCCCAACGGTTTAATAAAATATGTCACAACATACCTGCACAACTAAAACTACTAACTAACTACTGTTACCAAATACCAAAATCAGATTTTGTTGTTTTATTCCATTAAAAATTATGCTTTGTGTGTGCAACTTGCATTTAGGACTGAACAGTTTTATAGGAGCAGGGTTGGTAGCAACAAATCTGAAAAAAAAAACCTCACTTATGAATCAAAATATATCTTTTTAGTTTACAGTATGTTGCTAACACACATCTTTTCTCCTTAGCTGAAAGCACCAGTGCTTCTTGGAGCAAAAATCTAAAAACGCAACACTTCAGTGATGACTAAATATTTAATCATTGCCAGTTATTTTCTGCCAGGTTGTGCCTCCATCTGGATAGCAGCAGAGCATGTGAGAGTGTGTGTGTGTTGCTGTGACCCTGAAATGAAGTATTAAAGGAAAGCATTGCCTGCATTCCTCTTCGTGTTTCTCACTAACACTCTGTGCGTGTCGTTTTTGCACTTATACTGGCATTATTGCTACAACACTGCAGCATTTAAAGACCATATGTTGGAGTTAGTTAATGCCAAAGTATCATTGATAATGACTGCAGAGATGATGATGTGTATATGGAGGGGAAACCCAGAGGGTGGGGTGCATTGCATTGCTCATTGTGTAGCAGTCTGCATAGTTTAAAGGTGTAATCCAAAAATCTGTTTCTCCACATTATGCTGTTGTATTAAACTTCCATGTGTTTCATTAATTTTAAGGGGCTGAAATAAGGAATATGAGTTCATTTAGAAAGTGTTCGGAATCTTACCAGCATGCTCTGTTGGGACTACGCACGCATCAGAAATTGCTCTTTCTTTTTTCTCCAGGTCTAAATGCATTCTGATGCAAAGTTTAGTTGTATTTTTTTAACAAAAGAGAGACAAAACAGGAGAAAAATTGGGAACTTACCTGTAAGGAGAAGTCAAACAGAGGGAAAACAGGGCACATGGAAAAAACACACAAAGTAAAAGAATATTAGGAACATTACCAGGCAACACATGGCCTGTATTTCCACATTCAGCCTCTCCGAAACCATCTAATGATCTTTATATGAAAAGAACTTACTTCACAGCACCACAAGATGACCGTAAATCCTAAGTCACATTATGCTCAACCACAGCAATTATGAGAATAGCACGCATGTCAACAGTTATTGGTGTGTCCTGTTTGAGTGTGTGTCTGAGCGTGGTGGGTGTACAGCTTTTTAATGCCACCCATCAGCATCACACAGAAACCTTGTTAAATTCAAGTTGGGAACAGACGTTTTCTCCATGCGACCGCAAGCCTCCCTCCTCCCTGTCACTGCTCTCCCTCGCTCCTCTGCCACCCCCCCCTTCTCCTCTCACTGTGGTGTAAACACAGATTGTTAGGTTAGGGGTTAAAAGTGTTGTGCTTAGATTCTCTCAGCACTAATCTGATTTCTCCTCTCTTTGCGCGTCTATATTTATTTGGTTTTGTCAACACTCACGTTTCCCTCTCTCCTTCTGTCTCTCTGTCTCTCTCTCTCTCCCTCTCCTCTGCTAGTGTATTGATCGTTACTAATGGATTGGCTCTGATTCCGGAGACGTCTAACATGCTTTCCTATCCTCTTATTTTCACCCGGGGAAATCAATGAGGAAAGGCCTGCAAATTTAGACAGGATCAGGTTTTAAGGAATCTACAGTGAGCCATAGCCCCTAAGAGTGTGAGGTGGGAGGGAAGACGGTGAGTGTGTGTGAGCTGCTAATGACAAAACGCCACATTGTGTGGCTTTCTGTGAGAGATGCACAGATTTGGAAGGACTATGCAGTTAACAGAGTTAATAACATTGGTAAAAATGTTCAAGCTCTGTTTTTCTACGTTAATTTCCCGATGATGACTAGCTCAAACGCTAAAAGGCTAAAATAGTCCTGGTTAAACCATCGTCATTACCAGGGGATCAGATATTGTTCTGTCAAAGCCTCTGGCATCCCTGAAATAAGCACAAGGTGTCCTTTGGTGTCGGTTCTTTGATGAATCAGTTGCAGCAGCATTACGTGCAGACAGCAAACAGAGGAAACATCATTTAGAAGTGTTTAGTGCATATTAATAATCCACAAGGTCTTCATAAGGCAGATGGGGGGGTGTGGAGAGAAGAAAGGACATAAAAACATGATAAGGCTCAAGTTCAAGACCATGTAGGGGCCAGCTACTTTCTCACTTCCTGGTTTTCATTCACTAGCCTTTTTTCTTTCCGTTGATGGGTTGCTCAAGAGTTTCTGGTGACGATGACAGGATGGGGCATTAAACCATATTAAGTAAGATTTCAAACTGTAAGAAGGAGAAATGCTCAGTTGAGAGGGAACTTCAAACTGTGTATGGAAGAATGGAGCAAAGGGGCATCTCACATTAAACTGAATTAAGGTTCTTGAACATTTTACATTTATATTGCCATTAAATGCCATCCTTACTAGTGGGAATTCAGAGCTTAAGGTTACCTGACAATAACAATGTTGTAATATCTTCAGGGAAATAAGCTATCAGTGACAATAAAACAAGCGGTTAGCTTAACTGTGAAGCTAGGTCCTGGTGCAAAAATGATTACAACAGCAGTAACTCATACATAAGTCACTGCATTACCAGTGTAATGGACACAGAGATACAGCAAGGAACTGGAATAAGCAAATTTTAACAAGAAAAGTTCCCTGAGCAGACCCTTCACCTTTCCATGAACAGGGAATGGGGGGTTGGCCCAGTTTTATGTACAGAATATATTTGCTAGATTATATTTAAGTATCAGTCGGAGGAAATGCATTTTCCTACAGATTTACAGGTATAAGGTGTGTTAGCTGTACATCACAGGTTTGTTTGTAGATTATGTTTTGCCACTGTGATGATAGCAACAGTGAGTCAATAACAATATAACACAATGTAAAGGAAAGTAACATGATCTATAGTTTTTGTGCTGTAGTGACAGTACTTATGCTAAAGTTTTTGTCTTTATCATAATAAAGTCAAAGACTCTGTATCAATGTGATACTTCTGATTGCATGTCAAGTACACTATAATCCTGGATTAGTTGAGTTTACCACCAAATTTGCAATCCATTCTTCTAAACCACTTTATGTTTAATGAATGCTAAAGCTAAATACGTTAAGTTGTTTCATCATAAGCATTGGTCTTTACAGCCATTACAGTAGTTCATAAACTAGTTTCTTTATACCCCCTAGCTATTTAAACTAACCTTCTAAAGTCAGATTTGCACAAATAGTTTCATACTTTCACAAGAAGACTGAATCACACTAACTTAAAAGAAAGTCAACTTCAAAGACTCAAGGTCTTCCAAATTAAATATTTGATTAATCCAAAACTGAAACTTTGAACTAGTTGTATTTGATCAGAATATTGAAAATAGATATTCCAGCATTGGTATCAATATTACTGATGCTATGATAACATTGAGGCTTCATTTTAAGGTTTGAAAACTGTCAGAATCTCTATAAATAAGGAGGATAAAGAGGGTTTTAGTGGATTCCGTTCACCGCTATAGCAAAGCACTTACATGCTTAAAAGCAGCTTTTCTTGCTAAGATAATGCCAAATTTGGATTTTTAACGAGCTTCAAAGAATGAATGCATTTACTCCATCAAATCATCTCTTAGCATTTTGGTGTAAATTTCTACAGCCCTCTTAAAAAGTATCTGTATCAGTAGCAGTGAGACTAGCCCTTTTTTTACTTGGTATCGGATCAATACCAAATCTTGCAGTATCGCACATCCCTGTATTGAACTTGAAAATACACCCTTTGGGAATGATACCTGCAAAATTAATCTTGGCACGTTTTTCCATGAATCAGATAGAGAGAACTGTAAGTTGCAGATAGTGGTGTTAGGACACCACCATTACCATTATTATTCTTCCCCTGATGCCTTACATTGGTTTGGACTGTCTTTAAAATTTATCTTGGACTTTGACATTCTCTAAATAGGAACCATAACACAGGAAATAAAGTAGATATCGGTAACTCCCATTAACAGCATAGCAATCACAAAAGGTTATATTTCTAATAAATCTCCCATGAGCATTTGTGGTCCAGATATGCTGTTTTGAATATGGCCTTGTGACAGGCACGTAGCATGTTCTGTTATCTTTGTTAATCATCACATTGTACAATCTTGAAAAGAAAAGTATTGGGAAAAACTTTTTTGGTTTAATAATGAGACAGTGTTTATACAAAATATAAAGTGATAATTAATCACTACTAAAAAAGTTTATATTCAAACAAAAAACAGGTTTGCAGTGTAGATGGAGCGCTGTGTCTACACGATTTGAGAGTGGAAATTTGACATCAGTCGCTGAATAGATCATCCACAGTGATACACCATATCTCCCCCACACACCCCCACAGTCAAGCTTTCTTGTTCTCTTAAGTGTTTAACTACTTTTTCTTTCTTTTTACCGTTATTCATATAAAATCTTTTCAACAAAAAGGTGATTTTACTTTGGTCACTTGACCTTGATTCACTGTCATGTTGAATCTGCTGATGTGGCTGCACAAATAAACACACACATAGGGGACGGACATGGACAGAGGTCCCCACTGCTGCTCAAACAACGGATGGAGCTGTGTTAAATCTGAGAAGGTAATCAATGACCAGTGAGGAGTGTGACTTTTTGTGTGTGTGCGTGTGGGTGTGTGTGTATGTGTGTGACAAGCAGGGGGCAGAAGGGGCCCTGCAGGTTTGAAACTCTATCCTGGGGCCAGATCATTTATAAATGGGAGAATATTGATGACTTTGCTGTGTGTGTGTGCATGTGGAGGGAAAAGATTGCTCCTGAGTGTGTGTGTAGGTGGGAAGATATCAATGTGCTCCCAGCCTCTTCACACAGCAGAGCAAATTGGAGAAGTTGTCAGGAGTCACAACATGAGGGGCCAGCCAGGGAACAAAGAGGGCTGCAGGCAGGATGGCGCTGACCTGATGGCAGAGTGTGAGGATGCTCTGAGGCATGATAGCAGTGCAGCGGAAGGGATAGCTGGAATTGAATCACACATACTACATTAGTCTTCATTTCCTTCAAAAATACTGTAATTGTTTGGTTGATATGGTGATAAAACTATCAACAGTGCTGTAGCTATTATATTATTACACTATTTTTCATAAGCTTGAACTATTTTTTAAATTTTGATTCAAACCAAGTTTTGGTGCAGACTTTGACTGGTTTATTTCAAAACTTTTGCTTTTTCAGACATTTATTGCAACTTTTTGAGGTTTTGCTTGGGATCATTGTCCCCCTGTATGACATAATTCGGACCAAGCTTTAGCAGTCGAACAGATGGGCTTTAATATGGCTCCAGAATACTTTGGTATTTAGAAGAGTTCATAGACAGCTGGACGACTGGGAGGTCCCCAGGTTTTCTGGCAGCACAACAACCTAAATCATTGCAGGTTCATTACCAGGCATAACAGTTGCTATAAGGTGTTTGAGAGACGACCATACTTAATCAGTCCTTTTCTAATCAAATACCATCATGAACACTAACATTTCACATGCTAACTGAGGCCTGAAAGGTTTGAGAAGTGTTTTTGTGATTTCTACACTGCTCAATCTCACTTTGGACTGAACCTGTCACGATGTCTCACTTTTGGAAAGATTGAAAAGTGTCTTGAAAGGTTTTCACACGTGAATGCTGTTTCTCACTGTGAAATGATGGAGACCAAATTATTTGGAAATGGCCTCATCACCTCCCCAGAATTATGGACAGCAACAATCGTTTCTCTACGATCATCTCTGATGTATTTCCTCCTTGGCATTGTGTTAACATTAATTTTTGCTGAATAAATCACGACCATGCAAAATGCACCCTAAAAACTCCTGGGTCAAACTGGTGGGTTAAAAAGGGACCGACTAACTTCTGGGTTATTTCAACCCAGATATTTGAGTTGTTGACCAAACTTCTGGGTTAAAATAATCCTACATTGTAGTCAATATAACCCAACTTCTGGCTCAAATTATCAATGCAAAAGTTGGCTAAGAAAATAAATAAATGAATAAATAAATAAATTCTGGGTCAAAGTAACCCTGAAATTATTTGGTCCCTTTAACCCAGAAGTGGGTCAAAAATAACTTGACCCAGAAGTTTTTAGTGTCTGTCAATTTGGTCATCCCTTGTAAGAAATTTCAAAAGAATGATGTCTGATAAATGTAGAGGATGTAGGATTCAGGGGAATTTTCTCTGTCCAAACTCCTCCCCCTGTTGCTAGATGTTTCATCCCCCTCCAACAACACCCTCCCCAAAACACTTTCACTCTCCCGCACACAGCAACAGAGTGGCTGCTGCTTTGTCCTCTTACACAAACATTCCCACAGAAAAGGGGCTGAAAACCATTTACCCCCTTTTACTTACTAACCTCTTACCCCCCCTCCTTAGTGCCCCCTTAGAGGTTGTATTGGAAAAGAAAGACTATCATGCCCCACTTTCCCCTTCCTTCCCTCCACCCTGTTTTTTTACACCCCCTAGTTTCACACAAACACACACACATACACACATATATATATATGAACATGTGCACACATCCAAACTGAATCCACTCGGTCTACAGCTGTACACGAGGTGACAAATTGGGATCTTTGTCTGCTTAAAGGGAGGTGGGGGAACCCCTACTTTGCACACACACAAACGCACACACATTGAGCTATCCACTCCTATTGTTGGCAAGTTCCATTGCACACCAGACAATGGGCATTGCCCCCGATGTTTAAGAGGAGAAATATGGTGCTGCCTTTGTGGGAGGTAGAGAGCTTTAGTTCATTGAGGGAGTGATATAGAGACAGAGAGATTAACAGAGTGAAAGACAGAGAGTGCATAGAGAAAAGGAGAAAAAAGAGGAAGAGAGAAAGGAAAGGTGGAATGATCAATCATACAGAAAAACTGGAAATTAAAGCTGAAAAATCAAAGCAATTTAGCACAAAGAGTGAGTTCAGGCAAATGCAGTCACATGCGGAAAATAACATTTAAAACGCAACACTGTGATAAGTACCTTTAATTAGCGTGCTTTCAGTAAGTTAAACTGCTGGCATCCAGGCCTCCAAAAAAACAAAAACGAACCAAAAGCAAAGCAAAAAAAAAAAAAAAAAAAAAAAAAACAACAAAAAGAAAATTACGTAAATGTGGGGACGGGGTTAGGATGGAGACAGAAATTCAAACTTCACTCGCTTTTTTCAGTGTCTGTGGCAGGTTCGGTTACAAATGAGTCTCGACAAACCTCATAAAAAAGCCCAGAATAGACCCAGCGTCTCACCACACTGATTATTGCACTGCTAGTTTCTCAGAAAAAACATGCATACACACACACATGCTCAGAGGAGCACTTTTACCAGTGCAGCTGATATTACTGGATTCTTCACAACAAATTAGCCTACTGTTGATGCTGCGGGGATGACAGCTAACCTGCTTTTTTATTTGGCCTGAACATGCCAATATACCAAGGTAGTTTCTTGTCTCACATTTTACTTTTACTTAATTAGATATTTGACATTTCAAAAATTGACTTATCCACTTTTAGGAGAATGCATAACTGTGCGTCCAATAATTATAAAGCTACTTCCAGAAGACTGCTAGCACGATGCTAATAATGACGCATGTAGGAAAACGCTAACTTATAATCCTGTCACTTATAATCCTGTTTCTGTTTGGTGCCAATAAATAACTATTTTGTTTGTTTTCTTGTTTGTTTCTACCCTTTTTTGTACAAAACCATAGCGCATAGTGCTAATTATTGAGCTGCCTGCTAAACAAGCCCAATGAAATGAAGTTTGCAACTTCATATTTAGCACAAGGAAATATTTGCATCAAAATTTTCATCTCACTCTCCAGAAGGAAACTATAAGAGCATTTACCAAAAGCTCAAATTGCTCCTTTAATCACATTGCTCTTTTTTCCTATTCATTTGTTTCTGATGTTACTGACTTCATGCCTGAAAATGTTCAGCACTTTGCTCAACCTTGGTTATTTGTTGTTTCTGAAAGTAAAGAGTTCAATTCGTTCCTTTTACCTGTGATGAAGATACTTAGAGTGAAATTCAGACTGTTGGAAGGTTTGAAGTGGGGCTGCTAACAGTCACTGGAAACAACACACGGATTCAGAACCCCAACAGGCCCAGCAGAGGTGGGCTGACCCTCGGGGTGAAAGAGCCAAGCGTTTGACAGACTCCACCTCTTAACTTGTTAACTTGCTAATTAGACCTCACAGTCACTTCATGGGTCTGGACAATAGACTGTTGGCTGAGCGATGATCAGGCTGCGATGCACGCACGCACACACACAACAACCCTAAAAGCTAACAACCCCCCATATACACTCTACTGATGTGACCACCTGCCCTCTCCTGCTCTCCAAAAGGACAGTGTGTGTTTGACTTTTCATGTGTGCATGTGTATATATGTGTGTGTGTATGGTGGGAGGGTTGATGATTTGGGGTCTGGTGGTTGTGTGGGGTCTTGTTGCCACGGGAACAGGGGGAAAGAGGCAGGTCTGATATATTGGGTGAAGGATGTTGTCTCCCCCTCTCTTTACTCCTATATGTCTTTTGCTCTTTTGCTCTGTGCCTCCTTTATACACACACAAGTAAAGCCACCAGAAAAGAAGTAGGGGCAGATTTAATGGATGTATGTGTGTATGTTGGGGGGGGAGTGTGTGCGCCTGTGTGGTGTTTGCCCAGTGGTCTCCAGATCGGGGCTAAACGGGGTTAAACATCTATCCATGTTAGAGTCCCGTTCTCTGAGTTCTGTCATTAGCCTGCAGCTTAGAGAGCTATTACTGACACAGCTGCTGCAGCTCGCTGGGTAAACACACACTCACACACACGCACATACACAAATACACTCTCTGGTATAGCAAGCTCTCCACAGGGGATTGTGTGTACTGTCTGTTTGTGGAGGTAGGCTGCCAAATATCACAAGACTAGAACAGTGAATGTCAAACTGGCATCCAGTCGCTGTTTTTTTGTTCATGTGTGTATGGGTATGTATGGGTGTGTGTGTTTGTGTGTTGATGATAGCATGTGCAGAACAGGTCTATATTAACCAGCTATGTTATACAGCACATATTTGCTGTGATTTACTTTGACCTGAATTCAGGGCAATCGGCAGTTAGTTGATTGACTGAAATTTATTCATCTTCATCATTTACTAAGGAAAATAAAGATTTTGTCAGTTTCAGCCTTTTTTATATGAAGCCTGCCTGTAAATCTTTCTTTACAATAAGGAACTAATCATAGATTTGGAGTGGTTTCAAGAAAGCAAGCTTTTTCATTATAGTAAATGGTGACTAACATGTATAACGACAGGCTGATAATAGAAGAAACAATCAGTTTCTCAGTAGTTTTAAGATCCTTGATGTTTTAGTTTAAGTTTGTTCATATTGTATGTAGTTCTAAAAAAAATGATGCAGTAAAATGCTGCAGCTACACTTCAACACATCAAAAATGGTCAAACTACTTAACTTCCGGGGCTGCAAAAGAGTGATATGTGTATGTCTAACTTTCAGTCATCGCATGCATGTGCTTTACATCACATAAAATTGTCACAAAACTAATATCACATAGCCACGACATGTGTGCTTGCATTTTAAAGGGGGTTTTAGATGGGAGAGGACCATGGCATTACACGGTTAAATGTCAACTTTGGTCCCCAACTGACCCAAGGACTTTTCACTTTTCAACCTTAATGTTAGTCATAACTGCAACTTGTTGGGCATTTTAAAAAAAGAATGACTTAACTTAAATAACTAACTGGTTTCAGTTTAGCATCATCTAAGTTGAATAAAGTACTGTAGAAAAAACAAACAAACAGACAAAAAAACAAGTAAAATGTTACTTTCTCCTTGTGAATGGTCCACTTTGAAAAGTGAACATATTTTTCTGTTTTATGTTTTTTTGTACAACTTGGCTGAATGAAGTTATGTGAACTTACCAACACCCAGTAATTCCTGTACTACTGTAAGCATTAACAGTGTAGAATCTGTCTGGTTGGTTGCTCAGTTCGCAAGTAATGAGGATGCTCACTGCATGGTGCTGTCATAGCCTTTTGAATTTCATTTTGTGTGTGGGGGGTCCCTGTTTCAGAGCTACAGTAAAATGTTGTTGGGCTCCAACAGCAAACTTAGTCCTGAAACCAGTAACAGGTCGGCCCATTGGAGATCTAAAACTAATAAGTCAGTTAGAAGTCAGATGGTATGGACAGCTGAGAGCATCATACTCGATGTACACGCATGGACCCTCATCTCTGTGTCTGAAAGAACCAACAAACATTTACTGGAAAAAACTTGATAAAAAACAAGCTGCTCTGTGGAATTGGCCTCTCACAAGGTGTTTGTAGCTCCCTTTGGCCTCGTGGCATCTGCGAGCACCATGGGGAGTCTGTGTGTTAAATAAATGACTGGGGAGTTTAGCCCATGTGCTAACCATGTTAGAATAACACGGCGGAGCTGGCCCTGCCGGGCAGCGCTCAAGCCTAACGTGGGGCTCTTCCGCTGGGTCGCCTCCCACGGGTGAAGCCCAGGCTCCACCCGGGGCCTTGTATATTTTTCCCTGGCTGCCTCTTTGTTTTCCCTCAGCTGAAACCATTCAGATCAAAGAATGCCTTAACCTTCTGTCCCCTCATTCCTTCAACCAGACCAACACTGCCTTCTTTTTTTAGAGCCACCAAGGTTGAGAGAAGAGGACTGGATTCCAGGGAAGGTGTGAAGGGTTTGACTACTCATCTGAAATAACTGGCCCAACCTCAGTGGGCTTTGAGTTTATTACTACAGGGAAGAGGTGGAAAGAAATGGAAAGTAAGTGAGAGGACAAAAGAACAGAGACAAAAACAAAACAAAAAAACAAAAAATAGGCCAGGCTCTCTGTCATTTCCAGTCAGATGTGATACCATTTGAACAAAGAGACAATAATAAAGGCTACATTTTCTGTGGACCTCTACAGAGTGTTTGCTTAAGTTTATGGCTATAAATTTGAGATAATCTGGACAGAAATATCCGACATGGAAGTGTCCTCAAATGGTACAAAAATGTGCATCTGCGCATGTGCAAGGTGCAAAGTGTCCTCATTGTACCCCAAATGGGCTCTTGTTGCAGACAGAAGCCATTTTCAGCTCACAGAGCCCTTCATCAAAGCTTTAAACCCACCCATGGTCTTGCTCGTTTGTTACACACCCTCTTCAGCATGGGTGTGTGCGTGTGTGTGTGTGTGTAGCTGCCAAGCTAACAAGGCATTAGATATTGTTACAGGAGCTCACTCCAACCGCACCATGAGCGAGCCATTACACCAATAAGCCTGCATCATTTCCAAAGAATCCAATTAAATTTCAGTCTTACAGCGCTGCACTCAGAAAACACAGATTTTCTCAATTGGGAACATGCAAACACACACATTACACACACACAAAATGTCTCGGGCAGGGTACAGTTGTCATTTCCTCTGCTTCCCTCATTGTCTTGCATCTATCTGCAGGAAGAGCAGAATAAACCAGCCACCCAGCTGTCCATGTACATAAGATCTCTGTCTTTGTGATGAAGAAAGTTCACCACTCTTCTCTTTTCCACGTTTTGCTTGGTGTTGATCATCCTGTCTTTGTCTGTTTAGTACTCAATATTCCTTTTTTTTTCTTATTCACATTCTTCCTTCCTCTAGCTCATCTCTGTCTCCCCTCTTCTCTTCCCTCCTTACTTTCCTCTCCAGCGATTCTGGTTGGCATCTGTTAAGCCGCTAAAGAGAAAGTGTGTATGCATGCATGTGTGCGTGCATGCGAGTGTGTGTATGTATGTGGTGGTCTTGCTGGGTTGGATTTGAACAAGCCCATGCCTGTTCTGCCCCGGTGGCCTATGAAATGAGAAAGGCAGCCACTGTGCTGCAGACCTCCACTGATAAATCTACCAGGGTTACCCCTCTATGTGTGCATCTGCGTAGACGTGTACGTGCGTGTGTTTCAAGTTCACATGTTTGCATTTGTGTAAGCGTGCATGCATGTAATGTGTGTGTATGCGTATGCGCGAGCAGTGATCATCTGTGTTTGCATCTTCAGCTCCGTGACGCCAGAATAGAGATTTGGAGAGATTTGATTTCACACACCCTAAAGCCAAATGTGTGTGTATGTGTGTCTGTATGTGTGTTTCTGTGCGTGCACCATGTGGTGTAATCTCCAGTCATTGCCTTAAATGCATGACATTAAAACACCACTCAGTCGATTCTTCTTCAGATATTTTTTCCCCTTCTTGTCGCTTCTTTTCCTTTCTTTTTTTTATCTGTGCGCATATTCGTCTCGGGAGAATTAGAGGTCATGTTACCAATCTATGGAGCACTCAAAGGTGGAGTAAAAAGAGGCAGACTGACACAGTCAGACACACACAAGAGAGAAGGGTATACCAAGAGCACTCAAAGCCTGAGGTTACCTTGCTTATGACAGCAGGGTCAGATATTGAAGAGATGAAGTCAATACAACACACCATTTAGCAGCCATATTCATCTGGAGATGGCTTATCTTATGGCAAAGCAGTGGAAAAAAAAGAAAAAAGAAAGAGAGGGAAGACAAAATGTTGTAGGAGAATGAACAGAATTGTCATAATTTCATACTTTACATGGATTAAAGACATCAGAGTTGTAAAAGTTAAAGGAAATGGAAATATGGAGGTTGAAAAAGATTAGCTACTTTACAGAAAATGCATTAATAAAAATAGACATGATGCAAAACGTTGGCAGAGGGGTAGCCAAGCAGCTGGACACAAGCCATTGGGTCTTGGCCCATGCTAAGCTGATGAACCTTACATTGCATGCTACTGTAGATGCTGGAAGTCAGACGGTGTAGACAGGGACAGATTAGCACATTCAGAGATCCCACTGACTGAATCAGCATAGGAACATATTGTACTGTACTGTATATTGAAGTCCAAGTCCAGGGTCTATGTATGCAAAGACAGCTTCAGAACAAGGAGGATATGATCTGATGTCTAAACAAACCCAAGTGTGGTATCACCTTTGCATTATCTGTAATACTTAATTCACTTTGCTTAATTTATGTTGGATTTAGGTTGGAACTTTGACTAGACCACTCCAGAGTCTTCATTTGGTTTTTCTTAAGTCATTCAGAGGTGGACTTGCTGGTGTGTTTTGGATCATTGTCCTGCTGCAGAACCTAAGTGCGCTTCAGCTTGAGGTCACCAACAGATGACCGGACATTCTCCCTCAGGATTTTTTGGTAGACAGCAGAATTCATGGTTCCATTTACCACAGCAAGTCTTCCAGGTTCTGAAGCAGCAAAACAGCTCCAGACCATCACACTCCCACCACGATATTTTACTGTTGGTAAAAGGGCCGTTGCAACAAGGCAAGCAAACCAAGCAATTGCCTAGGGCCCCGAGCTGGACTGGGGCCCCAAGACACCATGGAGGTGACCACTGGCCTTTAACCAGGCAGCAATCAAGCAGTTACAGAGACCCCAAGCTGCTTCCAAACCACTTTTCTTACTTATTTTAGACACTAGCTACATTATTCTGTTAGAATTTTTAAGATCAGACATGCAGAAGTTGAAAATCCCACTTTTAAACTTTTTTCGCTGAGATTTTGCGATCCACTTGCAAATGACAGTAGTCAGCCGGCAGTGGAGGGTCAATGACAGTCCATTTTGCTTGGGGCCCCATAATTCCTTGAAACAGCCCTGGTTGGTATGATGTTCCTTTTCTGAAATGCCGTGTTACTTTTACGCCAGATGTAATGGGACCTACACCTTCCAAAAAGTTCAACTTTTGTCTCGTCAGTCCACAGAGTATTTTTCCAAAAGTCTTGGGGATCATCAAGATGCTTTCTGGCAAAACTGAGATGAGCCTTTGTTCTTTTTGCTAAGCAGTGGTTTTGGGCTTGGACTTCTGCCATGCAGGCCATTTTTGCCCAGTCTCTTTCTTATGGTGGAGTAAAACTGACCATGAAAACTGACGTTAATTGAGGCAAGTGAGGCCTGCAGTTCTTTGGATGCTGTTCTGGGGTCTTTTGTGACCTCTTGGATGAGTTGTCGCTGTGCTCTTGGGGTAATTTTGGTCACTCCTGGGAAGTGGGAAGGTTCACCACTGTTCCATGGTTTCACCATTTGTGAATAATGGCTGGAGTTCGCTGGAGTCCCAAAGCTTAAGAAATGGCTTTATAAACTTTTCCACACTGGTGGATCTCAAATATTTTGTTTCTAATTTGTTCCTGAATTTCCTTAGATCGCAGCATGTCTAGCTTTTGAGGATCTTTGGGTCTACTTAACTTCATCAGGCAGGTCATATTTAAGTGATTTCTTGATCAAGAACAGGTGTAGCAGTAATCCGGCCTGGGTGTGGCTAGAGAAATTTAACTTAGTTTTCCAAAGATGTAATAAACCACAGTTAATCTATGTTTTAACAAGGGAGGGGGATCACTTTTTCACTCAGGGCCATGGAGGTTTGGATCCCCCCCCCCCCCTTTACTAATAAAATCTTCATTTATAAACTGAATTTTCTGTTTACTTGTGTTATTTGTCTTACATTTAAATTTTTTTGATGATCTGAAACATTTAAGTGTGACTAACATGCAAAAAAATAAGAAATCAGGAAGGAGGCAAACACTTTTTCACACAACTGTATTTACCTGCTGCTGATATAAAGGAGCTCTTAAAGTGTGCAGCTTTTACAGTGTTTTCACATCACTGTTGCAGCCCTGCTGCTGCATGAGGAATTCTACAACCATCCCGACCCCCACCAAGGGGCTCGTTCAACAAAGCAAATATTGTCACACACAGACACATGCATGCTCACACAAAACACACCTATGTAGTCACACATCTACACAAACTCATAATTCATGCGTAGAGGCACAGACCACATCTTTAGTGCATCCGCACACACATACAACTATGTTGGGGGTCGTTGAAGTGTTTTATATGAGCAAGGGCCTGGTCCTTGTCTGCCATATTTTACCTCTTCAGGGTGCATGTGTGTGTGAATGTGTAAAAAGGAAAAGAAGAAAAAAAGGCTGAGACATTATCTTCAAGCAATGACAGCTGTAATTGTGGAGCACATTAAAATGGGTGCAGGGTAACACCTCTAACCACCTTCTATTAAAGAACACACACACTCAAATAACACTCCTCCCCTCCTGATCTTCCTCACTCTAAAACACACTCACGCAGACCCACAGAGAGGTGGTTTCATTGTGGTCAAACGAGGAAATGAGCATCTCCAAGCCTGTCAAAGCTGAGTGCTTTAAGGAGGGCTGGTGTGGTTAATGTGTACATGTTGATGTCTTGATTATATGTGTTGAATATGTCCTGAACAGACAGGTCTGCCTAGTTTGAAAAGAAAGGAAGAATGAATGGAGAAGGAAACAGAAATAGCATCCCTTAGTCGTTAAACACCTTGGGTTCCAATTTCTTTTCTTATTATTTTTGTTGCCCTGTCCTTAAACATTTCCAACCTTAACATGTGAAAATAAAACCAAGAGATTTTTCCATCAAGAATCAAAACTTTCCCTGCACAAGGCTTCATTCTGGCGCCATTTTGCGGTAGAAATTTCAGATTTTGATTTCAACAGAGGTGGCATTTATGTCTAGTCTTTCTAATTTATCTGTAAACAAAGACCCAGGCAACACACATACACTCGTATCCACGCATACACACACACACACATTTCATCAATACAGCAGTAATCTGTGCAGTCGATAAGCCAACCTCATGGCTTTGGTCGTGAACAAAGGCGAGGGCACCATGTCCGTTATAGATCCTCCCTCTGCTCTGTTCTTGCTAAATCTCTTCACCTTTCTGGATCACACACACACACTCACACCTTTACACTGCAGGAACGCTTGCACACGATCAACCATAGCGAGATTTAACATGAACAAGTGGGCACTTGCTAGAAGAATTCAATTGGCCTCTCTCTTCCCCCCTCTTTGCGGTCTGGCTCTCTCAGCCTCGCAGTGTCACAGGACACGCCAAGCCTTAATGCCTTCCAATCTTACCCCCCAACACACACTGTCGCCTTTCATTTAAAGGCCTTCTGACAGTGATGCCCAGCATCTCTGCTCCTCTCTCCTTTCTTCTTCTTTCACCATCTCTCTGTCTCTGGTGTTCCCACACAAGTTATCTCTCTTTCTGTGTGTTACTTAAACCATCTGCCTGTCTCCATCAATCACTCAAATTACATCTTTGGGTGCATTGGGTCCCTTAATTAGCTGTTGTTCACCGTCTTTCATTAGTCCATGACTTTATGTTTTGCATAATTGTTCCTCTTTCATGTTCTCCTTTCCCCTTCTTGCATTTTATCATATTTTATCTTAGCATTTTCTCTTTTATTAATTTCTTTAATTTCTTTTTAAAGTTAGTTTTATTGCACACTTTCATGCTTTTTCTGGACCCTGCTGTGTGTATCTTTTATGTAAAACATTATGAATTGTCTTTTACAAACTTGCCTTACTTTCCTTCAAGCATCTTTACTTTTCTTCTTGTCTTTCCTCTTTTCTGCTCCTCTCTGTTGCCGAAACTAAATCTAATGCTGCCTATCATTGCAGCCTGTGCCTCCCCTCCCACTGTGTCCTCCTCTCTCTAACAGCTTTCTATCTATTTGTCTCAGTGTCAGTGTTCGGCACCTCACACCGCCACTTTAGATCCACTCCCCATTGTGCTTTCCCAGCCTTCCACGCTGGGTTTTCAATTGGCCAACAAGAGTAAACACCGGTTACTGAGCATCAATCACATCACATACACCGGCAGAGAGCGAACACGAGTCTCCTATTTCCACATCGCTTTTTTTTTTAAACCACCAATTTTACTCAGAATATGGTCACAGCAATCTGAGACCAGACAACACCCCTGGTGGCAGCTTGTGTGTGTGATTACAAGGTGACTATCTCTTAAATGATTCCTATGAGATCGTGTCTCTGCAGGAGCACATAACAGCTAGATGAAAAAAATGAGGAACAAAAAGAAAACACATACATGTAGAAAGTAATTATCACACAGAGCCACAATGTAGTTTTTGAAAATTGAAACTGAATTTGTGTAAAATAACAACAAAATCTTTAAGTAAAGTTTATGTGAAGCAAATGTGTCAAGGAAATGTGTTGTACGTGTTACACAACACCTGTTAACATTATGTTAAATAACAGAGAACTCACAAAAAAGAGAGAAGTCCAACAGGAAAATATTTCAGGGGATTTCAGATATTTATGGGGCCTCTATCCCCACTGCATCGCTGTGTAACTCAGACCACAGAAGTCACCCTCAAAGTTACACTTCATTGTGAAGGTGACTAATGTTGGTAACTTTCAACAATATGTAATACAACAGAAACTGGTTTCATCAAAGGGGAGAAATAATTAACCAAACACATATTTCCTTCTTTTTTTTTTTTTGGTAAGTTTATAAATAAACCTATTAGACCTATCATTACCCTTGGTTTGGCCAACAACTCCAGCCCCCTTATAAAGCTAGATAACCACTTTTTTTTGGCAATACTTGGACAGCCTGCTCAAAAAGTGAAGTAATACAAAGAAAATGTTAAATGTGGCTACAAGGCTGCACACACCTACAAAAGGGGCATTTAATATCTGTGAATGCTTAATGAATGGATTTCATGCAGATCTACAGTGTGACAAGCTGGAGCTCATTGGCAACACCACCTCATTTTCACCTGGTAGTTCTATCAACTTTTACCGGAGCATTGTATATTTTTAATTTTACATGTAAGTAGTTTGGTTAGGTTAAAATTGAGCTCATCACTGTTTCCCCCATGAGGACCATTTGAGCTGGCCTGAGATCTGTCAATCAGTTTCCGTCCCAGTGTCTCAGATCAGAGGAGCTAATTATTATTGTATGACTTTAAAACCTAATTTCATATACTAGGAAGGCTTCCAAAAACCTTGTGTAAAACAAAGGTAACACAACAATAGAAATGGTGGATAAATATACGGAAATTATGTAAAAGATAAAATAAAGGCAACACCATCTAGTCCAAACCGACTAAAAGAACAAACAAACAGAAATATAATGAATGTGCCATTTGAATGAAACTCAGATATCCAAATAACTTAGTTGACATGGTAATAACAGGATGCAAGTGAAAAACAAGTTGTCTCAGTTGTTTGCAGCAATCAAAACAGCACAGAAGCTTCTCTTTTACTCACAAAAGCCCTGGACTGAAGTGCATCGCAGATGCCTTGTTAAAGCACCTAACTGAGGAGTATAGCACAAGGGTTTGCTGTTGTTGAGTCCACTCTTATTTACTCTTCTCACCCTACACTTATCACTACTTCTCTCCCTCAGTCATCCACCAACACACATAAACACACAAATATACATTCTACTTTTGCTGTAATAAGGAATAATTTTTTCATTATTCTTGCTCCTTTAGTCCATTCTGTACCCTTTCATCCCAGTGAATTTGATTTCCCTGTCCAGAGACACACATTAGTGTGTCTTTGTGAGTTTTGTGATGCCTTTGCGGTTTGTACGAGTGTGTCCTCCCTCGAGCTGTAAATCAGTGCAGTGTTAATTGGTAGGAACAACAGCAACACTTTGGCAGTATATAATGTTTTATGTTTGTTTCTTTATTACCATCTTCAGTGTTCATTGCCGTATGCATGTGTGTTTGTGCATTTATGTGCATGCATGTGTTCCGGCTTGTGTGTGTATATGCACTGCATTATGATCGTAATGAGACACCGTAGATGAGAGGGGACTGGAAAAGCGCAGAGGAACGTGAGCATGATAAGCTTCTTAACGATGATCACTCAGTGTGTGAAAGTGTGGCTGTGTGTATGCATGCGAGATGTATCGGTGTGTGTATGTGTATCTCTCCTGAGCCTCTCCACTCACAGGCGGGACACAATCAACGCACCTCTCATTTGCAATCAGTAATTAGAATGCTAATTAGCCCCTGGGAGCTAACGGGAACTAGTGTATTACAAGGGCTTGATTAGGACTGCTCTATTCCTATGGGAGAGATTTACACCTGTACGCTATTGGCTCAAACACCTGTCAGTCATGACCTCTTTTCTTGTTTGGGTGTGATTATGACTAAATTTCAAATGACATACATGAATAGTAGCTACTTACTAAAAAATATTTGAGTATAAAACTGCTCAAAGTAGTAAAAAAATACCCCTAAACATTCAAAGTTAGAAGTTAAAAGGAACAGGACATCAATATGAAAATCAATCTGAAGAGACCTTTACATCTCTTAGCAGAAGGCAACTTGGATTCAAGTCTGGGGGGAGTGCTAGCCTAGTGGTTACAGAGGTGGGCTTTGGACCGGGCACCATGGGTGCAAGTCCCAGGTGTGGCACTAAGGTTAAACTTCTGTGGGCCCTTGAGCAAGGTCCTTAACCCCACCAACTGCCCCCAGGGGCCGAGACATGGCAGCCAAGTGGCAACTGGCAAAAAAAATGAAGCCTCTTCCTAATGATCAAATATTGCAGTTCACCACTCATCCAGAAATAAGCATGATTACAGCCTGCAGGCTTTGCTCCTGGGAAGGCCTCAGCCATTAGCAGAGTAGCATGACCACAGTATTTACTTGGTTAACAGCGAGTCCGAGTGTATTTTACTTTAACCCCCCTAACTTTGTTAACTTCTGTTAACTTTAGGTTTCCTTGGGAAGCATTTAACTCAGAGTACATTGGCTGTCAATCATTTTCCCCGACACTCACATTTGCCCATTTTTGTATTTTCCGGGAGTGATGACACACGCAACACGGCTAATATGGAGATGGTTGGAACCGCCCAATGAGATTTACTTTTAGCTCTTCAGAAACCAATGGGTAGCTTTCGAAGACATATATATACTATACATATATATATATATATATATATATATATATATATATATATATATATATGTGTGTGTGTGTACAGTATATATATATCTATGATGGCAACCCACCGCTCTCTACTTAATCTGACCGAATTTCCCAAATTGGACTGAGATTGTACACAAACAAAAGAAAACAACAGCTAAATTCATGATCTGTTTATGTTTGTGATTCTTAAACTCAGTACTCAGAGTATTCCGCACTGTCTTGCTATCGACAGTAATGTGGTAATTGTATGGCTCTGCTGCTTGTTTAGAAAAAGTGATTGCAGTGCGGATGACACCTGGTCGTGTATCGTCACCATCCCTGAGCCCTGTGAGCTACTCCAGAGCTCATGAAGCTAGCCGTAACTAGCTGATTCTTCATCAATATTACACAGTAGCCTGCACCCCAAGCTCTGCATGCACCCTGTGGGAGCATCTTCGAGTGTTAGCCATCACAGCTTGAGTTCAATAGCAGGGTGTGATCTTTAGAGGATCATATCTTATCTACTGTATAGTAAATGGAAATGATCAAAGCTCCACAGTTATTACAGTCTGTTCCATTTTTTTTTTTTATGAATTTTAGTTATATGAATGGCATCAATGTGACTTCTGAGAGCAAAGTTGTTGTATTTATACCAAAAATGACACTACAAGATCAACTATGGATCTGCTCAGATGGCCGTGGTGCCGATGTTCCAGTACTCTGTTCACCCTATTAAAGCACTATGCACCATAAAAGAAAGTTAATTTAAGGATCTCATGATAAATACTGTAGTGACAACTGAATTTGATAACACATGAAATTAGACTTATTTTTATGACGAGTAAATCTTCAAGATGGTATTTTACCAATTAGGACTTGGGAACTTTCCATTCTTTTCTTTTACCTGCGTCTCTCTTGTCTTATCTTTAGCTCCACTCTCTGCCTCTTCATCCACTAACCAGAGAATCAATCACATTGTTGTCTGTGCTGTTTAGATTGTGCGGCCATTCTGCTAACCACTGACTGCTCAGGCCCATTTTCTTGTCTCATTTAACATAAGAGTGAGTTGATAACAGCCAGCAGGTCATTATACCAGCTCTGGATTGTGTTTCTTTCTACTCCCAACAGTCTAATCTAAGCAGGATGACACAAATAGTGATGGAATAGCCCAATGCTTTTGCAACTATTCTATCCAGAAGCTGAATGTGAGACTCTTTCAGACATGCATATGCTTTCACTAACCTGACAGCATAGTTCAATGCTTTTCTTTCCATGTATTGATTTGTTTTTGTGTTTTTCTCAAATTTTGGTCCACTCTTACTTACTTTTCTGCAGTTGACTGAGGTTTCCATGCACGTGTTTATGCACATGTACACTTCTCTCAAGGTCACAAAAGCCTTTCAAACAGGCTGAAGCCTGAACTTTGACTGGGTCAGTAAAACACGTTGATTTTTTTTTTTAGGTTTTTGATAATCTGTTGTAGCTTTGCTGCTGTGTTTGGATCACTGCCCTGTTGCATGACCGGATTTTGATCATATTTTAGCTGTCAGACAGATTGCCTCATGTCTGACTCCAGGATACTTTGGTATACAGAAGGGGCCCATGGTCAGCTCGCTGATTGCAATGTGGCCAAGTGGCTGTAAGACAATCCCAATTCATCATGCCTCCACCAACATACTTGACAGGGATAGCCCTGTGACTAAGTAGCCAGGGCGCATGATCAATTGGAGTCACAGTGACACGACCCACTGCCACATGCTTGTAAGGTCTTTTTCTAATTTCACCATGATAAAGTTTAATATTTAGCATTCTAACTGAGCTCTGTAGAGTCTGAGATGAAAATCTTTGTTGTTTTTTGAACAGTGCATGACATTAACACACACCTGTATGTTTCAGACCAGCTCACTGGCAAAACTACTTTTATAGAGACTTTCGCACAGAGAATGACCAAATATTCAAAGTACATTTAATTAGTAGCAACTTCATGCTGCTTATCTTCATAGTGCCAATGAAAAGAGCAAGAGTGGATTTAGTTTTAATTCACACATTTCATCAGGATTTTGGTTTAGTTTGTGTTAAATAAAGAGTGACAATGTAATGTTTTATGCATTGGGTTGTACTTAGCTAAGTTTAAGAATTGGTAAAACAAAAAAACTGATGGTATTTTTTTCATTATCCAAATAAAACCTAAGGATAAAATATGATGTACTTTATCTAAAAAATAAATGTATTTTGACCTTGCACCATCTTTATGTCTTTCACCTAGTTTCCATTCACAAGTTATGAAAAGGCTGGCATATCTCCACACACACACACACAAAAAAAAGGAGATTTACCTTGTTGAAGGCAAAAGAACGCAAATTTATCTGAGCAAACTGAGCTGGTGATATGGAAGCACATGACAGTAAACAATAAAACTCAACACTTCTCACTATCTCAAGTGTTTTCTTATATCAGTGTTTTGTTATTCTGCCTCCTATCAAATCTCGTTGATATTCCGGTGTCTTTGTGTACTGAGGGCTCCAGTGACCGTCATCACAGGCTCACACACACACACTGACAGTCTGAAGCGTGACTATCGTATCAGGTCTAATTTTCTCCTCCATTCAGCCAGCAACCTTAGACACTATTAGGATATACACACACACATGCGCACAGCACAGCACACATTGTCACACTTCCTCACATGTATGAAGACAAGCATGCATACACATGTAGACACACACACACACATCACAAATGTGTGACTCTCCTTCTGCTGTAAGACAGATGTAAGTGGGGTGTCATTGTAGGGTGAACAGACAGAGTGCTGGGTGATGAAGAGCGGTGTTACAACCTTGTGTGTGAGTGTGTGTGCTTCAGCTTGGTTCTTCTTTGTACCTTCAGGCTGTACTAACTGCACCATGAACCCACCATACATTACAAGCTGCTAATAACACCCCCCACACACACACTTAGAGCTCAGCTAAGCACCTGCACTACTGCTCAACACACACTCACCCACACTTATCCAGATACATTGCCAGGCTATTCATTATTTGCATCGGGACTCTTCAATATTTCAGCAGACCCTTCTAATCCCATTACTGTGACTCTCAAAAGTCTGTGTGCTTACATGTCTGTGTGTTTATGTGTGTGTGTGCATATTAGCAAGCTATACGGGCAATATTGGAGAGCACAGCAGCGGTCTGCTTGAAATAGTGAGAAAGGAAATCAATCTTGGCAGAGGTAAAGAGAAAATGAGAGGATAAAGACAGAGGTGATAAAAGGCTGCAGGCAGGAGAAGAAGGAAGAGGAGAGAAAGGAGAGCAGAAAGGCAAAGAAAGAAAAAACAAAGAGATAGATTGGGGTCTTTACGATGGGCATCTTTTGAGGATGAGAGTGGGTGGGAACTCCTATTGAATGGTACAAACTGCCTGCCAGTGTGTTTGTGTGTGTGTTTGCATCCTTGTGAGAGCCGGTCCTGTATGGCCACAGCTGGGGAATAGCTGGGAAGTCAACCTAGCAACCAAACAACAGTCCACCCAGGTTTGCATAAAACACCGGAATGTGGATTTTTATTCCTAAAACAATTAAGTCAGTAAAATGTGAGGTGCAGAACATGATCTGCAGAATTTTTAGATGCATTTAAAGTTAAAAAAAAAAAGAAAATAAAAAAGAGTGGATCTATCCTGTAATAGTGACTGGGAACATAGTGAATTTGGTTTCTAGTGATGGGAAATCTAATTCTATTCAAATATACTCCTCTTTCAGCTTGGCTTCTATAAAAGAGTCGGCTTTTCAGCTCCCTAATGGCTCTTTATTTAGTATCAGTTAGTTCCCATTTAGCCTAATTTAGCAATTATGAAGGGTTTGTAAGTTGGAAAGCAATTGCTTTTTTCATAAAGTGTGTGACTAGTTCTTAAAAAAGGGTCAAACATCTGTGTCTGCTTCAGAGGAAGACAAAACACATGAGGAAAGATGGAAGGAAAGAATAAAAAAAGAAACTCAAATGTGAGTGTGTATGTGAAGCCACCTCTGCCCACCTTTTCCAACCTCCTGTTACATATTTAATATGCTGCCAAGACTGCATATAGACCCCTCATTATCTAAAGAAGGACACACACACACACACGCCCACACGCAGATACACATGCACCGTGTTTCACGTTTGGGTCGTAAGAGGAAATGTCACCTTGGTCTCACCAGACGACAAGCGATCAGTAAAAACCTCTGACATGACTACAGCTACCCCGAGGAATTAGAACCACGGTGTGTGAATGTGTGTGTGTGTGTGTGTGTAAGGGAGAGAATGAGAGCAAACTGACTGAAAGAAGAAAAAACAGTCAAAGTCAAGAAGTTGAACTAAGTAGAAATGTGTGAAGGAAAAATTAAACGTCTGAGAGAAGAGGCCTCAGATTTTTGTGATCCAGTAACTACAAAGACACTCTAGTTAAAGACGTGAACTTAACATGTGAATGAAATGTGTGTGTGTGCGTCAGCTCAGAGCTATTATCATAAGAGGTGAGTGTGAGGCTAGCCGATTTGTCATTCAGCAGCGGCTGACTATAACACTCTGTAACCCTGCTCCGCTGAATGGCCTGGGACTGTTTTAACAGGCAGCCACACAAGTCGAGGCCATTTCTCATGGTGACTTCATAAAAGTCTGAACCCCCTCAACCCCCACTTTACCCCGAAACTCCCCGCTCGCCCTTTCCAGCAGTCCCATCCTTTCCATCACTTGACTTCACAGTTCCTCTGCTCCCATGAACTGAACATCAGGTGTTTTCAGGTTGTTTTGGGATGAATATGAGTATGTGTGTGTGTGTGTGTGTGCGTGTGTGTTAAAGAAAGACACTTGACTTACCTGAATGGAGGAGATGAAGTAGGCGAGGACAGGAAGCACAGGTAATCAAAGAAGAATGTGGAAACAGATGACATAGATGTCATTTCACTTTGAATTATTCCTCAGAACCGAGGGATCTGAGGATAATGTTGCTTTGCTCCTGTTTGGATTTTACTTTATGTTTCTTGTTTTTGTGTGTATTGATAATGATGCAATACCTACTGTGTCATTTCTGATCAGGATGACATACCGTTAAAGTCCGATAGAGTTCAGATGATCACATATGTTTGGTGAACTTTAGTAGGTACAGTGCAACTTAGACCTCATCCCCAATCTCTGTTTGATCTGGTTAAGCTGGTAAAAATAATAGGTGGGTTGATTAAAAAGGCCTCTTTTTTTACCATTTTATAAAAAATCAGCCAGTGCCTGAGCAAATTAAGCCAATAAATAGTCAGCGACATATGCAGGCAGTACATTAATGGAAACAAACAGTAAAAGAAGAGTAAAATCCATGGCACTGCCTTCTGTGTTGATCAAATTTATCAAAAGATAATGAGCAGTATAGCTTTTAGAAGAATATCACAACTTTGTGGGAGAAGAATAAAGCCTTGTTTCTTTTTCAAAGGCAAAAACACATGATTTGTAGTTGGTTAGATATGATACTTTTAGAGAGAAAAAAATAACTGTTAGCAAAACCGTCAATAGCAAACCTTCAATCAGCTGCAGCAAGAAGGAATGGAAAAAGAAACCTGCATGGCTAAAATAATAAAAACTGTAGTATTGATGACCTCCCATGTAAACAGTTTTATTTTATTCAGGTGGGGGAAAAAAAAAAGAAAATTGCTCAAAAACTGAAACCACCATCTGCAGCTCAAGTGAATAAAGATTAATCTGAAAAACCCATAATGGTGGACCTATGCTTAAAACTAGGGGTGAAACAAAGTCATCCAATGTGCACAAGACAGACAACACGCTGACCTTTGCAGCAGTGAGAAACAAGACAAATGCACAGCGTAAACGATATAACTATGTACTGACTGAGCTGACTTGTGAAAGCGGTGTGTGAAAAACAGTACAACACATGTGCCGGTTAAACAGACGAGCCCACCACTGGCTAACAGCTCCTTGTAGACCAATAAAAAACAAATGCTAGATGGAGCTATATAAAGTAAAAAAGGAAAAAGAACAGCCAACCACTCTTCAGGCATATTGTGTCTTGAGGTAGGACTGAGAAGCAAGAGCAGAAAGAGAGAGAGAGAAAAAAAGATGCTCATTAGCAGATAATAAGGAGGTGAGGGTGTGCTATCAGGTGTAATGCATGATGATGGAAATAGCCCAGTATGCCCACTGTGCTGCTGCTTCTCCATGTGGAGGATGAAGCCTTGTTGTGGTTTGAGCAGCGGAGGCCACCTTCAGCTAACAGCTCCTGGTAGACCAATAAATTTACCTTCATAAACAGGAGAGACTGGGATAGACGGGCAGAGGAAGGAGGTGGAGGAGTGTAAAGATGGAGGAGGGAGAGACAGAGGGAGGGGGGGTGAAAAGAGGTGAGGACAAAGGGAAAGGAGGAAAGGGAGGAGGAATGTGAGAATGAAGGAAAGGTGGAAGAGAGATGAAGAATAAGCATGCAACAAAGAAACCTGTCACATTCTTTCATTCTCTCTGATTCTTTGCCTCCTCGTCTCCACGTCTCACTTCCTCCAGTCTTTCCTCTTTTTATCATTTATCTCCTCTTTTTTCTTGTATTTATTGTCTCTCTTTTTCCCATTTCCACTACTTTTTTAACTTGCCCCCTTGTTTTAGATGCTTCCTTCCTCTTCCCATTTCCTCTCCATTTATCCCATCTTCTATTACTTCTCTTTCCTTTCCTACATTTCCATTCCTCACAATCATTGAATTCTCTTTTTTTTTTCTACTTTAACTTCTTATTTTGCCTCCCATAAGATCCTGCTTACAGATTGAAACCTTCAAAATACCTGAAGGTGAAAATGTTCGTGACTAGGCTGGTTTGATCATTAGCAGCGGCTCTACGACTCATTGGAGTGACAGGCCTCGGAGGGGTAACCCACGGCAACCCTGCTAAACCCTACTCAAGAGGCTTCTTCTTCTCAGCCAATCACTTCCCCAGATGGCGGCGGGTCATCCAGGAAGTAGGAAGTAGGGGTCGACCAATGAAAAAGCAGGGCTGGCCTCTCCTGCTGACCCGTGACACCTTCCTCCCACAAAAACAGACCCAACCTGTCCGTGTGTGTGTGCTCTTGTCGGTGTGTTCATGTGTGTGTGTGGGGAAGAGGAAGGAATGAGAACAGACGGGTGTCCAGCCGCCCATCCCCAGCCAGACAAAAAGAGACCTTCATCATCATTGTTTAGGGCTTGGACACACACATACACACCCAACCACACACCCATACACACACACACACTAAAGGACCGTCTGCATGTTTTAGTGGCCAAATGTGCATTTAACCTTCTCAGCTTCACTTTATGACAAAGAAAAACAACACAGAGACGGATAAACAGACGCGAGAGACGCAGCACATGATGGCAAATTATTTGCTATCAAAATCTTAATTATCTGATCCTAAAAAAAAAAAAAAAGAAAAAACAACTGGAAAATGAGATAAAAAAAAAGATGAACGGAAACTTTATCAGATGCCACAATTGTTGCATCACCTTTCCCAAACAGCTTCCAACTCCTCTCTCCTTCCTCCAGTCATCATCAAACACCTGAGACCTACCAAAGTAAAGATGACTCTTGTGGAGAAGAAATTGCATTCATATCTCAAAGTCCCACAATGTGAAATGGTCTTTCCCTGACAATCTAACCTGTTTGGCTTTACGTTTGACTTTGCAAACAGTGTGTGAGTCTGTGTGGGTGTGTGTGTGTGTGTGTGAAGTTTTTGGTGGGCTCTGTGCATGTGTTTTGAAAGCAGCTGGAAACTTCACAGAGACGTGAGTCTCCAACTAAGGCAGTTATCCACTATTAGTTTTACTGTTAAGGCCATCAGAGTCTTCCTCTCTCTTTCTCTCACACACACACACACATGTGTGCACACACACAGACATGCACAGACATAATAGAGTAACAACACTGTCTCTGATCTAAGTTTACATTTGTCATTTCTAGCATCTGCTACCACATATTACCCACCGACTTTCTTCAGCGATACTTCTCTTTCTGCTAATACTATTTTCCAAGTTTTTCAAACCCAACTTTTTTGTGAGTTAAAGGAACTCCTCTTGTATCATATAAGTGAAGAATATCGGACTTGATTTTACATCCCAGCTGTAGACTCTGAGGCCATAATAAGATATTAAACCAAGCTTTATGTCAAATTAGTCCTTTCTATTACCTTTAAAAAGCTTATTTCTTATTCAAGAAAACTGAATTGGCCGATGTCGTTTCAGGTTAATAGCACAAGGAACGAAGCCAAAACTCTGGTTATGTGCAATCTGAGATATAACATCTTCTTTAACTGACCTAAGCAGGCTTTTGAACCCACGTATCCATCTGTGCTCCAAATGATTTGCCAGCCCAGGGGAATCTTTACCGCATCTATCCCCTTCTCTCCTTGGCTTTTTTCCTCTTTTGCGTCATCCTTCATTCCTTCTTTTACTTCTTTCCCTCATCTGTCCTCTGGACCCAGAATGCTTTGAGTCTCTTCCCTGCTGGCTTTGAACTAAGATCAGAGGAAGCGTTTTGGCTCATGCATGCCGTGCTGCCGCTCGTTCAGGTGCAAGAGATCGTCTGCTGTTTTGATTGTGAGTGTCTCCCGTAGATACTGAGATGTATTTCTGCATGTGTGTCTCAGACACACACACACACAATCTGACAGGGATAGATTGAATAATCACAGTTTCTAACCAATCTGACCCCAATGGGACTGCTAAGAACATCCCAGGATGGTGTGAAAAGGGTAAAAATAAAAAAACACAGTTTTAAAACCAGGGTCAGGCAATTTTTATGGAACGAGGTGAATGTTATTTAATAAATGTTATAGGTTGCTTTTTATTATTATTATTATTATTATCATTTGTGAATTGTTTTGGGTTATGTGATTTTATTGTAATCTTTCAATTGTTTTGACACCAAGGAACATGCTGGAAATAAGTTTTATATTTTTGCATGTTATCCTTTGGACTGCCTTTCCTGTGTTACAAGAAATCAATCAATCAGTCAATCAATCAATCGATAAGTGAAAGATGCAAAAGCCTCCATAGAATACAGGGGTGCATCAGTGTCCTTGGCGTGAGAGACCTACATTCGTGTGAAAGTACCACTGAGGCAGGGGTGATTATTGGACTTTGAGACCATCAGGATGTTTCATGAGAAGTTAGCGGTCTTAGCAGGACAATGCCAGAACTTGCATGATTTAGAACAACATGGCTTCATAGGTGCACACTGTGTGCTGTCTGTCCTGTCTGCAGTACTGATCTGCCTCCAACTGAAAACCTACAGAGCATCGTGAAAAGAAGACTCAGACAACAGTAGCTACAGCCCGCCGAGCAGCTGAAATCTTGTATTCAGCAAGAATGGACTCAACATTCCTCCGAAAAACGACAACTAGAAGGCCTGGTTAAAGATGTGCTATCAAAAGGAAGTGTTTTTTTTTTTAAATCATTTCTAAATACAATGCAGTTGCATGGTCAGTACACTGAAAATATTTCCTTTGTAATTCTGTTTCTTGATTAACAGCTCAGATTTTTCCCGACTTTTCTGAAAGAGAATTGCATAGATTTGCATGTGTTTAACATGAAAAATAAACCAGATAAAAGTCCTCTAAAAGGCAGTTTGTTGTTGCTGTAAGTGTGCTCTGTATGGGTTAAGACATATTAAAAAGGCAGGAGAAAAAAAAACAAAAAACAGGTAGGCGGAGAACAGTCTTAACTGCTGACTTTTACACCTGTCAGGACCAAGTCAACTGTGTTTATACAATATTTAGAACTGACACACAGTCACACAGACACACACCAACACAAAGAAACAGGCACCCATTGCAAACAAGCAGTTCAACAAACTAGCTGCAATTTTGTGTAAATTTTTCCATAAAGAAAAACACACATACAAACGCACGCACACACACTCAGCTCTGTGTATATTGTGCAGCTATCATATAGTTGCTGTCAAAGCCAGTGCCAATTATGACCATTAGGAGTCCCATCATGTCACTAGCTGTCCCTGTGCTACCACCCCCTGCATCTCCCTCCACTTCTCACTCAGAGACCAGACCCTATAATCTAACCTCACTTTGCTACCATCACACATATACACACACACACACAAACAGATAGTTATATGTGTGCTTTTCTATCTCATTCTTCTTTCTTTTCCATGTAGACGGAGTCAAATGGATCTTTGAGCGCCAATGAAGAGAAGGATTTTTTTTTTCTCGTGAAAACATACCCAGTTATGAAGTCGTTAAACATAAATAAAAAGAAAAAAAAACTCAGCTCTTTTGGTCTGGTTTTTAATTTCACTCTACAGTAAAAAGATTATTAAGTTTGACAAATTCCCAGACAAAGCGCTGCCTGCTGAGTTTGCCACATTTCTTTCCTTGTTCAGCTCCTGCTTTCCTGCCACCTCCTGCAGTTGACAGCAGCACAAGTACCTGAGTCATGTTTCCATTTTGTGCACTGGACTGAAACGGAAGTGGTTATAAAAGTATGGAGTGCAAAGAGAGACGTGCACAAAGTTTCACACTCACACTGTCTGCAAGTGCATGTGCTATAAGTTGGGACCTGTCATTGAGAGAAATATACACATTTCCTGTCAGTCACAGGGCTTGTGTTTAGACAGAAGCAGACTTGTGTGTGTGTGTGCAGGAAGCCATTAGCCCAGTAGCCAGGGGCAAGACAGTAGTTAAGCCACCTGTTTCAGTTAACAGGTACCTCTTAGTTTATGAGTCTAAACAGTCTGTTTCCTATAGAGAGAGGTTGTGTGTGTCGATAACTTCACTTCTGAAGACTTTCTTTCGTGGCATGTGTGTGTTATCATGCATGTTTTATAATGTTTAGTTACCACACATAATATTTGAATTATCAACAGAAGTATGCAAAAGTCATGGATTTTGCATCAGGCTTTAATGAACATAGATGGATCACTGAAAGTCCAGATAAATCTCACAAATCTAGTCTCAGCTGGATTTTTCCTATTTCATATAACATCATTCTACACTACTGTTCTTTTTTTATGTGGTATTTCTTAATTCATCCATCACTTATTCAGATTCCTCGTGCATCTTAAGGACACACTACGCATACCATCGTTTTACTAACAACGCTTTGGGGAAAATACTAGATTACCTCTGCTGAACTCTCTTATTTTTTATTTTTTAGTGATAAAAATAAAGAAATGGGAACAACATATTTTTGTGACAGGTTGCTTAGTAACAAAGTGCCTAGAAAAATCAATTAAAACTTAGTTCTTTACCAAAGAGTGTTTTGTTTAAACTCCTCTTTATGCTGGAGTGATGCTGATGTCAGTGTTAAGTGGCTTAACAAAGAAACAACAAAAAACATTATTTAAAATGGTCTGGTTCACCTTCTGGACTAAAAATCAGTGAAAAAGCAGGCCAAAAAAACTTGAAAGACCCTCAGAAATATGGAGAATATAAAGCTACTTTGAGCCATAATCAGAAAGTCTGGCAGCTTGGATGCAAAATCTTAAGAAATAAGGTGCAGCAGAGGACTTTTGCACAGGACTGTTTACAAAAAATGCTTAACATAAAGGCTTGAAAATTACTGGAGTTAAAACAGAATACAGAAGAATGAACTTGACTTTGATACTGAAGGTTAAAAGTCAGAACTGAGTGGAGAGGATCACAAGTTTGGCACAACACAAGTGAAGTGTTGCCCTCTCTCTGACAAAACACACATAAAAACTTTTTTGTCTGCTTTCCTGAACGTCTAGCTGAGCACGGCAGTGTTGGTGAAGCTGGCAGAGTCACCAGCACGTTGCTGCTGCTGACAGTGCCAGGAACCAACACTTCTCTGCTCTTTCAAGTGTTTCAACAACCAGAACTGAACCTGCACCAGGGTCACCGCAAGATTAAATTGGGGGCCTGAACTATTTTGGTAATTTGTTTGCAATATTTTACACCAGCTTTTCGGTTAATCAAGCTTTAGTGTAACAAAGAGTAAAAGAAAAAAAGAAGAAAAGCAGAAGAAGAGAGAAAAGGTTTAAGTGCCACAGCAAGTGGTAATAGCTCTAACACACGCACACACATACAGGTGCAGCACCCTGTCGTGTCCCAGTGTGTGTCATTAGGACTATCAGGGCCACTCTAGAAGGATTAGTGGACTGTTAGAAGCACAAGGCTTCACACACACACACACACACACACAAAGTGACAGATCACTACTGAGTTGTCTACACACTGCTGGACACCAAATCCCTGCTCATAGATGTGTGTGAAAGAGAGAGGGAGCACGTGCCAGCATCTTGTGTATCATGCTGTGAGTACTGAGCAAAGATATCAGTGTACCGCTGAGCCCCTAACAGAGCTAATCCATCACACACAAACACACACAGATGCTGAGACACAGACACATGCAGGATAAAAACAGACATTTCACCCAACCTGAAGCAGGAAATTTCTTAATTATTTTTCCCATATTTCCAAACTCTTTATTAGAAATCTGTATTTCTCCCAGAGTATTTTTTTTAAAAGTAGTTTTCCTTTAGTAAAAAAGTAAATTGGTAGAAAAAGAATGGAAAAGAATAAACAAAGTGATTCTCTTGACTTTCCAAGGATGCTCCGACAGGGAAAGATCACAGATGTACTTTCTTTTTGCTCTACTGCGGTGTGGGAGGGCATCACTACCACTTTAGGAAGGACAAAAAGAAAGACAGAATGAAGAGAAATGAAGGGAAATACAAAAAATGGGAAGAGGAGAAGGGCTAGCGGGATGATGCAGACATGATGGAGCTGGGTGTAAATGCAGCAGAAGCAGCTAACACAAAAGGAGCTGATGTGTTTGGCTCTTTTAGAGGCTGGTGTTTTTGTTTGTGTGTGTGTGTGTGTGTGTGTGTATGTGTGTGTGTGGGAGGAACTGCCCCTCTTTCAGGGGTAGTTTGGGGCGGGGTGGAGGGTCGGTGGCATTAAGCTCCCTTATAGCAAGCTGAGCGCAACCACAGAGCCAAGGGGATGGTCATTTCGCTGTTCTCACTGAGGGGGAAAAAAGGAAGAGAAAAAGAAGAGGTTGAGGTGGGGGTCTCTTGCTGGGGACAATTTCCACCTCTTCTCTTTTTTTCCCCCTGACCATTCTTCTGCTCCTCCAGCAGCTTTTCTTCAGGGTTAAGACAGCCTGCAGCTGAGGGTGGGACAGGGTAGAGGGAAACGCTTTAAGGCCAAACTAAACCTCTGCAACCCCGAAGGATTTAGTTATTATAAAGAACTGTGGGATCACGTCAGCTCTGACTGTGGAAATGGGACTGAGAGACAGGAAGATGAGGAGGACTTTGTACATTTAGACATTTTCCTTTTCTGATTTTGTGATATGAGCCATGAGAGAGCTGTAGGATACATTGGATGATGAATAAACCTGCTGTGTGTGTAAAAACTCACTTATGTTAACAGAAATGTGAAATTTTGCAATTGTTTCTTCCCGTTGATCGATCATGCTAATGTCATGGAATGTACATGCGTGGGCAAAGAGGAAAGTGAAAGAAAGATGGACGCAGCAACAGTGAAAGAAAAGGAGAGGAAAGGATGAAAGCTGTCTCCACTTTAAAGTGGATTAGGGGCACACAGTGCTGAAACAATGGGAGGTGAAAAATCAAATTAGGCCTCCCGAAACATCAAACGAAGGAGGCCAGGAATAGCTAAGCTTCCTCAGTCGCTAATCTGTTGACTCAATGTGAACGATACACGCCGCTATTCACCAGTGAAGACAAGCTGTTCTGCTTCTCTTCGCCTCTGTGTGCTGTGTTTGACTTCTTTTCTCATCTGCGCCCTTTTTTCCGCTCTTTGCTCCAGCCTCATCCTGCTCTGCCTTTGACTCTCCGGCTTCAAAGGCCTCGGCACTCAGGTGCAGCTGAAGTCGGGCTTACAAAATGTCGACTGCCCGAAATGTAGCCGTGCGGTTACAGCAAAAGAAAACACCCTCATTGAAGCGTCCAGCATGGTGTCTGGTTTGTTCCTCCCTGCTGTCACCTGGGCTTTACAACTTTGCTCATTGTACATATTCCATGTTTATATTCTCGTCTCAGTCTTCTGGTGGTCTTTCATCTCCTCCTGTCAGTTGCGCTAACAGTGATCTGACTTCAGAGGAGGAAAAGATACATAGAAACATCCACAACCATATACAGGTCCGAGTTATGTGGGCTGCACACAACTTAAAACCAGGAAACAAAGGAAGATAATGATGTTCTGACATCAATCTATAGCTCTGTGTGTGGTAGAGTGAAATCCCTTCACCTATAACTGTCCATCTCTTCCTTCCTCTCTTCACCCTCATATAAATTCAACAATTATAATTAGATTTTCCAACTCGGAAGCATTCATAAAACTATCTTGTGTTGCCATCCAGCATCAAAAACCTTTGCTGGACCCTCATGGTCCATGCCTGGATGTCTGTGGCCCCCAGACTTCCCTCACAAAATGACTTTCTCTCCCTCCACCCCTCCCACAGTTCCCAGTAAAGAAGAATGCCCCAGCAGCGATGCATGTTCCATTGTTCACGCTCTGCCTCCAATTTGCTCTCCACATTCTGCGGCCTCGGCCGAGACGTTACGCCGGCTTAAGGGACAAATCGCACACACAAAAAGGGAGAGAAAGAGAGAAAGACAGAGCTGAAGGGGTGGGGGGGAGGAAAAGATAGGGGGAGAGGAGAGGAGAGGGAGAGGGGAGGGAGTGAAAGGGCTCTTCACAGCAATGCAATTATAGTCCGCATTTGAAACCGGTGGGGTTTTGTGGCTGCCTCGCTTGCTCATTCTCTCGCCATCACCCTCTGTACTTTAGCGGTGAGGCTAATAGCCATAGCCGCGGCAATTTCTACGGTACATGACATTAACATGGTAGCGTGTCGCCAACAAAGGGAGGCATTCAAAGGGACTTAAAAAAGAGCAGCGGTTTCGCCTGGTTAAGTAGGCCTCAACCTGCCAAGACTGCAAGACAGACGGACAGCTAGTGTGTTTATTACCCAAGCCACCTAGGGAGCGAGAGCAGAGGAAGATAGTCAGCCGGCAACAAGCAGTGACATCCTACTTTTTGCTATGTGTCCATGCTTTTTCCCTCTAAGCTCTGTTACAAGCGACTACTTTAAATATGCACAGCTGAAAAGTGCAAAAGAGTCACATGAGAGGATGAAACCTTACCTCAGATATCCAAGAAGAATGTAGACACTTAAAATGATGCCGTAAAACAACATGACACAGGCAAAGGATTGGGTTTCATTTTACATACAAGTAAAATTCAACACATATAACTGGGGACCACCAACTAGGACAGCTGCCCGCTCTGGTAGTGTTTGCATGAGCAGAAAGACAATACATGTTATGGAAGAGTCAGAGACTGTGCATGTGTGTGCATGTGTGCATGGGAAACAGGTGGCCAGTTTTATCATTTGCCATACAGTAGCAATGATTTTTTGTCCATATCTGAGTGGTACCCTGACTAATTTGAGAGAGCATGTGTTTGCCTTAGTGCCTGATTCTTCATGGGGCCTTGAGATGAAAATACAATGAGAATATTGTACCACTGCAGGTATAATCCCTCACAGAGGTGACTTAGATGTTCAGCAGAGGCGAGTTTGTTAATGATCTAAACAAATCCAAAGAATGTGTGATGGTGCTGCTGTACTATATTATGTTGAAAAAAAAAAAATGTTACAAAAAGAAGGATGCAGAATATTTTTTTTCACGCAAAAGTTGGAGTAAATGTTTTGCTTTCTTTGAATTTGAGCTTAAAAACGAATAAAAACCAGAAAGTTGCAAGTTTCCACCTGCTCTCTTCTAATATCTCACTACTAAACGGCAGCAGTGGAAGTGAAAAAGTTGTTTTGTTAACTTTTCAGAGCACAAATCCAAAGACCTATTAAAATACTACCATAGTTAGTCTGTAGTCAAACTATTTATCTTAGAAACACACTTTTTGAGAAGGATGCATGAGGTGAAAATGGGGGCAGAGGAGCAGAAGGCAGAGTTAGTCAGCGGCTGCGCGTTGGACACAAAAGACTTTTCCAAAAGAGAGACTTTTGGAGGCACAAAGAGAGAAAGAAACGGCGGAGCAAAACGGCTGCCTGGACACAGAAGAGGAGGAGGAGGAGGAAGAAGTGGGGGAGCAGGCTAAAGGCGAGGGTAAACTCCCACATTCCACACACACACACACACACACAACAAGGGAACCCCTGCTCCATTGAAAAGACCATCTGTGGCTTGAAATGGATGAGTGTTGTGAGCGTGTTCAAAAACATTTCTGTTTTAATTCATGTGCCTCCCTGAGTGGGCGGGGCAAAGAGGGGAGGAGGGGAGGGAGGAAGACGTGAAAGGTCCTGCTTCTCCATCCTATCGCTTTCTTTAAAAAAAAAAAAAAAATGGGGGGAGACCGTAAACAAATAAATGAGAGATATGGAGGGAGTGTGTGTGTGGACCCCTATAACGCTGGGCCAGCTACACAAACCAAATTACACGGGGCGAGGTGGACAGACACAGCTATTTTGAAGACAAAACCAGTCTGAAATCTGGCATTAGGGACACATGGAGTGACTAACTGCAACAGACATTTAGGGCCAGCTTAGGAAATTTACCATGTCCCACTTGTTAGGCCAATGACTTTAATGCTGTCTTCAGCGTTTTACTTTCCCTTAAATGACAGATTACATAAAAGTTTACCTGAAGAAATGGTTATTTTGAGTTTCTTTCTCTTATAAATCTATGGTGTTTCATTAACTTAATCAAAATAGTATTTTTCTGATGTTCTTCTAAAGGTTTGAATTTAATCTAATTCATATAAAAGAAACTCATTTGCACTTCCCATATTCTTGTTTTGCATCTTGCTAAATCTCTTTCCATCCTTCTCTTCTCTCTGTTTTTTGTCTCCCTCTCTCCAGATTGAGTGCCTCCAATTCATTTGCAACCCCCTCCATGTCAATTAATTAAGTGCACGCTTTTCTTTGGCCATGCACGGCAATTAGCATGAGATAAATATGCATTAGATGAATTATCTCGTCTTGTCATCTACTCCCTCTATTCCCCCCTGCGCCCCTGTCCCGATGTTAACGCTAATTTGCATCATGAGTATTTTTAAATGCGTGTTAATTAGACTCAGGTATTAGGATTTACCTTGATACGGGACCTCAAGAACGTGTTCAAGTGCTGCTGCCGCCAACGGAAGGCTGACATATTTTAATTAAAGGATATAAATGACTTGGAGGAGGAGCCCTTTTGCATAAGCGTGGAGCAGAAGTAAAGCCTTCGTTTTGTTAATTGTTCTGACAATAAGAGAAACAACAGCAGAAGAAGTTGAGGTTTCAGACCTTCCAAGGATTCTCAGCTCTTTGCTTTAAATAAAAAACTATAAGCACTTTTATACTGGCTCACTTTTACAGCTGAAAAATGTGATCCCTTCCCATAACATGATGCCAATGGCCTTCTCCAAACTTCCTGCAAGATAATCAAATAATGGGCCCAGAAGTCGATTTTCTCTAATAGGCGTAGGGGCAATTCAAACGATAGACTTCATAGCATTACATCACTCACAGAGCACTCTGACAAGCCATTTACTGACAATGAATTACCTCACTGCCCATAAAAACTAAACTAATGTGAAATATCACATATTTTAATCAACTTGGAGGAGGGGAGAAAAGAATTGCTCTTCTCAAATATTTGGACCAAGGCCGAACATTTTGGAGGCAAGCCTTAATTAAATTAACATGGAAGTATATTTGATTTGTGCCCATTAAAAACTGCGGGCTTTATGGTGTAATTCCTAAAAAGTATCAGGAGGGGTTAACGACTCGCAGAAAAGGACGGAGTGGCTTCTTTAATTACATTTGTCCAGTGTTTTATTGTGCAAAACTAAATTCAGGAAAGTGATTCTTCTACAGGTTCTGGGTGCCGCTCGGCCTTAAATCAAAAGCGGAGCTTCAACTAAAGGACGCGTGGTTTCATTTACTGTTTCAGTAAAGCTAAGTGAGGAGAGGAGGAGGATGGATTGGGTGTCTGCACCTCATACATTCTCACACACATAAACTTGGAGTACAGAGTCATTCCAATGCGGACTTACTCTTAAAGAAATCAATTATCTCAAGGAGAAACTGATCACATTTTAGAAAGGTGGCGAACATAAGGGGAGGAATGAGATGTTGTAGGAGTGTTTGAATAAGGCCTCATGAGAAAGGCAGTCGCTATGACTTCCTACATGACCTCAAAAAGTTGTGATTTTCTTTGTCGTCGTTTTGTAATCAGGAATCTACTTTTCATTAGTGCGTCACACTCAACACAAGTTACTTTTTTCCTCTGAAATCAGGTAAAACATCACTGATAACTAAATAAATACTGTAAGCTCATTTTGTTTTTGTGAAAAAAAAGAAAAAAGTGGGAAACGGTATAAGAAAAATGATTTAAACAGGATCGCAGTGCATTTGCTGAGCACTCAGGTTGCAGGTTTACAGCATCTGGGTTTCACTAAAAATCAGTTAGTGCTGCATTTACCTTAACAAGCAATGAAGACTGAAGTTATATGTATACAGGATTTATTGTTTTACCTGTTTTGCACTGAATTTAAGAAAAAAAGTTATTGATATTAGCTTTTTAAATGGAATTATCATCAAAATGCTCCAAATTAAAGACACAAATTTCACTGAATAAGTTCGGACAATTTGTGAGACCAAGCTAAAAAAAAAAAAGGAATTTCATTTGGCATTTTTTGACAATACTTCGTGACTTGTGACTAGTCTATTCTCATGTAGCATTTAAAATCTTATGCAAACTGAAAAAAAAAAAAAAAAAAAAAAAAGAGATTTGTATTTGTCAGTTTTCTGTGGTTGTATCAGGGCTACTGCCAGGATGCACTTATCAAAGAGATCTTTGACCTCCGTTAAATTTATTCTAGTAAACTAAAGCTTGTAACCTTTATTTAAATCACCTTTCTTACAGATAAAGCTTGGAAAATAAATCAACAAACTCATTCTCCTTAGAGCTGCTAAATTCCTGGATGCTTGTTGGATCATGTGGTTTAATCCCAGAGACGTCAAATTAACCATAAAACCTTCCATACAACTGAATGTATTTCATCCATAGGGTTTGCCTTCAAGTGTTTATTTGTTAAGAAAAAAACATGTCAAAATTTGGCAGGGATGAGCCGTCTGAGGTCACAAAATATGACGTAAATAGTTATTCTCTTTAGAAAAAAACCCAGAAAATCCATATTTCCTCACAGTATATCAATTAATGGAGTCTTGAATTTATAAACTTTGCATTACAATATCATGCAGAACATGATGTAATGATCGAATGTATCGACAAGTGCAAGCTAGATGTGTTTGTTGCAACAGTGAAAAAAACAACAAAAAGCACAGAAAAAAAAGTCATCAGTCAATTTGAGCTGATTCATCATGATGTAATTACATATTTTTATAGGGAGCCCTAAAGCTGTTTCTTATGACTCAAATTCGTCACAGACCTTCCATAATGAGTTAACTCAGAGACAGAGTTAAAGACACAACAAAAAGAAATAAAGAGAGACCTTCATGAAGTCTAACAAGAGGGAAAAGACTGTTAACTGCAGGACTGCTTTGCTGAGCCAAGAATTTTCTCATGTAACAAAGCCTGCGATGAAAAAACAAAACAAAAACATAGTGTCAGTGTGTGGGACCTCTTGCTTCTTGACCTCTGGAGTCCTCTGTCCAAGCTGAACTACTCAGGCACAAACTGACAGGACCTCCCACCTTCTTTCTCTCTTTCTGACCTCCTCTGTCCTTCTCTCTATCGTTTGTCCAAGAACCAAACTTCAGTAGGAAAGTTTGTAAAGCTGATTTTCTTCTTTTTTTTATTTTGTTACATTTGTTGTTAAAAGACAACCATTTTTCCTTGACAAGATAATGATTTCTGGGAACAAAATGAGCACGTCTAAGCTGGTGCTATGAAAGCAGGGGGGGGGGGGGGGGGTTCTGTTCTCCCCATTCAGAGAAAGAAGCAGCTTGTCAGCATTATCAGCTTTCCTTCTAAAATCAGAAGCCTCTTCATGACACTGCTGAATGAGCGCCTCGTTTTTTTTTTTTTTTTTACTGATGATTTAAAGTTACAAGCTTTGCTGATAAAGTTAAACTGAATATTCAGAAATCTGTCCCAGAAGTGGAATTTTCATAGAAGAAAAGAATAAAAACGTGGGGAAAGGAAACTGTGTGGACAGCGCAGAGGGGATGGGTCACTGTGTGTGGGGAGGGGGTGTGAAAGGCTGGAAGGGGGGGTGCCTGTTGGAGACTGAATGCCACCACCCAGTAGGCCGTGAAATCAGAAACCTTTGCCAACAAGACAGCCACCCGCACACCAGCCGCCGTTCGGTGTGTGTGTGTGTGTGTGTGTGGAAGGACTCCTCTAGGGAAAGCTCAGTCATGCAAGGTATCACCCAGCTCCTCCCCCTGCTATCTCCTGTCACTCTGTGTCCTCCTTTTCTCCTCCTGCTCTCGGACTTGGTGCCCATCACAGATGTGCATCTCTACTCTGCAGCTCACTTATTTCTTAAGTTTTACTCAGCTTGGGTTTTACATGCAGAGAGAATGGAGTCTTGTACAGTACATTAGGCTTCACACAGAACAGCTTTGGAGTATAAAATGACTTTCTGACTGATGATTCTATTACAAAGATGATGATTTTAAGGTGAACAAAGCTCCTGTGCAAAATGCCTTATCGGCTCACGAAGCACTTAAAAAAAATCATATGCAGCCAAAGACTGGGTTTAATAACTTGTAATTGTGGAAGGAAAACTGACGTTTGAAAACTGATGATGTTTCAGGAAGATTTTTTTGCTAAATACATCACTGAAGCACAAACGACAGAACAAAAGACCTCCGGAGAAAATACCTGACTTCTCATTTTCTCAAAGTAAAACTGTTTTAAACTGAAGTTTATTTCTCTCTCGGAGGAAAAGAGGAGTGAAAATGGCCCCCTCTTCCCGTCTTTTCTTTCTCCTCTAACAAACTGTCCTCCTTTCTTGGTGTCTGAGTTAGCTGGCCTGATTACCATGCTACCGGTGACTTTTCCCCTCTTGTCTCACTCTCACTCTTTCTAAAGGGTACTTAATAAAATTCTGAGTCTGGTCTTCGTGTGTGTGTGTGTGCGTTTGCATGTGTGTGTGTGTGTGAGTGAGAGTGTTTAAATGAAAGAGAGGCTGAGAGAGGCAGAGAAGACTTTTCCCTTGTTTTGTTTCTCTCTCCTTCTCCAAAGAGTACTTAATAAAATCTCAACTTTTGCAAGGCCATGTCACAAAATAGTGCACACACACACAAACATTAGTGGATACATGGAGCTTCATTTCCATCAGAGCGAGGTGTGTAAAGCTTTCACAAACTAGCATCTGGGGGCTGCAGTTCCCTCAGACTTCAATCCACTAAAGTAGAAAGCTTTGCCACAGAGAAACAAGGCAGACATGTATTCAGTGAACATTATTGAAAAATGATGTTGTAGAATTTTTATGAATGATGAGACCTGCTTTTAGGAGATTAAAGAAATATGCTGCAAAATGCTCCATCTTTGTTGATAATACTGTTTTGAAAATATTCCTCCAAGGGCAGAAATTCTAAGAAAGCATTTAAAGGAAATCTGCTTCTCGAACAACATTCAAATATATATCAAATAAATATTTCCATCGCAAAAGTTTCACATCTATTACAAGATTTCACTAGTAACCACATCATCAGTGCCTCTGCAGCAGCTTCTGCATTTAATGCCTCAACATCATGATTTGAAATATAATCAGAGAAACAGCAAATGAGTAAAAACAAACTTATTTCATGAATATTCTACAGCATAAATCTCAAATATAAAAAACAACACATCTTTAGTGTGTGAAGTCTTTAAAAATGAACAATTTTAAGATCGTATCTGATTAAAGTTTGTGTAGAAGGTATTTGATGGACATGTCTCCTATTCTTGGTAAACAAGAGAGAGATGTTTATTCTTTTCCTCTTCATCATTTATGTAGCGAAAGAATTCATCTGGAGCAACCAAACATGGGTTTCCTTCCTGTGGGAAGACTAATGACTTTACTATTAATGAAACTCTTTCTTTCCCAGGATGAGAAATTAATCAAGGATAAAGTGGGAGAAGGAAGATATTAAAAGTTTAAGTGGGGCTAAGTAATTAATTATGCTCTCACAAAGCATTTGATAGATATAAACTCTTCCAAATGCTCATACAGTGTCTCAGCAAGAGTGTCACAAGAGAAAGGACTGTATGTAAAGGGGAGTGAGAAGGGATAGAAAACAGAAAAACAGAAAGAGATGAGAAGGATGGAAGCAGTTTGAGTGATTTATTTCTTTTTTACAAAAAAACTGTGAGAAGAAACAAAGAAATATGAAGCAAAAACAGAAGGGAAAAAGATAGGCCGCTGAAACAAAGTGGAAGACACTAAATAAAAAGCAAAAGAGCGAAAGGAAACAACACGAGGTACAGGAATGTGTGGAAAAATAGAAGGTTGGAAAGAAGAAAAGCTTTTGCTCGTCCTTCCTCTCCGTTTTCCTCCTGACAGCCTCTTCTGCTTGCTTATTCTCCCCTCACTGTTAAATTATTCAGGACCACTTCTGCAGCATGCTTGATTAAGTTTTCATTTCTGCAAATTACCATTCGGAAACGCGCCACGCTACTGAATCACATAACCACTACAAGCGACAAGGCTGTTTACCTGCTGTCATATGCAGAGAAAGGGAAATGTGCAAAGGGAAACAAAAGCAGCATAAATGATTACATTATACCTTAATCATTTCTTTGTATTGTTGTGATCACGGCGTATTGTGAACCTCTTTGTCAACAATGTTAATTCTTTAACATTTGTGCCAGTAAAGCACATTTGAATTGAATTGCAAATTAGAAACTGAAAAAGGGAAAACATGAGTGGAACGGTAGATAAATAGATGAGAAGAGACTGTGTGGAAGAGTTAACGGCTGCTGTTTTAGTCTCTAATCTACTGTACATTCATAGTGATGGACTGTGATTGCACAAGCAGTCAATAGGTCCCATTTGGAAGAACAATGAGAGGAAGACCAAACATTATGCACCCAGTTAAACCCCCATTAGTGTGAATGCACTCTGGTCACTTTTCAGCTGTTTAACATGTTCAACACCTTTATTGCGATAAAAATGAGGATTCCTCTAATATGTTTCTCCAAGCATAATAGGGTGATGCATTTCTATATGCACAGCTTGTTAAATAAAAATGACAAAACTTTAAGTCGCAGAGTTTATGTTTATTATCTGGGCTCGCCACCAATGAGAGGCGAGTGTTCCTAGATGTCTGCTGGATATGTGCATCTGCAAGTCTTTGCATTCAAACTAGGGTGTTGAGATATACCAATATCAACAATAATCGCTATTCTAAAAGAATTAAACATCAATATCAATGTCATTTTGTGAATTCATCTTTTCTGATAGAGTCAAAACAAAATCAACATGTAAATTGTTTTTTTTTTTGTGTAGTTATTTTTATTCTACTTTAACCAGAATTCAATGTATTATTCTTTGTGGGTCTTTTTAAATAGTTTTCTTTTGTTTTGATATGTATTTCTTTTATTTTATTTTTCATTTGCCCAAAATAGATTGTCATTCATTCATTAATTTCTTTCAATTGTTTCCACTGATACCACAACAATGGTACAAGAGAATAAGTTGTGCATGTCTTTTGTCTTTGTGTCATGATCATGATGATACTGTAGATTTCATGCTAAGAAAGCAGGGGGCCCAAGTCCAGTCCTTGAGAGCTACCATTCTGCACATTTTGGTTACATCCCTTCTCCAACACACCTGAATCCTTGCAGAGTTGAATGACATGCATGAGGGAAGCAGCCATTTGATTCATGTGTGTGGTAGAGGGTATGTCCTAAAAATGGCAGGATAGTAGCTCTCGAGGACCGGACTTGGGCACCCCTGCTGAATAGGATCAGAGGAAAACTCCAGCTGATTACCTTGTCTGAAAGTTTCTTTTCATGTCTTTGCAGAACAGGTGGTCTAAATGCAGGCAGGAGTCTGAACAATTGTCACTTTGGATCAGCGCCCTGCGGTACATCCTGCGTGCAGCCCCATCATGACTATGATCAGCATGTAGAAGGGTTCCTCCAGGGCAATGCAAGCAGCAGTTATAGGGAAATGATGGTGGTTAAGATGAAGAACATGCATGTTAAGACCTTGGAGAGGCAGCGGGAGGTGTGTGAATGATCTGTGTGTGTGTGTCTGCAGATGTACTGGACAGTGGGAACTGCATCTACATTGTTGTTTCTGGAAACATGGTATGATTACTGAAGGGCAAGGTCCTAGGAGGGGTGAGGACTACAGCTGTGCGTAATGCACATACCTGTGTGTGTGTGTGCGCATTTCTGTGTGTATAGTTGTCTCTAAGGCCCACTAAGGCAGCAGGTATCCAGTTCTTGTGAATCAGCCAAACAAATTCCAGAGAAAACCTGGACTGGATCCTCGCGACAATGACAATGCAATTATTAAACACACACTAACGCTAACCCACTGCTTACACTTCCTTTCCTTACGCCTCATTAGTGCTAATATTGGTTCACATAGAGATCGGGTAGATTTATGGTTGGTCATGTGTACAGACAGATAATCAGCAACAGACCACAAAGGGCCCCTCTGTGGCTACAAGATAAAGATAACCATCAGACCATATACACACACGCACACACCTGTAGCTCGCAGATAAGCACCGGCCTTTCATGACAGAAACAACAGGTTCTGATTTACTACTTTGGATAACTGCAGCAAAATGCCTACTGATTATGCTTCTGTCAGTGTGTGTGTGAAAGTGTGTGTGTTTGTGGGATGGGCAGGCAGGTGATTTGTGTAGTCTCTCTGATGAAAGCAATTTGTCTCTGAGTGGCTACAGTTGTGTCAGCCAGTATCATGTAGCATGTACGTCTGCATCTGTATGGTATTGTGAGTGTGCCGTGTAAAGGTTGCGTTGTAGATTTATGGCCGTCTCCCATGGTGAAACATCCAGCGTGGTCCCTCCTGTAGTGACTGACAAAAGATGGTGGATTAACGGTCTGCCTTCAGCCTTTTTCCCCGTTTCTTCCTCTCCCTGCTCTTTTTCAGTGGCTGTTTCACTCATCTTGTAAAAATCTGGCTTCTAATTAGCGCTCGTGTTATCGGATGATAAACTATCTGCTATCTTTCTAGCACACGCTGAAGAAAAGAGACATTTATTTTTGTGGTCTTTGGTCTTTTCGCCTCTTGATAGTGTCGACAGGACATCGTCCCTTTACTTATCTGCTCTGTTCCCTCTGCTGCTGTCTTTTGTTCCTTATTTAACACAGCTGCTCTTTCTTTTCATTTCACTTGTCAGTATTAATGTCAAATTAGGTTATGGTCAGGCTAGCATTGGAGCTGTCACAAAAATTCTTTTCAATTTAAGCAAGTGCTGCCAGGATCCTTATTTTTTAGACAGAATACGCTTCTTTTTGTGGCAACTCTTCCTAACAAGCCATGCTTGTGCAGTCTAAGGTGCTGAAACTGAGGTCAGTGGTGTCTGGATGTAGCTCTTTGGTGATTTAGGCGCTTTCTCTGAGCATTGCAAAGCCTAAGACATTGTTTTACTTCGGACCTTTGGCAATTTCACTGGATATTTTCCACTTGCGAATTCTTTCACACTGTAGGGACACTCAAAGTTGTTTGGAACTGGTCTTATAACTCTTCACAGATTAAAAGGCAATAAAAAATGGCCTCTTTAGTGCCTAGTTGACCTGTGCATACTGTAGTATCTGTGACAGTGAGATTCTTTTCACACATTTCACACACATACAGTTTTTAGCCCCCAAAAGTGAGTAACAGGGTAGCCAGGCTTATCTTTAGCCCCGTTTCCACCAGCGGGCCTGGGGCAGGTTTTTTTGCGTCTCCACAAATAAAAACTGGGACAGGTACCCTTATATCCGACATGACCTGGCCTGCTTTTCTGGTACCCTTCAGTAGGGGTACTGATCTAACTGATCCAGACCAAAGAGGTAGAGCTAATACAAAGCAATCTGTTGATTCGTTGAAAAATCCGTCACTTCCCGCGTGACCTGGCGTAAAAACAAAGCAGGGGTGACTCCTTTGTTTCCGTCACGTATGGTGCTTTGGTTAAAAGGCGTTGCACGGCGATGATGTCATGCGATCATGTAGCAGCGCTATCTGATTAATAATCCGCCTCCTGGGGAAGTGGACAGTTTGCTGTGGGGACGCAACGTAAAATCAACACATCCGTACCAAAACCCACCCAATCTGGCCCGACCCGACCCAGACCCGTGGGTGGAAACAGGCTTTTTGTTGACATGGTAACTATAAGATGATAGCAAGACCATCTCTTTAACTTTATTGGCAGGACTTTTTGCAGAAAAATTTACAGTTAGATAACAGAGGAGTTGGGATTGCTGCAACATAATTCAGTGATGAGACCCTATCAGGCCTGTAACTTTAAGAATGATGTGGTTGTTGATGCAGAGTAACAATGGATTTTTCTCCACTTTCTTTGAGAGAGCAGCTTCGCCCATACATTGAGACAGTGGCTATGAGATCTCCTGTTCTGCTGTCAGAGAAGTTGTGACCACACTGAACTATTAAACGAATGGGGGGAGGTTGTGTATGACAATGAAAACCTTTTGACTGACAATACAAGTGTTGGGGGACATAATAAGGAAAGTATTGTTCACTAACAATGTTATACACGTGGCTTTGGTCATGTTTGGCATTTCTTTGGAGACAGATTTTTGCAAAGCTGCCATGTGGAGGTGACCTTTATGTCTAGGATGGGTTTGGGGTGAATGAATAGGAGAAAACTGTTCAAACACACACATTTGTGTGGACAAGGCTTGAGATTATTACTGATGTCTTTCCTCTGTAACACTAAAAACTCCTGGGTCAAAAATAATAGGTTGTTTTTGACCCAATCCAATGCTGGGTTAAAAAGGGACCGACTAATTTCTGGGTTTCTTTGACCCAGAAAACTGGGTTATTTTTTTAAATCCAATTTTCAGGTTGAATATTTGACCCAGAAGTTCTGTTATATTGACTACAATGTTGGGTTATCTTAACCAAGAAGTTGGGTCAACAACCCAACAACCCAAATGTCTGGGTTGAAATAACCAAGAAATTAGTAAATTAGTTGGTCCGTTTTTAACCTAACAGTTTGACCCAGCCATTTTTAGTGTGTTGGATCTTAAATGCTCCGCATTAACAATGTTAGTCTCATACTAATGATTAATTCATCATTTGATCAGCAGCACTTGTCTGGTACTTATGTCTTCACATGCCGCTGCGATGCACGCGTCCGTAGGACAGCAGAGAAGAGCAGCTCACTACCCAGACTAGGGCCGGGCGATATGGACCAAATATCATATCACCAGATATTTATTTTAGATGATGATATATGATACATCCCGGTATTTTTACTTTTAATTCCTAAAATGCAAGTCTGGACTTTTCACACACTGCTTTTGCATTTTGCAAATAACAACCTAACAGTTTAATATGTTGTGTTGTTTTTTGTCTGAAGTAAGTTCTGTTTATCTCATTTCAAGACCTTTTCTGGTCCAGATTACTTTTAAAAGTTCTAATATATAAAACCTTTTTGTCTTCACCTAAAAAACCTTGGCAAGGATCCCTTTTTGTAACATTGTAATGCACAGGGGACACCTAAGTTTAATTTCTCTCCAGTATATATGGTCAAAATATGACCCATAAAACCCTGCCTTTTTTGCCCTAGAATGTGGACTTTTGCTGATTTTAGGACAGAGAAAAACTCCTTTCCGTATCACTTTACGACCATTGGCTCGGACACTAAAACACTATTCGATACTGAACAACTTTGCTTAATTATCACAGTCATGTCTGTTGAAAGTCAATGTTTTACTGAGGTGAAATGTTTTGCACAGCTGCTTTAATCTTTTTATTCTCTCGCCTTGTATCTTTCCCCTTCTGCCCTGATCCTCTCTCTCTCTCTCTTTCTCCTCTTCTGCCTCTCTCTCATGGCTGAGGCCATAGATCTCTCTAACAGGCGCTATCTGCAGCCCTAAGCCCTAATGAGGTATCATAAGGCGAACAGTTTGCAGCAGCACCGTGCTCCTCTTTTATTTGCCAAACCATATCTCTTCCTCTCCCCCCTCCTGACTGCCCTCTCCTCGTCTCTCAATTGCTCTATCAGTCTGCCCCGCTCACCATATCTCTCCCTCTCTGTCTCTTCTCTCCGCTCATTCTCTCCCTCTCTTCCCTGGCTCTCACCCGCTCCCTCTTGCTCTTCCCGCCATTGTGTTTTATCTCTCTTCTCATTCACCCGTTGAGCTCCCCTCTCCCTGTCGCGGCGGTTTGAATCATATCTGGCCGTCTACATATGCTAAAGCCTGTGTAATTACAGCAGCTCTTAAATAAAGACACGCTCCTAAAGCTGTCGGCTGGAATCACAGCCAAACAAGGCAGGAGGGGCCTCCCAGCAGCAACAAAGCTGTCATAGATCGCTATAGATTTATCACCAAGCAAGGATGAGGAGAGGGGAGGGAGTGAAAAAATATATGTTTCACATATTGTTGCAGACAAAGTAGGGGGTAAATTTTTATCATGTTTTCATAAAGGAAAAAAAAAACTAATAAAAAAGGGAAAATAAACAAGAAACTTCCTTTTTTGGACCAGAATTACTTCTTAAATAAGTTTTTTTATCATTTTGTATCAGAAAAAAAAAGAAAATTACAAAGTGCCACTGTTTCAAATAGTATCTGAGGTGGACAGAGTGTGTGAGCTCCTCAACCACACTTCTTGGCAAGATGGCCTTCATACATTCCCAGCTTCGAAGCCTTATGACAGCTCTTTAAAATGACACAATGCCGGGGAGTCTCCATCCTGTAAAACAAAGACGTCTATTCAGGCCTAACATATCTCTGTGGCTTTAAACTTCTCTTGTCTGTCAAAAAGCAACATTTAGGGTTGAATTTCGAGCAGTTGGCTTCTGTATGACATTTATCAGTCTGTCCTTGAAGCTGGACTGACTAAATGAGAGATCCATGTGATGGGCTTCTGCTCTGGATGTTAAACTGGGTTTGTTGATTTTCTCTTCATTTTTATTGAACCCTTCCAACTCAGCTCCTCCGCCCATGCCCGTCTCCCCATTACTGTACGCCTTTGTTTCCCCTCATCTTCCTCTCACCCCTGCAACCTTCCCTCCCACCACTTTTTCTCCCCCTACCCTTCTGTCTTTCCTGACTTCTGTGATTCATCAGTGCGAGCGGCAACCCAGATTGATCAGCCTCTAAAGGCAGAGCTGTGTGTGCTGCTGATGTTGCAGTAACCCCCGCTGAATAGCGAGCAGCAGGCATATCTGTGTGTGTGTATGTGTGTGCGTGTCTGTGAGAGTGTGAACGGCACAGGGGAAAAGTGGAGGGGACATTTTTTAAAATGTATTAATCGTCGTGGTAACAGCGGATGAGAGTGGCTGCGACAGGCCCATCTTTTGAGAGGGAGACCATACGTGACACATACATACACACATGCCTGCGCACACAAAGCTGCATTCTAATATCCCGGGGTTCAGCCAAAGTGCTTTTACACAGTTGTACCAGCACACACACACACACACCCACACACACACGGATACGCCACCTATGGGGAAATACAAGGCAATTTATCACTAATCACTAGACTCCCAAACTTTGTATTCATCTGGATTTCCTATGATTAATAGCTTTCCGCAGTAAACTTTATCTCTCTGAAAACTACATTTTTAGTGTGTGTATATGTGTGTTTGGAAGTACCCCACCGTTTAATCAGTGTTTAATAGTTTGGGGAGAAAATGTTGGATTAGTTGCGAGACGATGCCTTCTATTGCATCTTTCTCTGTCTTTTCTAGACTCTGCCTCTTTTACTGTTTCAAATCAATTTTTTTCCTCTCCTTTGTATTCTGCCCTCCATCCAGCAGGTTATAAGATGCAAAGAGGTGGAAAAAGACAGAGAAGAATAAAAGAAGGTTATTTCTCAGATCCCAGTTCCTGTTTGTTTCTGCTGTCCATCAGAAAACTGCATTTGCATTTTAAAAAGTGCAACAAAATAGAAAAAAAAAAGACAGATGCCTGAGCTAGGTTTTTCTAAAATATTTGTTTTCATCGTTTTTGGTTTTATGTGTGTGTGTTTTAATACAAAACCCAATTTTCTTAAGTAATTTAAAATATTTTTTTTATTAACCCTCATCACTTCGGGTTCTGATGCTTGATCGTGTGTGGTCGAGCTTTCTGCAAGACCGGAGAGGAAGAGGAGGAAGGGAGGTGGAGGGAAGAGGAGATGAGAGCAAAGCAGGAGGAGGAGGAAGGGATGAAGGCAACAGAGGAGAGGAAGTTGAGAAACCGGCAAGTGGAGGAGAGGTGACAAGGCTTTGGGGACAGACAGAGGACATGAATAATTTATCAACACTTCTGATGGACAGATTAGGGGAAAAAATGAAGAGAGACGGAGCGAGAGAGAAGGAGAGATGGGGGGTCAGGCAAGAGAGGAAGAGATTGAAAGCAGGGGAAGGGGAGGAATAAAATGACAAACAGGAAAAAAAGAGAAGAAGAAAGCAAGTGAAGGGTGGAGGGGCCACACACTGGAGCTCTTTGATCCTAACAAACCCCTCTCACCCTGACACCACCATGCCATCTGTGGCCCGCCCTGCGTGTCACTGTGTGTGCGTGAGAGGAGACAGTGACAAAAGAACAAGGACACAGAAACAGATACAGATAAGACTCAGTTATTGTGTTTTATGATCAAAATCAAACTCGGTCATGAAGTTAAATGGATGGGTTTCATGGCGTTTTAAAATCAGAAACCATTCATCCGCATATTGATAATGCATGAGCTTCCCATAGTTAAATCCATAAACATTTTCCTGGAGCATAAAAGAGCACATTCTAGTTATGAATTCAGAGAAATGCAAACGTTCCCATTTCAATTTCCTGCATAATAAATTATATAGAAAATAACTGAAGTGGTCACTGTTCAACAAGTGATTTTGAGTTACTTCACTTGAAAGGAAAAGGTAGGAAAAAAATCAGTCTATGTTACAGAATATAAGAGATCAATTTTCAGCCAATTATTTAGCTTGGATTAGCTGCTCAATATAGCTCATTAACCCATAATGCCATCTGTTAGCAGTTTGCAGGCTGCAGCACATAAAGCAGACTGTGTCAAAGTGTCATTTAACATCAGAGAAATGAACAATTTGAATTTGGTGGCGCTTTTTAAAAAAGTTCCTATCTGAATGTCACAATTAGTACTCTGACCTCTCAGTGTGTAAGTGTGCTGAACGTCATGTAATAATGACTTAACTGATGTTAAAATGTGACAAGGCAAATCAAACACATAAACTGCAGACACAAATTACCTTGTTTTCCTCTTACACACAGAGCACCTGTCTAACACACACACACACACACACATTAAACATCATCCTTTACTCTTCTTCACCTGCTTTGACTTTCACATGTTCTTTATGTCCTCTCTCTTTTTCTCTTCCTCTTCCTCGCCGTGCACCTGTCTTTCATTACTGCAGCCAGCACTTTTCAGCTTATACCACTGACTGTGCATATATATGTGTGTGTGGCAGCATGTGGCCTCTCGACATTATATCACGTCCCTCCCGTGCTGCAGACAACAACCCCACCACGTCGATGTTTTTACCTCCTGCAACACACTCCCCTCTGACACACACACACAAATTGCCATGACCAGTTGCCCCCAGCGACCAGCCATTACCAGAGACCCTGCGCAGTGCTGCCGTGCCAGGTTGCAAGACATGTGACCTAATGGTGAGCACATACACCCACATACATAGACACACATGCCTGGTGTCTTTGAAACACACATCAATGACACTGATACAAAGTCATTGTTGGTTTTAGCTTTTTAATTCCTCCTGTTTGGATTTTAATGTTTAGACTCTTCACAGCGGCACCAAACAGGTTTTTTATACCATGCTGGTTTCAGGTTATTGTTTTAAATGAACCTCAAATCAGCCAAACAAAAAGAAACAAAACAGTCCGTCTTTTAATTTTTTTTTGCTAAAAACAAAGAACTTGTTCTTAGGAGATGCAAACCTTGCACATAAAAGCATCATATGGACCCTACAGCCTCATAAGTCTGGCAACATGCAGTAATAGACCATCAAAAACACTATTTTTGAGGCTATTTCCAAAGGGATGATTCAAATCTTCCCACCAACATTTTAGTCGTGGCCCAGCCTTTGCAGGACACACTCTGACAATTAGGTGAAAGTACACACATGGTTCCTAACAGTCTGCAGAGCCCCGATTGGTGACGTCCCATAGGCCATTAGGCTTCTTCCTGCGAAACCAGGCCGAGCTAACAAGTGTGCAGCGAGGTTTTAATGTGGTGTCAATGTGAAGATAAGAGTGGCATGCTCTGCTTTTCAGCCAACGATGACTTCTTTTTTAAAATCTTTTATCTTAAACCAAAACAGGAAATAGAGCAAGGCAGATGAAAACCCCAAAGACAAGTAAACTAGGTCAGACAGTGCTTCGAGATCTGCGGTTTGGGGGATAATCCCTTGGATGTTATCTGAAGTCACAAATGAACTAAAAGGAAAAATATATCTATCTTGATTATTGAACAACGTGGCAGGAATGAGCCAGTTTGCTTATGAAGAGGGAAGGAAGGGGGGAAAGAGGCTGTGTTAAGCACTTGTGCACTTTTCACACACACATACACACATACCCTCCCCTGTTGGGTGTAGAGGAGAATCAATATGTCTTTGAATGAGGGTCAGAAGGGTTGTCTGCCCAGGGAGAACTGACAGATTTGCTCTCTTTTGCTCTGCTAAGCCCCTGCCTGCTTCTAACACCCCGTAACACACACATACACACATATATACAGATGGAGATACACTCAGACATAAAGAAGAAGAAAATCGCATGCACAAGCGTGAACATAGAGGGCAGAATTCCGAGCATTTTTGCCGCAGGGATGCGATATTAGGCACTACACATTGAAATGAACCCTGCCTCGTATCCCACTAAGTGCATGTACATTTATACGGTATATATGTGTGTGTTTAAGATATAGCAAGAAAGAGAAGGATGGTGGAGGCCAGGTTTAGACAACAAAATACAATCTGCAACATGGTTGGCAAGACTTGTACCTCGGGGCAGTACAAGCAATCACAGACAGGAAAGAAGAAAGATTGCAACTCATGAGGATCTAAACAGAGATGAGAAAAAACAGAACTCAAGTAATGCTGGAGGCATATGATGAGAAAAATGAGTCACAGGGTGGTTAGTGTGAATAGTTAGAATCTGAAAAGCTAGTTTGGTGCAGCTGTAGTCACACAGATTATAGATAACTCAGGGAAATACAGAAGAATGAGTGAGAAGAATGAAGCCAGCAGAAGATAGCGGGATAGAGCCAGAAGTAACAAGGCGGAAAGTCGACAGCAACATCCCGACGATTTTCACAGGAGAATGTGTGATTGGGGAGTTTCACCTCAAGTCTAAACATTAGTGTCTTGAAACTGACAATAATGTTTGAATTTGCCTCCTGTTTTATATAAAGCACCTTTCAGTAACGTCAAGTTGTAACCGTATTTTTAATAATATCAATTAATCTTCTGTTTTTTAAGATTCTTTTTCAAAATTCCTAATCATAACCAAGTGCAGCAAGTCCTGAGAGAAAAATGAGTAAGATGGGCCTCAGATCCAGTTCTTAGTGTCATAATCCAGTTTTGAAATAAGTTAGTTTTGTAGTATTGTATCAGATTTAAGTTTTAAGTGTGATTTCATTACAGCCTGCAAGGAAAATGCAGGTATTTATTGGAGGTTTTTGTAGGTGTTGTCTTGGAAATCTTGTAATTCAGCTTTTGGGGCCTGACAGTTCCAAGTCATGCAAAACATAATCTAGTTATAATTTGAGAAATTAATTTACCAGAGCTGAGAAAGTGAAAAATTGCTCACTACTTTTCAGCCTTGAAAGAAAAAGCTACATTTAGTTATGGTAGTGGAGCAGCACTACCAATACTACCATTCCATTTTCCAAAGTAAGACTGCTCCCCCACATCAGAATACCCCTCAGGCCTCTCTGTTATATCCTGTCAGTCACTTGTCTTTATTTCCCAAATGTCCCTTTGAACCAAATGCATTGACACTGCTTAAATATTAATATTATTCTCATGTTTTATTTCTTAAAATGTCATTCTGCTCTACGGTGAGGCATTTGGAAAAGGATGCCAGTCCTGACTATCTCTGCACAGTCTGCTTCACACTTTATGGTTCTGCTGGCCTTGAGCAGCCTGAACTTTTCAGCTGAAAGTGGCAAAAAGATGCTGTCAAACAAATAAGGTGGGGACGTAAGAAGGTGTGAGGTGGGTGGAGTTCTGACAGCACACAAAACACCATAATAGATAATAGTATCTCACAAATGACAACTACAGGATATGATTATAAATCTGATTAAACCACCTAAGGTGATCTGAAATTGATTATATGATGGTGGATTTAAGTAACTATTCTGAGCAAGTAAAATCGTGGCATATTTTCTCCTTCTTGGTGATGCGTTACTTTTACGCAGCTGTGTCTCAATCACCAGCCATATACACACAATCAAATCAGACGTGTGGATTCAAGCAGAAGAACAGATGCGTACGTACGTTTGATAAATGTGGCGAGTGTGTGTACGTGCGTCTCCGTCCTGCGTGGTTAACATACTAGAGCTGCAATTAGTAATCACTCATGGAGCTAATGACATCAATCAATGAGCTTTTAAAACCAGCCATTTGATAATTACAACCATCAATGGTCACCCATGAATTCATTATAGCACAATCTGCAGCAGCACCATCATCCCTCTGGATCTTTTCATCGTGTCTCAGTCTGTTTCTAAGATCTCCCTTTACATCGCAGGCCTTTTATTAAAATACTTTATTTACTGAGCATATTTATGTCTACTTAAGCCAGTTAAACTGCCTTTAGATTTACAGTAATACACAGTTCCTGCCAGTTTTCCCATTGAAATGCTTTCCATTTGAAAAGTTTTCCAGAATAAAATTTTCAGATTTCTCAGTCAGAATTTTTTTGTGTGTGTCCGATTTTTTTTTTTCCACTAAAACTTGCTAAATTGTTCTGTAGCTAATGCAAATGTAGCTGCAAGGCTAAAGGAGTTGGAAACGCAAAGGACCAACACCATCTTTGACCAAAATGGAAAAAGTCAAACTCGGTGCTTGTGTATATATATATATATATATATATATATATATATATATATATATATATATATATATATATATAAACAAGCACTCATTTGTTAAACCAATACACTTTTAACTTATTCTTTGATCTTAGAATTTCCAAGGTAGTTTTATCTTTGCTCTTAAAACCCTGAACTTTCTAAGACTGCAAGCATCACATTAACTCCTGGACAAACTGTTGCAATAGTCTAAAACATCCTACAGGCTTAAAAAGTAGAATTAGGTGAATATAAAAGGCCTGAAAAACAGGGAATTCAGAACTGAAACAATATGGAGTGGAAGCTCTTTCTTTGTTGGTTTACTTCTCACTTTCACTGTAACATTTCAGATTTATTTCTGAACTGATGTAGCCATAGACATCCCTTTGCTTAACAGCTGTGACCACTGAACAAGTCAACTTTTAGGTTTTCAATCTGTTTGTGGTGTGAAAGCAACCTTCTGATTTCAGGAACTTTGAGTGAACTAAACTGAGATTTTAGCCATTAAGTCTTCACTTGGGCATAAAAGAAGAAAATTCATTTGGGAACCATGTTAGTATCTCTCCTGCAGTAATGCTGCTGATATACGTGCTTAACAGGTAGCCTAAAATCTTGCTTTTCTTCCAGTAAAACAAAAAGACGACTAAACATTAAAGCATGTGTCCCTAGAATCATAAAATCATTAAAAGAGGCTGTTGCATCAAATAACTGATTGATTTTGTAACCTTGACCCTAAATTCAGTTTCACTGAGTGAAAATGAAGTGTCCAGCTGACAACTCAAGGATGTGAATATGAGCTAACCTGCACATCATATCGGTGCACAAGTGTGTATGTGTATGCCTAGTAATGTGTGTGGGTTTGTATACATATGCTCATTAGTGTGTGCGCATGTGGCGCGGATGCACAATTACCAGGCAGGCACGAATCGATAGGTGCCTGCTGACAGATGGATTAGCACGGTAAACAGATGATACACACACCGCTAAATTATTCATCTGCTGAACAGTGGGCTGGGTTTCCACACACATCCAGTGACGGGGGTGATGAGCAGAGAAGGGGGGCAGAGATAAAGAGAAGGGGGGGAGAGGCGTGTGGGCATAAGAAGGATGAGGATGAAGGAAGTTGTGTGTTTTAACACCGTTTCACCAAAAATTTTTCGTCTCTTTACTTGAAAATTTACAGCGAGCGTGCCGTCTGCGATGGTGAATGTGCCTTAGCTCTTCTTTGCGACTCTGACACGACACACCCAAACACACAAACAGCCTCTAATGCCTTCTGGATATGCAGAGGCACCGCGGGGTCAATGTGAAGTGTCTTGCGAGGTGTTTGAGACAACAAACACACATGTGCGCAAACATCGAAACACTCATCCTTCCTATATCCGCGTCTTTCTCTGAAGTGCAGGAAAATCCGTGACTATTGACTGTTTATGCCTTCAACAAAGTCTGCAGCACGGGCATTACTGTGGATAAACCTGATCATGCCACAGGACAGATATGCACCATTATGTCTGCTGCCCAAGCATCTTTATAGCGGATAAGCAGAGAATTTTTCACTAAACAAACGTCATTTAAACAAATGCTCCCAGATGGATTTTCTTTTTCTATTTGAAGCACTTTAGATGACTGCAAGAAGTTACTCCTGGATGAGATATGAAAATTGGATAAAAGTGGCAACCCAATATAAAGGAATGATGCTGAACAAACAGCATCATCCCCATGACATCTTTAGGTCTCTGCAGAAAGAGTGTACTTCCAGTATTGAATAGTATAGATTTAGGTGGATGCAAATAATATGAGGATGCACACACACACATCCACACACACTCTAGCATGCATATAAAACACCAATTATTGATTTGTTTCACCTTTCCAAGGGACTTGAGAGGCTTTTTGCAGCAGCAGCAGCAGATGCTAAGCTTTGCCCCTGTGGGTGGGCTGCAGCTCTTAAAACTGAGAAGGTGATGACAGCTTATGGGCTGACTGAGCTAACTAGCAACAGCATTCAAGTTAACACAAGAAATGAAACTTAAAAAGAAAAAAAAATACTGCTCTGTTATATTGAAGAAAAAATGCTATAGGTGCAAAGTTAGTTTAGCTTGTCAAAAAAAAAAAAAATAAAATAAAAAAGCATTCACATGCCAGATAACAGGTCGGATCAGCAGCAGTGCGTTGGGTAGAGTTAGCATCCCGGACCCACATCACCGCCTTGTCACGTAAACACACAGTTTGTTCGCATCATGGCTGCCATCAACGGGATCCAATCAGTTTTGATGAATAATTCAATATTAAAGAGGCTGTGACCAAGACAGAGGTGTGGGTGTGTGTGTGTGTGTGGGGGGGGGGACCCCTGTGCCAAGCAAGTGGGCTTTTTTGGATACAGGCCTGCTGTTTGTGTGTGTGAAAGTGAGAGCAATGGAAGTGGGGGGGGGGGGGGGCTGTCACACTAGACTGCATCCACAAACTGGCTGCAGATTAGATTACTGAGGAGAGGAAAAGGAGGGGAGAGGTGGGGGGGTGGAGGGGGACGTAAAGAGAGAGAGGACAGAATGGCAAAGAATCTTTTAACACATCTGCATTAGGAGGTTTCTGAATCTTAGGAGCTGTGATGTAGCAAACAGAGAGGATACACATTTAACTGTGCAACTTCATTCATGAATGATTCTAGTATCACTTTCTGGGCTTAACTGAGTACAATACAACTGTTAAGATGTTTTGTCTCAAAGCTCATTGAGCTTTCGACCGACTATGAAAACCCTGAAAGTGTGTTTGCATTTTAACGCTCAAAACTCAATGAGCTTTGAGCTTTTAAAGTTACGTTGCATTTAGTTGGAAAAGTTCAGCCAAGTAAGAAAATGTGAAAGACAGCAAACCATGGAGGTGAGTTCAGGGCTAAGGCACGCCGTGACCTTGTGAGAGCCTGTGTGTGTGTGTATGTGTACACATATTAAAAAGCTAAATGTGTGTTGTGTTGCCAGGTGTGCTGCAGTTGTATGAGGCTCAGTGGAGTTTTAACACGGGGTTTTTATTGGCCGAAGCTGACATCACCAGGGGAACAAAGTGGAATTCCGGAACCTGGGATGTTATGAACCTAAGAGTGCGTGTGTGTGTGTGTGTGTGCAGGAAAAGCCAAACTTTCATCTCAAACAAACCTCCCTTCAAAGTGACATCCTGGCAGGTTTCTAGAAAATTCCTCAAATGAGTAAAACAGGGTTATAAACAAGCCGGCATGTCAGCCTTAACAGGTGAGTCTGCTGAGATGAAATGGCTCAAGGCTGGAAAATACTTTGTCAAGCACTGCAAGAGGAATTCTCTCATCTGATCCTCTCTCCTTCATCTGTCTTACGCCATTTCCAGTGGCTCATTTGTGTATCCATCTCCTGCATGCACACACACACAAAACATGCCGTGATCTATGTCCAAATGGTGTGGCTGGGCCAACAAAAGGCTCAACAGGAAGCGACTAATCCTTGATCGGTGCAGCGTTGCAAGAATGACCGCAAGACTCACACCAAGTGACTCTCATACACACACACAGACAATTGCTCCTTGCTTCCAGCAAAAAAAGGGTGCGACTGCTCAAAGAAATATTTCTTTCCATTATGTCAGCTTTGATGGATAACAATTTAGCATTTTTAAAAAAAACCTCAGTTCAATAAACACCAAAACGCCATCATTGTCCAGCATGTGGGAAGTATAGATCAGATGCACATTGTATTGACATAAAAATCACATGTTCCTCATCCTTGGTGGGAGCTGCCAGAGGGGCAGAAGTGCACACACATGGGAGGGGGTAAACAAAGCCACCACGAGCAGGACAGTCTCCAATATTCATGTTGCCTGTGTGTGTGTGTGACTGTGTGTGTGGCACATGGTGGAGACTGACAGGGAGGCAACATGAGAGGGACAAGCCTTTTAACATCTGGCTAAGCACTGACAGGAAGACACACACACACACAGGAGAGCAGGCAGGCGAGTCCCAGTCCTAATTATTAGAACACTCTTACTTAACTTAACCCTGCCACTAGACCGTGACAGGCAGAGATGGAGGAGGGGGCAGAAAGGGAGGGGAGGACAGATTTTTGTGAGGACAAGGAGAGGGATGAGCGTTTCTGTCTCCTTGACTGTTTTTTAACTCTGTGCATGCCACAGAAAGAAGATAAAGGAACAGAAAGGACCGATGATGAAAGGGCTGCCATGTGATTGGGTTTTTAAAAACAACTATTGTAGGCAAAGTTAATCAGGGTACTATTACAATATCAATAACTGTTAGTAGACCAAGTCATCTTTCTTTTTAGATCTTTTGATTTCTTTTAAATTAAACTCAAAATAATCAATTTACTCACACAGTTATCAAATTACACATAGCAACCTTTAAATGATGACAGCTTTAACACTAAAGGATACATTGGTTAATGTGTAAACAAACAAACAAAAAAAAAGGGAACTTCTTTGACTGGTGGTTGGACTGTGGGAAGTGTGGCACAAAAATCCTAAAGCTAAAGATGGAGACTGAAAAAATCTCATCCCAATCTGTTTGTCATCCATCAACATCACTACCATCCATTTTCTGTTTGTGAGAACTCTAACTTTTCTTTTTTTTTTTAACTGTGGTTTATTTTTCTTTACTGTGATTTTTTTTTTTTTTTTTTTTTTTAAGCAGCACAGTTTGCGCGACTCAACCCCAGAAAGAAACAACATGCATGACATTTGCTCTGCTTAAGAAGAGAAGAAAGGAGAGGAGCGGGATGAAAAGATGGCCTCTCGCTGTGTGTTTTAACAGCTGTGTGTGATACACTCAGTTGAAAGTTCAAACTGTTTTATGTCATTGGGAATGCTAAAAGAAATCCAAGTTGATTTTAAAATGGGAAGTCGTGTTTTCTAGCTTGAACATGATTAAACCTCGAGCTTGTGGTCAGCAGCTGAAGATATTATCACTGCCTACCTGTCTACAGAGTGGCTTACAAAGAATTCCTCTTTTAGTTAAATCAGGCAGATGGGATCTGCATTTTAGCTCAACATCTCATCATCCTCCCGCTATCCCCCCATTCTTCCTTCCCACAACCTTTTTTTTTTCCCCCTTTAGCTTTTATCTTTTATCTCATCCTCTCCATCCCTCACTCTGTGCTCCAAGAATTTGCGTTTTCTTTCTTATCCTGCCAACACATTTCTGTTTCCTCTCTCAGCTGTACATTTGCCTTCTGAGTTACATTTTGGACCCCTTTCTGTATTTATTTTTGTTATTTTGGCAACTGTATGTGTGTGTGTGTGTGTGTGTAAAAGCAGTCCAGTGTCAGAGAAAAGTGCAACAAATATGTTTATATGTCATTCTTTGTATCAATCTGTCAATTTTGCATTGCTTGTTGTTTTCTATACAGCAGCATTTATGTTGTCAACTTGAAATAATGTAATCATTAGCATTTAACTTTTCAGACCTTAATGGGGGACTTTGAGAACAGATGGTGCCAAACTGTGCAAAACTGACAATTTGGAGACCCTGCCAGAACTGTCTGAACTAAAACCTTTAACTTTGTTCTGATGGATTTGATCAGTTTTGATCTTTTCAGAGATAATGCTCATATATTGTACTGCGATTGGATATGTTTCGAGCTGCAGATGCATCATTCCAAAGAGATATTCATGTTCATCTTGAGTTTATTATTTTTAGGTTTTTGAGAAGTGCTTTCTTCACTTATTCTTCACCAATAACAAGTTTACATAACACATCTTGATAAAACTCTCAATAGTTCCCTTTACTGTGACTCCAATTCAAACTGACATTGTGGTTGCAGAGATATACAGTACTTATTTCATTATGGGTGCAATTTTCAAGCAGAGACCTAACAAATTTACACAGAACTTATTTTTTTTTTATCCCTTATACTCACTGTTTATCAACCAATTTGAACTGTGCTCTTGGTTTTAAAAAGGCCTTCTAAAAGGCTAATAAAATGTGTTACAGTTGTGAAATATTACTTTTATTACAGCTTTTTCTCAGTAAAATGTGAGTAATTTTTTAAAGAAAAGTCAAGGCTTGAAACATTTTTGTTCAATTGATGGTATATTTATCATACATTTTGCAGTGGGATTGTGTTAGAAAGATAAACTAACACAAAATTAACACAATATAGAGAAAGAAAATGACTGCATTCTGCATTCAGGGTCAGGTTCAGTGTAAATCCAGCAGCCTTGTATACACAAAGAGCCAAGAGGATGCAAACAGACTACAGCTGTCCAACTCTTAGAAAGGGAGATGTGCATCCATAGAAAAGGAGGCGGAGGGCGGAAGTGAGAGAAGATAATGGGGAAAAAAGAGGGATCTATAAAAAAGAAAAAGACAGAAAAGATGCAGAGGGAAACAAAGACGATGGATCGTGCTGATGCTAGGGAACAAACACACCCAGACCTTCACATTGACACGTCATCCAACTCCATCAAATCCCCTCAACAAACAAACAAGTGCCCTGCAAGGCTCCAGTGTTTCATTTGTCAACATTCCCATTAATTCCAATCACACATCATCCCATAATTCCCCCCTCTCCTTTGCTTCCCTTTTACACTCACAAAAGTGCTGCTCTGCTTTGAATTCCTCCGCTGTTATGATACAAACTTGGCAATGTGAATACAGTGAATGGTAATAGCTTTTACAATAATATGACATGCACCGTCCTCTTAAGGCATGATGGGGCTTTTATGTGCAGGTTTAGCGGCTGACAGGTTAGCGGGTTTAGTTAACAGCCGACGTGCCTGCTGGTTCAGTGGGGGGATTTAGGAAGGCTTAGCACTGAGAAGGCCACTGTTGCCTGGAGTGGCAGCGAACTCACAGAATTCCATGCAAGGAGGTGAGGATGGCAGGGTTTTGAGTTGTTTAATATTCTTTTTTTTTTTTTTTTTTTTTCATTTTTAGCTGTAAAAAAAGTCAAGCAGGGATCACTTTTACACCTATAAATTTGCGTGGCAGTGACAGCTTTGTAATGGGATAATTGTAATTAGTTTTGAAAAAAAAATCCTTTCCCATATGTGAAATGGGGTTGAAAGACAGATGCTGGTGTATTCCAGAAAAAGTTTGTACACAAATAAAGAGAATCCTCCACACAGTTTTGAGCTAACTTATTGAGGAAGCTTTGGTCCCTCAATATTGCATCATCTAAAGATGGTGGTGGAGACGGGACTTTGTTAGGGCAGAGGAATCAGAGCGAGTGGCTCAAAGAAGCTGAGCAAACTGATGAAGAGGCCTCACTAATGGTCTGGGAACTCTGAAACCCCTGGAGCTGATTATACAAAGAAGAACGTTGGACATCTTGCTCAAGATAATGGACTACACTTCAGTCAGAGGCTTCTTCGGGTCTGCTACAAAAAGGACCAGAGAAGGTCATCACTCTTCAGTGACTGATTCATTTATGTATTTTTGTCTTTCTTTTCTTTTCAGGTCTTTCGTTACATCCTTTAGGGCAAGATGTCATTAATTCAGTGACGGAACAAAAGAGCAGTAATTTATTGGCAACTATAACAATCAAATCCGTGGATTGCAATGACATCAGCCCAGATAAGATAGAGAACTGCACACAAGGATTCAAAGTTCCTTGACATCTACAATGTCACTGCTGCACTACAATGTCATTTTGAGCTAAGACGGAAGGTTTTATCAAACATTTCAGTCTTCACTACATTTCAATAGTTAAACTCTGCCAATTAAACTTGACATTTAAACTGATTATATTCTTGCATAAGAATCTACTTTAACCCAATAATAATTTACTTTCGCAATCTGTAATGACTCTGTATGATCTCAAGCATAATAAATCTCTTCCCAGTGTACCATTCAAAAACAAGCTCTTTTGTGAAGCAGCCTGAAAGCTGCTAGTTAGCTAATACGTGTGGGTGTGTGTGTGTGTATGTGAAGCTGCAAGAGCACTGTTCTCATGGGACTGTACCAAAGAGTTGTTTGTTCTTTATGCCTCCCCTGGATAGCCAAACCCAGTGAAGGAGAACCCATAATTCTTTGCTGTAAGCAGTGCCTCTGCACATCCAATTGCGTTAGAAGCCTACAGCAGAGGTGGAAGCTACTTGTGCCAAGATTTAACCTGATTAGATACAGATTCAACTGTTCCAAAAGACAGCACAGAAGCCCTGTACCCGACTTCTTTTCTGTTTCTGGACGTGGTATAATAGCAAGATGATACTCCAGTAATAACGTAGCAGTGAGATGCTCCTTAGTCAGAGACCACACTATACTATACTATGCTACTGATACTATTTTACCAAGAAAATACATTAAATGTGCAATATAACCAATTTTAGAGGGGGTAGAAAGCTGAATTTTCCTCCTTTCTTTTACCTATTTTTTCTATCTCTTTTTTTTTTTTTTACCTTGTTCACCGTTTGATATCTTTCTCCTTCTTCCCCAATCCCCCCACCCCAACCCACAAACACTGCCAACCAGTGGATATCATTTTCCCAATTTCCTCCGCTACATTCCCTTTCCTCATCCCTCTCTTTCTCACCCTCTCTCCCTCTCCTGCAGTGGTCTTTTTATCGGATCAGTCTCAGGTCGTCGCCTCTGTCTCTCATATGTTCCATCAAGGATGGATCACTCAAATACTCATCACTCACGCACACACAAACCCAAAGAAGCAAGAAAATGTAACAGAAGAAGAGTGACATACAGACAGAAGAAAGGAATGTGGTATGGTATATCAAAGTTAAGTGAAAATAATCCTCCTGACCAACAACTGAGCCAATTAAAAATACTGTTAAAGACAGAATAAAGAGAGGGTAAAGTATACACATACACATACATCTCTGTCTGCCTCTCTCCTAATTAGTCGCTGAGATCCGATGCAGCTTGTTGACATGTGTAGGAGATGTCAGTGGTCATGCTAAAAATCTGTTTGTGTGTCTAGTAGAGTGTTTGTGTATTTGTGCTTTGAGCTTTTACAACCCCTCTCCCACCATCCTTTTTTTTTTACTACACATACACACAAACATGGCCTGCCAAGATTTTTGGGTATGTGGGTAAATCTTTTGGCAACGGGGCTGCCAGCACAGAGCTATGATGAATGCTGATGGCAAAGAGCATGGCCAGTTTCTAAACCAGTCACTCACACACACACACACGCATGCACGCTCACACACTAATCAGATTCCCAGTGCGTGAGGGCCAAATGGCATCCTTCCACTGGTGAATGCTAATGTGACCAGTGGAGCTTGTGGGCTTGTGAAACAAGGATAGCAAGAGCCAGGAGAGATGATGACAAGAGAACATAGATGGGATTGTTTGCTGGTGTGTGTGATTCTAATATGCGAACATTTGCATTCTTTTACAAAGTGTGGAAAGTTGCACTTTGTTTAGAAAATAAAAGCTTGAATTAGATTGTTTTGTGTGCCTTTCTGTGTTGTATTATTTACAAAGATCTTTGGTGATATTACACTGTCACACAAATTATTACTCTTCCTTGAGTTCATCTTAAAATCATCAAGAGATATTTCATAAGAACATCTCGAAACAATGACTGCAGAATGAAAAAAATGTAGCCATTTTCCTGATAAGATAAACCCAACATGAAGCATCATTAAGTGGTGTTCCACTATGAAAAAAGTGGACTGCTCGGTTTGAATGAATGCTCATGCTGAATGTTCTTGCATCACCAACATCTGGGCAAGAAATTTACCCTGACAAGATGAAGTGCAAAAACCACTACCAGTAAAGGCATACCATCATTGCCAGTGTAAGAGGATATGACTCTCCATTTATTATTATCATATCAAAGTGGATCTCTTACTGTTGGAGTTTGTGTGGAGCTCGAGGATAAGGTGAGATTTTTGTTGTGAGAGTGGTATGGGTTGGAAGGAAAGATGGACAGGGTGTAATCTGAAAAAGGTGGTGGAGAGCATGGTCTTTTGGAGGAATGACAAAGCACATTGCTCCAAATCCCCCATAGTGTTCAGCTGGTTTGAGATCTAGTAACTGTGGAATAAACCATAGCATACAATCCATATCCAGGCAATGAAACAGTTAAGTGACCCTTTGTTGCTCACACTGTTTCCATTCAATTAATTGATATCAGTGGCAGTTTGCATGGATGTAAAGTGGAATATGAATATGAACAGCTACTCACAGCGCTCAATGCGGTCCTCAGGGCTGGAGGAAGTCTCTCGATCAGACAGGAGGCCTGAAACAGCGAAGATTTTTTTCCCGCTGTCTTCAACTGCCTTCAAGGCGCTGCTGGGTGAGCCTCCTGGAGGGATCTGAGCACCACCAAAGTCATACTCTTTCCCCTCAGCATCAGAGTACCGCAGGTGTGGGGAAGCCTCTGCATCCAGGCAGCCTTTGAGACGCTTGGCTGGGGTGAAGGCAGACTGATACCCGCCTGGTGCACCGTCCCGGTCTTCTGGAGGTGAAGCGAAAGGCCTAAAGGCGCCGACGCCGCTGTGATTCAGCATGCTGATGGGCGAGCAGTCCAGGTTGGGAGGGGCAAATTGATGATGGAGGTGAAGGAGGGACGGAGGAAAGTCCCGGTTGGGGAATCCCGGCGGGACTGCACCTTGACGGTGGTACATTGATGCAAAAGTGTAAGAACCATTGTTAAATGGCAAATGGACGTCTTTCTCAACAGAAACTGGGACACCAAATGGACGTGGCTGCTGGCATGGAATTGAAGCGTCGCGGGAAGCTTCAGCAGTTGAAGCCAGGACCATGAGGGCTGGGGAGGCCAGAGGATTAGGCAGATAGGAGGAGCTCTCCATCTTGAAAGCTGCCCGGTGGAGGTCCATGTCTGGATGGATGAAGGAGGTTGCAAGGATTTCAGAAGGAGGAGGAGATGTTTCCTCCTCAGTGAGATTGGAAACAATGCCCAAGGCCCTTGGAAAAGGTCTAAGGAGGAGCAGAAATTGGGTTGGTGATTATAAGAGTTTGGCTTTAGATGAAGGGTCTCAGAAAAGACCCCTTTCAAAGAAAGAAAGTTGTGACCCAATGAAAGTTCAGGTTAGCTAGAATTCTGTTAATTTTTCTGGAGTTAGAGTTTGGCCAGTTTGGAGTTAGAACAATTGAATGTCTCATCAGTCAAACTCATGAGCAAAGTCCAGTTCAAATCATTCCATGCCAAGTAAGTACCCCTGGGTATCTTCAGCTGCTTATAGAAGTCCCAATTTGGATTCGTCCCAATGCTTAAATACTATAAATGGTCTATATGAAGTTTGCCCTCTTGGTAAGGAGTAAAAACTTCCCTCGCTTGTGACTGCTGGAGTGTTGCTGAAGCCGAATGGTCCAGGACGGGTGCATATGTGGGTCATCAAAGCTGATTCCTCATCTTCAGGTGGTCAGCAAACTGAGGACAAACAGAGCACAATTGTTAGATTGACTAAGCAGTCAGCATTTTGGGGTGTTCATGGGTAGTTCTTTATCCCTAATGACAAATATCTCATTAATCTCAGAGGGAAATTGCAAAATGTTGAATAAGATTGAGCAAAACAACTTTAACATGTTTCGATCAGCAGTTTAAATGCATTTAGGGTCAAAGCATGTCAGTGCTTTGAAAAACTACATGTTAAACGGGCAACTTGTGTTCAAGTTGACTCCATATTATCTATTATGGTGTTTTTGTGAGGTGTGGAAAGTTTTTCTTTGTTTTGTTTTGCCTTGAATCTGTTAGTGAAAGAAACGAGGGGAGCTAAGTGCGATGTTTTCTGATAAAAGAAACTGTTGGAAGTCGGGACTTGAAGTCAAAGCCTTTGGGACAGAGCATTCTTCAGCAGAGATTGTTGTTGAAGCCTCAAATTCAAACCCTCTTGGGAAAAAAGTGTCCTCGAGTTGACACTGTTGATCAAATCCTGCAAATCCCTGCCCTTTGACTAAAAGCCAAGAACTATTTCAAACCCCAAACTTCTCTCACTCTCCCTTCCTCTTTGAAAAAACTTCTCCAAACTGTTTCCACATCACATCTTTCCAGTCCGATCTTTACAGACCTCTACGTCTCATCTCTTTCCAAATGTCCCCTCCATGTCCTCCATCTTCTCTATCAATCTCCTTTCCCTTTCTCTTCCCTCCATCCCCATCACCTCCTCTCATCTCCCCAGTGCTATCGGTTCTCCCTCATTCCTCCATCTCAGATCTCAGTCTAAGCCGCTTATTCCTACCATCTCCCAGGATATTATTGGACCAGAACCACTTGTCTTAAGATAAGGACACACATCCCCCACACCCACAGATCTGATAAGAGTCTGTGTAGCTCAATGTTCAGCTCAACAGCCGACTCGGTGGGGCGAACACACTCCACACTCTTGAAGGCTGTGCGACTGTATCTCTCCATCTAACCACTTTTAATTCCCCAATTTTTACTATCTGTGCCTCCTTTCTTTTTTACATCTTTCCTGTCAGTCTCTTCTCCTCTCATCCCTACATCTTTACCACCCTTCCCCACCTCTGCCTCCTCCCTCTCCCCTGGGTGATTCAGATGGGTGATATCATATCAGACCTCTCCATCTGCCATCCACGAGTCAGAGGAAATCTGACTGAGTGAATAAATTAGCCGTACTTGACCTCGCGACCCCCCCCCCCCCCCCCCCCCCCCCCCCCCCACCCCAGCATCCGAGGCAAGAGACTAGAATCTTCTCTCCGGGGGATTAGATTGCAATGGGGTTTGGTGGGTCGGAGGAGCATATAGAGGCAGCCGATGAAATGCAAAATAACATTTCAGAGATTTTTATCCTCAAAGGGCAATTTGAAGGTGGCTGGTATGTTAAAGGTCCAATATGTTCGGATTTAAAGAAGGTAACGATGCGCTTGTCATACATATCTGACAGTGGGATTTTGTGGCAGATAAGAAAAGATCAGCTTAAATGCAAATAGATTATTATGTGTAATTTTATTCAGTTTTCTTAAATCTGGTTAAATGATATGCAATTTAATTACATATCACACTGTAAAGAAACAGTATTCTTAGATGAAGATCAGTTTGACTTAAAAGGTCAAACATGAAGTCATATGAACATGTGAATACATAAACACAACAAATACAAACTCACACCATATCAAGTAGCGTCCCGGCCTGCTCTAGACGAGCTTCAAAGCTGTGCTGACTACCAGCCAACATCAAAGGAGAAACTCCCTGGGAAATGAAAGGAGAAAATCTTTTATAGCTATCAGCTGTCCACAACACTCATTCAAATCAATTTCCAAACCTGATCTCGGCTTTGGCACGCTCCTCTACCTCCCACACAAAGACACACACCCACTCGCTGAACAACAACTGTCCAGAGAAAGCCGAGAGGAGACGACCCAAAGACACAGACGCAGAGAGATGGGAGGACGTGAGATGTTTTACATTACCGCAAATGTACAGTGGACTCGTGTGGAGTGTTGAGAGCAGCTTACGATAACACATCTCTGGTCTGGACGCATGCCACAGAGTCGCGTTACACACCTCTCCTCCTCCAACACCACCTTTTTTTTTTTTTTGCACCCCTTCACTTCTGTCTACAATCCATCCTGGAAATTGCACCTTGAAAATATAACCATGATAAAACTCTTTTCTTGCATCTTCCTTCTATCCCTTTCCCTGCTGGCATCTTCTCTGTTCATGCAGAATGTCAGATCATGCGCTCTTATATAACCTCTACAAAAACAGGAGGGTGTCTGAGGTGTTGATAGCAGGATAATACACTGATGAGTACAGGGATATTCCAATTTTATTATCATTACCCAACAAGCTGAAGGGCGGCGAGTGAAGGGCCGCCAACATGGAGTAGCCAATCCAATAAGAGGGCAGAGGATATTTCCTTACAGGCCGCAACACAACAGGAGAGAAAATCAAAGTACAGGAGAGAAGGGGAGAGCAAGATTAGGGAAGGAAGCAAAAGCTACAAGAAAGTGAGCAAACTAGGGTAAGTAAAGAAGATTGAAGAGACAAGAAAGAAAAACAATGCAGAGGGGAGGACATACAGGAAGGAAAAATGCAATGCGAAAATAAAAGAGAAGAAAGGGTATAGATGCTAGAATGGAAAGGAGAGGATACAACAGAAGGAAGAAGAGGGGGAAATTACAGAGCAAAGGGTACAAATCTTATCTCCCAGGGTGACTGACACACACTAGCTAACTTCTGGCCTGGTGGGCCTGTGTATGCATACACACACATTTTTAGTGATGCATGTGATGCCCTAAAAGATGCCATCAGAAGACACTTGATGCATCTCTTTGATTTCTTTTAGTTCTTCACATAGCATAGGTGTAATTTAAAGTACAACCTGTCGCAGGTGTAATGTCCCACTAATAGAGGTGTCAAAAAGCTGCTAATATACAGTGACATTTTATCTTTTTTTTTTTTTTTTTACCTTGTTTCTAAAACAACAATAATTCCAGATGACACACACCTATGCATTCCATCAATATACGAGTGCAATTACATCTAATGCAAACACGCATAATGTCAGTCGGTGCCACTTACAATCCCATTTGCCACTGAGTGATGCCACCCACACATTGTCTGACACCGGGTGTATGCATTTTATAATAGAAAATGTCACAAGGGAACATTTACCACGATGTCATAATTTGATTACAGTGTGCAAGAATGATACAGCTGTCAGCGCGATATTAAATACAAACACCAAGGAGGGCTTTTCACATCCAATCTGCACTTTAAGTGACAATGTTGGAGCAGTCAGTGAAATTGGGGTGTCAACAACAATGTGCTTTAACATCATTCTGAGGGAGAATTTGACTCAGAAATTAGGAGTAAATAGGAAGGGGGCGGCCTCAATGTAAAATAATTGATGCTATGGTCATAAATATTATTATTTTTCCTTAAAATGATCATAGACTGTTATTTGATTGTTGAACAACTCATAAGAAGAGAATTATGGAGGAGACATTGAGACGAAAATGTTATGGAGTCAAATATTATTGACAAGTATAATCTGTATCCATAATGTGGTTTCAGAGGAAGAATAAAATGTCTGAGCATCTTTCTTATAGATGTGGCGAAGCATTATTTCTTTGATCAAGTTTAGGAAAGAGGCATGAAGAGCTCTGAATGTCAAGATCAGAAAAATGGGAAGAAAAATGAGATCCAACTAAGTGCAACAGTAACTCGACAAAGAGCCCTTCTCATCTAAGCCGTTTTGTTGACTTCTGTTGGAATAAATATTTTTCTAGCATGGCTGCTCTAAGTGAATAAGTGTTGCTGTTCCAACAAGGAGTTGAAACTTGTCACATCGAGTTTTCCAGTGTGTCTGCAGAGTTTTGGAGAGGAACGAAAAGGAATCCAATTTTGTTATAAGAATGTCTTGTCGACTGTGACTGGTGTGTGTGTGTGTGCTGAAACTGTCGGGAAGCAAAGCAGCTGAAGGTTTTTTTTAAATGGCGACAGAGAGAAAAAGCAGCCTGTCTAAATGTGTGTGTGTGTGTGTTTGTGTGTGTGTGCCTGCTTCCCGGTTCATGGGTATATTTAGAGATTGTTGACAAGCGTGAAAGTGCCACTCTTACATTTTATTACAAGACAGGCCGAGCTCTGTCACTCCTCTCATCTGTCTGGTGAACACACACAAGCATACATTCACGTGTGTGTAAAGAGTTTGGAGTTACAACAATTTTAATATGACCAGACAACCTATTTTTAATTGATGACCCAGACACATCACTGCTTGACCGAAGTTGATAAAAAGAAAATTAAACATTTTTTTAATAATAAAAACATATTTGTAAATATACAAACACAAGTCCAATGACATCATATTCAGTAAGTTAATTGTCAAATTTAAATATATTTGGAAATGATCATTTTCTAAACAAATTTGTCATCTAATCCCAACAACACACTCACACAAAGTTATTGGTGTACAGGTGAGGGTGCCAGAATTGGGTATAAAAGAAGGATCCACAATAATATTTATTCATTATAAGCAAGGAATGGGTGGTGGCTCACCACTTTGAACCAAACTCAGTCAGAGAATCAGCTATAAGTTAATATAGTAAATAAACATAAACATTTCAATTCAAATAAGTTAAATATGGATTCGAGTTTGCAAAGAATTTGGTCTTTCAACATGTAAGGCTATATCTTTCCCTAAGAGGCAAATATTTATTTTAGTTTGATTCTTCTGTGTGATGTACAACAGTATGGCTTCATAGGCACACACTGTGTTTGACAGACCTGCTTCTCATATGTGTCCTATTCCAAATATGTAGGGCATCATGAAGAGGAAAATCAGGCAACAGCTACAAACTGTTAAGCAACTGAAAACATGACAAAGATTTTGCTGAAAGACTGCAAAATAAGTATCCTCAGTTCTCAAACAAAGCAAAAGTGTGTTTAGAGGGAAGATTGGTGGAAGGGGAAAATGCCTCTATCCCAACTTATGTTCAATTTTAGTGTCATCAAATTGTTTAAAACATGAAACATTTTTGGAATACAATTCAGTTGGTCAGTAAAGACAGAAAATAATTTCTTTTTTTTTTACAAATAAAATTCACGTATCTTAAATTACAGGTTTGTGTTTTATTGCATTTTAGAAAACTTCCAAACTTTTCTTGGTTTGTACTTTAAGAGTGATGTAAAACATGTGGTATACAAGAAAAAACTTCAAACTCTCCTGAGAACAAAATGTTCATGTCCCAAAGCTCAGTTAAAATATATGGCCTATAAGGTCGACCGTCAGCTTCTGCCATCAATATGCAGCATACTTCTCAACCTTCCCTGAAAGATTTGGCTTATTATCAATATCATTTAGAGGAATTACAAAAATGTGCATTTTAACCACCGCAAGTTAAAATGATTAATATGTTGGGGTTTTTTTTTTCTTTAAAAGAAAATCAATTTTTATGACATAACAACATAATTTTCCTCTGCTCCACTGAGGGTGGACATTTATAAGTCATCAGAGCTGACGTGATGCACCATGGATGGAATTTAATTAATTAGCTGATGTGAAAACTTAAAAATTCACCAGATATGACAATGTGTGGTTTCACCGTGCAGAGGTTTAACAAGTAGAAGAAAGGAAGTGTGAACCAGACTGAGGACTCATTTCAGCTGTCAAATATTTGCCACTATTGCATGTGCTCAGATAGGAAGTAAAGTGCAAGAACAGTGTATTTGTTTGCATACTTTTTTTTTTTTTAGCATTAAAAGCTTGAACCTGCAGGAGAGTCTGCTCAGTATTCCGAACAGACTGCAGTGTTTGTGCCTGTGCGTGAGGAGGTGTGCGCCTGTGTGTTTGCTGATGTCCGAAGCAACAGTCGATACTATTGAAATCTACTCATTCATGTCTGGCCGTGAGGCAAAGCTCAAATGTCCTTGTGAATAAGAATCACACCCATTTATCTCTCCTCTCTCTTCCTCCCTCATATTATCCGTCCCTGTCCTTCCTTTCAGCTGTAAAACCCTAATTTTGTTTCCAAATGTCTTTCAAATATCCAATCTCATGTTTCTGTCCTCTTTTTTCTGCGTCTTTTATCCGCCTCAATATGAAATCTGTAACCAGGTTATTTGCTGCAGCCAGCAGCTGCTGCAGTTAACGGTTGATATGCATCAGCGGTGAGAAATATTACTGTAAGATTTAATAATAGGCAGACACACACATGGCCCTGAGGTGGATAATGATGCTCGGGCAATATTCAGCACCAAAATCAATATGGATTGGATAAGCTTGAATGCAGCAAATCATAGACTACAAATGTATTTATGTGTTACTTAAACAAAAGCATCTGAACTATTTTGCATGTTTGTTTTTTTTTTCTTTTAAATTTCTGAAAAGTTTTGCGTTCCTTTCATCTACGCTTCACTTAAAACTCCGGCAAGCAGCAAAAGGATTTACCTCTCAAACCAGTCTTTGTAAATTTGGAGACAGAGTCATGGCTGACAGACAAAAACTGCTCTGGAAGACGGCCCTGACCTGAGGCAGGGATTTTTCTTCATGGCTTCACCAGCAGGGCCCAGTTCAGCACAGCCAGCTAATTCCTGGTACCAGAAAAAGCTAAATGGAAAAAGCACGCCATTCCATCACTCATAGATTACCACCTATAGAGTGTATTTTTGGAGCGTCTGTAAACCAACCGACCAACTTTTTATGTTGTTTCTGTCTCTCTGAAATGACGGGTCAGGTGCAGCGACGATCAGCCGTGCAAAGAACTGCAAGACTTTTTACAACTTTGAAGCACTGTGAGGCGCTTATCACTAAAAATAGATATTAAAATCAGTCTGAAATGGGTTCATGTTGCCTGATATCTAACAGCAGACTTCCCATACTACTTCCAGTAAACCATATTCTGTGCTTGAGCAGAGTCCCAATCGATATGAAGATGCTGCAGCAGTCAGCTCAGTCATATTATTCTTTTCTATGAATGTGCCATAAAACTTTGAAATTCAGATTTTATATATGTGTATTCCGAGCACTAATGTCTCCCTGATGACGGAGCTAGCCATCTTCCCTCTAAAAGTGTGAACTGAGAGTGCGTGTGTGGCACCAGCCGCCCTCCTATGAGTCTTTATTGCTGTGCTGGGTTGTAGAACAGCAGCCACTAATCTAGCTGGCTGGCAGGCAGACAGGCGGCAGGCTGGCCGGTCTCTACTAAAGGCTGCGTGCAAGCCAATTAGCTGCAGTTTAACAAGGAAGAACTGTTGCCAGGTACACTGATTCCACTCACAGACTTTTGCTGTAATAATCCGCTATTGCAGAGTTAATAATGGTAATTTAAACAAAAGGAAAGTTCTTTAATGCCTGCAGGGATGCAATCTGTTCTGCTCATCATAGAGGTCAAAGGTCAGAGTTAGTGAGCCAACAGCAGTGCTGACCCGGATGGCTTTTTTTTTTTTTTTTAACATTGCTCGACTGACAACCGCATCCCTGCCACAACTTATCGTGAGGCAGTGGAGCATGCAATGTGAGCGTCATCCTGCCTGTGTGCAGGAGCAAATGTGTAACATGCTGTATTCCTGCAGGTACGTGTGTGTATTTACACAGCTCAGCCTCCCTGTATCAGTCTTGTTTCCTGCCTGCATGACTTGCTGGCCACATGGAGAAAAATTATAAGCAGGCTACAATCGATGTGAGCAAATGCACCGACTGTCGTCTGGGGGAGGCGTGTGGAGGGGGCCATATTAGCTTATGATCCGGCTCGCAATGTAACTGATGAATGGCGAGAAACCTGAGAGAGATATGATGTGGGGTGGATGCAGAGGGGGCGGTGAGGAGGATAGACGGAGAGCGAGAGACACAGAGCAATATGGAGAATAGAAAGTATCTGACATCCGACACAACTCCCCCCATTAGGCTAATTCTTTGACTTTCTCTTGTTGCCAATAGCGTCTCCAAGTGATATTTCCCCCTATAACGGCATTACCAGGGGCTGCCTTCTCCAATGCAATCAAACCATTAAACACAGTGCTGCATCCCCTCCATGGAGTGATTTCCATCCAATAGAAAATGACTGGGTTGAGCTACTCTCCTTTCCTGTCATCAATAAAAGGAATAATTGGATCTGGATGCATATTTGCATGGAAGGAATAAACTTCAAATTTGAAGAATTTCTTCTTGGGTTGGTAAAGATTTTCTCATAAAATCAGAGGATGTTTCTACCGCCACTAAAGTCTCTCTAATTCTGTTGAAATATAAATGAATAATAAAAAAAGAAGCTTCAACTTCTTCTTGTCTGAAAAACAAAATAACAGTAATAGCATGCATTGTAAATATTAGACATCTGAAATAATGTCTAATAAAAACTTTCCTTCCAACTTCCAGCACGCAACATTAGACAAATCAATCAAAATCTCCCCAAAACACAATCTGCCTCGTGGACAGGCTGCAATTTCCAGCGCAGCAAAAAAAAAAAAAACATTTGCTTCGTTTGATGAGCGCGACAGCCCCCACCCATTAAATCATTGCATCCGGCTCCGCGCGCTTAATTATGGTGATTACGCCGATGATAACAAGACAACAATGACACAAAGTTTGGAGACACAAGACGCGCGCGACGCACTTTCTCTCAAGGGGGGGTGGAAGGAGCGATCTCGTGTTCAAACAGTTATTTACCGGCGACGCGTTTGTTTCAATTACCATCCGCGCGTCCAACGAGCGCTCGCGCTTGTTGCGTTTATTAGCGGGAGGAAATAGAAGAAGAGAGGAAGACGGGATGAGGGGAGAGTGGGTACAGAAGAGGAGTTGGTTCTGATTTTCATAAAGGATGAGGAATTAGTGCATATTGATAGGACTTAATGGACTGAAGGGGGGGTCATCAAACTAGTCGCGAGTGAGCGACTCGTGGTTAATTTGCTATGAGTGTCAGGTTATGGGAGAAAGGAGAATGAGGAGGGGTGAGTGGGGGTGGGGGGTGTTGACGCGTGCGTCCTAATGCAGTATTTCCAATTAGAAAAAAAAAACACCTCCCCGCCCCCGCTCCACCCCATTTTCCCCCATCATAATGCGTTCAAACGGGCCAGGAAAAACGTGTTCCCTGTTGCATAAATTGTTTAGAGGTGGTTATGAAGAGAACAAAATTTTAACTGTGGGTATGCAACTTATATAATGACCCTCCTCCATCCAGATAAAGTAAATTAAATCCTTAAATTCGCCCCATATCCCCCTTTTTTATGAAAAGGAGGAAATGCTCAACTCCGTGGAATAAAAATGAAACAAAACTTCACAAACTTCGCGTCAAAGCAGGTGGAAGGTGTCTCGTTCGCTTCTTTGGATCCAAATTTAAATAAACTCCTCTCCCCGTAGCCATCGATCCGGGAGAAACGTGTGAAATAGACATTAATTTTTAGTTGACTTCTCACGGCGCAAAGAGGAGAGCAAAGGGGATCAATGGCGACCAGTTACAGCTGACTGCTGAGAGAGTGGGAGAAAAGAGGGGGGTGGTGGAGGTGTAGAAAACGCTGACAAATAAATCATCTTTTGCTACTTTTCCTCCAACCTCGACACTTTTCTTCCACTCCTCTGTGCGCCGATTATCCCTTAGGGACAGGGGAGGAGGGAGAGAGGCAGACGAGGCCTGGGTGGAGAAATAAAAAGCAGAAAAACTAAAAGTTGATAAAATCACATCGGCGCAATTTAACTCAATGCGACGCTCGGGTTTAAGACAACTTAAAATGATTTGTCTCTTTTTTACAAAAATATTAAATTAAATATTCATTATTCTGGTAGATTAAATCTCAACTATCTGAGGCCGATTTGAATTAATCCCTCAAAGAATGGTACAAAAATGTTTCAAAAAGAAGAAAAAGAAAATTTGTCCGTGTCCATTTATTTAAAAAATGCATTCATTGCAAGATTAAATTGAGTTAAAGAGTTTATTATAGCTGCGACGTTAAAATAAAAACGGCACGACAGAAATCAAGTGTGTGAGATGAAGCGCAAAACAATCAAATAGCGTAACAATTAATTAATTAGTTTAACTAATTAATTAATTTCAATGACAGCAGTTTAGAATAAAAAATAGTTATTATAAGAGGATGCTTATCAAATTTGAAAAAATGCTGTGAAAATGTCCTTACATGAAAACCGCCGTTTGAGGTAAAGCTGGCTTGTTTAACGATCCTTTAAATAAGTGACGTGATAAAAGAGCGTCTGTCTAATAAATCACTCTGATTATCTTCATTAATAATCATTAAGAGGATCACTAGGAATTCAACTTTGAAAATTGGACTGACTGCTGTAAAACCGACACACTGCTTATTTAGACAATTCTGATTTGTATTATTAATCATTTAATTTATCAGTTAGGAAACAATATGTCAGCGTACAAGGACGACAGTGAAATGTTTACTTCAAGAGCCAGAAAAATACTAAAGTAATTACTGATTAATAAAAAAAATTGTTTTGATTAATTGTATTTCTAATTTTTGAATGATAAATGATCCAGTAAAAATCCTCCAACAGTGCTGCCTCTTCTTTTGCACCATTTGTCCGCGTGAGTCTTTCTGAAAATAATACTGGCCTCTGTGACACCTCCTCATTTCCACGTTTAAACATAATTATTGCTTGTTTAATGTGTTGGGGAAGAAAAATGAAAAGACTCAGTCGGTCGTTACATCTCAGGACTGGTTGATTTGACAATCAATAAAATCAATCAGATAGAATTCGTGGCAATCTAGAACAGAGTTTTTGCTTTTTTCCCCCCTTCTTCTTCTTTTAAGGTGTGACGAAGCTATAATTCAATCATCACCGAGCGGTGAGTTCAATGACCCTGCCTTGGGCGCACCTTCGCCGCAGACGTGCGCTTTTACGCGCTATTTATTGTTGGCACCGAGAGGACTTTTTAAAACTTAGAAATAGCTGCTAATAAGTCTGCTCGCATTTCGCCCCCTCACCCCTAATTTTATTAATCCTTAGTATGAGTGTTGCGGGCTTTGTGCCGCGATGCGCGTGGATATAGGCGCGAGCCCGGCCGCTGACTTGTTGGTGTCTGCTTTTAAATGTAGGACAAAGTTGGTCCAGTGCACCGGCAGAGAAAATAAGATGCACGCAAGTTCGTAAAACTGATTAAAAATAGTGAGATTTTTGTGATAATGAAGTTCAGTATCATTCTAGTTTATCTTTATCATTACTAATTCAAAAATGAAAAATCAAATAAAAACGAAATCAGAATTCACCAAACAGATTTAAAACAAAAAGAGCACAGAATGTAAAACTGTAAATTAAAAGGAAATGTTGGGAAACACCAACGCCCCAGCAGCAGCAGCGGGAGCTGCCGCTTGGATTAATCCGCATTGTGACTCCCTGTGCGCGGCCACAGAGCTGGAGGCCCCCGGGACCTCCAGTGGCTGAGCGCTGCTGATTTAGGGGGATGATGTAAATTATAGTTGCTCCCTAGTTAACAGGTGTTTCCCAACTGTGCCTCAGCCTGTGTGTATGTGTGCGTGCCCGCGCCCGTGTACACGCACACGCACATTCCAATTCAATCCTTTATACATTTTTTGTCTATTTCTTGAGTTCACTAAAACAGCTTAAATTGCCTGTAAAACATTTTCCTTTCTGTCATTTTGAACGTGTCTTTTTTATTGGCCTCTACAATTACAACAGGTTTAATAAAATTGTTAAAGACTTAAGATGACAACGCAAATTCGTTTATGAAGATCAGCTGCTCAAACACTGCAGTGATTCCCTCAGAAATATCCGTGCTGTGATGCATTAAAATCCGTCCCACCAGTCTTTATTAAACCCCTGCTAACGAGGCCATTATTTAGGATATTTACACCACATGCGCTCATAATTCTGCTCCATTTGAACCATCTCTGAAAACCACAACTATAAATCCTGTTGTCTATGTGTTAAAAGATAAATAGATCATTATTATTTTTTCATTTTTTAACTAGAGCCTAACTTTTAAGTTCTGGAAACTGACGCTTATTTTGTGGGTTAAGCAGGAAAAGGCACATTGAAAACTTTGATTGTCTGTAAGGGTGTGCGGATTATTCAATGAGCCGCAAGGAAATAAGTGTTCAGCAGCCATGTGTTAAATCTGATTTTAGAGTTGTAAAAAGTTTAAATAGAAGCAGTTACGGCGTGTGACCGCGCAGCAGAGTTGGACTGTAGTTTGGTGATGGTTATGTTTGCGTAATGGCATCAACACACGCATCAAAACAATACAAACGCTTTCAAGAAGCCACTTTCTTGTTTGGGAACCTTGCACACACACGCACGCGCACGCATAAATAAAGAGACGCGAACGCATCCTCGCGCACACGCGTAGAACTTGTTGTCCAAGACTGTGGCGTGACATTTTCCCCTGATTTCTCCGTTTCTTCTTCTTTCCCCTCTTTTCCACGCGTGGAAATATACCCGCTTGCCGCGACGAAAGCGCACGGTCCCAGAGAAAGTTCGGGAAGGATTCCAAAATCAAAAAGAAAAGCGGCGCAAGGCGGAAAAAAAGGCGTGGAAGCACAAACTGTATGAGCTTCAAACCCGACAACAACAACAAAAAAGCCAGTCTGTGTTACTCACCTCGCCGTGGCAGAATCCGCTTCTCATGCAGACGGCTGCTCGGTTTCCGGCTTCTCTCTTTTTTTCTTTTCTTTTTTTTTTTATCCTCACAACAAACTGAAAACTTTTTTCTGCGGAGTAGGAGTATCAGTAAGCACCGGCCCCTTCTGGCTCTCGCGCAGCAGCACCGGAGATAACGGGAGGCGCTTTTGGAAAAAGCTAAAGTAGTTAACACCTCCCTGTTAGTTTACCAAAGCGCGACAGGAGAGGAGGACGGAGAGCGCGAGGGACACTCGTATACACACACATACACACGCGCGTACAGAGAGGCTGACTTTCCAAAGGCGCACTGCAAAGTGGGCATCAGTGGCACAATCGCGCGCGCAGCCCCTGCGCTGAGACGCCGAGAGGGACGATCAGTGAGAGGAAAGAGCAGTGGAGCCGGTGAGGGAGCGCAGGATCGCAGAGACGGTGGCAGGCTGTGGTGTCGGGGGGGAGGGGAGGGGGGGGGGGTGCGTGTGTGAGTGGGGAGGTGGGGGGAGTGGGGTGGGTGTGTATGTGAGGGGGGGGGGGGGGGGGGGTGCTCTCGGTGCTCGACAGCGACGTGTGTGAGGCTGGAGACGGGCTGCGCGAGGCTGAGCAGAGGAGTGAATGAGGAGGTTGGGGGGGGGAGGAGGGGGGGTGTCCAGGGTCCAAGCGCCTCCGAGGTGCAGTGCTGCCGCGCAGCGCTCTGCTCGCTCAGTGCCTGACCGACGCACGCGCACTTTTACGGTTCAAACAAGAAAAACTTTTACTTTTAAACAGGTTATTCAGAAACACTGATGCAAGCTGTTTATTTTTCTTAGTTTTGGCCTGTTAGATGGTCAAATGAGCTTTTTTTTTTGGCCTTAAATGGCTCTGGATCACACAGCTACCTGTAAGAGATCACCGTGTTCACGTCCTACGTTTATTTCTTGTGCGTTTTGAAAAGATTAAACCAAGGCATTTCTGCATTTCTGCTGCTTCAGAGCGGACCATCCTCAGTCTGGGTCTCCCCTCTTATGAACTAAATCAAACACTAATTAGAAAATAAATACTAATACACTTCAGCCATTTCTCCGTTGAAACTGTAACTGGCTCGCCTCACCAGCGCACCATCCCGCCACCCCCTTCCTCCTCTCCCCTCTGTCTGGCGTTTCGTTCCCCTGGGTGATTTCCACTGCGCTTTGTGCGCAAAGTGAATGAATTATCCCCCCCTCCTCGCTTTCTCTCTCCCCCCGCGTTTTTCTCTTTCACTCGGTGGAGAGACTGCTATTTGCCATAAAGCCAATGAAGTCCACCTCTTAACAAAAAGAAGTGGACTACCAGACACTCTCGGGAAGTGCGCACTAGAGACTGAAGTTAGTGAGACAGTGGGAAGTTCACTAAAGCCGTGATGGTGGGGAGCTATGGGTGCAACCAAACTTCCAACAGTATTCACTTTTTTTTCGCCCTTTCTTCCTCAATAAATGGAGCGCTTTGGCTTCAACAAGAGTGAGTTATTTGGAAATGATTGACTCGATTTGGATCGCTTGTATAAAATTAGTCAAGCCAGATGATTTCCAGTTTTAATATGTTTTCTTCGTGTTAATTTAAATTTGGCTCTTTCTTTTAAACCAACATCTTGAATCGATCAAATATTTTGACAAGAGACAAGAGATGACCAACTGCAAAAAAAGAAAAAAAAAATCGAATCAAAGATAACAGTGTTTGTATTTGGGGGGGATTAGAAAAAAATAAAATAAAATAAAGAAACAATACCAAGCGATCACTTGACAAAATGAGGTGTGTGATTGTGAGTGTTTGAAGGAGAGAAGAAACCCTCTTTGTCACCGTCTCCCTCTCCATGACACCCCCCTGCTGGCCACTTGAGGAACTGAGCCTTAATTCTCTTTTTTTCTTCTCTTTTAAACCACTTTTCAATCAAATGAGCAAATGAACTGTGTTGCAGTGGAAGGACTTTCTTTTCACTGAAAAATCTGGGCACAAAAAGGCATTTGGGAAAACTTTGACAGGGTGAGAACTCCTCAAATAAAAGTAAAACTTTGTGAGTGAAGTAAAAAAAAAAATGTCCACGCCACAGCATTTTGTAGCTGTTATGGACACTTCTTTAAACTTAATAAGTCAAATCAATCAGTATTTTTTTTTTTAAATCTTAAAACTGTGAGAAAGTTCAGGTTTCCCTCCCAACTCTTAATAATAAACACTGTTGCATCTATTTTTTTTTATCCAAACCTTTTATCATGCAGGACTAATATTTTGTCTATGCAAGTTGTTAAGTTTTCTAATGAAACTCACACTTTGATCTGGTTTAATGCAATAATATAGCAGTGTTTTTGCTAACAATAGCATGGGAAAAGTGAAAAGGCATGTGCGTGTGTGTGTGTGCTGGGTGGTCTCACTGCAGTTGCAGTGCCATTAGTGGTGTGTTGTCTTGCTAATAAGCTCAGTTTGGAGTCAATGGGCTGACTGAGGAAGAGGACCATCCATGTATTAGATCCCTCTTCATTCAAAGTCTAATGCCACCCTTTAGTCCAGCCCCCTGATGTTTTTAAATGCTGCCTCTGTGTATTGACTAGGAAGCACTTTGATAGCACCTGTTTCACTGCTGAAGCATCTGCAGGCTCCTTCTCTCGCTCACTTTTAACTTACGCTGTTTTACTTTCCACACAATCACAGGAAATGTGGAATGTCATCTGTGTGTTTGTCACCTACACTCAGTATTTTTTCAAAGTCAGGGTACAATATGGTTGTACTGGTTTCCGTCACAGTCCCTAAACTGAGAGGTCATTTCCTACAAAAACTTTAAAGATACCAAGTTAACTCTTGAAATAAACCCTGCGTGGACAGAAGACAGAAGTTTTAGTCCTGTTCAACTTGCACTGAAATCACTACGAGGTGATTTATTAATAAAAACTGAGAAGAGTTGCAGCGTCAAACAGAAAACCTTCACTATCAGACAGTGTTCTTTTTATTTGTTTGGATGTTTATTTAATTTATGTAATTTGACTGTGGCTCTAACAGCTGTTACAAATCAATTCAAGGTTTTCATATGACAGAAGAATGACTGGTCGGGTTTTCCACTGGTCAATGCTCATTGGGCATTGAAATGCTGCAGATTTTTTCATGAAATGTTTTCAATTTGGTGCCCCCCCCCCCCCCCCCAAAAAAAAAAAAAAAAAAACCTGAGAATATCTTCATCCTGTACAGGGTTTTGTGAAGCACTCATCATGTGTTGAGAATTTTAATTGCTGATACTTTATCATTAAGAGTCTGAATCCTTCATGTTTAGTAATATTTATTCATAAAGAACCTTTCAGACATTTGTCACAAAATTCTTCTCAGAGAAGCTAAGCCAATAAAATTCACAACATAAAATGCGCAAAATAAAGTAAATAAAATATATGAAATAGAAACATAAAAGCTATTATAATAGCCCAAGTCTAACTAAAAGAATCTAACTTAACAGCAAAGTATTTCACAGTCTGGGTCTCCATCCAGTCCTGGAGGGACCGTGAAAAGATTCTGATCTGTGGAGGAGCCTGATCACGAAGAGCTCTGAAGGATCAGAGACCACAATTTTAAAAAGGATATATTGAACTGGTAACCAGTCAAGTGACTTCAAAACAGAGTTTAAAGCTCTCCTGTTTGAGAGAGTCAGATGTCCTGCATCAGGGATCTGGACCACACGAAGACGGGCTACCTCTCAGACGACGGAGAGACTTTGATCTAATCTGGAAGAGAAAAAAGCACGCACAACTTTTTCCTTGCTGTTGACACCGTTGTGTCTGAGAAAGAACACTGATTCTGATTTTGGTTCCACCTGAGATGCATTTGCACAAACTCCTCAGTTCTGTTACATTAGTGTGCAGCATTGTATGTTAGTAGACACAGGTTAACACAAGGGCTTGTTCTGTTCTCAAACTTCTTAGCACCCACGTGAACCGAGTCTTGCCACGGTGTTATGAAGCTGCTGACATCTTGAATAAAGTGGCGCAGAGTTAATGAAAAGCCAAGCTGACAACAGAGAGCCACAGCTGGCCTCTGGCTGCCTGCTTTCACCTCTTCATGACCAAGTTTGTCCCCTAGATTGAATTCCACTTAAAAAAAAAAAAAAAAAATGAGGGCTGGGGTGAGGCAAAGAGAAAGAAGAGGTTGTGATGAGCTTTGATTTTAAAAACAGCAAACAAAAAGCAAAAAGGAGTAGATGAGTTGATATTTTCCTGTTCCCTCCCCACCACCCAGTTACTTAAACAAAACCCTGTAAGGTCATTCACACCGCAAGTGACTTAATTCCTTAAACAAACCATGTTTGAGTGTGATTTACAGCTAATCTGGACAGGCAATGGTCATTTCTATCTTTCCTTTAATAATTTACGATTGGAGGAATTTATGGCAGCGGCTCCCCAGCCGTGCATGCCGCCAAATCCATATGTCTGCAATATAATGAGATTTTAGCACAGTGAGATTATAAATTATAGCATGATTTGTACTCTTGCTGTTTTGTCAGGGCACAGCCTTTGAGTGAGAGTGTGTGTGTATGTGTGTAGCTTGGGGACATGGCTGGCATTTGGCTGCCACGATGCTCTAATTGCTGACGTACACACAGATAGATGGGACCTGATGGTTGGTGTCACCACTGGAGGGAGAAGGGTGGGAGAGACGGGAAAAAGGAAACGAAGGGAAGAAACGGGATGAAGAGGAGAAAGGTAGCTGATTGAAGGGGATAAGAAGGGGAGGATGAGGAGGGAAAAGAGGAGTAGAGCATGGATGGGTGGGTAGATACATAAAGAGACAAGTGAGAAGGAGAGATATTGTCTTGAGCGGAAAACACGGCTGCCAGCAGCTCCATGGCCAAGCGGTTAAACACACCAGAGGAGCCACGTTTAGAGGAGGCAAAGCGGGGAGACGGAGAGAGGAGGGACAGAGACTGAGCCACATTCATCTCGCTCTCAGATCCGTTGCTCCAGGGAGCTGTTGCAAAATGAAGAATTACATGGCCCTGATCAGATTACATTACAGAACAAGTGATTACATGCATTTGACTCTTGCACAAAGGAACAAAAATGAAGGAAAGGAAACATACATGATCTGATTAATTATGTAATTACGTGGTATTTGCTCTGCCTATGATACATGGCCAACCATTTGAGGGAAGGTAGATGGGTAATTTCATCAATGTTTCAATGCTTGCCATCCGAACCTGCTTCAATACAAATGTTGATTTTCTTCTGGTTGTCACAGACGCGGCTACTGTACACATTTTCTGTCATACTTGGGTTAAAAAATGAGACTGAAACAAAAAAAACATGAAAATTTAGAATTAAACATGCTTGATTAATTAAGAATGATGGTAAACTAATGTAGCAAAAATAAAAAATAGAGGAAAAGATGTTCAAATATGGTTTTATATTCTATAAGTTATATTATATTAATTCTATAAGTTTATATTCTATATCACATAAGTCTATGTGATGGAGCAGCAAGCTGCTTGCTTGGCCTGTGGCTGTGTAGCACCCTAAACTGGATAACGTGGAGTTAATGAATGAATAAATGACAATTGTGAAAGTAAATCCTTAGAAAGGTTTTCAATGGGGATGAACGATATTGGAGTTTTGGCCAATATCCAATATGCCGATATTTTAAAACTCATGTGGCCGATAACCGATATTGATACCGATATTAAAGCTGAAAAAAAATAAGCAGTCTTTTCAAAGAGCAGTTTTGTTATCCGTTTCCGACACTTTGAAAAATAGGGGTGCCACTATGTATTGATATTGAAAAATATCAATACACTGAAATATCGCAATATCTTCAAAAGCCAATATCATATCAATATTTAAAAACATGGTATCGATCTATTTTACTTACAAAATCTTGCTAGATTTCAATGTCCTGCTACAAACTCTCACAGCATTTTGTGAATTCTCGCGAGATTTTGATAGTGAAATAGATCAATACTGTGTTTTTGAATGTCAATATATCAGCATTCAGTATATGAAAATATTGTGAAATTTTCATGAATTCTCGCGAGATTTTGTGGCAAAATGATGAAATATCGCGAGATTTTGTTAGTAAAACAGATCCGTACCACGTTTTTAAATGTCAATATGATATCGGCATCTGAAAATATTGCGATATTTAAGTGTATCGATATTTTTTTCCCACCCCTAGTCTTTAGAAGTTTTAAAAAAAGTTTTTGAAGAAGTATTTTTGGGTTTTTTTTTACTTTAGAAACAGCAGGCTGATTGGTTAAACATCGGTTTCAAGGCCGATATCGTGCATCCCTAGTTTTCAACATTTTCAAATTTCAAACGCATAAAATCCTCGTTCACTGTCGGAAACGCTGTAAAGCAAAATGGGTGTATCTTGTTTCTGTAAATGAAAACTTCAGCATACTTTTAACTTCACAGCCATTTGATTATCAGAGATAAAGCAAGTTGCTCTTTTTGAAATCAGTGTTGAAGTTGGGAGCAAAGATAGTTTTAAGTTACTTTTCATTCATCTGCTCCCACATTGGGGAAAAAAGAAACATAAAAAACTAATATGCAAACCGCCTGACATTCGTGTTGAACCTTTCTCATATAACATTGACCATTACCCCAAACATTATTGCTACAAGGATAAATTCATATCCCAGGGTTTTCCTCATTCAAATTTCATGTAGGCTTCCGCAGCAAAATAAGCAAGGCACACACATACAATACTTTACCAACAACCAACACACACACCACACCAAGTAACCGTCTGGTCTCGCTTTCTGGAGCCTTCCAGAGCTTTCCATCTCATTATAAGAAGGTAACGTGACACACAACCATATGGAATGATCCAGAATGGAAACAAAAGGTGAGTTCAAGGTAATATAATACAGCGTCTTCAATAGCTGTATGCTTGTCTCACATGAGAGTTGCTGAGTTATTTTCATATAAGATGTAAACAATATGTGAAATCTATACGTTAGCCCATATCTTATAGCCCAACCTAAACTTTGGGACACTTGGCCTGATTATTATTAAATAATCTTATAAATGTGATTTATATGAGATGACTATGATGATGTTGGTATAATGGTTATAACTGCTTTTATTCATTTGTATGAAAACAGCTGGGTAAATAACAGAAATGTCATGTTTCTATGGTGATCTTCAGCATATAATAGCTGAGCTGACAGTTTATACCTTCTCAGCATCATCTTGTTGCATATATTTTGCTGTGGAAGTGGAACATGTATGCAATGTTTGTTTATGTCTATAGACATACTGTATAAAACTTTTTATTCATATTCCTGAAATGAAAAAGATTTTCATTGTTTGATGAACAGATTGATTGAACAGAGAAAGACGGATAAATAATAAATCCAAATTGTCTATGAAAATTGATAATCTTTTTTTTAGCACACACACACTCACTTTTCTTGACAGTTGTCATTCTGTTGTATGAACTATGCACTTTACACATTAACCATATTATTTCTATTTCTTTCATGGGTTAATTAATAACCAAATGGAAAAAGAAAAATGCCAAAGGTCAGGGTTTTAAAAATTCAAATTTGCTTAAAATGAGAATTCATTTTGGACATCAATATGGCAAAAAAGTTGCATAGCTTTAAAGCAAATTTTGTTATGACTAACACAGAGGATTACAAATTAGTCGCAGTCCAAATATTTCCAATTTCCAATGTTTTGGAAGACTTCTTCCTTATAGCCAAGCACTTTGAGAAAAATAAAAAGAAGAGAAGACATGGTAAGATTAATGCACAAGTTTTAAAAATCCCCCCCCCCCCCAAAAAAAAAAAAAAAAACAACGCAAAGAAATGGCTTGAAATATTGTGCTCGCCTCAAGACCGGGAACGATCAGAGTGCATTTTCTCCCTCGCCGCTCCGATCCCTCTGTCATCTTCAAACATCCACGGGGAGTGACTTGTTATTTGCTTTCAGCTGTCTGCATGGTTTGGCTTTTTGATTAGCGAGAGACAGAAGGAGAAAAAGAGAGGGAGACAGAAAGACAGAGCAGAGATAGTGAAGAGAGAGACAGCCTTGAGGCACATGTCAAGCAATGTCACAGATAATCACACATTGTCTTAAAATAGCTTTGAAAATGACAGTGTTAGGGGTGGGCTGGGGAGGGTGAAGTTAGGGTTTAGGGGGGTGTGAGAGATGCATCAGAGCACATGTTCCATAATTAGAGACCAGATAAAGTTAATTTCTGACAACTCCCAGGGGGACTTTTATCAAGGGCAACATATAAAAACATGTTTTATCAGTGAACACGGGAAGGGAGTTGGGGACGGTTACATGAGCATCAAACAAGCACCGTCTTTGTTCTATTACACAGATATAAATGGGGGGGGGGGTGAAGAAACACCTTATCTATTCAGGTAAGGACAGTGAAGTCACCTCCTCTCATCATGATCTTCCAAATAGTCCCACTAACCTAAATATTGCTGTGTCTAAAGAAGACATTTCTGCGGCTGCAGGTTGTTGCAGTTGAACACGATTTTTACATCATGTTGTTTCAAATTCCACACTTGATTTTTCAGGGTGAAAAAAAGGATTATTTTCTTTTTCTTATTGAATCTCACCTCATTAATGCTACCATAGAGCTTTGATATCAAAGAAATCTGAGCCATCCTCAAGTACCTTGGTCCTAGGAACTGACCAGAGTCAGCATGCTTACCGTTTGTAGTATCAATGATTCTTTTCTGAATGGACAATGAAACATTGAGTTCACATTTCTTGAAAGAATATAAATCCAAAAATACTTTTTTGATGTACGGTATGTTGTATAGACCAAAAACATGAAACAAGCCATCCCATTTGATTCCCAGAACATTTATACTTGTATAAATATAGATATGCATTTTATCATTTTGATATTTTATAGAAACAACAGAATTTCTTCATCAAGTTCTTTGCAAGCCTGTGTGTAAAAACAAGGTTGTCTCCAAGACATGAAGCGCAGTCCTGACGTGGGTCCTGACGACCAGAGTTGAGAAAGACTGATCTATTGCATGTGTGGCAAGGTACACAACAGAGGGCCCAGGCAGAAGTTGATCCCACAGACTCCCAGGTGAGAGTCACACGTGCTTACCAGTCAGCCAGAGAGATATCACTGTGACCAAGTAGCCAGGGCGCATGATCAATCGGAGGCACAGTGACAGGACCCCTCACTGCCTCACATGGCATTTTTACCCTCAAATATGCCTGCAGCTGGTTCTAGCATCCACCAACTAGTTAATAAAAAGCTGAAAATACATAGTTAAGGATCAGAAAAGGGAACAAGGAAACAGGGATGCAGTACGGGTGCATTTTTTGGGGAGGAGCAATTTCAAATAGCAAACATAAATAATGACGTTTTGATGTTATTTTTGTCACAATTTCTGACGTGCTGTGCGGACGTACAGTGTGAGCGATCAAGCAAATCCAAGCACCACACTTCTGACCATCGTAAAATGTGAGATTATGAATCATGCATGATGAACTTTTGAACCCTGCGATTTGTTTGTGCTGTTTGAGGTGGACCTCTGAGACACAACTGAGAAAATCGTACAACGTATTCCCACGATTGGCCATGATTTCCATTCCAGGAATGTTATATCAGAGACTTTTTTTTTCTGATCAGAATTTTGTCTTGTGGTGCTCACTGTTGCTCAAGAGGCCTCTTTCTTTTTGAGCATATTTTGTGCCACATTGCTTTAAAGGAGTGATGACATAGCAGTAAAAACTAGTTCATGTAGTTGACATTACTGCATATGTGCAGCTGTGTGAAAAAGTGTTTGCCCCTTCCTGATTTCTTACTTTTCTGCATGTTAGTCACTCTTAAAAACTTCAGATCATCAAACAAATTTAAATGTGAGACAAAGACAACACAAGTAATCACTTTTTCACACAGGGCCATGGAGGTTTGGACCCCCCCCCCCTTAAAAATAAAAACCTTCATATAAAAACTGCATTTTGTGTTTACATGTGTTATCTTTGTCTCACATTTAAATTTGTTTGATGATCTGAAACATTTAAGTGTGACAAACATGCAAAAAAGTAAGAAATCAGGAAGGAGGCAAACACTTTTTCACACAACTGTATATACCCAAAGAAAAAATAGCACTTTTTACAGCAGGGGATTGTTTTGGCACACTAGACCTCCCTTCCTCAGTAAAACAGTTGGGTGCAGCTATGATATGCAGCTTTACCCGGAGACCAAGTTGACTTCATTTTGACTGGCTACACCTTATTTGGTAATAACCATATTTAGAGAAAGTAGGTCAAGCTGCAGTAGGAGTTTGCTAAAGTTAGCAACATGTGCACTTCAGACAGTGAGCTTTGTTTGTCAGACAAGACAGCATTTAGAAAATAAATAAACTTACAGGTAATGACAAGGTTGTGGTTGCCTCCGTCAGTGTTGCTGCAGAAGTTTTCTTTTAAATCCATTTATTTAAAATTGATTTAAATTGGATTTAAAATTTAAAATTTAAATTGGAGCTGATCGTTCAGAAAAGAATGCTGTACAAGCTGATGAAGATGATGGAGGATTCTTCCCACCCGCTCCACAACACGGTGAAGAATCAATAGAGTGTGTTCAGTGGGAGGCTGCGTCAGGTTCACTGTAGGATGGAGAGATACAGAAATTCATTCCTGCCAGCAGCCATCACCCTAAAGAACAAGACTGACTGACTTTTTTGTTTATAAAAAAAAAAAAAAAAAAAGAGTGAGCCTTTACAACACTGAATTTCCCTTCTGGGATGAATAAAGTATTTTTCATTTCATTAATTTTCATTTCATTTATTTGAAAACCCAGACCTGACCGCTCAGCTCGACTCACGCAGTTGAATCAGCAATCGGGGGCAGCGGAGGGTGAAAGGAGAAGGGGGGGGGGGGGGGGGGGGGGGCTGTTTGCTTGATAGTGTGCTTTTGTTGGAGCAGTTGAATTACATAGGATGATAAAACTATGTAGGATGATAAGCTGCTGTCTAATTCAACCGTTTTTGAACAAAGAAACAAAGCTGACAGACCATAAACAGTGACTTTGATACTCACTCTGGACATTCACATGGCCTCATCAGTGCACAACAGATTATATTATACCCCCAAAACTCCGGAAATGCGAAATTTGATGTCATGGCACCTTTAACTTAGAAATGGACTAAAACAATGCTTACCAGGCTAGGGTTTAGAGGCACCAAAGAGGAGAACCAAACAGTAGCCTGTCTCTGTACTGAGGTAATAAGGTTGTCAAAGTCAGATTTACATGTCAAAGAACCTCACAATGTATTTCTTAGATAATACAAACCCTAACTTGCTTCTCTGCAACATAATTCAGTTTCCTCAGCTGTTTTGTAGCTACCACTAACTGTGCGTTCAGACCAAGAGCAACTAAAGCTGTAAAATCGCCGGAAGTCATTCACTTTCAATAAACAGTATCGACAAGAGCAAATGAAGTGACAGAAGCGTTGAGCTACAAAAGTTGAGCGATTAGAGCGACTAAACAAAGTTAAAAATAGTTTAACTTTATGCAAATTGGCTATGACACGTTTCGGCTGCAAAACCCTGACAACCAATTGGAATGTAGACATTGTTCACTTCCGGGAGTCCCCAGAAACTAACTCTGAACTCTGGTGCCGTATTTTGGTTCCGAGTCAAAATGACAACAGAAACGCTGATAACTGCCGTCGCTGGCCACCCAGTATTGTATGACCTGACACTTTACACCTTTCGGGATCTCCAAAAGAAGGCTCTGGCCTGGGAAGAGGTATCACGTGCCGCTGGTTTGTCCGGTAAGTTGATAAAATTATTTTTTAAAATAGGCGCGAAACTTGCCTGCTAATTGAGCGCCTGGCATGCTATGTGAATGGGATGATGTCATTTATAAATATCGAAAGTACTATGTTATAATAATAATAGTTGACAGGGATAAAAATACGTATTTCCTTTTTGTCCCTCGTCTTGACATTTAGTTTGAGAGTGAGAGATGAGAGTGAGAGATGAATGAGTGAAGATCTGCAGATGCAGATCAGTGAAGATGATGTATTTAACTAAGCTACAACATTATTTTGTTTTGGGGTGTAATTTAATCAGTTATGTCAAGACGGTTAGGAGACGGATTTCTGGTTAATCACATGCTGCAACTTGTCAAAGCACTAGGCAGCAATCACGAAAAGCATCACTGCAAAAGCTCTGCTAATGGTAAAAAGCATATGGTCCTTTTAAAAGGATATGCAAAATTGAACGTGATGTCATAAGTGACTTGAGCGACAAAAGCGAACAGATTTTTTGTAGCAGCTATTTTTATGAGCGACAAAAGCTATTTTACAGCTTTAGTCGCTCTTGGTCTGAACCCACAGTAAGGCTGTTCAACAGGATGGTGCTTTAGCCTGGAGTTTGCTTTGTTACAGTTGCATATGCCCACTGATATGGTTTCCAACAGGGGACCCCAGTTCCCTTTGTAGGTTTGGAAATCCTTCTGTTGCACTACCACCAGTTTGTTTTCTGGCTACCATCTTTAAACAAAGATTCAAAAAGAGAGCACAAGTGCATCACTTCATCAAATTTACCATCTACTAGATCTTTGCTTCCATAAATGACCTTTTTTTTTTCTTTGCATTACCTCACCAAACCTTCTCACGCTAAGTGTGAAAAACTAGTGAAAAAAACAACAACATTAAAAAAAAACAAACAAAAAAAAAAAACTATGACGAAATAAATGCAGCCCAGACCTTTACTAAAGACCTCTTTTATTATTTTGCTGGAATGATTTGCCCATCTACTGTATAACTGGTAGAGGCGGGTAGATGAGCTAAAAATAATGTTTATTCCTGGAGCCGTTTAATGGTCCATCAAATGGGATAACAAGGACGGTTGATTTGTGGGCCTTTCTGCAATTACAGAGCCTCACCACTTCCTCCCTCTTTAAATTAAACAAGCCATTGATTTTATGCTGATATTATTGTTCCATATACCTCAGGAGCGCGTTTGATAGAGACATAGAGGGACTGGACTCACACAAAGACGGTATAGACTCGGCCAAAGCCATGAAGAGAAAAACAGGTGAGGATATAGCATCTGATTGTTGTTTATTTTTCAAAGAAGAAAAAAGAAAAGGAAGATGAGGCCTTTTTTTTATTAGAGGATTTGTGACTTTAGCGTCATCTCCCATCTGTTTTTCAGATAAAATCTAAAGAACAGGGTTTAATCATATTCATGTAAATCACTAATGCAAAACAACAGAAATACAGAGAAAGAAATGATCTGACTTCTTGTGAGGTCCACCTTCAAATTATTTTCTCAGTGGTTTGATAAATGACTTGGTACACAAACACATTGCTTATGAATGAATAGGAATCTGGATCTAAAGGATATGGCTTTCACACAAGGCTTGTTCGACAGACTTGATATGACTGAAGGTCTGAGTTTGCTTTCACACAGAACTTTCTCAAAAAAAAAATAAAAAAAAATGGACCAATAACATATTCCTATCCTCGACAGAAGTGGCGTTGCATCAAGAATTACTAAAGGATTCCTTTAACTCTCAACTGTGTTGACTTTGCGAGTTCCTTCTAAAACAAACTGTTCCTATAAGTGAGAAAATCCAAATATCCATATATCGATAGTGGGAACACTGTTGATGATGTCTTATCTACAGCAGCTTTACAGACATCAGTACAATCTGATTTATGTTTGGACCGTTTCTGTTCTGTAAGTTCTCTAAATAAACCAGAATAATAATTTCATCTAAACTTCCAACTTGTATTTCAAACACCATCCCAACAAGGTTGTTGAAGTAAAGGAAGTTTTTGTATCCCTAATTACAGCTGTACTGGATTTGATAAAGATATTTTTATTGACAGGATATATAGCTCAACCTTTTAGGCTTGCTGTAATCAAACCTTTACTTGACACTTTGATGCATGCATTTTTAAAAACAATGCTGTGTGTTTACACATACAATAATGCTCTTTTATTTCTTAATCATACTTGACATATTTTTCCATTTATTTTCATCGATTCCACAAACATAGTTATTAAATATTATATTAATAAAATAAATCAATATAAAGTTGCACCAGTTTCTTTTTCTGTTTGTCATAGAGGTTAACTTGTAATTATACAATGCATGTAAACGATACATTTATTTATTCTACAGTGGATTCAATCATGTCCACTGAAGTGACAGTAAACTTGGATAAAAGTGGAGCTGATGTGGTGTTACATGTCCATCAGTCAAGCTGCTTGACAATGTGATGGTCATTGACCAGTAAACCAGGTAACAGGGAAACAGAATTCTGCAACTGCAGCAGCCATAAATGAAAAATAAGCTGACTGAAGACCGCCATCCTCCCCTGGGTCTGGGACAGCAGGCTGACTGCATACAGGGTCAAAGTTCAAAGATAAACAATATGATGCACCAATTTGCTTTCGCAGTTACTTCCAACTACTAAAGACCTCCAGATCTCTGGTTCCTGGTTAAGCTGGTGTGAATGGGGACTGGTTTGCCAGAAAAGAACAAAGTTCTGAGATTCTAGAATGCGGTTGAAGAAAAAAGGTATTAGAACAAGAGCCGAGAAGCCCCCCCCCCTTTTTAATGTCTAGTTTCAACCACTAGTGCGAATGTAACAGTAGTGTAATGTTTGACAAACAATTTTCCACAGTAATTTATTCACTACGGGTTCATCAGGCATTCTTGTGTAATTGTTCTTGATGTTGTCTGAAGGGTATGGCCCCATTGCTCTTCATGCACTGACACCAAGCCAATTTCTTTGAACCATATATTTCTATTCTGCATTGTAGAAGAAGATATATGCAAATCCCATCCAATCTTTACTGACCAAAAAAAAAAAAAAAAAAAAAATCAAATGCATTTTTTTTTTATTTCAAGACAAAATGTAGTTGAGTAAAATTACAAAAAATCTTGGGCATGGAATAAAAGGTAACTCAATGCAAGAAACATCTTGAGATTTGAGATTGTGGATTTATTCTTCACTTGATAAAACTCAAAGTATGAATTACAATTTTCTATAAATTCATGATGACAGAGGTTTTGAGAGTCAGAGTTTCATCTCTGAGCTGAATAAAGTGAACTGCAAACACTGTAGCCCCATTTCCACCAGCAGGTCTGGGTCGGGTCAGGCCGGATCGGTCCACATTTTTTTGCGTCTCCACAGATAAAAACTGGGACGGACACCCTTACAGTATATCCGACCCGACCCGGCCTTCTTTTTTGGTACCCTTCAGGAGGAGTACTGATCTAATACATCCGTTAAAAAAAACTGTCACTTCCCGCGTGACCCGGCATAAAAAAAGCAGGGGTGACTCCTTTTGTTTCTGTCACATGTGGTGCGGTGCTTTGGTTAAAAGGTGCTGCACGGTGATGATGTCACGCTATCGCGTAGCAGCTCTATCTGGTTAATACTCCGCCTCTAAGATAAGGGTACAGTTTGCTGCGGGAACGCAACGGCCCCAACCCGACCCGACCCAGACCCGCGGGTGGAGATGAGGCTTTAGTCGCAAAAGCAATAAGACTCTCAAACAGGTTATACAGCAGTGAGATATTTTAAATAAGCAGGATTCATTCCACTGATGTAATTGAGGGTTATATTCCCCTCATTACTGTACATCAGACCAACAAGAACAGATGTGGAAGAATAAATAAAACCTCCATTTAGACTCCATTTAACTGATTACATCTGAATGTGTTTGTCTCATGTCTGAATGAATATCTGGTGAGTGACCAGGGCAGAACAGCAGTCTGACTTTGTCAGATATCCAAACATTTATCATGGTCACCACAGCAAAGTCTAAACTACAAATAGTAATTGTGATAGATAAGAAGGGAGGGTGGGTCTTAATCTGCCTTGCTTATATGGTGCAGCACTTCAGTGTTTTTGTTTTTTATTTGTTTGTTTTTCTTAAAAAAGCAATATTAGATGTATTTTACCAAGCTTCCAGCACGGCCGAAAAACAGACACAGAGGGCAGCAAGGGAACAGCTTTGGAATATTTTGAACCTACATGATGTAAAAGATAGCATTTCTTTTTAAAGTGGAAATAAGCAGAAATAAACTGGACTTCATCCTCCTGGATGCCTCCCTGAGAAGGTATTTCAGGCACATCCCACCAGGGGGAGACCCTGAGAAAGACCCACGACACGTTGGAGGGACTACTTTTCTCGACTGGCTTGGAAGCGCCTCCGAATTCCCCGGATGAGCTGGACGACATTGCCAGGGAGAGGGAAGTCTGAACTTGCCTACTTAGGCTGCTTCACGCAGGCTGGATGGATGTCATGTAAAGCAACAAGTAAAACCACAACTATGTTTGCTCCTTTAAGTGCAATAAATCCCTTTTAGATTAAAAAGCCTATAGGGAGTCTATCATTGCTACAACAGCTCAGTGTGCTTAAACTTCTGACGTAGTCATCTTCTATTAGTATGTTTTACTAAACCACAGCATGCAACAGACTAATATGAGTTCTCTGTCAATGCCGTGTTTGTTGGGAACATTAACATAAAAATGTAAAAGTGACCGATTTCTAAATGATAGCTTGATGAAATTTTAACTAATCAAAAAAGCCACGGAGGTCACGTATTCCATGAGTGTATGTCATCAACAAAAGATAAAAGTGACAGGTAGAGGTGTACTGCCTATGTTGTCTGAAATGTCCAGAGATGATCTGTTTAACGGTTACAGGTCCTACAAATGACTCCACTAACACAGCCACTCTCTTTACCGCCAGTAAGTTTTGATCTCTCTTCCACTGTGTTAGCCATGCCTCTGCAGGCGATTACGTTTCATTGTTATGTTTCAAGGAAAAATGAGATCACCTGTGACAGGTTCATCATGGAGGTCCTCTGCAGGCGTTTCTGACTCGCCGGCCTGACAGTCAGTGACTCTATTAGCCATGTGTTTTCATCCAAAACACAGAAGTGTGCCACGCAGGTTTCTAAGCACATGCACACGAACATAGACCGGCGCCACCAAGGAGTGAAGATTACACAGAGAAGCCAAGTGACAAATTCAAGTGGCCAGAAGAAATATCAATTCATTTAGGACCAGTGAGCAGCAAGCCAGCTGTCAGAAAGAGAGGGAGAGAGAGATCAAAGGGGCTTACCCCTGATATGACAGATGCATTAGAGTTGAGAACAAGACAGTTAATTTGGTGTGTCAGTGAGTGTGTATGTTCACTCAGCAGCATACACTCTGTGGACAATAGAAAGTCAACAGCTCGAGTGCTTGAACCCATCACAGACAAAATGAGCATGTTTTGGTTAATATGAACTATATTTCCTACAGCTAAAAAAAGGAAAAACTAACAAAGAAGTTTTAAAACGGCTGCTGGGTGCAGCCACTGCCATCTTCATTATTGGTGTTGTTTTGTGGATTTTCCTTTTTATTTTCACATACAAACATGTCAAAATATTTCTGGTGTAACTTTGAAAGAAAAAAGCCGTCCTTATACCTGAAATATACTTATTCTTTAACAACACATTCATGTGAGCAATCATGGATGTACTTACTGATTTACTCGTCTGTGTACTGTTACTTACTGGAGTATTACCCTGGAAACTCAGACCACACAGAAATGTTGGATTTTTAGGAGGTTAGTATTTGGTTTATGTAATAATAATGTCAGAAAAAGCAACAACTGCAGGTTGATAGACAGCATCTGAATTTGATTTATGCTCACATTTCCCCCAATACCTTCTCTACCTCCCACCACTACAGCATTGTGCACATGTACTGTTAATTTCTGACAACATGCACAACGGACGCTCAGAATGACAAGGTAGCCACAATAAACAGGCATATACATAATTAAAGTAATTCCCTGTCTCATAGACTGACATTAAAATAAGGCAATATAACTTTTTGTTTTTTGTTTGGTTAACCCCTATGTTGTTGGATAAAAGGTGCGTAATAAATGGGAAAACAAGGCAAGGGTTAACAATGGATCTGTATCAGTAAGAAATTAGGAAAACGAACAAAACTATTTCATAACCATCACCACACTGGAGGATGAAATCCACCTGCAACTTGATAAATGTCAAGAAAATATTCCAGTTTTGCAAGATTAATTAAAAATATTATCATTTTGTTCTTAATCCTGTTTTAATGGTACAACACATACAGACTCTAAAAACCTGCAGCCAGCCTACAGTCATATGTCAATAAAAACTACAACTGATGTCACTTGTATAATTGATCAGCATATTTTCACACTGGCCTCTACCACTACATCACTTGTGATGGAAACTTGCTCCACTCTTCCCATAACAGTAAAGGCCATGTGTACATACAACGTTCTGACTTTTACTAGTATGAATGAAACAATATTCTGACTATAGTGTATACATCAGTTAAGGATATTCCACTCAGGAGCGATGATTAATGATGCCCTTTCTGATGTCTTAAATGAGCTGCACATGTCCTTAAAACCGCAACAAGCTGCTGTTCTCAGAGCTTTCCTGTTTCAAAAAGACGTCTGGGTCACTTCTGTGTTTCTATGATTGGTTCTCTTCAGCACAATTTGTTCCCAATAGTTTAGTCCCACCTCTCATTTCAAATTTGAAATCAGCCACCAACCGATGGAGCCCAAACTGAATTACCATGTATCTCATACATGGCATTAGTCAGGCTGGCGTGCCAGGCAAGGATTGTGGGGGATGCTTTGGTCTGCATGTGTCCACATAATGTGACTCAGTCTGACCTGCGTCATAGTTTGATTAGTTTTGTTGCTTTATTGTTTGCTTTTTTAAGTTTAATATCCTGTAGTTTAATAATAATCTTCAGTCAAATTCTTCCATTTGAAATCACAAACCTTTTTTTTTTTATGCGAACATCACCTAAATAACCTTTTGCTCGTTTATTCTTCACTTTAATTGCTGTAACTGCAGCAATAGCGCAATGTTGCATCCTCGTGTAGTCAACTGGGCTGAGAATCCAACTACAATAGAGACACTCCTCTCGGAGATGTTCGTGGAACAGGCAGCTGGGGGAAAGCTCAGCGCTCCGCAGCACATCCACACTCAGTGATATTCCTTGTTTATAATAAATTCCGTTTTTAATGTTTAATTACGTGATTTCTGATTTGACAGGGCTGTATCATGCTATGCTTCACAAAAGCGACATGTGAGCATGAAGTGCAGTTATTAACACTGATTGGCCGTGTAAACACATGTGAACCACATCATGCTGGATAGTTACTCGCTGTCAATGGGCTGCTTTGCAAAATGGTACAATATAAATTATGCCTTTATTTTAATACTCAAGTTGGATTTTACGTCAGGTGCTGCATTTACTGTGCTCGGAGAACACGGGAAAAGTGTGTAACTGTACACAAACTGCTCAGAGGGCTCATCATAATCTTTAAATTTAGAATAAGATAGAGAAACTTTTCTGTCTCACAAGGGCAAATTTGTCTTGGGCTTTTAGAATCGCATTATTAAAGTGAGCCAACCAAAATAAAATAAAATTTAATAAAAATTTATTTTCAAATGCCAGGGAGCTGCATCAGAGGGACAAAAGAGCCGCGGGTTGCCGACCCCTGACCTAACTGATGAAAACAAGGCTGTTTGTTGACTGTGGTGGGAGTATGTCATTTGGCTTATCACCCAGATAAGGGTTAACTGGTGTGCAGGTTTCAGCAGACTCCAGCTTCATGACCCAGTGGCAGGAAATGGATGAAAGGTGGCTGGATGAACATACATATAGCAACCAAACAGAATTGAGCATTAGCTGATTAATTAATGTTTTAAAATATATATACATAAACCCAGCTGAATTACAAAATTGGAAAATACATTTTATTTAGTCTTATGGCTCCATGCTTTACAGTATATGCAACTGCATTATATGCAACTTCATATCTACTTCATTGATCTTTATCAATGTTTATAGCATTCATCTTGAACTGGCTTTAAGCCGTAGTCTAATCCATGCTTTATAGTTAACATGTAGTCATAGTAGGAAACACATTTGCACATAATGGCCCTGTGATTGAAATAATAGTAAAGTCCCAGCAGCTCTGTGGTGATTGGAATGGTGATGCTTATGGCTAAATCAATATTCACATGTATATTAGGCCAATATTTTGTGAGAGGCAATCACAGCTATAGTGAAATGGTGTCATTGTGTGTGAAACAAAATGACTTGGAAGTGTGGAACATTTTGATTAGGCCTTTTCAAGGTGATCTCAGGACATTTTTATGTGTCACTTCTTCTCCCCCCACCCCCCACCTCCATCTCCCATGTTTCTTTGATAAAAAGAAAGGAAGTGTGCGTATGTTGAAGTATGCTGACATGCCCTTGTGGAGGGATTTCAAGCATGATGCTAATAACAATAATTAGCTCCTAAGTGTTTGTGGAGGGGGAGGAAGAGACATGAATATTCTCTCATTGTGTTAGTGTGTGTGCACTTGTGTGTGTGTGTGTGTCAGGACAAATGGCTTCCCTGTGTCTTCTAAAAAGGACAAATTAGCTATAATTGCTTGTTTCAGGGTCTAGGGATGAAGGCAGCTTTTTGCTACTTCATTATGCCTGTTTTAACTCTCTGAGAACACACACACACCCACACACAGGCACATTTAGTCTATTAACAACATAATATTGTGACTGTTTATGAGCAACATAGCAATTAAAGTGAATAAGGGTTCATTTTCTGAGGACCAATAGAACTGAATGCAACTATTTACGGATAAAATTCCCATTGAAATCAATTAAAATAGAGTTTAAATATTGAAAGACTGAAAGCAAAGAATGGTACAATGAGTAATTGAAATTCACTGGAATTAATACATTGGTTTGAAAGCAGCAGTAGACACATAGGAACTAAATCCATACACCACTTACAGCAATCAGGGAGAGGAAATTTTCTGATGTGCAAAGACAGACTCTCCCATCAGCTTTGATTAGCGTTACAGTACGTCTTTCCCGGCTGTTAGATATTTGAGAAATTATTATTAATAACAAAATAATTTCCACAGATTAACCCCATTCTGGCTTTATTCCTGATCCCTTGGCCTTTAGGAAATTGATCCAGGAAAAGATTGATGGCTCTCCTACTGTTTTAAAACATTTGTCCTTGCTGGTCTGATTCTTTTCTTGTCATCTTCTATTGCACCCGAGTTACACATCTAGACGTTAGTTTAATGATGCAGTTGTATCTCTGAATGTCACATTGAGACAAAGTATATTTTAGATTTTTAAACAGAGTTTTTGCTCTGGATCCTCAAATTTAAAGGTGCAGAAGGTCAAATCTGCTGTTGGATTGTTAGCGTTGATGGATTTCACTTTCACTTCCAATTGTCAAGATGAAATGTACCAATTCATCAGACTTTCCTCTTTAGTTTAGGCAAATCTGCAAAAAGAAATGCCCAACTTCTTTTGGGGGTGGGAGTGTCTGTGTGTGTGCGTTCCTGTACTTGCTACATTGTGAGGACCGTTTTGCTTTTTAACCAACAAAGTGAGGTCACTTTTGGAAAGTGAGGACATTTTGGCCGGTCCTCACTAAGAAAGACCCCTTTTTGAGGGCCAAGATTTGGTTTTTCGAGTTTAGGTTAGAATTAGGTCTTGGTCAGGGTTGGGACAAGGGGGGTATTAATTTGGTCAAATGTGCATCTCCTAGTACATGGATCACTAATTCCAAACCTCTTGCCCAGCATCCAGAAGGTTTTCAACATTTCCCTGCCCCAGCACATACCTGACTCAAATTAAGTTGATGTAACAACCAATGGAGTTCTGCACAATGACTTATTAATTTGATTCAGGTGTGATGGCACAGGGACCCATTGAAAACCTTCTGGACATTGGCCCAAAAGGTCTGGATTTGATGATCCTTGTCCTTGTGTATCCATTAGGCCCACGTTAAAAAGCCCTGGGTAAAAACTATGGGTTAAAAAGGGACCAACTATTTTCTGGGTTATTTCAATCCAGATTTGGGTTGCTGGGTTGCTGACCCAGCGTCTGGGTTAAAATAACTCAACATTGTAGTCAATATAACCCAACTTCAGTGTCAAATATTCAACCCAAAAGTTGGAAAAAAAAATAACCCAATTTTCTGGGTTGAAGTAACCCAGAAATGAGTTGGTCCCTTTTTAACCCAGCAGTATAATAACAGGTTATTTTTGACCCAGGGGTTTTTAACTTCGTCCTTGTATCCATTTTTCTGAGAATTTTTGATCATGTTGACTTAAGCGCTGGGTGGATTTTTGGTTGTAACTATTTTCTTTTTTTTGTGTGTGTGTGTTAAGGCTGTTTCCAGTTTTAGCTGTCTCTTTTAAATCTTTATTTAAGAGTTCCTCCTCTCTTCTCCTCTGTTGTATTTGCTTCCTGCTTGCCTATCATATTTTGATCTTAATCACTGATTTCCACACTTGATACCAGTAGTCCTGTAGTTTGGTCATCCATCTCTCCTCCAAAATAATGGACCCTGACACAAGGGGTTGTGCTGTGAAAAATTCCTTTACAAGTGGAGGGTTACTGTTGGTGGAATTCCACCTAAAAAAGGAACTAAGGCCCAATCCCAATAGTCCCCCTATTTTCAACCACTAGCCCTTACTCAGAACCATTAGCCCTCATCCACTACCACAACACCCTCGAATTGAAGCCACAGGGGGTAGGGCTTTGCAATCTTCCCTAGGTATTGGGACACTACTTGCTGCATTTACGTTCAGGCACATAAGCAATTGCGTAGTGACGTTTGCACATATGTCTCACCATACAACACACCCAGCAACAACATGGAGTTAACAGTTGAATGAAATGAAATGAAAGAAATGAATGAAAAATACTTTATTCATCCCCGAAGGGAAATTCAGTATTGTAAAAGCTCACTTTTTTTTTTTTTTTTTTTTATAAATAAACAAAAAGTCAGTTGTCTTGTTCTTTAGGGTGATGGTTGCTGGCAGGAATGAATTCCTGTATCTCTCCGTCTTACAGCGAACTTGACGCAGCCTCCCACTGAACACACTCTGTTGATTCTTCACCGTGTTGTGGAGAGGATGGGAAGTGTCCTCCATTATCTTCATCAGCTTGTGAAGCATTCTTTTTTGAACGATCAGCTCCAGCGGCTCCAGAGTTATCCCCAGCACAGAACCAGCTTTCTTGATCAGCTTGTTTAGTTTCTTCAAGTCTCTGGTTCTGATGCTGCTGCCCCAGCAGATGGCTGCAAAGCTAATTGCACTTTCTACCACAGACTTATAGAAGATATGCAACATCTTTTTGCAGACATTAAATGATTTTAGCTTCCTTAAGAAGAAGAGTCTGCTCATACCTTTTTGTAGATGTAGTCACAGTTGCATTTCCAATCAAGTCTGTTGTCCAGCTGAACTCCAAGGTATTTGTAGTTCTCTACCACCTCCACCTCCTCTTCCAGGATGTAGACAGGACTATGCTGCTTATTCTTGCTCCTCCTGAAGTCAACAATCATCTCTTTAGTCTTGCTGGTATTTAAGATGAGCTGATTGTTATTGCACCATTTCACAAACTGATTGACAAGTTCCCTGTTTCGGCTTCATGTCCATCACTAATACACCCCACAACAGAGAGATAGAATATTTCTGCAGATGACAGGACTAGAGTTGTACTGGAAGTCTGAGGTGTACAGTGTAAAGAGGAATGGTGAGAGTACAGTCCCTTGTGGTGCTCCAGGCTGCTGACCACCATTCAGACACACAACCTTTCAGTCTCACAAACTGTGGTCTGTTTGTGAGGTGTCGAATCAGGTGGTTGTGGAGGGATCCACCTGGAAGTTATGGAGCTTCTACATAGCAAAGAGGCTGAATAGTATTAAATGCACTTGAAAAATCAAAGAACATGACCCTAAAGTGCGCCTGACTGGTCCAGATGAGAGTGGGCTCTGAAGCAAGAAGATGATGGGCTTACCCCAAGCCCATTACGATATGGAACTGTATGGTCTGAAAGGTGTTCCTTGCTTGTTGAGGGAGCCAGTAAGAGTCTTCCAGGACTTATGATGGAGATGCAAAGAACTGGTCTGGATGGTTCAGCTGGTTGGGTTTAGGGACTGGAACAAGACAGGATGTTTTCCACAGCACAGGAACTTGTTTGCTAGGTGGTGTTAAAAGGTGCTGGAGAACCGGACATAGTTGTTCTGAGAGGTCTTGAGAACTCTGGGACTGACACCATCTGGACCTGCAGCCTTGTTCCGGTTCAGTTTTTAGTTGTTTTTGACCTGGTCAATGAGAAGAGGCTGGAGGTGGAGGCAAAGAGGTCTAGGTTGTCTGATGTGGAGGGAGATGAGGTGTGTTAGGTCATGACTGAGGGAGGGTGAAGAGTGGAGGTGGGACAGGAAAGCTGGAGCTATGGAGGGGGTGGAATGTTGGGTTGTGGAGGGGGAACTGAACATTGAAGAAATGTTCAGTTCGTTAGCTCTGTCCAGACCTCCGTCAGTCTGGTCCCCCTTTACTTGAGCCAGTGATTTTCTTCATTCCCGACCAAACATCCTCACGTGTTCTGCTGGGCTGGCTTCACTTCTTCCTGTAGTCCTCCTTGCACTTTTATCTGTGTTTTCAGTTGTTTTTGTGTGGTCTTCAGTACTCCCTGTCTCCATCCCTGAAAGCTCTTTTGATGTTCAGCAGCTTTTTCAGGTCACTGGTGATCCAATTGCATCCAGTTGCAGTCGTTTTTCTTTTTTTCATCATTCATCATGCTTCGGTTGATTAATAAACAAAACAACCACACGGGGAAGAAGTCACCATTCATGACTATGGTCTCTTGTGACTGCCAAAAAACCCTCTTAAGCTTTTCATCAGTCTAGCTAGCATGGCTAACATTATGAACAAATTTGGAATCTGTACATGTGCATTTGTGAGTTTTCTTCTCCAAGTCCTGTCGCTCTCGGGGGGTGCTTTGTTGTTTGATTCAGTATATATATATATATATATATATATATATATATATATATATATATATATGATTGGTCACTCTAAATTGCCCCTAGGAATGAATGTGAGTGTGAATGGTTGTCTGTCTCTCTGTGTTGGCCCTGCGACAGATCTATATATATATATATATACTATATCTATATATATACATATACGTATATATATATATATATATATATATATATATATATATATATATATTAGGGGTGTAACAATACTTGAATTCGTATCAAACCAAACCATATGGGTGTGTATCAAACTGTGAGCACCATGTTTTGAATATCAAACAATACAGAATTTTTAAGTTATTTGTGTTCTGACAATGAGCTTTGTGTTGAAAACTCAGTGGATCTGTGTATGACTATTCGGATGTGGCATTACAAACTACTTTGGTTTTCACGTTGAGTATGACCCTGATTGTTGTTGAGGACAAAAACACATACGGTTAAAAAAGGGCATGAAGATAGTATTTGCCTTTTGTATAAAAACAGTATTGAACTGTGACACTAAAATATCGAACAGAACTATAATTTTTTTGTATCGTTGTACCACTCACATATACAGTATACAGTCATCCTCAACATTTACTACTTAATTTAATTCAAATAACAACAAAAAAATAACAAGAAACTAATAATAAATAAAAATTTAGTAAATTATAATTGAGTGAAATGAAAAATTGCTTGTGAATTGTGGTTGGAAATAATAATAAGAAAAAACAAACAAAACAAAACTGAATAATTTTGAGGGAGACTATATATTTAAGATATGATACGGTCTCATTTTTATTAATTTATTTGTCCACTTCCACTGGACAAATGAGTTAAGCATTTAGGTATGAGAAGCAGTGATAACTAAGGTATGATTACAGCAAACACTATGCACAAGTTAGAATTCTGCAAAAGCAGATCATTTTCATAAAAAAAGCTGGGAAAAATAGAAATATGAACTGAACTATTTTTGCCAGAATGTACTGTAATGTAACTTGAAATGATAAATCAAGGATCACTGCACCAACAGAATTATTGAAATGCCTAATTTATTTTACCGGTGAACCTCTTGTTAAAACCTATAGATCTTGAATCCCGCTGCATTATTTGTCAGGGTCCTAAGGTCGTTGAAGACAAGAATTTTTATTTTTTTTTTAATTTGTGTTATTTAATTAAATTAAATAACACAAAAGCAAAACAATGACCAACCATATTTTTAACTGACAGGAATGCAACCTAATATGAGGGTATAGCCTCTGACAGTGGTTCCCAAACTTTTTCTGAAGGGCCCCCTTTTCATTGGCAATTATGTCAAGCCCCCCCATCCCACCACCGTTACCACATGCACCCAAACATTTTACCGTGAGACGCATGAAAAAATATACTGCATTTGGGAGGGAGGCAATGCCTTTTGTTGATTCATCATCTTTTGTTCATTAGTACTTGCAAAAATATGCCCATTTTTTTGTTAGAAATGCAAAAACAACACTTTTTAGCCTGGCTGGGCCCCCCTGACATAGCCCTGAGGCCCTCCTGGGGGGCTTGCCCCCAGTTTGGAAACTACTGGCCTATGATGTACCCCATCTACATTCTGACTGGGGTCAGTGAGACCCTTTAAAACACATCAGTCCAAGCGCCCCATGAGATATGGAGTTCCTACCTTGAAGTCAAAGAATTGTAAATGTTGACTGAGAGGATATCAGTTAGTCACCTCAGCGACTGGAGGGTCACTATGGGGGATTTCCATTTCCTTTAAGAGGCTGAATGAGCTCTGCACAAACAGGAGCAGATGGATGGAGAGATGGGTAAATGGACAGAAAGAGCAAGTTACTGAGAAAGAAGGAGGGGGCATCCTTATTTATTGTTCATGCATTTTTAAACAGCAGAGCAGTGGGGTCAAATGAGTAAACATGACTTAACCTGAGGGCGAGAAGAAGGAGGACAGGGGCAGGAGGGATGGACAAATTTGGTTGTGTTATTGAGGATGGATAAAGAGGATGCAAAACTGTGGGAAAACTACAGGTTTATCTCTGAGTATCAGAAACTTGGACAAATGAGAAGTGTGTATAGTCGTGCAATGAACTTTAGATCATTCTCAACCGTGTGTTTGTGTCAGACTCTTAAACGATATGAGTTTGTATGATAATCATTTTATTGTGTTAATCTGTAGCATTATTCCTGTTGTCAGCTGCTATTATATATTTATATGTATTTTAATGCCGTTGAATTTAGGATTAAAACTGTTCCTACACATAATTTTACTTGGATTGAGTGGTTATAAAAAACTGACTCAAACAAGATGTCTGATAAATGATTTATACCTTCACATTTTTTATAGTTGCCTACTTTAAAACAGTTGATCATAAGTCCATTTTAGACAAAGATCCTGTGATAAATTATCCCGATGAGTGAGATAAAATCAGCAAAATATGCAAGTTTCTATAAAAATGTATGATGAGGGGGAAAAAAACTCATAATTGTCCCAAAGAATTTCTCCTTTGTGGTCAGGTGTTAATTCTTTTAACCTCTTGACCTTTGTTATTGTCCCATTTTTTCTTTCTTAATGGTTCTTTAAAGCTACAAATTTGCTGCATTACAGATAGTTGTGTGAAACGTGTATCCAGAGAGAAGCAGGGTCAAACTCTCCCCTGCAGGTGTCTTGACTTCTGACCCTTGACCTTTATACACAGACGCTCATACACAAAAACGCACAAGACCTACACACAGCCTCAAGCATTTGACTGACTGATGTTGTTGAGATTAGCTGTATGGCTCCACAGGGAGTAGACCACAGCTGCATTCGCGTGTGTGTCTACATGTGTGCGTGTGTGGTTGTATATCAACTAGAGGAAGAAAAAGAAAGGGGAAAAGAGATAGACTGCATTGATTGGACAAACAGGGAGCCTAAAGACAAGCTGCCTACAATGACCTCTGAAGAGGAGATGCTCCATCTTTTGTCCATCTTGTGATTTTGCAGGTGCTGGATCAATGCTTTCATGCTGTCAGAATACAATTCCAGCACTGTGTGTAGGAGCAAAATAAAGTTATATTTATAAGTTTGATTAAAAGGCTGAAAAACCAGAAATCACGAAGCACTATGCAGAGCAGACAGCTTTGACAACAAAGTTGTCTGTTATCATACCTGAATAGACAATTGTGATCATATTCACTAATGAAATATTGCATTTCAAATATTCTGTATTGTCTTTAAGTGTGACAAACTCTCATCTTTGGGACTGTCTGCTGGTTAACAAACTAAGTTTGATTTCCACTGAAGTGGCTTCCAGAGTGTTGTTCTGTAAAGGGGTGTAATACTGACAAAGGTTTTGGATGGGGTGATGGAATATTGAAGTCCCTTCTGTTGATGACACACAGCACATATTTTCCTCCTATGAACAAATAAATACAGTTGTGTGACAAAGATCCTGTATGATGAGCCTGATAACAGCTGGGATTGGCTCCAACAACCCCCGCAACCCTGAATTGGATAATCAGTACAGAAAATGACTGACATGATATGACTGATGACTGAAAAAGTGTTTGCCCCGTTCCTGATTTTTTACTTTTACAGCTTACACAGATTTTTTCCTGATTATTCAAGCATTAGCCAGCTTGATGACGTGCCTTACTTTGTGCAGCTGAAAACACACAAGCATCTGAAAGCGTCTCCTTTCTTGGCAGTCCCCAGTTGTTCCACTGGAAACGGGGGGTACAGACCCGATTTTCAGATGTTTGTGTGTTTTAAGACTCACAAAGTTAAGCACGAATCGATCGAATCGATCGCTTTGATCCACTTCTTCCTTAGTATCATTTCAGTCTAGAATGAAAACTTGAGTATGTTTGGAAATTTAGGAGGTCTATTTAAGAATTAGGAAAAGGGGTGGAGAAAAATGGGGGGAGAGAAAAAAAAAACAAGTCACTTAGGGGAAGGAGAATCCTTAAAAAAAAAACATAAAAAAAAAATTTTTGTTATTATATAAATTATTATACTAAAATAAAAAAAAAAAAAAGGGGGAAAAAATATACATATATAAAAAAAAAAAAAAAAAAAGTGATACGGGAAAAAAAAATAAAACAAAACAAAAAAAAAAAAAACATAAAGACTAAATAAATAAAAAGAAAAGAAAAATAATAGAAAATAAAACAAATAGGGAATTATCCTAATAATCAAAAATAAATGTAAACAACCTAAAAGTTTATCCGATTTAAACAGTATAACAGAGCAGGAACGGCTGTCGTTAACATGGCCCGGAAGAGGAAGTGCCAAAATCCGGGAACTTCCGGTAAGCGTGATAATCCCCTATTAGGTCTGTCATCCAACCAGCATTAGAAAAGGGTCTCAACAACCACTTTTACATTGGATAAACAGAGATTGGAAGAATTAAACAGCTTATATCAGTCCCACAGATGTTTCTCATGTGCCAGATAAAGCCTCTGCAGTTTTGACGCAAGACTGTGATTGTCTTAAAACACAGACTTCTTGGGCTCTTGAGGTCTGGAAAAATCAACATCCACTTGCAAACTGGGGTGTCTGCCTTTTCCTGGACTGGAATTTGAGGAGGTTTTAATATTAGGATGTGACAGCCGTCTATTGTACCAACACAATGGGGAATCTAGATTTATACTGTACCATCTCAGCTTGAATGAAATCTGGTCTTGTGTGTGTTAAGCCATCCTTATATCTGTGAACACAATAGCAAACAGAGGGCATTCATCACCAACAGGTTGGCCACAATCCTAAACTGGGTGGTTGACGCAGGTTTAAGAGAATCATTTTCTTCCACTGGACATCTCACACTAAACAATACATCTTGCTACTGTGGTACAGACAACAAGGTTGTACATCTAAAAGGAAATCTTTTTTTTTCTTTCTTAAATTTTCGAAATTCTAATGGTGCATTCAGCCTGAACGCAATTTGGGCGTTTTTGGATGCTGGTCCACATAAAATCAGACCCTTGACATCCAGAGACAAAAAAAATCTCACTTTCTCTTCCTTATTTCCTCTGATAATATCCTCTTGTGTTTATTTGGTGAAATAGGCATTGTGCACATCCAAAATGGCCAGTGTGTTGATGCCCAGTTGCTGAATTGTGAACTTGTGAAGCAGTGCCATAAAGCTAAATGCTGTGGTTAAGTGCTGCTCTGCACCACGAAGAAAAAAAAGGAAAAAAAGGTGCTAAAGTCCCACAACATGACTTTTAGACATTACAAATATGCGTTTCTGACTCGTTTTGATGGCACAGCAAGATTCATTATACGCTTTTTTCAAGTCCCAGAGGCGTCCCGAGGCTCAGAAACAGCAGAATGTAAGTTTTCCGTCCGGGACGGGGCTGTGATGTTGCAGCCGACTTTTGGTTGCACACCGCATCACTTACTAGCAAATGGATATGAACCAGATATGAACACAGCTGGTGTTTTGAACATGCATCATGTCAGATTCGGGAAAGAAATGCAGGGAAACATTATCGGAGGAAGAGAGGGAAAAAAAAGAGGAAGCGACAAAACAAGAGTCAAGATAAAACTGTTTTTTACTGTCTGGAGTTAGCTCACAGTAGAGGTACGATGCAAGATGGATGCTAGTTTAGCCGTCGATAGGGGGCACGTCACTGAGAAAACGGCTAAAAGTTCTGTTGTGTGTCTTTAAGTTCAGTTTCTCAGCCTTGGGATTCTGCAAAGTGACAAGGTCTCTGGGAATGTACATGATAAATGTCACTGTGCCATCAAAGCTCAGAGTTTTAAGGTCAAAATTGTATGCAGTGTGACTCTAAGGGCCTGATTTACAAAGACTCCAAATTGCGAGTCTAATGTCTTTGCCTCGCAAAAAAAAATAGCGTGCGCTGTCATTTTAGCGTTTGCGGGTGATCTACAAAGATTACATGCGCAATCTGTAACAGGCGCAAACAGCAGGATTTAAATGAGGATTTAGCGTGCGCTCTCCCTGCGCCACGGAAAGTTCAGAAGAGCATGTGGTAAACACAAAATGAAATTAATCCTGATAGAGAGATGTCAGTTACAGAGATATAATGAGGCAAATAAAAAACAGAATATAAGATAAATATGAAGAGTTCATTTGCAAAAAAGACAAACGCCATTTAGAAAAAACGGAGTTAACTGCTTTTGCAAATAAACTCTTCATTTACTTTTTGAATATTTTCAGAAAATCAAGCTCACGTGAAGTAGAGGGTTTTAATGATGTAAAATGGAGATATGGCGTTTGTACCCAACAGCAACAAAAGCAGTTAACTCTGTTTTTCCACAGTGGTGTTTGTCTGTTTTTGCAAATGAACTCTTCATAATAACTATAAATAAAAATAATGCAGGAGGTTTCCCTGTGGGTCGTAAGAAGAGGCCAGTTTAAGGACGTGGATAAGGACACGCTGTTGAAGATGATCTGATATTACGCACAGACTGCGCGCTCTTTGGCACAATGCCAGGCGCGGGACCTGCGTAATTGCCCCCCACCCCATGCAAAACTCAGTAAAAAAAATAGTATCATTAGTTTGTGCGACGTTACTGGTTATTTTCACTGAGTTTTCTGTGGGGTGGGGGCCAACTTCACGCAGGACAGCAACCTCAGAGCAGCAGCAGTCGCTGCGGCGTGGAGGAGCAGGAGATGATTTTAATTTAAAAATATGCCATTGGCAAAAAGTAAAAGAAAATAAAAAGACATAATTAATGTCAGCTTTAACTACCATGATGCTGCAGCTGCAGATGTTCTGGTTCATGTCTAGAATAACCCGTGTTTAACAGTGATGTTGATTGTTATTTAATTAAATAATGAAAACTTGACGTGTCGCCTGAACACATCATGAAAAATGATTCTGACCCGATGTCTGCAGTCCTGTGTGCAGCATCTTTCAGCCATCAGTGCGTAAAGCTGCCAGTTATACCTGCTTTTCAGACGTGCTAAATTACACGCAATCTTTTGCCCCCGCTTTCCTTTGAACAGTTGATAGATCACATTGCGCGTGTTAAACTGAGGTTTTGCATAGTCTCCTCCCAATATTTTGCGCCTTCTGGCAGAAACGCCCAGTTTGCATATTCATCTGCAGCAGATGCGCAAAATGGACAGCGGCGCTATTTTGCCCCTTGACAGGCGCAAACCTCCTTTTGCCCTGCTTTGTAAATCAGCTCTGGCGGATTATTGCATGCGTAATGAAGATAGCGCCTGTTTTAACAAGCGCAAACCTTTCGTAAATCGGGCCCTAAGAGTCTGTGGACAACCTAAAAAAAACAAAAAACAAGTGATTCTAATATGATCCACACTGGATCATATTGAGTGTTATGGTAGACAATTATTCATAATATTAAATATAGTCACCCGACTGGCAACAAATGCTTTCTTAGGACCAGTGTTCTATTAGATGTTATTTTTCCCACAAATAAAAGGTGCACATTTCAGATCATTTTTTGAAATGAAAAATGCCAAAACTTTGTAAGCTTATGTGAGCACTGAATTAATTCCTTCAATGTCACTTGCTATTATTGGCTTTTTTGTACCGTTGTTCTTGACTGGATCACTATTGTCACATTTTTTATTCATGCATCAATTTACTTACTTTGTTCTAATAAATGTAAAAAAGTGTGGGTTTTTTTTGTTGCTGTTGTTTTTTTTAATCTGCTACTACATAATTGTTTGGCCCTCAATAAAGATGTTTAGAGGATCAGCTCTGAAGTGTTTGGTCACTGTGTGCCCCAAGGTTAAACCATTATGGTATGCAATGACATAATATGATATTTATCTGTATTGATCAAAAAGGGGGGAAAAATGTGTAACAGTAACTGGAATTACAAAAGACATGTAGAGAGTAGGCCAACTGTTATTCATGTGTGGCCACCTTCGCCTCTCACCCTCCATCCCCGTTGCCATGGCCCTGAAGTGTGATTAGAGCTCTGGCTAACCAAAATGGCTGACGATATTGACTTCCTGTCTGGTTCATGCAAACAGGATGTGACAGATTTAATTTGTTTGTCAGCTCACCTTAATTTAAACAGAAGGCCGGGAGTGGCAAAGAAGGAAAGACTGAAGGAGGCGAGGAGTGAAGACATAAGGCGATTTCACACACACAAACACACACACACACATGCATATACCCTTCACTTTCTGACTGGCTGACTCTCAGTCAAAGTGAAGAGTGCTTGTGTGCATGGGTCACGTTAACCAAATATTTTCGGTCATCGACCGTTTTTTAAAAGCTGTGACGGAAAAATCTGAAGACCGTCCGTCATTTTGACAGATCGCAATTTACACCCCTGACTACTGGGTGGCAAGTGAGCACAGATGATTCCCATGTAGGCAACAGCAACTTACTTCACAACTGAGTATATAGGCAGTTCTAGTCGCAACTACCTCCACAGCAACTGCACACCGGCAGCTACCACTTGCATAATGTTTAAAAGCAGCTGCTTTTGCTTTGGCGATAGTAACTACATTATGCTTCCTGTTTTACAATGGTTTAAAAAAAACACGCTACTACGTTAATGTTGGCAGCTGTTTTGAAGTTGGCCGTTGCGGGTCACAGCCAGTGTTCACGGCCCACAGTCAGACTGTAAACATTGGACACAGGCTGCTACCGCTTTGGCTAATAATGTTTCAACTGCTTGGAGAATGGCAGACTACTTTTGTTTTGTACAGTTGGCCAGCATTTTCCAAACTGGGGGAAAAGAATCAAAATTCGGCATTATCTCCTTGAAAGAAGCATTTTCTCTCGCAGCTGTGAACATAATCCACCAAAAAACACTTTATCCTAATTTATTACGTTTCTGACAATTTGTATTCCGTCTTCATCCATCTGGTCGAAAAATAAGCATTTAATGGTCGCCTGGTTCATAAATTCATGCCATTTTCAGGTGTTAGGAACTCTAAAGAAGCAGCAAACTTGCTGGCAGCATATTCTCAAAACCTTTGTAAAACACGAAGCCTGTCATTCAGTAATCGGTAGTGGCTGGTGTCTAGACTCTGACAACGGCCATAAGCTGAGGCCACAAAGTCACTGCAACCACACACAACTAAGGATGGAAAATGTTCTGCAACACATTCAAAAAGCAAAAAACAATATGAGTAATGGATGTGTTACTCACATTAGTCCAAATATTACTTAAAAATGAATGAAAAGTAAATACTATTGAATATGTCATCATTATAATTTTAAAAATGAATGTGACTGGAAAAAAAGAAATAATGATAAGACATTTTTGACCCTGTACATCCAAATGATGGACAGGGTCATAAATGATGGACACATTTTCTTAATTGCTGCATTTTGTGCATAATAAAGTAAAAACATGGGAGAATGGACAGATATGTGGAAAAAAATATGTTCATGTGTCAGCACTGGTGCCAGCAGGCATACAAAAACTGGAGGAAAAGACTGAAGAGGAAGAACAGTAGATTGAAGAGGAGTGGCTTGTTCTTGACATGATTGTGTAAGTAACAAAGTCAGGGATGGAGAAACAGAGGAAAAGGGACAGCATGTAGAGAGAAATTGAAAGGCGGAGCTGGAGGAGGAAGAGGAAAGTGAAGCGTCCTTACAGACAGCTTCAACATGCCACATGAACCAAATGGACATTGCGACTTGTGTGTGTTTACAAGACAATCCTGATGGCAGCTGAGAGTGAGAGTGTGACAGTGAATACAGAAGGCTGCATTATTGTTTAAATCATTGATCGCTTCCATCTATCCTTCTCCTCTCAGCTCTTATTTTCATTCTCTCTCTTTCTTCTACCTCAGATGTCTCTGACAACCACACTCTGTGCCATATCTTTCTCTTTCTGACACATTTTAGATATGTTTACATCTTCATCTTCTCCAAACTCCCCTCATTTGGGTAATTATTCAACTGTTCTGACACTATAAACTGTTTTCTTTTAGCTTCACTGGAGTTTTATTAAATATAGAGAAAAAAAACTTGAAATGACCTCTTTCACGACAGGTTAAAAGATAAATTGGCTGTTCGTTATCCACCATGTTTCTACACTACAAAGACAGTTACTGGCAGAAAACATCTCATGCAACTTCTCGTATATTTTCAATCAATCAATCAAGCAATCAATCTTTATTTATGAAGCGCTTTTCCAGCGCTGTTTCACCAAGATATGGCTGCATGAACACATCCCGGACTGTAATGCGTCTGTACACGGCTTCAAGACAGTCCGTGCAGACCGAAATAAACAGCTCAGCGGGAAGCTAAACGGAGGCGGAATTGCAGTGCTGGTCAATCAGTGTTGGTGCCATCCAGGACACGTCACTGTCAAGGAGAAGATCTGCACAAGAGACATTAAACTGTTAGCTGTGAGTTTCCGTCCATATTATTTGCCCAGAGAGTTTGCTTGTGTTATTCTGGTAGCGGTTTATATAATACCAGGTACCGCACCAGAGACAGCCTGTGATGTCATCAGCTCCGTCGTGGCTAAACTACAAACACAGCATCCAAACTCATTCATGGCGATCTCTAGAGATTTCAACAAAGTTTCCCTCTCTGCTACGTTGCCAACTTTCCAGCAGTTTGTCAGCTGCTCCACCAGAGAAAATAAGATGTTGGACTTATTTTATGCAAACACTATGAATGCATACAGCTCCTCTGCCCTGCCTCCTTTAGGAAGATCAGATCATAATCTGGTTCTTCTCACCTCTACCTACAAGCCCATCGTTCAGCAGCAACCAGTCATTAGGAGGATGATTAAAACCTGGTCTACTGAGGCTGAAGATGCTCTGAGAGGATGCTTTGAGGCCACAGACTGGAATGTCCTCTGTGAACCTCATGGAGATGACATCAACACCATGACTGAGTGTGTGACAGATTACATATATTTCTGTGTGGACAACATCGTTCCAACAAGAACAGTGAGGTGCTTCCCCAATAACAAACCCTGGATCACCAATGACCTGAAAAAGCTGCTGAACATCAAAAAGAAAGCTTACAGGCAGTTACTGAAGACCACACAAAAACAACTGAAAACACAGACTAATAGGTTCAGTTCCCCCTGCTGCCAACCCAACCCACCACATACCCTCCATGAGCCCACAGCTTTCCTGTCTCGCCTCCACTCTGTCACCCTGCAGCTCAGTCATTGACCTGAACACAGCCTCCTCTCCCTCCACATCAGGACATCCTGAGACGACCTCTGTCTCCACCTCCAGCCTGACTGTCTCCTGTGACCAGGTCAAGAAACAGCTAGAGAAACTGAACCGGAACAAGGCTGCAGGTCCAGATGGTGTCAGTCCCAGAGTTTTCAAGACCTGCTCAGAACAACTATGTCTGGTTCTCCAGCACCTTTTTAACACCAGCCTGAGACAGAACAGAGTTCCTGTGCTGTGGAAAACATCCTGTCTTGTTCCAGTCCCTAAAAAACCACAACCAGCTGAACCAAATGACTACAGACCAGTTGCTCTGACATCTCACATCATGAAAGTCCTGGAGAGACTCTTACTGGCTCACCTCAACAAGCAAGTGAATACCTTCAGGACCCATTACAGTTTGCATATCATAATGGGCTTGGGGTTGAAGACGCCATCATCTTCTTGCTTCAGAGAGCCCACTCTCATCTGTACCAGTTAGGCAGCACTTTGAGGGTCATGTTCTTTGATTTTTCAAGTGCCTTTAATACTATTCAGCCTGCTTTGCTATGTGAGAAGCTCCATAACTTCCAGGTGGATCCCTCCACAACCACCTGGATTTATGACTACCTAACAAACAGACCACAGTTTGTGAGACTGAAAGGTTGTGTGTCTGAGATGGTGGTCAGCAGCACTGGAGCACCACAAGGGACTGTACTCTCAACATCCCTCTTTACACTGTACACCTCAGACTTCCAGTACAACTCTGAGTCCTGTCATCTGCAGAAATACTCTGATGACTCTGCAGCTGTGGGGTGTATCAGTGATGGACAAGAAGCCGAGTACAGGGAACTGGTCAATCAGTTTGTGAAATGGTGCAGTAACAATCAACTCATCTTAAATACCAGCAAAACTAAAGAGATGATTGTTGACTTCAGGAGGAGGAAGAATAAGCAGCATAGTCCTGTCTACATCCTGGAAGAGGAGGTGGAGAATTACAAATACCTTGGAGTTCAGCTGGACAACAGATTCGACTGGAAATGCAACAGTGACTACATCTACAAAGGTCAGAGCAGACTACTTTTTAAGGAAGCTGAGATCATTCAACGTCTGCACCAAGATGTTGCAGATCCTCTACAAGTCCGTTGTGGAAAGTGCAATCAGCTTTGCAGCCATCTGCTGGGGCAGCAGCATCAGAACCAGAGACTTGAAGAAACTAAACAAGCTGATCAAGAAAGCTGGTTCTGTGCTGGGAATAACTCTGGAGCCGCTGGAGCTGATCGCTCAGAAAAGAATGCTGCACAAGCTGATGAAGATGATGGAGGATTCTTCCCACCCTCTCCACAACACGGTGAAGAATCAACAGAGTGTGTTCAGTGGGAGGCTGCGTCAGCTTCGCTGTAGGACAGAGAGATACAGAAATTAATTCCTACCAGCAGCCATCACCCTATAGAACAAGACTGACTTATTATTGTGATGTTATTACTTCATATAAATGTTATATTCTTAAAAAAAAAAAAAAAAAAAAAAGAGTGAGCTTCTTGCAATGTTGAATTTCCCTTCTGGTACAAATAAAGTATTTTTCATTTCATTCATTTCATAAGGGTCCCTAAAACAATCAGCTACCACAAAGACTCTCAATAAAATCTTTGCCACCTGGATCCATGACAGAATATTAAACAGAGAATAGACACTGATGTCACCACAAACTGTGGGATTGATTTGCCATTTTAGGGGAACTTATGTTCTGTTGACATTAGTTCAACAGTAGATCTAGTCTTTTTTTAATCTCCTCCTTGGTTATAATTTCTGATAAGTTTTTCATCGAATTTTTCCACTGAATTGAGCACTCAGCTGCAGCAGCAGCTTGATGATCAGCGCAAAAAAAGGAAATTAACCAGCAGGTTTTCATCCTACGTTGCCATCTCGGAGGCAGTACAGTGATAAACACATCACAGACATTAGTGGACTTCAACAGAAACTTTTCCAGGTGATGTACTTCTGGCTAAAAATGTTTACAAACTGTAAACTTTATGAAAGAGATGAAGAGAGAGCAGTTGAGATGGTACTGTACACCTGAAAATTCACATAGAAAGAATCAGTGGCTGAAAAAGTACTTGATCTTAAAGGAGTGATGACATAGCAGTTAAAAACTAGTTTATGTTGTTGGAATTACTGCATATGTAAATACTCCAAAGAAAAAAACGCCATTTTTTACAGCGGAGTATTGTTTTGAAACGCCAGACCTCACTTCCTCAGTAATACAGTTGGGTCCGGTGATGATATGGAGCTTTACCTGGAAACCACGTTGACTTCATTTTGATTGGCTACACCTTATTTGGCTATGACCTTATTTGGAGAATCTAGGTCAAGCTGCGGTCGGAGTTTGCTAAAGGCTAACTGCTAGCAACATGGGCACTTCAGACAGTGTGAGCTACGTTTATCAGACAAGACAGCATTTAGAAAATAAATAAACTTACAGGTAATGACAAGGATGTGGTCGCCTCCCTCAGTGTTGCTGCAGAAGTTTGCTTTTAAATCCATTTGTTTGAAAACCCAGACCTGACTGCACAGAAGTTACTACTAGCTCCATACACGAAGCTGAATCAGACAGGGAGGGGGGGGAGGGGGGAGCGGACGGTGCATAAACCGTTAGGGAGAGAGGGGGGGGGGCGCTGTTTACTTGATAGTGTGCTCTTATTGGAGCAATTAAATTACGTAGAATGATAGAACTACGTAGAATGAAAGCCTGCTGTCTGATTCAACTGTTTCTGAGCAGAGAGACAAAGCTGACAGACCATAAACAGGAACTTTGATTCTCACTCTGGACATTCACATGGCCTCATCAGTGCACAACAGATCATATTATACCCCCAAAACCCCAGAAAAGTGAAATTTGATGTCATGGCACCTTTAAATAAAAATCGTTCCGATCTGGATGATACTTCAATGTGCAGATGAGAAAAGTGCCTTGCTGGACTAGATTGTGATTGTTTGTTGTTCTCTTTTTAGTCTAAATGTTGTTCTGAGAGACATTCAGTCAAAATATTCAGGACTGTTTACTCTTTTCAGACTTTTCGAAGTATATCTGCTATCAGACCCAGAAATGTTTTTTGTTTGTCTGTTAATTGTTCCATCCATCCATTTTTTGTCCAAACACATTTTCTTTCCACTTATCCGAGGTCGGGTCATGGGGGCAGCTGCCCAGGGAAGCCCAGACTTCCCTCTCCCCGCCCATATTCACCAGCTCATCCAGGGGGATCCCAAGGTGTTTTCAGACCAGCCGAGAAACATAGTCCCTCCAGCATGTCCTGGGTCTTCCCTGGGGTCTCGTCCCAGTGGGATGTGCCCAGAACACCTCACCAGGGAGGCATCCTGACCTGATGCCCGAGCCTCCTCATCTGGTTCCTCTTGTGGAGGAGCAATGGCTCTACTTTGAACCCCTCCCAGATGACCGAACTTCTCATCCTATCACGAAGGGAGAGCCTGCAGAGGAAACTCTTTTTTGTTCATGTACTTCCTCATTTTTTGTTTGCTTTCATAATGTTCTTGCTCGTTTTGCTTAAACAAAATGTATGTAATTAATTAATCCTAAATGTTCAGATAAGTCTTTTCCTTTGATAACATCCAGTTTACATTCATTTATTACAAATGAATCCACACAGATAATATATTTGATTTAGGGCTGCAACGATTACTCGAGTAAATCGAGTAATTCGATTCATAAAATTGCTCGAGGCAAAATAACTGCCTCGAAGATTCGTTAAATTGACTCTTTGCATTTTGCGCATCCGCCCGGATGGTTTTTCTGTTGCACAACGTTAACGCAAGGGACGTACCGCCCGGACTGGTATTTCTGTTGAACATAACAGCTTTATGGTGATAACGTAACTAAAGTGGAGGGAGGAAAAACTGTATGGGACCCTACAAACTGGACCGAAAGAGAGAGGAAACACAGCACCCTCTCCGCGGTTCGGTACGCGCGTGATCCATGACATAGAAATGATATAAGTCCTTTATTTATTTGTATAATCCGTGGATTTGGCTGCGCCTGGTCAGTAAAGGCAGTTCAGAGCGGGTCCGTCTGCTCTGCGCTCCGTGTGCAGCGCGGCCTCCGAAACTTAACAAGACCGTTTTAATCAATGGTTTAGTCGTCATCGGGGACCCGCAGCTCGAGCCAGAAGCACGCTGTCGCAGCTCTCTAAATATGGGCGTCGAGTCTGTTTTTGACAGAGCAGCTTCCAGAATCAGCTCTCATTAGTTCAGATAGGAGGAAATCAGACGGAGAAGTAGCAGAAAGCATCCGGTGACTTTCAATATAAAAGCCCCTTCAAGTTTACAGTCGCTGAACTACATCAAACGTTACATTACCAGCGATACCAGGTTAAAAGCCTATCAGAGGGTCTCGGCAGTTGTTGTTGTTTTTTTTTTAAATTTTCATAACAATAAATAAATGATTTTTTTTAACTGCTTGGAGTCGGTTCAGCAGGTGCTTATCATCCTTTCTTATTAATACATTTATACTGCAAGTGTTGTGGACTTGAATTTGTATTTAGGTCCTCTAATGAACGGCCAATTGTTTCCATTTCAGTAAAGCAGAATTAAATGTGCAGATGTGGAAGCAACAATTAAGTTTTTGGCTGAGAAGCGGAGGGGGGGGCATCAGTGCTGCATTCAGGGAAAACTCAGCACTGTAGAACTCTGAAAGCTAGAAATTCTAGCTCTTACAATCGATTTAAGTTGTGAAACTTAAAAAACTTGCAAAATGTCCAATTTATCCGATTACTCGATTAATCGTCAGAAGAATCGCTAGATTACTCGATTACAAAAATAATCGATAGTTGCAGCCCTAATTTGATTTCAGATAAAAAAAAAATCACAATAGTAAATGTTTATTCAACATATACATTTTCAGTACAATGGTGTAGTTGTGACATTTTTGTAGACATTTGGTTATAAAATGGCTGCATGAGCATTTAATGATCAGTACTTTTTAAATTCATCACAAGTGTATGAACTTACACCGAACAAAACGTAAACACAGGCATTTGAGACTGGAACAGGTGTCAGCACATCCAAACCTGAACATCATTTGTTAAATTTTTGTATAGTAACAACTCGTCAACTCTCTCGAGAGCTTATTACGATGAGGACGTTTCCTTTCAGCGTGTCTTAAACATGTTTTTAACATTGTTTACTTGTAAGAAACGGGAAAGTGTCAAAGGAAACTGGGTAGCCAGGTGGTGACATAAAAGGAAAACAAAAGCTGCAATCAGAATTTCTTCTAAACAGATAAAACATGTCAGAGGAATCAACAGATAGAGGGATTTATGGAAGATTTAATGACAGTGGAGTTTTCACACCCTGTTTTGACCATTTATGTTCACATTTCACTTTTAAATCCATTTTATTGTCAAAGTAACTTTACTAAGAAAATACCAGGCTGCTCAAATCCCCCCCCCCCCCCCCCCCACCCCCCCCCCCACCCCGAGTATCCCCTCATGCAGATCTTGCCACATCTACTGCCAGCTGCAACATCTTGCACAAGCATTATTTTGGTATCCAGTTGGAAAGTCACCTTCCACCATGCCAACACTGCCGCAAGGTTGTGGTTAAGGTTTGTTACCACGGAGACGAGCACGCAGAGCGACGGTTGCTGTTCGCCATCGATGCTTGTCTTGGCAGGGAAACGGCCAACTGTGAGGTCGACCGACAGCCAGACGTGCACACACACACACAAACACAAAGTCTTCCTCTGCTCGAGGCTCAGCAGGCAGGGCGAGTGGGTGGGATTGCTGTGTGTGCGTGCATGTGTGTGTGTGAGAGAGAGACAGTGTAAAACAGGCGAGGGTGACAGTGACGTGACACTGGTGAAATAATTATGAGTCCAAAACAGGGCTGACAGGGAGCAGCCCATGCCCTTCAACTATCTGTCAACTGTCATTAACACAGAGCCACGATACACAGCTTGAGGAGAGAGGAAGTGAAATGGGAAGAAAGAAGGAGAGAAAACAGAAACTACAGAGGCCAATATGACTGAGTCTAGAAAAAAGCAATAAAATCCTTGTTTGCTGATAAATATCACTGGTATCATCTGCATGGTGACATGAGGTTTGTAATGATTTGGATGCTTCTGTGACAGAAAAAAATGCCTGAAAAGGACCAAGTGAGGATTTCACACGGTGGAAAAAGGATGGGGAATACAATGTGATGCAACCAGAAGGGCTCTTTATATCAAAGGGAGAGGAAAATGTGTCTCCATGTGTTTGTTCAGTGTTAACTGATGTGTGTTTGAAAATATCTAAAGAATACTTAATGCTCAAGATAGGAGAAGGGTTGCAAAGAGCACATTTCCAGTCATTTCTGTGGCTTCAGGCCATGAGAAAATGGCTCCATAAGTCACTCTTCCACCAATTCTAACCCCTGAATACCAATTACCCAAGGTAGACAAGATCAATGTATGTGTGGGTGTGTGTAAGTATTAGCATAATTTCCATTTTATCTCTTTGTCATCTAATGGGAGAAAAGTGAGGGGATCATCATGGTGATGAATTTTGGGCATCTCGAATTCCTATGCAGGTTCTTAACTATCCATCTAAAAGTCGATGAGATCATTTAGAGTGGGCCAAAGCAGTAACAGACTGGCATGATCATGCTTTTCATTGTTGAAAAGAACAATAATTCAGTCAGAAAAAATATACATGTTTTAAGTTTTGATATTTTATTTTAAGTGGGGTATTGGGATACCCCACTCTAACTGCTTTCAGCTGCAGGTACAGTATCAGTTTGAAAAATCACGATGGGCAAGTTAAGATAAAAATTACCTACAGTAGTAGGGGCCAATGAGGAGTCTCTTTGTTTGTTTGTGTTTTTTTCCTGATAAAATAAGTTAAACCAAACAAGGAAAAAAAAGAAAAGAAAATATAATAGTTAAAAGCAGATGTTATGGACTTTTATAGTGTAGTATTTCTGTATCAGAGATAGCTATAGAATGGATCCACATAACAACCTCTAAGTTGCCTCAGAGCCAGATTGCTTTGCAACAGATACAGTTGAAAAAGGTAATGACAAAGAAAACTAATCTCTCCTAATAAGCACCTTCTCAGCTACTTTTAGCTTTGCTCTCCTTTAGGATTAACTTCTGACCGTCTATACTGAGAGAGCTCTGACTGCTGTCTATGCAGGTAAGATTATCCATCAGTACCACAATAAGAAACTACATAAATCCATTTAGGAGTTTGGGGTTTAACATCACATTAATTTGTCAGCAGTGGAGCTATGTGGTCCATTATAGGTTGAATTCACAAATGGGAGACTTTAAACACGCTGTGCAGCTCGTTCATCAGAAACTTAACAAAATTAGAACCTGTGTAACTCTTTAGAGTAGGCTACATCAAAATAAACCAAGTACTGATATAAGGCATTGTTGTAATATACAGTAGAACTTGACAGGATACTTAAAACCGTCACAACACAAGAAAACTCAACTGATGATCAAGTGTTATCTTGCAAGGTTAGGAACTGGAAGCATAGACCAACATCTGTCCTCTGCCTCACATCCTGTCCATACATGCATTGTTTTCTATGACTCCTTTGTGTGAGTGAGTCAAGTACAGGACTTTGACGTCAAAGAGTAGGGTTCACATCCTGAGAAATTTAGACAACAACAGCAATTTATTAGCAGTTAAGGCAAACATTGATAAGAGTTGAGGGAATTTGCCATCTTTTTTTTTTGTTTAGGTCATTTTTTTGTTTTAAATTAAGTGTATAAAATCTTCTAACCTTAATCTGGTGCTGATGTACGATCATATACTCTATGTTGTTTTCGATTTGTTACAAGTGGCTACATTGCTTTGAATGATCTGATGTGAGCAAAAACCCCTTTTTACCTGTATTTCCCTAACAGGGAAAGCAGTTTGCAGTAAGAATCATTCTAAGTTCAAATAAGCATCTAGGCCCAAATTAGAGATTATTTAGATTTTCCAAAAAGGATCTCTAAATTGTTATGCATAAATGATTCACTATTAAAACCTGAGACTTGTAAAAGGCTCCTGTCAAATGTGCTATGAGATCTTGTTCTTTTCTTCTGTAAATGTGTGAAAGCTGGCTGTGGATTGATTTGTGGATTAGCTGAAGGCCCAGGTGAAATATGTCAAAGAACACCCTGTTACCAAGAGTCAGGGTGTAAAACGCCTCAGTGTACATAACTCTTCTTAACGGGAAGAAAATCCCTCCTCAAAACAAGAAGACACAGAGTACATTTTGCAATCGTATATTTGGAAATAAATCTCACATGATGCGCCATGAAACACTCAAGGAGATGCCAAGAGGCAGAGTTAAAGAGACAGGGGGAAAAAAAAACAGAAAGAGATGAGAGGGGGATTTATGGAGAGAGGGGATATCCCAGTACCTAAGACGAGCCAAATGGCCAACAATGGACTGACGCACTGAAAACACAAATAGAGAGCCATTTTTATGATGTGAATGGATGGGTTCCCTGGAAGACACTTGGCTGGATTTTATTTGGTCATGGCTTTGGCCCGAGCCACTACATATTTCTGTTTTATGAAGAGACTAAACGGCTAAGACAGCAGCTAACAGAGTGCAAACCTTCTCACCTCATTGGAAGAAGAAACTGAAGGAAGGACGCAAAAAAGCAGGTGAAAGGCAGATACAAAGAGAAAAGAAGGGAGTAATTCTAAAAGAGAATAGCAGCTCAATTTATGTGATACATAAAAGCAGTCTATGAGAGTCTACGGTCTGTCTGCTGTCCAGAAATACTGTATGTGCTTTCTCCATACCATGGTCACACACAGCATGCCACATAACGCACCTTTAAATGGAAAAAAAAAACCTGTTCTCTAAAGGCTGTCTCTCAGGAGGATGTAAAATAATAGCTTTACATTTTCTTGATCCATGCCAATCCTTATTGTCATGTTTTTTGACAAAAAGCTGCTTGAAAAAGCCCAGACACATGAGTTGATGCATTGTAAAACAAATTCCTGCTGCTGGTAAAATAGTCATCACTATAAAATTAATTGCACCAGTCGCCCGGATCTTTCACAGTGAACATGTGATGGTTTCTTTGAGAGCTGAAACCCCAGTGAAAGCAGAGATGACTCAATCTCATCCTTCGCCTTTCATACAGTATCTCTTTCAATCTTTCGCACACATTCTAATTGTTCCCTCTCATTTGCATCCTAATGATTTCACTCTTCCTTTTCAGCCGCCGTCCGATCCCTCTATTAAGACATCTGCCGCTTGTGCTCCTTCACATGTCTTTGTGTAGATGTCTGCTGACTTTTCTGTCTCTTGTAGGCTTTTTATTGCGGTTATTCTGCATTGGCTCGGGATAGGATTTCAACTGTTTATGTTTGATTTCTTACAGGAAAACATCATGTGGCACTTGAACATAAAAATTAAAGACACCAAAAAGTAAAAACAATTATTAAGTGGGAATATGATAACAATAAATTTGGTAATATACAAATAAGATAATCAATTATAGTAAAAGAAAAAAAAAAAAAAGTTTCTGATACTAGCATAGCTATGTTCAGACACAACTAAAGAGACATTGTTGTCGCTGAACTGTCAAGTGAAATTATTGGCCATTTTACATGCAATGACAGCTTGATTTATATAAGAGGACTTACAGGATCATTCGCCAGGAGGATACTATTAGCCTTTACTGTAAACAAGGTGTTCTTTCAGTGAATAGAAAGTCATAAGATGATGCAGAATTTGAAGAACAGTGTTGAGATTCATCATCACAATTCCACAATCTAATGTTTATCTTAAAAAATTTACAAGGTTGTCGACATTAATGTTACAGTAAATAACGACAGTAACATGCAAATGCTTGGAAAAAAATTCTGTAAGCATTATAGATGGGGGGGGGGGTAAAAGATTTTCCAAATGTGAAAATGGTAAAGAAACATTTATATTTAGAGCATGAAAAAAAAAGAAACAATCCGAGAAAAAGAAAAAAAAACAAAACATATTTCCTAATTTTATGAAGAAAAGAGAAAAGAAGCAAACCATGCCAAAGTTTGGGAAATCAAGTGATCGAGCTCATGTCTTTAAGGGGACTTGAAGCAGGAATTTTAAAAAAACCAAACATGCATGTCCATTTTTTTTTATACTAATGGGTGATGAAGCACTAAATACCAAAAAGAACGTGACTAAAGAGCATTTCACACTGGGTTCGTGTACAGGGTGTTCTGTGTGCAGTGCGGCCTCCAGAGGAAATCACGCCTGTTCCAGTCAGTGGTTTAGTTAACACCAGTCAGATGCGGCCCAGAAACGTCTCGCCCGTAGTCCGTTAATAGAGAGGGATGAACCTTCCCTTCATGTGACCCATTGGTTTCTGAAGAGCTAAAAGTGAAGCCAGTTAGGGGCTTCCCACAGTCGCCCTCTTGCCATGTCACGTGTGTCATCACTCCCGGAAAATACTAAAATTGACAAAGCGTGGCCTCAGGGAAAAAGACTGACAGCTGTCGTACCCTGGGCTAAATGCTAACTGAGCTAACTCAAAACTAACAGTAGCTAACGAAGGTTAGCCTCCTAAGCGGCGCCGTAAAGGTAAGACACGCTTAGACTTGCTATTAGCTGACTAACAACCGCCGATGTGCTACTCTGCTACGGCCTGAGGCCTTACTGAGAGCAAACAAGGAGCTAACTAGGAGCCACCAGTTGGCAACCCGGGCTTCCAGTCTGCTGCATGTCAATCAAAATGACACGCCCTTAATTATGTGTAATTTCAAGATCAAATAACATCTAAACGGATGAGTTATAAAGAAATTCACCCCCCTCACAGTTGACATGAAGATAAACTTGACCTATTAAACCTAAAATAGTTTTTTTAACCAGGCTGTAAACATGTTTATTTCTGCTGTGAAGTTGACGTTTTTTAATAAGAGAGTCTATGAGGATTTGCTCTGTTTTGAGGCCAGCCCCCAGCAGATCAAGGGGAAACTACAAATATGGCCTTCTTACGTGTAGCTCCATAGTTGGCCACCGGTTGCCGCTTGGTCTCGCTATGGCTCTCCTCTAAATATGGCCGTTGGTTCTATTTTTAACAGTGCATGCTCCCAGAACGCAGTTCAAGTAGGACCAGACAGAAAACCAGACAAAGGAGCAGTGTGAGGCCTCTGGTAAATTTCAAACACGTAAAAGCCGCCATGTGATCTTTTTTTTTTCTTAAAAAAACATGGACCACTGGACATTTATCCAGCCCTCTTTATTATGGCTGGTATTGCGTGATTCTACTGTGATTTTAATATCTTGTGGATCCTGGACTGTAGCCTCGGTGTTCCGAGTATTGACATGTTGCTGGTATGAGATGACACACCACGGTTGGAACAAAGCTGTGCTGCAGCCATAACGCAGTGCACATGGATCCGGTGTGATTTGGCCATAACATTGAACTCTGTAAGGTCAGACAAGCTGAAATGAGTAACAAGAATGTCAACAGTTATCGCACTCTGTTTGCTATGATTGAAAAAAAGATTACAAATCTTCCTCAATAGATAAGTCCAGAGCTCCTCTTTGTCTAGAAATGCAATGAATTTGCTAACTCAAAAAAAAAAAAAAAAGCATTACTGCCACACAGTCGAGAAGAAAGCTTTCCTCTCCACACTCTGGTCCCTGCTGGGGACAGTTACACCGTAATTAAACCATATAAAGCAAATACTGGGTGTTGTCTGTGTCACTATAGGGCTAATAAGTAAGACATACAAAAGCAATAAACTAATGATCTGTATAATTAACCTGGGCATTGGCTGGACATGCTTGAGATGGCACCAACCAATGTTAGGACTTGGCTTGTTTCTCAGTGTGTTTTGCCTCAGTACATACAATTTACTCTGTTGTGGGAGATTTTTAAGATAGACATACTGTAGTGCAGGCCATGCTCATGTAATAGTTTTGTTTCAATACTGTCTTTGGGTACCATCATTTTTGTCCAGGCCTGTTTCATGAGTTTATTTTTTAAAATCACTCTATTAAAGTGTGGTTGAAAAACACTGTTTTGTCAATTTTCATAGAATTATTATTTGTTATTACTTTTGTCAGATTCCATTTATTTCTGTGACCACTATGAGTTTTTCTTTCATTACCGGGGAGTACCAACAACTTCTGTAGCTGTCCAGCAGCACTGACGCCATCCACAATATTTTTCCTGAAGCTGATGAAAATTCCAAAACATCAACTCAGGAAATCAATCCAACAATAATCTAAGTTCATGCATAAGAATTTTGAAGACTTTGGTGCCTATCTGAGATTCACAGTTGCATTATTTTGCATCAGCAGTCACACTGTCAAATTGCCACCTGTCACAACAATATCACATGCATGCACTGCAGACTGTACGACTTTAAATAGCATAACTAAACCTAGGTATTGCGTATAGGTAAAAGTATTTCAAATGCTGCGCTCATTATAAATTCAAGCCAGATCTTTCATCAGTCAGCACCACTGTCTGTCATCATCATAAAGTACATTTCCTCATGTGGTTTGTACATTTGTAAGAAAACAAAGTACATCCTCCTTCAATTTTGAAGTGAAAAGAATAACAGGCTGGTACATTTTCAGCTAAGGACCTCTGTTGTAGCTCTGTTCCAGAAATTTTAAACGAAAGTACTGAAAAAATTCATTTAAAGTAACGCAATATAATCTAGTAAAATCAAACTATGTAATGACATTCTCGGAGCCTCTCTCTGCATTTTTCTCCAAAATCCTAAAACTTCAACTATGGATCTGGTCGGCTGATCTCTTAACTAGGGATGCACCGATTGTGAAAATCTGGGCCGATACCGATACCGATGTTTAACATAACAACTTGGCCGATGGCCGATGTTTTCTATTTTTATTTATAACTTCCTTTGTGCCACAGAAATTTACAAGTCTTTCAGCTCTTAATCAGTCTATCCTTCAATGAGCACAAATTCAATCAGACCAATTTATGAAACAGAAACAACCTTTAATGTCACTTTGTGGTTGACATTAGTTATAACAAGCTCTTTTCTGAAAACTTTTCAAAAACCTGGGACTGGTAATCACTAAAAAGAATGCTTCAGTATATTGCCCAACAAAATTAAGTGGTTTTAGCCTAATAAACAAAAACATACTCAATGAGAAGATTATTTTCATGGCCAAATAAAAAATATTTGTGGAGCATGTACTGCAAACTGCGTAACGCTGATCTTTTTCTGAAACGGTAAAATATTGCCACACGACCGCCACCATCTTCGTTTCTCTACTGAGGAAAGTGCGTGGATGCCTCCTACCAGTATCTCTGGGGGGGGGGGGGGAACCCCTCCATTCCTGCCCACAATGTCTCCAAGGTCTTCATATTCATCTCTGCAAAGGTGCGCCCTGTGAGGGGCTGCGTGACCACGGTCTGCCTGATCCTGTCTTGTTATGTTCTTTTGTTTGTGTGTCTTGGAGGGGTTGTACTGAAACATGAATTTCCTCTCGGGGATCAATAAAGTATCTTTGATTTGATTTGACACTGAATTTGTTAGATTTTGTAACTGTGCATTAGTCCAAGAAGAAAGAGAAAGAACCAACATGCAGTAGTGCACAGGTGGACAAACGTGTGCATACATTACAGTAGGCTGGTAGTAGATCTGAAAAGTATTGGACGGGTTTCAAGAAATTACCCATCACACCAGTTCACCGAGATGGATTCCCTGCCGACTCCAAGTGTCCAGCAACGATTGAAAAGGTCACTCAAGTCTCCGTTGTACCACAGCAACATGCCGTCCACCTAAGCCTCTAATCTGAATAGCGTGCGCGTGTGCTGTGTGTAATCTGAATAGTAATGACCTTGGTTGATAGATTGATGTATAACAGTAAGAAGCATGCAGAGCAGGCAGCCTATCTTGGTGTCAGTTTCCTTTATTTTACTACTGGTCATGTTTAATTTGGCTTCTTCACTTGTTTCTCTTAAAACATATGATGTTGCAGTTTGTTTGATTTTGTAGCCTGTTTGAGATTAAAGAAAAATGTGCTGTCCCCTCTCTCCTTATCTTGTGTATCTAAATATTTCCAGGGGCAGTGGTGACTCTCTGTGGTGGAGGTAGAACTCAAAACCAAAACTTAAGGAGATACACTGATGGAAAACTGCCGCTAGGAGATACTTTTCCCATAAACCAAATCAGGGGTCGTTTGTTCATGCTGGAAATAACTCTCCATGTGAGCAGCTTCAAGTAAAATGTTAAAATAGCATCAAAAGTTGATGGAAGTGAAGAACAAAGAGCTCATTTTTGTCTGAAGCAAAATGTTTATTGTTTTCTTTTTTTCCCTCAATGATAACCAGGCAGTTTTGATTTTTAACCCAGTCATTTTATTGCCTAAATCAAAGTGTTGTCATGGCACTGACTGAAAGTGACAGAAATAAAATACAGCTATTGCTGCATGTGATGGTACCATCGGTCATTTGACATTATCAGCACATCATAACCATTAAGGGAGTGATGACATATCAGTATAAACGATTTCATGTAGCTGATATTGCTGCAGATGTTAATTCCCAAAATATATATTTTTTAAAAGTAACTTTTTACAGCGGGGAATTGTTTTGGTAATCTAGACCTCTCTCCTAAGTAAAAGGGTTGGGTGCGGTAATGATATGCAGCTCTATCCGGAGACCAAGTTGACTTCATTTTAATTGGCTACACCTTGTTTGGCTATAACCTTATTTAAAGAAACTAGGTTGCTGTTGGACTTTGCTAAAGGCTATCGGCAATATGGGCACTTAAGATGTTTATTAGACATGACAGCATATAGAAATTAAATAAACTTACAGGTAATGACAAGGTTGTAGTTGCTTCCATCAGTGTTGCTGCAGAAGTTTTCTTTTAAATCCATTTATTCAAAAACCCAGACCTAAATTCACCCATGTTGAATGCAGTCAGACATGCTAGCTCCACTCACATCATGTATCAGCTCAGCTGTGGGAGGAAGTGAGCTGAGCGAGTGAAAGGGGGAGGGGGGGGCTGTTTTCTTCATAGTGTGCTCTAATTGGAGCAAATGAATTGATAAAACTACGTAGAATGATAAGCTGCTGTCTGAGTCAATTGTTTTTTAACAAGAAAACAAAGCTGACAGACCATAAACAGGGACTTTGATACTCGCTTTGGACATTCACATTGCCTCATCCGTGCACAACAGATCGTATTATGCCCCCAAAACCACAGAAAAGTGACATTTGATGTCATGGCACCTTTAATACCAGTGCTGGGCTCACTGCAGTCATTTTCCTCAACAACGGGGCTGTCTACAGAGAAGGTGACAGTGCACTTCCATAAAACAAAGCGCCTAACAAGAAGGCATGCAGATGTAAATTATTCCAGGGTCGCCGCTACATATAAATAATTATGGCGCCACCACGGCAAAATAAAAGCTGCCATGCGTTCAGAGATATAAAGTTGTTTCTTTTAGAAGTTTCTAATCTAAATTATTGAATGGATTTGTACAAAATCTATATTTGTGTACATTTGCACATCATACTAAAAGTGTTAAATCATACTAAGGAAATGTGACACTGTTCTGCGAAGAAATTTTGAAGAATGAACACTGGAGTCTCAACTTCCTGTCTCCTTTACTGTGGCTACCTCAAGGGTGGCAGTGGCAAACAGGCAACAGAGAGAAGTAAAGGGGGGAGAAGAAAGGGTGTGAGAAAGGAACCTAAGCATGAATAAGTTTCAGGAATATTTTGCTTAAGTATGTAAAAATAGCCTTAATGTCAACGTCAATGTCAATAATTTGATGTTCGAGACTGTGAAAGAAAATGGAACAGAAAAAAAGGAACAATGATAATACTGGAAGATTTTTTTAAGATTGGAGAGAATGTACAGTAATATTGTGATATCACACGATCATTTCCAGTGTGCTCATGTCATTTAACTGCACCCATGCCCATACAACCAGTTTTGCCAACTTAACAATGTTGTAGCTACATTAAGCAAGCTTTCAGACCTCGTTTTTATATTGGTCTTTTTTCAGAGACTAGTGACAAATCTAGCAAGTTTTTTTTTTGGTGGTAATGGAGACAGACATGAAAGCATATATCATTTACATATCTTCGGCAGTGAGTTTTTAACATATTCAGAGTGTCATTTTTTTTTCACTTTTTGCCTCTTCCACGACGTTACTCTTGGGCTGTACTGTGATGGTGGTTATCACCGCAGCCTCACAATAAGAAGGGACTCACCCAAGTCTTGGCTGGGGAGGGGTTGGAACAGTTCCAACAGTGGCCCTTCCAGTGTGGAGTTTGCATGTTCTCCCAGTGTATGAGTGGGTTCTCTCCAAGTACACCAGCCACCATTCAAAGACATGCATGTTACTGTAAGTTAACTGGTCACTAAATCGTCACTAGGAATGAATGTGAGCATGAATGGTTGTTTGTCTCTTTGTGTTGGCCTTGCGATAGACTGGTGACCTGTCCAGTCTTTCGCCTGATAGGCTCTAGCGGCCCTGCGACCCTGAACTGGACAAGCGGTACAGAAAATGAATGAATGAATGAATAACATAATTTCTCTCTGCTGCAGCGTCTGAAAAGATGGAGTAATTTTTTTCTCCAAGCTCGATGGCAAAAATGTAGACAGACAGACAGACACACAGATAAAATGGAGATCTGAAGACAACAGAATTGGTGCAAAACTTGGTGCTAAATTTCCCCCAGTTATTAAAAAATTACAAAACAAAACAAAGCAAAACCCTGAGTTTAGTCATCTCAGAGGGCCAGCTGGCATTAAAGTAACCAGTTCACCAGCTTTGTTTCCTCTGTTTCCTTCTCACCGCCATTGTGTGCAGCTTTTTTCTCAATTACCAGGTCTGTGAGCGAGAGTAGCACACACTGGACTGTCCTTTAACAATTACCAGCCACTGTGAATATTAAAATATTATTAAAATGTCTCTCCCCATCTGTGGTTCTGTCCTGATTGCTATCTTAACCTCTGGCCGTGGGGTGGGTGGGGGTGTACAGTGGTCTGATCTGCTCAGGAACGCCAACAAAACTGAATGGAGACTCACTTTAATTCTCCTGCTTGTGATTTTGGAATAATAAGAAGGATGGCTAATGTATGCATGGCAGATATTACTCTCTGGGTTGTAATGTGTCGCTACACAAGTACACATACATGCACACAACTGTGGACATACACACACACTGTACACGCTTGTGAAACTGAACCACCATTATAGAGGGGAGGCAGCAATACAGACCTATTATATCTGAATCATCATGCACTCTCTCTCTCTTATACACACACATATACACACACACACACACACACACACACGCAAACACACACCGGGCTCTAATCTCCTCTGATAGAAATACGGATGTGTCAAAGCCATGAGGGTAACTCTTAAATCAAGCTGCAGAAAGAGAGAGGGAAGGATGGATAGACTAAAGAAAGAAAAGACAGAGAAAAAGAACGAGGGATTCGCAGTGGAGGAATAAATACAGAAATGGGGAGTCTAACCAAGATTACGATAGGAACTTGCTCTATACACAAAGAAAAAAGTAATTGAAAACATTCCCTGTTTGGATTTAACATTGTTTTGTCCTCAAGACTCACAATTCTTGCATCAAACTGACCCTGCAAAGCAAATGTCCACACTGGCAACTACAAAAACACACACTCAGTCACACATGGCAACCGAACTCTCCGCTGATGGCAGGATTCATCTCAGCAGGTGATAAAGATATGGCAACTAGTTCACAAAGACAGTCCTTAACTGGACATGTAAACAGCATGGATCTGATCAAAGCCAAGCTGCTGTACAGGTCCACATGAATGTGCATGCATACACACGCGCGAACACACACACCAAGTAATTTACTTAACCATTAAAATAAAACAGAAACATATCATACAAAGAGGAAAAAAAAGACTAATTTGAGGCTGTGATAATAAATCACATAGATATTACAAGAGCAGGGACTGAGAAAGAGGAGAGGCAAGAGACTTTTTAATTATGACTTAAAGATCAAACTCTGAGTAGGTCTCAGGGGAGCCTGCATAATGACTTCATATCCCTCTTTGTCTGGCGGAGCTGAGGGGTGTTGATTTATTTCATTATTATCATTATTTGTGCTATTTAAAAAAAAAAAAAAAACCTCAAGAGACAAAGACAATGCAAGACAGTTAATGTGATCAGCCAAGAAAACTGCTGGTACATCACATCTTTTTAAGGAGTTACAGTCTTGAGTTATACACTTTCCACTGGTTATCACAAACTGCCATGTCTTCTTCATAGGAAAAGTCCATCCATTAGACGATGCAAATGTCTGACTTGGGATGTTTTTTTTGTTAAATACAACTTTATGATGACATGAAAAATAATGGACACAAAGCAAAGGATTCCTTTCATAAATAAGCCATGAATTTAGTAGTTGTTCAAGTAAATGTTAGTATAGTAGAAATATCTTTAAAATAATGTTCTACATCCCAAAGAAACAGTGGCAACAAAATGTTGAAGTATCTAGATACATAAAACTGGGAGATAATCAGTCTAACATCAACCCATTTTATTTAATGGTTTTATAGACAAAAGAAAGAGAGAAATCTTTAAATCTTATAAAACACACCAAAATTAGCAGTCTCCTTTTAACACATCGCGAGTTGTATTTACACCAAGAGCAGTGGGCTACCATTTTTTCAGAACCTGGGGCGCAGTTGGGTTTCAGTATTATTCACTCTGTTGTGTTGTAACCTTTACTGTAGCTTATTTGCTGTTAAATGTTCACCTTCCCTGATTTTGTCGTCTAAAATGAGTATTTTTGACAGGCAATTTAACATACTGCCTAAGGACAAGTGGTTCATACAGTATGCAACAGTCCTGGTAACATTGGTTGATTAATCTTAATTATAATCAGTAACCAACATCACAGAATCATGAAAAAATGACACTAAATGCAAACTAGTTCTTTCAGTTTTATGATAATCAAGTTGCTCTCTTAGATCTAAGCTCTGTGGTGACTTTTTAAAAAATATATGTACAATCAATCATTTTCGGGAATGGAATTTGATGTTGTTGTTTGACTTGATCTTTTTGATAAGTGCTGCCATACTGTGTTAATCTACGCACTTAGTGGGGCCCTCATTTAACAATGACCAACTCTGGTTAAAGATAGAACAGATGATTTTGATTTAATTTAGATGTAAACATACAACTTTAAATGCATAAGATAAATAATGGAAATCTATAAATCATGCAAAAATCTGGGACAAAGCAGCACTTCGATGTTGATATTTGGATGAAGATTGTTTCTGACTCAACAACTTTTTATTTTCTTAAAGGTGCCATGACATCAAATTTCACTTTTCTGGGGTTTTGGGTGTATAATCTGATCTATTGTGCACTGATGAGGCCATGTGAATGTCCAGAGTGAGAATCAAAGTTCCTGTTTATGGTCTGTCAGCTTTGTCTCTCTGCTCAGAAACGGTTGAATCAGACAGCAGCCTATCATTCTACGTAGTTCTATCATTCTACGTAATTTAATTGCTCCAATAAGAGCACACTATCAAGTAAACAGCCTCCCCCCCTCCTCTCTCCTAACGGTCTACGCACCATTGGCTTCGCTCCCCCACTCCCCTCCCTGTCTGATTCAGCTGCGTGTGTGTAGCTGAGTTGTAACTTCAGTGCAGTCAGGTCTGGGTTTTCAAACAAATGGATTTAAAAGAAAACTTCTGCAGCATCACTGACGGAGGCGGCCACAACCTTGTCATTACCTGTAAGTTTATTTATGTTCTAAATGCTGTCTTATCTGATAAACGTAGCTCACTGTCTGAAATGCACATGTTGCTAGCAGTTAGCCTTTAGCAAACTCCGACCGCAGCTTGACCTAGATTCTCCAAATAAGGTCATAGCCAAATAAGGTGTAGCCAATCAAAATGAAGTCAACATGGTCTCCGGGTAAAGCTCCATATCATAACCAGACCCAACTGTTTTGCTGAGGAAGTGAGGTCTGGCGTTTCAAAACAATACCCCGCTGTAAAAAATGCATTTTTTTCCTTTGGAGTATTTACATATGCAGTAATGCCAACAACATAAACTAGTTTTTACTGCTATGTCATCACTCCTTTAAACTCAGTTTCGATCATTCACATGTCAAAGCACATGAACAATTTGTTAAGTTGTGAGTGAAAAGATAAAGGAAATTGTTAAAAACATGTTCCAACTGCATTATTCATTGGTGGCTTAAATGAAGAAATAAATAAAATAAACTAATACAAACATAAAACTGTTCCAGCTGTATACACTGCATATGATGCTCGGGACACTGAGTAGGCAGCTGAATGCACCTATGTAAAATGGCTAATTGAGTCTAATGTTGTAATTTGCATGTGAGAACTGTTTGAAAAAAATACTGAGTTGTTTTTTTAATTTGAAACTGTCTGTAGGGTGATAAAGCGAATGAGACAATCTAGTTGCCCATATTCTAGAAAACTTTTCATGACATATTCTGATATAAATCAACGGATCACAAAAGAGATTGCCACTTTGTACAGAGGGACTACATCAGCATTTTCCTCTTTTTCTTCCTTTACCTCTAATTCTCCTAAACTTCACTCCGCTTTTCTCCCTCATTCCGTCCCCACTGTTCCTTTTGTTCTGTGCTCTCCTATTTATCACTGTGTGAAGGTTGAAAGAGATATTATTATGGGGTGTCGGACTGGAGAGAGGAGACAGGGGTAGCCACACGGATCGTGTGGGGAGAACGCAGGGCTAATGACGGGAGGACAGGCTTGGTCAGTGGCCTGTGATACCCGCTGGATGTGATAGATGGAGAGCGGAGAGAAAACAGGAGGGGAAGTGATGGAGGAGGAGGGCAGGGAGTCCTTCCTCTGCCTGCACATGTATTTCATTTTATTGTTTCTGTAAAGTGACGTAGCAGCATTTACTCATGTAATATGGTAGAACAAAAGATGAGGAGAAATAACTGATGACTGCCTGCAGAGATTGTACTGTCGACAGATGCACATGTGTGTGAGATGGGAGGATTTTAGCCATACTTTTGAAAAACTGGATGGATGTTTGTGTAATTTCTGATTTTTATGACTTAAAATGTATTTTTCTGTGTCTGCAATGAGCATTGTTCAGCTTGACACTAAGGGGGAAATATTTGACAGATCACCAAAACCTAAATTTACATAGTGTGATTAAAACGTGTTTTGTTTTGTTTTTTTAATCCAGCACTCATATTTTAAAGCATAAATATGTTACATTTCAAACAATTCAAGTTTTTTTCTTTCTTAAAAAAAAAACAAAAAACTTTTTTTTTTATGACAGATAAAATATGTGGCAAATTCTTAGACAAGAACAAAGTTTAAGGCTTACTGTAACACTTTTACTTTTGCATGAGGCCTGCTTGATGTAGATCACCATCTGCAAGAGTCCCGCTTCGTATGATATGGTAACCAACAACCCAACATTACACCAGCCAAAGGTTTTGACAAACATCCCTGTTATATTTAGTGGGAAATGTTTCCAAACCTTTGAATCCTAGTGTACATCATCTGGGTATGATATCAGTGGAACTGATAGATTGTGCAAAATTGAAATAATAGAGATGAACTATTTCAAACCATCAGAAAGTTACTAGATTTAGATCTTTCATCAGGACAACTTGTCCAGACGTGTCAAAAATGGCAGTGGATAAGAAAAAAGTAACATGGAGGAGAGGTCATATATCCAACCAGAATTCTGCCATTAGTTCATTGATAGCATCTAATTAATAGCAAAAGTTTCTAGTGGACATTTAACCAAACATTTGGCACATACAGTAGTAGCCTACATCTTTTAACTTGACCCCAGAAAAAAACAAACAAACAAAACATTTCAAAGAAATCCCAGGAGGCCCAGTTTGACCATTCTTATTTCTGACAAAACTTGTGTTAAAAACTGTTTTACTTCATAACTAATATTGTTTTTGTTACTTCAGTTTAATTCAGAGACGCTTTTAAAGTTAATACATTCAATGTTTGTGGATGACAGTGTTTACAAAATGTTGCCAGTTCCGCTCTGTCCATAACAAAACTAAAATAATAAAATCAGTCATTTCTCCATCTGCTTTGCATTGGCTTATTGGTGTAATTATATGCTTTCTGCATATTTACATAATGCTAGCAAAAATAAAATTAGGGCACTTCTGTTGTGCTGCTACCGATGTTATTGGTATTGAAAAAGCAAGAAAAGAGAAATTAACTGCAATAATTATCCCTGATGAGTAATATGCTGTTCAAATATTTCTGATTAATATCTCCAGCTTTCTCTCAGGAATGACAGTAGATTGTTTAATTGTTCAGAAAAACAGCAATTATATCTATTTATGTTGTGAAGAAATTAAACAGGGCAAAATTCATTAACTTTGCCATTCATTTCATCTCACCTTCAGTACGCTTTGTAAATAAAACACATAATACCTCTCCTCTACTCTTGCACGTGGATGCCTTGTCTCGAAACAATACAACAAAGAAAGCAGATGAATTTAAAGGCTAGATATCAGACTATTCATCACTAGATGATTACTGGCTGACAGCAGTAATTGAAAAACACTTATTGGAGTGGTTGGGAGGGAGGGTTAGTTCAGTCCTATCAGACAAAATAACCTTCTGAGGGTGAGAACGGACTAAAGGCAATGATAAATGGACATGTTTTAAAATGCAAGCTTCAGGTTTTACTTTTCTTTGTTTTCTTTTTGTTCTGCCTGATACACTTCAGTTAAAAAAATAAGCTGAAACTGTTCAAAAAACCATGTAAGAAAAAACATAGGGCATTCAGGCATTTTAACCTTTTTAAAAATGCAATTTAACCTCTATTCTCTAAACTTTCAAAACAAACAATACTTTTTCACCATGATATGTAGATCCACTCTACATAAAATAGAAGTCAGTAAACTCCTCCAACAGCAACATGTAAAAACTGAAAAATAATGGCCTAGAGTCCAAAAACCCCATACAGTAGCATAATCCAAATGAGCTGCGAAAAACAATCTACAGAGATCCTTCCCACATGGCCCGAAACCCTAAACCTGGAGCCAAAGGAAAGGCTTCCAACAACCCCAAACACCACAAAAACAATTTCAGAGAGGTCCCATGCCTTTTTCCTGCACTTGTTGACACCTAGGGATGGGTACCTTTCACATTTGAATCGATACGGTACCAACTTTCGGTACCTGTGAATCGGTACCGGTACCAAACGGTACCAGTTTTCGGTACTTTTATGTGTATTTATATGGCAATAACAGATTTATTTCTCATTCTCAACATAGTATTTTTTAAATACTATATTAAAGCAAAATCCAGCTGTTTCTCTATGATGTCAGAGCGTCTGGTAACAGGGAAACTTAACGGTTTCCCTTAAGTTTTTTTATACAGCACATTTCATGTAGCCGACAGGAAAATTCAAAGTGCTTTAGATAAACCAAGCACTGCAGCGGGGTGTAAGAGGGAAAATAATTTAGGAACAAAAAAAGTAGACGTATGATTTTAAAATGATAAACATTAAAAATATTTATGATTAAAAAGAGAGCGTAGAGCCGTGCAGATTTGAACTTTAGAGTAAAATCTAAGTGAATGCAGCTGAGAACAAGTGTTTCAGCTGATCTGAGACTTTCTGGGAGTTTGTTCCAGACTGAATAATGATAATGACAGAAAAATTTAATGAGAAAAAAGACGGAATATTCTCCGACACTAAACTGATTCTGTGGCGCGTTTTGCGCAGGTCTGGGGGCTGTAATCCTGCTGCAGGGATCAGGTTACTAACTTGATGCAGACACTTTCTGCCGTGCTGGTTAAACCAACAAGCTGTTTCAGAGAGACGCAGACTCTTATTTATCAGATGGCAGTATGGTGGCTGGTGCACTCGCGTGCGGAAACTCCGCGGTGATGAAGAATTTAATAAAGATGTTGGATGCGACAGAGGGAGGGGGAGACGTGACATGTGCGTCCCCCCAGAACTGGTTTACTGTCTTGGTTGATGGTAAACTCAGTAAATATTCACATCGTATTAAGTTCTTGAACGGCAGTTTGTGAACCCTGCTGGTTTTTATCTGCCCCCGATTACATCTGTTCAGCCGCCGAGGCGCTGACGGACTTCTCCCTCTTTTTTCTGCGGGCTCCGGACGCGTCGGGAACGGAGCTTTGAGAAGAATATTGTGTTTAATCTGCTGCTTCCTCAGATCAGACGTGTTCCCGCCACTGGCATCACAAATACTGCAGCGAACTTGATGTTTTAGAGAAGTGAAGCCAGGAAGCTTCTGACTGAACACGCGGCCGCTGCTGCTGATGTCATGCTGCGATGCCACGTTCACGTGCGGCACAGAAATCACAAACTCTTCCACTACCTCACATTAAAAAGGATGCATTTAGGTACCGAAACATGGTACCGTTTGATTTTACGTGAATCGGTACCCGGTAGTACCGACGGAGTTCGGTAGGTACCAATAAAAGTACCGATTTCGGTACCCATCCCTATTGACACCAGAAAGGGTTATTGCAGATAAATTATTTGAATATAGTACTGTACCTTCTGCTGCAATGTGACAGAGCTAAAGGACAAAGACATTCAATTGGGATACACTATGTCATTGATACCTGAGATGGAGTGGTGATTTGTTTAAGCATTGGCTCTGGCCAAGCGGCAACCTCGGGTGGCCAACCATGAAGCTACCTGGAAGAAGGAAATATTTGTAGTTCTCCCTTCATCCGCTACGGGCTGGCTCCAAAACAGAGCAAATCCCCATAGACTCCCATGTTAAAAAGTCCAACTTCACAGCAGAAATAAACATGTTTACAGCCTGGTTCAAAACATCATTTTAGGATTAGTGGGCCAAGTTTACCTTCATGTCAGCTGTGAGGGGAGTGAAATTATTATAACTTATCCATTTAGATGTTATTTAATTTTGAAATTACACATAATTAGGGGCGTGTCCTTTCAATTGGCAGGTGCCAGACCAGATACTGGAGGGTTAGGCTGCAGCAAAGTAGCACAACGGCGGTTTTTAGTCAGCTAATAGCAAGTCTAAACGTGTCTTACCTTTCCCCCGCCACTTAGGGGTCTAATCTTTGTTAGCTCCTGTTAGTTTCGAGTTAGTGTTTAGCCCAGCCTACGTCAGCTGTCAATCATTTGCCCCGAGGCCCCTTTTTGCCCATTTTTGTAATTTCTGGGAGTGACGACACACGTGACATGGCAAGATGGCGATAAGATAATAAGAATAAGAAAACGCTGCATGAACAAAAACAACTATAAGAAGGAAACGCTACATAAATGAAAACGACTGCAAGAAGGAAACGCTGCATGAACAGAACAAATGCAAGGAAACACTGCAAGTTGGAGTGGACCATGTTCTGTTTCATGCTGATGAAAGAAGCAGACACAGCACTGTAATTTTTTTATTTTAGACATTTGTTCAGTCATTTTGTATCATAACTGCAGTTTTGTTTGGATTTTTTATTGGTTATTTGATGGATTTTGTGCAGCCAAGAATAGAAGGATGCACCTCTGAGTGAGATGAATGGCTCAACCATGTTGAACCTGAAGTGAGGTTCTTTCTTATTTGTCAAACTTACTTTGCATGAGAATAAATAACTATCTGAAATGTATTTGCCTTTTCTCCCATCCATTTTTCCTTTCATCTGGGGTTTTTCCCTACAATATTTTACGCCCTCCTCTCTATACAGAGTGCCTCATGCTCAGGTCCTGTGCCATCATATCTATAAGGATGCTGTTACTTAAGAAGCAATTCATCTCTTCAAGCCAGCTCCCACCGATATTCAACCCGGTCAATGTTTAACACTGCTTTTTAACCAACTAAGACATCATCATTACTTTGAGCGATAGGGTCTCTCTGAGTGGAGTTGTCCTCCTATTTCATCCTGCCCTCATCCTTTTGTCCTCTCCTCAACTCTCTTTTCTGTCCCTCACTCTGTCATTTCTCCTCTCTTATCTCTCTAGAGAAGCTTCGATCACTTTATGTCCTGTCCTTTGCAATATCTTGTTCTGTGTAATGATGTTCTTGTACCATTATGTTCCTACGACGTCCTGGCTTGTCCATTTCTGCCTTCTTCCATGTAATGTGTGCCCTTCATCACCAAGCAGCCATTGTGTTGTTGTACGAGATCTTAACATCTATGCACTTATCAGATAGGCACTTATTGAAAAGTCTCTCAGCCAACCTTAGAGAAATCTGGAACCTAACCCCTGGACAGAAACTGGACTCTTACTCCAGAGTTACCAAAGACAAGCAGCGTAAAGCAGAACACACTATATCACTTCTGTCTTCACATTATTATCTTCCATGTTTAAATAATCTGAATCAATGCATTACTTTCAGTCTATATATAATAATTAATCTTTTTACTCTTTAATCTTACTTTGTATATTTCTCCTGATAAAGTTTTGTATATATAAACATGAAAATATGCTATATGAAAGACAGCAGTCAAGCTTTCTACTTGAGGAAAGTTAGTCAAGCAGTCAAATTTGTAACATAAATTCTTTGGTAACACAAAATTTGACACAAATGACAGAAAAGTCTTATTAATATTCCATTCAGCCACCTTAAATGTCATACTGTGGAAGGGCTGCCACCTCGTTTTAGGGCACTTTACTGTATTTTATTTTCCAAGTTCAAGTATTCAGTTAGAGATTAATTAGCATAAATCAATATAAATCAGTGTACTACAACTTTAATAGTTCTCCATAGAGACTTTAAAAGTTGTTTTTTTTAATCAACATTGAGAATTTCACTAAACAATTGCACCTAATTCTTTTGGTCCTTATTGATCAACCTGTCTTTCTATTTCTCAAAGACATTCATGCTTTGTTTTTCCTTCATCTTCTTAATTTTCTTTTCTCTTTTCCAAGCAAGTCCTTTCCTTCCCCTCCACACGGTGCCATAGGCTGCCAAAGCCAGCCTCTCTGACTCCCTCTCTTTCTGATATATGCATGTCATGGATCTTCTTGTCTCAGGCCCCACTTTGTCTCAGAGAAGCTGACAGACCACAGATGGCTGTCTTTGATCTGCCATAACGAGCATCTACATGTCAAATTACAAGGGAAGAGACAGGAGAAAAAGGAGACACTGAAAGACAAAACAAAAAGATAAAATAAATGATGAACTAGGTGGCTTGGGAACGTGTGTCCCTGTGATCACAGCAAATGAGCCCCTTGTCTTTTGATCACTTTATCAACAGATACATCACTGCTACCTTTGCAGCTCAATAAAGAAAACTAAGTTTCTTTTTTTAAACAAGAGGAACCATTGATGAAATGGTGGGCAATCTATTTCAGTAGTTCTGTGGTAATTATACATCAAGACTTTGAAAAACAAAACATCAAAAGAAAAGTAGAAAAATGACATTCTAAGAAATTACAAAATGCTCATATAACAATTTATTTGACTTGAGCTGTGTTGTACAAATTATTATTATTATTATTAGTCCTTTTTTTTCTTGAAGTTAACCAAATTAACATCACAAAAGAAACTCTGCAGTAAATGTAGAACCTGTACATACAGAAAGGCTGCCAAACATTACTGTAACTGTAACTTCAATTTGAAGATATAAATTGAGAAAACAAAATCTAGGGAATTCATGATAACATACACTACTAAAAAAGTTAGGGATACTCAACTTCCGGTTATAATTTAAGGAAAATGTAAAATGTTCAGACGTCATTAATATTATATGATAAATATCGGACATTTAACTGGAATTATGATGTGGTAATTCCTCCATCTCAAGCAATTTTTTAAAAGAAAAGCTAACAATCCCGTATTTACTACAACATAAGAATGACAATGTCTCAACAACTTGTCATGGGTTCGGTGTCGTCTTGGTCTGATAACGTCTAAATGTGAACAGGATGATGAAGAGGACTGTTTAGAAACAAGATGTCATTTAGAGGTCAAGTCACAGTTTAGACCAGGGGTGTCCAAATTCTTTACATTGGAGGGCCAAAAATGACTCAGGATGGGCGGTCGCGGGCCAAAACTAAAACTTGGTGTTTCAGTGTATGAAATCCAATATGCTTAGGCTATAGCATAATTGTCAAAAATGAAACCTCATAAAAAGTAATGTGGAAAATCAATAACCTTTTTTTCACAGTCTGAAATTACTGAATATCCAAATAGACCTTCAAAAACATTTGGTAAAACATAAATTCAAACCTCCATGAGACCAAAAATACATCACGAAGATTATAATCCTTTGAAAACAGCAACTTTCTGCTTGAATATTAGGCATACTACATTCAAATTGATTTCTGTAAAAAAGTACTCATGTTCCAGAATACTTTTCAACTTTCTCTTGTCAGTGTGCCACTGTTTTTCATCAACTATCTCTGACATTTGACAATCTTCTCATTAGCTGCGTTTACATGGCACAATTTTGATCCGATCAAACGCCAATCAGAATAAAAATGCGCCATATTAACATGTCAGCTGATCCGATCGGCCTCGATCGGAAAGAATTTCCAATCCGATCAAGAGGGGTGGTTTAAACCTTTCTACGATCCGATCAGCAGAAAAAAATGCTCATGTAAACAATCATTCCGATCATTTCTGTGGAATTTTGTCTGCACATGCTTGAACCACGTGGGGGTTGCGTGACGTAGCAGATTCAGGGAAGACGGCAGAAGCAAAACACAACAGGAATTTGCTGGGAAACCCCAGATAGCAAATGACAGCGCCGGGGATCCGCGGCAGCTGCGCTGTTCGCCACGGATCCGCCTTGCACAGTCATGTAGGAGTCCTCTTGCATAACGGAATGGATCCGCTGATGATCCGCGTTCTGACTGGAAACTCTGATGTTAGGCGGAGCAAAGGCAGACATAAAGCTGTAGCTGCACATTTGCCCGGATCCATAGCGGATCCATTCATGATCATGTGCTTCAGCCGCGGGTCCAGTACGGACCCGTTATATGGCTGTGTTTTTTTTTTTAAATCCCCACTGAAAGAGTTAGGCTAATGATTATTGAGCATTTCAACGTTCAAAAGATTATGCATTTAAAAAGAAAACTTCTCTTCTTACGATCCAGGAGCCATTGCGCATGTCAAAAGCATTACATAAATATCTGTCCATCAAGTAAATACAACCGATCGGATCACTTTTCCACTTTTCCACTGTCCATGTAAACATGTCAGCTGGACGCTCTGATCGGAAAGATTTCAATCGGATAGATGAATTATTTGTCCATGTAAACGTAGCTATTGATTCTCTGATCATGGGCTTCCAGATCTGGCTTGAGGGCCAAAATTGGCCCCCAGGCCCCAAGTTGGACAGCTGTGGTTTAGACACTACTTTTTTGTGGTTAGTCATATTTTTGGAGAACAGCCTGAAATCCTGTGCAATAAATATTTAACCATTGAACAACGTAGATGTGCATTGAAAAGTTTAGAGAAAGTCTAATTTAGTTCACCTGGAAAGGTTGTAGTGGATTTTAGGTTTATTCTGACATCAAATATATCCCCAACTTTTTGTGAGTAGTGTGTATGTATAGTTCATTGCATTGTCTGCATTAAAGGATTCAGCATTTTATCAGCCCGACTTTTTTTAGAATTCATTTGAACAATTTCTTAATGTGCAGCTCTTCCATAACAGCAATGTTCACAAAGGTGGATAATTATGTTGTTTTGCAGAAAGAAACACACACATTAACCCAGACTTCATGCAACATTCCCCGTTGTCCTCCTTATGCTCTCTCCCTGCAGCCTCTCAGTGTGTGAATATAAAGCAATAGGCCTGCTTACAGCTCAGCTCCAACCACATGTTTAGAAGCAGCTGGTTGGAAAATGCTCTCTCTCTCTCTCTCTCTCTCTCTCTCTCTCTCTCTCTCTCTCTCTCTCTCTCTCTCTCTCTCTCCCTCTCTCTCTCTCTCTCTGTGTGTCAGGATGCTGGCAGCTCGTAGGAGGTGCTAATGGAAAAGCTCCAACTCCTGTTCCCCTTGTTCACCACACTAATGTGAAAGGCAGCATCCATGTTACAGCTGTGTGTTGCCATGACCAGGCCGCCCTGTCATAGTCCACTGGTCACCCAGCTAATGGGCCGACCACAGAGGAGAAAGGCTGGCTGTAACAGATGGAGAGGAGGGGAAAACTGCTATCAAGTGTTATAGACAGAAAAGCAAAAAGAGTGCTCAGACTTTGAGTGATAATTTTGCTTTATATCAAGGGAAATCAATTCTTTAGAATATTTTCCTGCCTTTGTGAAACATTTAACATTATTTACAGATGTCCTTTTCTCTTTAATATTTTTTTCAGACAGGTTTAACCAACAAGTGTTGGTAATTATTATAGAGTAACAAAAATACTCTTTAACTGAAGAAATAGGTATTTTATAAAATGATAGCTACAGCTGCTTACCTCTGCTCATGTACCTGCAATATATACCTAAACTCATGGGTCTGCTATAGTACAATATATTTGTCATGTAATTTCTTATAATATTTCTAACATTTTTGTAAAATATACAAAACTCGTACTCTGTCCAGCAAATTCACTACAACTAATGGGGAGGTATGCATTAATTTATTAGCCTATTTTTGCCTTGATACAACAAAAACATACTTTTCCCTCTTACACTGATCCAAAGCTGACATGTTTAGTTTTCAATTTAGGTTTAATGACTCTTTTATTCTTAATATCTCATATTTTTCTCTAATTAAAAATGGCTAACTCAGGGCTGAAGTCGAGCCTGTAAAACAAATTATAAAAATATAAATTGAACAGTGGTTTTCATTTTGTATTTCTAGCTTAATAAACAAGTTTTCTACAGCACTAAGTTACTGTAAAAATGGAGCACTGCAAGAAGTGTTAAAAGTATTAAACATGGCTCGATGTCTAATTTGACATATGCTCAAAATGCAGTTTCACAATGATGCAACTGTAAGAATATCAAAGTACAATGTGCATTAAATATAAAAGCTCTTTCCAAACTTTTGATGGGTATTGTTAGTTTAACAGGATATTTTTCAGTCTTAACATTGATGGAAATATTACTCAAGTTTTAAGTAGAAGGTGGTTTTGCACCTCTATATAAAATAAAAAATCTTTAAACCCATTCTGCAATTTTCCCATCTTGAGGGCTGATCTTAGTATCAGCAATATGGGCGAAACTGTTTGCTTCAGTGCGGAGAACGATCACTAAAACCCAAAACCTGAAAATAGCTCAATGTTAATTCATTTTTATAAATTTGTTTTAGTTTATGTGATTGAAAATTATGTAGAAACTTACTAATGGTCAAATTTGGGGGGGTATAAAACTATCTTGTATACCTCAGGTTAAAAAACAATAATACTTGGTGTTCTTGTGGAAACTGCAACTTAAACAGCAGACTCTTTCATAAATCACAGAGCCGCAGATTCAAAGGCCAAAGCACAAGATTTACTACACGAATGCTCTTTATTCATATTCACGCTCATCCTTGAAGATTCTTTGTGTTTACTTTCATTTATCACAATATAAATTCATCTGTGCCATAACTGTAAGAAAAAAAATTATACATTCAGTGTGCCAAACAAATGGCAATGACACACACACATATATATATATATATATATATATATATATATATATATATATATATTCTTTTGCTTGTACATTTGTGTTTTTATGTGCAAGTGTGTGTGACATTGGAAGAAATGGAGACTGTATCTTAGTATGTGTGCATTGCGAGATGCTGCCAGAATCTGACAGCATTTCTTGTTTCTTTTGCATATTTCGTAGTAAACATGAACCCAGTGAAGCTTCCATCTGCCATCGCAAATACACTCATAGACAGAAAAAACCACCTGCAACCTCATTGCTAAATCAGACAAGTCTGTCCCATCTTTCCCCTCGAGTTTTCAACTGGACTACAGCTAAGGTGCCAGCAGCCACAGAAGCTCTTCATAGGTCTGAGCATTCATACATTATCATATGTCCCTTTGCACTGATCATCAAATACTCTGGAGACAGTGGTCTCCCACAACGCTCTCCATGTTGGAGTCAGCGCTACTGAACAAACAAGCCTCAGTTTGTCAGGCCCGACCTGAACTGTAGTCCACAGGTGAGCATTGCAACAATGAATCTGTTGTGTTTAAATTGCACACAAGGGATAAGAAGTCTGGGGGGAAAAAAAAAGAAAGAAAGAAAACTTATACTCACTTTTTTTTCTTTCTTTCTTTCTATCTTTTTTTTTTTTTTTTTTACCAGAACATTGTACGAAAAACCAGTTTGACTTGTAAAAGCGGATAATATCTGAGCCATCGGGTCCTACCAGTTGCATTCACTCATGACACTGTAGAGTTCAATTATGGCTTGTGGCCTTTAATGCCTGTCCTCTCCAACCATCCTCAGTATTTTCTTTTTATTGTGCTCCATCTAAACCAGATATGCCCCCATAAAAATCTCGCAAAAATGATTAGGTCATGGCTTTAGCTCCGTTTGGCCTCAAAGGTGGAAAACTTCAATGGCTAGCAATCAGATTTAAGCCAGTAGATTTATGTGTTGAGTGGTTTTAAAAGGTTTGCATTAGCCTGCCGTAACGCAAACCACAGACAGGCAGGCAGAGTATCAGGTGTAAAAGCTCTGTCTGTCTATCATACACACTCTATTGTTGCCAGGTTCACTCCCCCATCCACCGCCAGCCCCCCTCTTACTGGCTCTGCTCTCTCATTCTCTGTCACACACTCTCTGTCTCTCTGACAATTGCGTTATTTGGCCTTATCGAGGAATATGAAACGGCGTGGCGTGACATCTCCTCTCCGAGCCCAACAGATATGCCAATTCATTTCGCAGCCGGCGATTTGACAAGCTAGACTGCTCCTCTTGAAAGACGTCATTCAAGCGCACCGCCGCCGCCACTGAGCCACGCAGCCGTCCCCTCCACCTTCTCTTCCCCCCCTCCCTCCTTTATCCTGCTTTCTCCATTCCAGCTCCCCTCTCTCCTTGTTGCAATCGGTACAGCTTCGCCTCATGAGATTGAAAAGGCCTCTCTTGAGAAGCTTGAAAAGAACAAGGGAGCAGAGGAAAAAAAAAGCGACCCCTCCTTTTATGTGCCTCCCTCCATCACACTCCTTCATAAGGAAAAAAAAAAAGGTGGAAGTATTGAAAATATAAAATGATGGGGTGGTGGAGGGAAGCAAGCAGGTGATAACGTTGGGGATATTAGAGGGTAGAATTGTGGAAGATGAGGAAAGAGTGAGAGCAGGGTAGAGGACAGACTGAAAATAAATAAGAAGAAGAAGAAGAGAGAGGAGATTGGTGCTCTGAGCTGTGGTTGTTTGAGGGGATGACACAGCCACTAATACAAGTGTTTAAATATTTGATGCAGGGAGGGATAAAGCGGGATTGTCTCGCCACGGAATTGAGTGTCAAGACGAGAATCTATTACAGAGAATCTGTGTGTGTCTGTGTGTGTGTGCGTGCGTGTGTGTATGTGAATAAAAGGAAGATTTGACAGTGTGGCGGAGCAAAGCCTTGTGTGTGTTGTAGCTCCAATCTCCTCTCCACCAATTCAACACCACAAACCCACACCGCTTCACCTCCCTGATCCTCGTCTCCTCCACCACCACCAGCATCCCCCCACCCCCCCCTCACTTAAATGTTTTTCTGCCGTGCTTCAGTAAACGCTGATTATCACGTCTTTTAGAATGGAGGATTTTGGGCACAGAGTAGGACCTAAAGTGGGTGATGGAAGGACTCAGAAAAAGAGACTGGGGGGTAAAGTGGGGAGAGTAAGAACCAGCTTTTTGAGAGCAAGAGAATACAATGGAGAGCCTGAATGAGCCAGCATTACCGAGAAGGAAGGCGCCAAGATGTGTAAATACCAGATTCACAAAACATCTTTTTGTCTGAAAATATTTACATGCTGTAATGAAACATTCAATACTTGCTCTTCACGTATACGCTGTAAGTTATAACTCAGTTTTGTTTTGTTTTTTTAAAAGAAAGAAATCTAAAATATAGATTTAGTTATTTTCTGGTAACTGAGGGCATCATGATGAAATTTAACCTTCCAGAAAACTTTGTCAACAGACTGCATGGTTTTTTGCACAATGTGTCTTTTTATTCTCGTTTCTCTAAAACCCTCATTGTAATGCCTAAAATCAAATCTGGAAATTGTTTACACATACATGTTCCAGGGTGGCTAATAAAATGGCCCGTGGCAGAAAAGAAGAAACCCTGGAGCATGTGCATACCCTTATTGACTGGACTAAAGTGGTTCATCATGAATGAATATCACTTATAATGCATGCCAAATGATATTAGTTTTACCAGAAGTATGTGTCAACTCAAATAGATGATCAGAACGCTAAAATTCCTGAAATCATGAAATCATGAATTTTCTAGTACAGAAAGGATAATCAATGAAGGCTGCAGGTCAAACACTGAAAAAAGAAAAACATATTCAAACCAAAAAAGTAATAACCAATTTTAGCATCTCAGCAGGGATGAAAAACAGTCAAAACTCATAGCAAATAAGAAAGAAGAAGAAGATATGAAAGAAGAAAAGAGTAAAAGGAAGCAGCGGTGGGGAAAATGTACAAGATGTTACAATTGCAAAATATAAATGAAACAAAAAACTACTTGAAATCTGTGTAAATGTACTTTTTTTATCATCAAATTAAGTGCTAAATAATCCTTTTGACTCCAAATCTGTTATTTTGTTTAGACCATTCACTTCAATTAAGAAATAAAATACACACTTTTACTCACACATCTTAATCCTTCCCACGAACTAATCTATGATTGAGGGCCTGTGGCCTGGTCACCAGTCAAACCACAACACAGTTCACTCTCAGCTGTGTGTAAGTGAGTGTTTGTGCGTGTGTATGTTTTAGCTGTCTAGACAGGGCCAAGCGCTGCTTTAACCTGTGTGTAATGAGGGCAAGCTGGAACATTGTTAGGGAATAAAGCTTGTTACTTTTAGTTCAAACACACTTGTAAACACACAAAAACGTGCTCGCACACATTACAGCTGCACACACATTTTATCCAAAAATGTCTGCGGTAACAGCAGGTCAGGGTTGACAAACACCATTGACTCCAATTTAATCTTGGCCTGTAGCTTAAACGTGAGCCTGTTTGCCTCCTTCTTCTTTTCTTTCTTTGACACCATAGAAACTAAAAGCTGAATGGCCGAGTTTAAGTGTGTGACTTAAACGCACACACACTCACAAACAAAAAGTAAAAGAACAATGTCTTCATAACCTTTCCTCATCTGCCATTCATTTCATGACACGTTCACGATACTGGGCCGACTCAGTGATATTTTGCTTTATCAGATACTTGTGAAGTTATTACATGAAAAATTCCACAATATTCTGATAATGTGTCCCATAAAATACATTGATATATACTATGACTGTTCTTTAAAGTTTATTAGATGCATTGCGCAAAGCTACAGTGGACTCCTGGGTCAATCTATTAATTCAGCCTTCAATAAAATGCGAGTTTAAGAAATTACAAGCAATTATATCCTTTTTACAACTTCATACAGCACTTTTATCTACTGCTATATTTAGACTGCTTCTTTTAATCCATCCACAACACAACAATTAGTTCATTATTGTAATTCTTACTTTCAGTGCCAGCAAATGGTCAGTCAACTAAAGAAAACATCAATAAATTTTAGTTAAATGTCTTTTACATTATCTCCAGGCTTTCCTGTTGGTGTCTGGTCACAGTGTGAGAAAGCTTTGGGGACTTTGAGGCGCTAATGATGAAATGAAAGTATGCTGAAATGTCTAATCATCTCCTCTAAATGGTTTAAAAGACTGAAAAAGAATTACACTATCAATTCTAATTGAATATTTCTCTCTCTCAGCACTAGCAGGTAACCTAGATGTGTATTTCTGACAGCAATTAAAGTCTCTGTGAAAAATTTGAATCTAGCCATAATATTCATTGACGTATTGATCTGGAACTGTTGGTTTGAGTCAGATGAGCTCCTCCACAGAATTACTTCCCTTAAAACTGTAAAAGGAAAAAACAAAACTAAAAATGTTGATGCTACTCTGCATTGTTAGTGTACACAGGCATTACTGCAACACACTACTACAAGTGTAAAATTCTGTTAAACCCATGACCCATGGATAAATCCCAATACGTTTCTTGATAATATCATAGCAGTCATCCAATAAACAGAGAAAACACTGTTGGTTAATTTCAGACATTTTGTACTGTACAGGACACAAGCCTTTAAAAAACTCTTGAGTGACCATGCATTTATTTTTAAATTGCCAAGAATATGTCTATAAGCTGCAGTGATTTATTCAAATATATATCCAAAAATCATAGTCTTGTACAGTCCTAACAAGCTTTGAAGTATTTGATATTGTCATCTTTATTTCTTAACACAGTTTTAACCTTCTTAGGAAAGTTTTCTTGTCATTTCTTTAGGTAGTCATCAGGAATAGTTCCCTGTGGTTCTTAAAATATTATCCAAAGCTTTTCTTTGGATGTTGGCTGCCTTTTGTTCTGTTCTTTGTCAAACTGAAATCACACTGCTTCAGTCATGTTGAGGACCAGACTCTGAGGGAGGATTCATCACTCAGTAAGACCGGCTGCTGATGATTTTCAGTCCAGTTCTCGTGTCTTTTGGCATACCTTAGCCTTATCTCCTTGTTTCCCTTTCTTATGAATGGCTTCCTGACAGCTATCATTTCTAAGGAAGACTCAGTGAACAGCAAATGGATCAAATGGCCATATGCAACTTACAGGCCTTTTCTGGAGTTTTTCTTCATCCTCAAATCACTTTCAGATACAGTTCCTCTGCTACCGATAGTTTTGTAAGCCTGATACTTCTTTTTTGTCCTCAGCCTCTTTAGTTTTCATCACTTTTTAAAGGCGCTAGAGAAGATGTTTTCGGCGTTTCAGAAAGCAGAGACTGTTAGCGAGTGTTTGAATAATGCACCTGTGCAAGACTAACCTGCTCAATTCACAGCTCCCTCCCCTGGCCACAGAATAACGTGCACGAGCCACTCCGGTGTTTGCGTACACCAGACAGCAGGTACTCCCATCATGTCACAAACACTAGTAAAACAGAATGTTGTTGTCTGAATGTTGCTAACTGTTCGCAAAATGTTTTTTAGCTACATCAGATGAGGCTACACCGCTTCCGGCATGCAAGGCAAGGCAAGGCAAGGCAAGTTTATTTGTATAGCACATTTCACGTACAGAACAATTCAAAGTGCTTTACATAAAACATTATAAGCAAAAAGGGGGGGGGGGGGGGGGGGGGGGGGGTCAGTCTTACCTATTGCCCGTTGAATTGACTGTCAATCACTCTTACTACAGAAGTAAAAGTGATTGATGGGCCAATAGACAAATGAAAAATGTAAGGAATGCAGAGATGACTGGCGGATGTTTTTCCAGCCCCATTACTTTCACAGCTGATGTATAATGATTTTCATATATTCTAAGTTTTTAATTAACCATAGCGTATGGGGTAGTGAACCCCATTTCATTGAACATTGCAAAAATTGTTGAAATAAACATCTTCTTTAACACCTTTGAAGGTAAGTTAGGAGATTTTTTTCAGGAACATTTTTTACTGTACTGCTAACATCCCCTTCACACTCCAATTGTAGCCAACGGCCAAGGCAACAAAGCAACGATGTAAACTGCTGATTTTAGGGGGAAAAAAAACTAAACAAAACTAGGAACATGCAGTAACAGACTGGCCTCGGCAGTCTTTTTTATGACAACTTAAAGGGGAACCTCAGTAACTTTTTTACCTCAATAAATGCTTTTCGGAATCCCCGTGGGGCTAAACAAAGTGTTTACGGAGCGATTCAATGTTTCCCCCCCTCCCGCCGGGGCCTCTGGCCTGCGAGTAGCTAAAACAACTTTGCCTGCGCCGACCCGAGCAGAACCTGCGACAACAGAAACCGCTGTACGGTACTCAGGTCCCCTATCTACCGAGCTGCTTCCAGGTCTGATTTGAACCAGACTACCAGCGCTAATTCGAAGAAAACATTTCTTTAGCTTCACACCACCTAAACACGGCTCCTGGCTCTCATAACCAACTCTTTGCTGGACCAGAGTGATTCACGTAGCTTGCGCTGCCTGGGCGCCAGGTGAAGCATCACTGCTTCAGGCTCAATAATCACTTGTCACGTCCGCAAAAAGTAAATAAAAGTTCATATTCTTACCTGCTACTCGCCAACACCAGTGAAAAATATAATCCACGGCATATTTACCCGCAAATCGCGGGTAAAACGTCCCATTTCAGAAAATACAGGACTTTGCTTTGAGCAGAGGGAGACGAGGTGCTGCTACCAACGCAGCAAAGTAGCATCAACAAGCTAGTAAACGCTTAGAAATATATCCAGCGATCAAAATAAAGGAAAGACAGGTAGAGAAGCCGTCTGTGTGCTGTGGGGGTGTAAGGGGGGGTTGAACACGACAGTGAAAGGACGCCACTAGGGGGAGCCCCGAGCTGAAGTTACTGAGTTCTGCTTTAAGACAGTGTATCACACATTTAATAAAATGTGTATTTTCAAAATATAACTTGCATGAACATTTTTTCTAGGATTTAAGGATACACTCCACATGATGTTGAGACATGCCAAGTTTTTGCTAATAACTCTTTATAAACCAATTGTTGGGTGTGAAAATATACTATTCTATCCCAACAAAATTCTTATGCTTGTCATCTCTTGTAAAAGCAACAAAGGAAATTGGAAGAATATAGGTTTCTTTGCAACAGTCTTCTGATAGAAAAGAATTTACTAATAATTATTTGGAAGGTTGTCAATGGGCTCTATTCACGACTCCACTACTTCCTGAACTTAAGGTAGCTCCTTTGTTTCCTGTCTTTCGCTACTGGAGGAACTGATTAGTCCAGGTGTGTCTGGCCAGTTACTGAGATCAGACACACCTGGGTTAATCAGTTTGTCCAGAAATGAAAGACAGGAAACAAAGGAGCAACCTCAAGTTCAGGAAGTAGTGGAGTTGTGCATAGAACCCATTATTATAGACATTGCTTCATCCTTCGAGTTACTGTAGGTGGCTTTGTACTGACTGATTAAGTTGTTCAAAGTGAAAATAAAAAGTAGAGATCAGGTATAACAGCTACACTAAAAATGAGTGAAAAAGCAGGAAAACTCGGAAAGAAACTTATTTTGCACCACTCAAAACTCATCAAAAAATTCTGGTTCATTGAATGCAAAATACAGAGAAATGAGGGACAGCTCAAGATTTTTACACAGTGCTATCCTTGTTTATGTCATGTACATAAATATTCATCTATTGTTTTGTGTCACACACCTTGTAGGCATTTGTAATCATGCTCTCAGAATTGATCTGATGTAATAAGAATTAAGGTACAGTGCTGTAAAGAAAAAGGAAATTTTATCAACCGTTGAAGGAATCACAAATTTCTGTTCACACACTTAACCTGACTCAATAATGCAGCTTGTGAGTGTTGCGCACAACATGTGTGTAGCATCCAGATCAGACACCCTATGACATTCCCCCAGCCCCCTTCACACACATACACACACTTACATATTCACACATGGTACACATCAACCCCCTTCTCTCTCTCTCTCTCTCTCACTCAAACACACACTCATACACACAACCCCCCAATCCACCCAGCAGACAGTGATTCTATGTTCCATGTCGCCACCCTGTCTTGTCACATTTCCTTCTTGTCTGCCACACTGTCTCCCTCTCTTCCTCTTTTGTACTCCCTCTGTCTTCCCATCTTCTCCCCCTTCTCTTCTCCCATCCCTCCATCCAATCAATAACTGCTGGCACTTCCTTCCACAGCTCAGGAAAAAACAATTAAAAGCCATCGATCCCAGCCACACACTCATGCATGGTCGCGCTTGAACACACACAGACATGCACGCACATCTGCGCAAGAAACACACACCCACAAACACACGCCCGGCCATGAATATGCAAGTGGGTCTCCTTGACCTTCAAAGACAGGGGAAAGCCAGGTGACTTCATTCTTCATGGGACTGCCACTGGATACGTCTGTCGCCCCTTCTAACACACACAAACTTTCCCTTCACACACACACTTATTGACATATGGTTGAGACACGGAAACTTAAGTGTGTCTGTGGGTGCATACATGCATATCTTAACAGATACAGGCACACACACACAGTTTGATGTCTTAGTGTTATGCAGATTTGAAAAGGTGACTAAGAGTATCCTGTTATATGAACTGGTTGGTAGTAAGTTGTTTTCATTGTCACTAAATGATTTCATTCTAATGTGTCAAATCTAACAGCGTGAAACTGTCAGTAAACATGAAGAGTAAACAGAAAAAAAAACAATGTCAGCAGTTATTCCTTAATATTATATAATAACCCAAATTCAAGGCAGTAGCAGCAAGCACACATTGCTAAGGTAAGAGATAATGATGTAAACAATATAAAATTAGCAAAAGAAAAAAAAAGTCCATTTCCATGACTACTCATAAAGGATGCCTATAACATGAACTCAAGCATGTACACTGGTCTTGGAGGGTCACCAGGTCCCTTAAAGTCTGGCTGCAAGCTTCTCTGTATTTTTTCACCGCACCTACTGATTGTGCCCACTATGCTTAAAGCTTGGACCAAACTCCATTCAGAGAAAACAAAACAAGACAAACAAAAAAATCATAACTGACGAAAGTCCCGTTTCCAATAGCGGGTCCGGGTCTCGACGGTGAGGTGGAGGATGGTTTGGTAATCTTGATCTCTGCAGCAATTCCACTGCCAAATGTACTTTTACCTTAGCTACATACGAGTATGATATCAAAGCAATGCAACGCCGGCCTTTAATCACAACGAAGAACATAACACAAAAATGAAAGATTAGAACAGCTGACATCCAGCAGTTTGGATTATTTCAACTTGGCATGTGGCTTTAAATTAAGAGTCATTTAAAAAAAATTAACTGTACATTTATTCATTGCACTGTTGCTGCTTTGTTCTTGGTGCTGATTTGCACAGGAAGTGATGACTGGTGATTGAAGATGTGCCAATCTCCACCTTTTTTGAGTTGGACTGGTAAAATCAGTACCACAACGGGGGATCCCAAAAGTTAGGTCTGGTACCAATCCCAGTTTTTGCCTGTGGAAACTCAAAAAAATGCAGACCAACTAGGGCTGGACGATAATTCAATATTAATATATATCGATCGATAGATATTTTTTCAATATAAAAAAAAAAGAGGGTCAATAAAAGTTCAATATAAAAGCACAGTTTTCTTTAGCCTATCGGGAAGCATGATACTACAGTCACTCCTTTCGCCAAACCAATCACAAACGCAGACCCAGGCAAAGGCTGAATTGGATTTAGTGTTATGCCTCTTTCAGACTTGCACTGGAAAGCGGTAATATTGTGGACTCTGTCCTTTATAACGCTGCATTCAGACATGTGTACCGGTCTTTTACCTGGGGTAGGGGGGGGGGGGGGGGGGGAAAAAAAAAAAAAAAAAAAAAAAAAAAAAAAGAAAAAAAAAAAAAAAAAAAAAAAAAAAAAAAAAAAAAGAAAAAAAAGAAGAAAAAAAAAAAAAAAAAAAAAAAAAAAAAAAAAAAAAAAAAAAAAAAAAAGAAAAAAAAAAAAAAAAAAAAAAAAAAAAAAAAAAAAAAAAAAAAAAGAAAAAAAAAAAAAAAAAAAGAAAAAAAAAAAAAAAAAAAAAAAAAAAAAAAAAAAAAAAAAAAAAAAAAAAAAAAAAAAAAAAAAAAAAAAAAAAAAAAAAAAAAAAAAAAAAAAAAAAAAAAAAAAAAAAAAAAAAAAAAAAAAAAAAAACCGGACATGTAGGTACCGGCTGGTCTACATGTCACAAGAGCGGAAATGTTGCGGCACATCGTTTTGGCTGAATGCACCCGGAAATGTTCCAGACAGAGTTGAAGGGAGAGTGGGGCTGTTCTGACTTTTCCCCAACATTTCCTGATGTATGAAAGCACCCAGGACCCGATAAGTCCACAAGGAAGCGGCATGTTTGAAAAGACGAGTCCATTTAAGGAGCGGATGGACTTTACCACTCATGTTCCACAATGCAAGTCTGAAAATGGCTTCTTTAGTGTGATCTTTATTATAAGTAGTTCATTCAGCAAAAGCTTAAATGACCAGGGCTGCACCTAACATAGCTTTTAATTTGATAATGGATTTTTTTTTTTATAAATATCAATATCGATCGATACAGATTTTTTTTTCGATAATGTTTTTTTTTTTTTTATATCATCCAGCCCTAGTAGTGAGTTTGTCCAGACGAGTGTCTCCCGCCACCAGCTTAGCACCCTGTTACTGCAGAGCTGATTCCCGGTTTTTTAACCGATAAAAAATCGAGGGTCTTAGACAACTGCAAAGGGATTTCCGTTTTTGAAATGAATCACTGATAGGTCCTGACAGGACAGGAAACAGGAGCTGACTGGATTTTTTGGCTGTGCAAATTGATTCTCATTCATTTTCAAGCACAAATTGAATTTACATGTCCTGATTGCATGATTTGCTTGTGGTGGACTGCCCACCTGCCTATTTTGCTTAGTTTTGTTTGTTTTTTTTTTTTTTTTTTTTATCATGTTAAAAAAAAAAAAAACTAAACATCACCATTCATTGGTTTGTAATGCTGTCAGAAAGAAAAGAAGGGGGAAAAAAGTAGTGGGCTGTGTGGAGACAGAGTGATAGAGAGGAACAGCAGTCACACTCTAGCTGTTGCTCAATGAGGGAGTGGTCTGTAACGCCACCTCTAATCTGTGTCCAGTCAGCCCTGACACATACACACATGGTCACATCTGCAGAGCTGCCACAGTTCCAGCTACATGAAAAATAGTCACACCTCTTTGCTGCTGATTGACACAGGGGTTAGAAATAAAATTGTTTTGTTTCTGGGATGCTCTTTCACTGGGTGTATATGCATGTGTGAGTGTGTGTGTGTGAGATGGTCGCTGTCACTGCAGGCCAGGTGTTCCTCGAGGTCTGCTGGCTCTCTTTTGATTTGAAGAGTTTGATAAATGAAGAGAGAGAGGGGCAAAGAAAACAAGGAGAGCAAGAGAACGTGATAAATGATTGTAAAGTGATGGATTGACTACAATTCTCTAACATCTAAAGCTTCTACGGCTGCTGTGTCACAGCTGAATTTGTCGACTGACACTGTCTTCTGCTACTGTACATATCCACAACCAAAGGTTGATGTTAAGTCGGCTTAATAAACAAAAATACCTGATTCAGTAAAATCCAACAAAAAGTCATAGCATCAGGGGTGAAGCATGTCTTATTTCTAAAAAATACAATATTAGCAGTAAGTTTTCTCATTCTTTTCACATCTGTCCTTTCTCACTTGTCCATCCATTATTTTTGCCATTTCCTGCAGTCTTTTAAAACATAAGAACAATCCTGCAGGTTCCTGTGTTGAACCTCGAACCAGTGAACACCTAAAAACATCATGTTTCCTCAACAAGTGTGGAAAAGAATGCAACTCTTGCACATTATGTTAAAGCACACATGCTCAAACAACACATTCTCACTCCCAACTCGTAATCTTTTGACGCTTGGGCAGGCTCCCTCCGCGTCACCTGTCTACGCACGGGGTATACCCATCTCGTACATATGTGACGCAGAGGGTCTCTCATTGAATGTTATGGAAATCCCTAATCGGCGGTATTTGACGACATGAGAGCATCAAAGAGGAGCCTTTTCCAGTGATTTTGATCACCCCTGGCAGCGGCAGGAGGAGAAATGATGGCAAGTCCAACTAAAGAGAAGGAAGTCGACTGAAGAATGATATTTAGCAACTGGTTGAAACACTTGAGGCAGTGTTTAGCTCGAGTGGTTGGGGAGCTGCCACCGTATTCAGAGGTTGCAGTTCCTCTACGCAGCCATTCCCAGCCTGGGACCCGCTGCAGCCCCCACTCTCTGCCCCCCTCTCCTCTCATCCTGTGATATAAAGGCCGTCAAAGCCTGAAAAAACACCTGATTACAATACAACAGTGTGCATTTATTATGTCGCCTATTTGAATTCTGTTTATTTATGTTGACATGACATGAATAAAGTTACTGCCAGCCACCGCAACACCGTTCATCCCTTCCTTCCAGCTGGTTGTTAATAGCGTCCTTAGCAACCACTGTAGCAACAATCACAAAACCTGGAAGAATGTCCGTCAACATGAAAAAGTACTGTGGATCATTTACATGAAACAAATGGATATTATGAAAATAAAGTGTACTGTATATTTGACGCTGGAAAAGTTATCAGAACAAAGCTGAAGCTGCAACCTATTTTGAGAAATTTCTCCTGAAGATTGAAGGGACATCCGCCATTTTTCTTTTGGTCACACCGGGGGAACTCGGCAGTCCAGGACCACCACTAGGAGTCGCTTTTGGACGCTGTTTAAGTCAAAACTTAAGGGATTTCCATAACATTCAATGAGAGACCCTCTGCGTAGACAGGTGATGTGGAGGGAGCCTGCCCAGGCGTCAACAGATGACCAGTTGGGAGTAAGAATGTGTTGGCTCAAACATGTCAGAGTGAGCAGGTCAACTTTTAGATGGAAGGTAAAGACGGCTATCTACAACGGACAGGAGCCCATGAAATGACGTCTATGTTCTACAGAGCCAGCAACAGCTGAACGCAAATTTATTCATAGGCCTACCTTTCCATTAAAAAAAGGAAAAAATAGCCATCAGTGAAATAATTTCAAATTGAAAAAAGTAATGATGAATAATAAAAATCGTGGCATTGCTTTGGAATTGTGGTTATGTTAAAGGGGGGGCCGGGGGGGCACGGGGCTTGGGTGGGTGGGTGGGGAGGTTGGTTGGGGTTCGGCCGTGGGCCGCGCCAATCAATGTTCTTTTCAGTCGATTGAACGTGTGTAATTGGCATCAGCCAGTTGTTCAATCCGTGAAGGGCTGACCAATCTGATTGTAGTAGGGCTAGCACTTGCTAGTGCATCAGTGACCAGATGGCCCAGAAGTAAAGTTGGTAAAGGAGACTGAACCATGCCCAAAACAAGCGCTACTGGCCGGGTAGAGATGGCTTAAAAAGGAGGACTGATAACCAGAGGTGGGTAATCCAGGGCAATCTATATATTTCTTAAATTGGACAGTATGAATAAATTTGACGACAACTGTTGGCTGCATGGTGGTGTGGTGGTTAGCACCGCAGCCTCACAGTAAGAGGGTCGCTGGTTCGACTCCCGGCTGGGGAGGGGGTTTGAACAATTCCAACTGTGGCCTTCCTGTGTGGAGTTTGCATGTTCTCCGTGTGTGCTTAGGTTCTCTCAGAGTACTGAGACATGCATGTTAGGTTAATTGGTCACTCTAAATTGCCCCTAGGTATGATTGTGAGTGTGAATGGTTGTCTGTCTCTCTGTGTTGGCCCTGTGATGGACTGGCGACCTGTCCAGGGTGTCGCCAGTCGCCAGCCGCCTCTCGCCTGATAATAGCTGGGAAAGGCCCCAGCAACCCCTGCGACCCTGAACTGGATAAGCGGTACAGAAAGAGTACTGACTGACAACTGTTGGTAGCTTTAAAGTCAGAGACTGAGAACTAGCATGTTTAAATCTCTGGAAACACTGAAAGAAATTGGACAGAACTGTGTAATAAAGACACCTATCCTTTGGAAACACTGCTACACACTGCCTATGAGAGATGCTTTGGCCAGCTCACTATCAGAGATTAAACATGACAACAGCAAACACTACAGTTTGTGATTAGCTTTAACCACAGCAGTCAGATGATTATGCATATTTCACTAAATACTAGTCTAGTAATACTGCTGGGCTGAAATTCAACAGGTGAGAGGATCAGAGAATAGCAATACAAGATAAGAATAGATGTAGCAATACCAGTGATATGATCTTGTATGAAATGTGTGCTCCTTTCCAGGTTAAAGATATGTAAAGTAATACACTAAAAAAAAAGGATAAATTACTTATTTTAAATCTTAAATGCCAAAGACTTGAGGACAAATATGAAAATATTTTACACATCTAAATCAACCACTCCCAGAACCAACAATCATCAGTATCATTTTTTTTTTTTTTTTTCTTTTTCAGAGAAGAAATAATATAACTGAAGCTGCTAGCCTTCTTTTTTTTTTTTTTTTTTAGAAAGGCCATTGTTGAGTGCTGTCACATCAGTACCTGTAATATAAAAACCATTATGTTATGTGATTGGCTTCAATCACGCAGGATGAAGTCTGGTAAGGTGAAAAACCTCCAGAACCCAGCTGCCTCAAAGGGCAATTTGAAACCACTTTATACAACTTATGTTACATGTTTTATACACATTTTATTCATTTTCCTTTCATTTATGTATTTATTGACACTCTTATTTCCAAGAAGCTCCTCAAAAATCAATGCATACATCAAAAAACTCAATATCAATCCCAGTTAGATCAAGGCTATCATAAACTCCAGCTCACCTTCAGGACTGGAAGATCAATGGCCATCTGATCTGATTGTTTAATCGCCACTCCTGATTTGCCTCTCATCCAATAAGATAATTTCTCACTTCTGTCAATCATACACAGTAAAGTGTGTATCCGCTCAATTGATTCCCATTCATCTGAGCAGCATCCTTCCACAGTTAACTAACTAGGCAATTAACCAATTTAGCAATCATCTAACAGCCAAGCCAGCTCCATGTGCGTGGGGTGTTTACTGCATTCGACTGGGGGCCAGTACTGGGGAGTACATGTGTGTGTGCACATCTGTGTACTGATGCTATCATGCTCAACTTGAGATATTTGTAACAGGTGGCTAACTGGATCCCTGGGGCTCCATGCACTCCACATGGAAACCTGTGTTAATTGAGTGTGTGGAATAAATGTGCTTTTGGGGGGTGTGTTTATTTATAAACTGGTAATCAAGCTGAAAAATGCAGCAACTTGTTGGTTGCATGTGATTCCAGCTCATTGTTGGCATGCGCAGATTTGTCCATACGTTAGGGTTTACTGTCTCTTTTCTGTTAGGTGTGTGTCTTTATGCGTGAGGCAGCTGTATTAGTACATCAGCGCTGGTCTCTGTCCATGTGCTGACAGCCATAAACCAGCAGACGAGCATGTCTCTTTCAGCAGAGTCAATTTTACAGCTCTGAGTCGCAGCTTTGAACTGACAAATCAATAAAATCAGAGGGAGTTAAATAATTTAGAGCTGCCTCTAATTAGTCTTCTAGTCCTGCAGTATGGATTCTTCTACAATATTGATGACAGAGTACCAGTTTATAGAAGAGATTGGAGAACTGAGCTCTATACTTCTTTGCCAACTTATCAAAAAGTGACATATTACAAACCAGCATCCCAGAATAGAAGCTTTTTTTTTCTGAATTTTGCCAATTGTCAATTAGCAAGGGGATATTAAATAACTGTTGAACATATTAAAGGACATTAACATTTAGCCTTTATTATTATTTTCGCCTTAATGACATCCCCGTCAAACATCAACACTGCAGACCCTCCTTAAACATGGCTGGAAAAATAAGATAGTAGAGAAAAGTTTAAAAACAGAGATGGTACTTCATGTAGGCTACTGGAATAATATTGTGTGACTTAAATTCATAAAGTTTTATAAAATGACATTTCTCAGTAGGATGGTGGAAATGTGCATGATGTCAGATTTAATGGTAGGTAGCTAAAAGGCTGCAAACTGTTTGGCTCAAAAACACTGAAATATGTTCTTGAACATGGGAAAGAGCTTTTTTTGTGATTAACTCATAGATTTAAAAAGTGTCTTTCATTTCTTCTTTTACAAAATTTGCAAAAAGTGAAAAAAGAAGAGAGCAAAAGGGATCACAGCAAGTCAGAAACAGCCAGAACAGCCACTTTGTGTCTTGCAGCTCTTTACTCAAAAATCACTATTATAAAAAATTTGAACAGACCTTGAACAGCAATTTGACAGATTTCATCCATTGTAAGAGTTACTGCAAAGGTTTTGTACTTTGTGGAAAACAGAAAGTCTAAAAAGAAAGAAGTCTACTTCATGGTCTGCTTTAAATCATGGACAGAAACTTTTTTTTTTTATTTGTCCCTGCCTTAAATTAAAACAAATGTTCATTATTTTATTTACTGCTTTTTTCTTTATTTTATCTCAGCTTTTTCTATGTCTATTTCTTTTATTTCTATTTGTTTTTAATGTGCTTTTTATGCTTCTTCTGCTTCACTGTAAAGCACTTTGAGTTGTCTTGTATGTGAAATGTGCTATACAAATAAACTTGCCTTGCCTAACAAAGTTAAAGATTGAATATGGAATACGGACAGAACAGCGACATCACGTGTGTCTAGGTTGTAGTTGCAACGGCAGAAAAACAACTCCAGCTGCTGGGATGCCAGGCTCGCTGCCGATACGCAAGTGACCAACAGTCTGCATCATGTCCAACAAGTAACGCAGAGGAGTTTATAACTGACAGCTAACGTTAGCCATGTTAGCAAACAAGCTAGCTTACCGATCCAGAAGAAAAGTCGCCATTTCCGTGTTTTACTCCGTGGAAAACGTTTATGTGGGTCCATTTAGTGAAGTCTTCACCTAAATTTACTCCAGGTTCTGCTCTTCTCAGGTCACCCCTCCTCAGAAACAGATAACAATATCTCCAGGGCTCTGAAGCAGCTGCTTCACTCGTCGTCTCTATGGTTTTTTTTTTTTTTTTTTTTTTTTTTTTTTTTTTGTATGGTTTGGATGGGGGGAGGGAGGGGAAGGATGTATCTTTATCCATCTCTGTACGCAGTGGGTGCAGAGGGGGGGGGTGAGGCGGGGAGAGGGGGCGGGGGGGGAGGGGGTGGGGGAAGGGGGCCCCGGGCGTCAGTCGGGAGTCGTGCAGGCGGGGTGTCGAGGGGACCCCTTCCCCTGTACAAGCCTGACTATGACCAAAATATTGTGTCCACACAGAGATCGTATTTGGCAACCTGCAATGGCAGCGTGTATTGGCTTATAGACGTAAATAAAATGCCATTATCGAACCCGTAAAAATTTATTTTATAACTATTTTTAGGCTAAATATATTTTTTCCGGGAAATGTTGTACTTTCATTCTGTACACCCCCAAACGACCTGTGAAGGTATTATTTTTGAAAAAATATAGCTTTTAATAAAAATGTTCCATATTCAACCTTTAATTACCATATTTTTCAACCATCCATCCATCCTGCTTATTCCAATTCAGGGTTGCAAGTAAGCTGCAGCCTATCCCAGCAATTAGCAGGCAAGGTGCAGGATACACCCTGGACAGGTTGCCAGTCAGGTTAAACCTGAAGTAGATATTGCACTTTTTAATTTCCCCTTGTTTGCATCTGGTTTAAGTAATCTGGTTAGTGTTTAATGTGTTTATTGTGCAAATGTGTACAGCAAGTGTATTTTGGAGCACTGTTGAAAAATTTCTGTCACCATTGGGGACAGACAGTAAAGTTATTCTATTCTATTCTATTCCCAAATTTTTATAAATCTGAGTGTGGTAAATGCAATAAATAGTGTGCTATCAAAACATTAACTGTATCAGCCACATTGTAAAATCTAAATCATAATTCCCACCATTTTTTATCCTGCTTAGAAAATCTTGTTGTCTCGGCTATGATGTTCCACTTATTAACATGACACCAGACCCAAACCTAAAACTACAACATCAACTTGCCGATAACACACTGGCACACGTTCTCTGGTGCTTACAAAGTCTGTTAAGTCTTACATTCTCCCAACACTGTTATTAGGGTTTTCTTTCTTGCTACTGACTACACCTTTGTGTGTAATTCAACTTGGAATACAATAAGTGTGATTTAAGTTGTAAGAGTTAAATAAATAAATAAATAAAAGAAACCCATGGTGTACAGTTTTCTTCTTAAAAAATCAGGCTCAAAAATATAAACTGCTTGGAATTTATTTGTTTTGATGAAGATTGTTTCCAGTTTAAACTGAAGAGATTTTTTGTCAGCAATACTCCATACAGTATACGGGTCATCTTGATTTGTCCATTTTTATTTAAAGATTAGCTTTGGTTAAGACTTATTGCTCTGGACTCAGTCTTCATTTTTTTTGTTTCTTTTTGTGCTTCTGCTGTGAATGCACAATATTGAGTGCATGTATACTCACTGCAGCAGTCTGAGCATCGTTAGTGCTTGCTTGCTTGCACCTGCATGTGTGTGTGGCGGTTGTTATCAGTCCCGGGGGTGGATGGGTAAGAAGGGGGGACTATCGATCATCTCTTTTAATTACCCCGAGCATAGCGAGAGGCCTAAATTAACTCCTCTCCTCTGGCTGCTGAAAAAGCCATGCATATTTCACGACCGCAAGACCAATTGTATGTCACTCAGCCCTTCTCCTCTCCTCTGACAAGACAAGACTTATCACTGTTATTTATCTCCCCCCTCCCTTCCTCCAGCTCTCCCCTCTGCAGCAAACATGTTGTCTGTGTGCAAAACAAAAGAGTGAATAATAAATATCCACACTGTGGATGTAAGCTTGTAGAGAAACAAAAACAAAAGTGTGAATCTCAAGTGTTTCGATCTGTTGTTTGTGTTTGTGTGTGTGCCGCCGGTGCAGGCATGTGTCACATGTGTGTCCTTGCTGCTATATGAGAAGCAGTAAAAACCCATAGAGATGCATTAGAGGTATTTTACCATGCTGCTGTCATTGTGGCTTGTCTGCTGGCTGTGACAGAGTCCCACTTTCCTTCGGGGGACTCCTCTGTTTGGGTCTACTCTGTTTCTTTCACTCTCTTCTCACTTTGCCTTTTACAACAGAACTCTATCCCCTTCCTTTGGTCCACTGAGGAAGCTTCTTCAGTATAAGTTGCTGAACCTCTCCCATTTTATAGTAGCGAGTGCCATCTACTGCTACTAGGGGAACACCATCAGTGCCAGTGATGCCAGCAGATCAATAAACTCATTTATAAAGCCAGGAAAAAATAATCAGACACAACCTGGCAATGTTTGAGTCAGTAAGAAACAAGAGGTCACTGAAAAACCTGCTCCCCTTCGTGGACAATCCATTCCACCCTCTCCATGGGGCACAACAAGAGCAGGAGAGCTTTTTTTTTTCCAACAGGCTCATCCAGCTTTGCTGTCTGAAGGAGCACTTCAGGGAATAACTTTCAGCTGTGTGTAAAAGGAAAACATTATTTTACTAAACTGTACATACCTTTTTTCAATCTACGACCTTTTCTTCTTGGCAGAACTGTGCATAGTTTCCATTTTCATCCACCTTTGATTGTTTTATGTTCCATCGCCTCTTAGTATCAATTTTTAAAATTTTGTAACTGTAGATACGAGTGATGTGAGATACCACTAATTTCTTTTTCTGTACAAAGTAAAATTCAGCCGGTGGCAAAACTGATCCTATACAATGCTTTAAAAATGTAGATGTTTTAGGGAAATCTAACTAAAAAGCTGTATTCAAAGCTACAGCTTCAGTTGTGCCATGCACCACCATCATCCCACTGAGGTGTAAGTAACTTTGGAACACTTATACACACTTTTAATATCATCTGCATTGCTTTTATGCAGATGACAGACAGCTTTATTTTACATTTAACGGTACCAGAACAACAAATGTAACTTTTCTGGGGTTTTGGGGGTATAATATGATCTGTTGTTCTGTTATGCACTGATGAGGCCATTTAGTTTCGCATCACCATCAGGATGAAAAAGGGACATTTTCTGTAGTTCATCTGTAGTGTTTCATTTATATACACCGGGTAAAAAAGTATTGAACACGTCAACTTTTTTTCTTAGAAAATATATTTCTAGTAGAGCTACTGACATGAAATTTTCACCAGATGTCGGCAGCAATCCATGTAATGTACACATACAAAAAAATTCTTACATTTATGTACATGAATTATGTGTAATATAGTGGAATGACACAGGGAATAAGTATTGAGCACATGAAGAAATGAAGGGCAAAAAGATATGTGAAGCCAAGAAAGCAGCTGGAGTCTGTCAGTATTTAGAAAGTAATCCTGTCCCCTATCAATGCAAAGTAATATCAGCTGGTTTAGTCCTGATTGATGCCTTTAAAAGGTTTCTCATCACCAAGGTGTCAGACAAGAAGCATTCCATGATGGGTAAAAGCAAAGAGTGGTCTAAAGACCTATGCAACCTTATTATTACAAAACACACTGAAGGTATTGGTTCCAGGTGCATTTCTAAACTTCTGAAAGTTCCAGTGAGCACCATGACATCTGGACAAACCCATGACATTCTGGAAAAACATAGTCTGGTCGGATGAGGCTAAAACTGAACTCTTTGGATAGCATAAGAAACAACATGTTTGGAGGAGAAATGGCACCGCACTTGACCCCAATAACACCATAGCAACAGTGAAATTTGGGGGTGAAACATCATGATGGGGGCTGTTTTTTCAGCATGTGGTACTGGCAGACTTCATATCATTGAAGGGAGAATGAATGGAGAAAAGCATAAAAACATTCTTGACCAGAATCTGCTGCCATCTGCCAGCTGCTGAAGATAGACTTGAAGTTCTCAAGACTGGTCTTGGTCTCGAGACCGGTCTCAAGACCACTTTTTCGTGGTAGCCTCAACAGCCTTTGGCCTTGGTCTTGGTCTCGCAATGTCTCAAACTGGCCGAGGGAGGCCAGTTTGACCAAATTGAAGGAATTTGTAACCTATAATTTCCAGGCAGGTACTGTTTTTTTTTTTTTATATCATTAAACGACCCCTTCAAGTATCAGTCAAGTACCAAATAATAAAATCTCATTTTTATACTAAGCAGCTGAACCCAGTATGGTGCTTAGGTTCTACAACTCATGCAAAATGGCTTTTTTTTTTTTTTTTTTTTTTTTTTTTGGTCTTGAGCTGAACTAGTTTGGTTGAGTGGTGTCTTGGTCTTGATACTCTCTGGTCTTGGTAGTGTCTTGGTTTTGGTTTAGGCGGTCTTGACTACAAGTCTAGCTGAAGATGGAAAGAGGATGGATCTTACAGCAAGACAACCATCCCAAGCACACAACCAAGGAAACACTCAACTGGTTGAAGAAAAAGAAAATAAAGCTGCTAGAATGCCCAAGTCAATCAGCCCACTTAAATCCAATTGAAAATCTTTGGAAAGAACTGAAGATCCGAGTGCACAGAAGAGACCCGGAACCTTGAAGATTTGAAGGCAGTTTGTGTGGAAGAATGGGCCAAAATGACACCTGAGCAACGTATTCCACTTGTTTCTCCATATAGGAGGCGTCTGGAGGCTGGAATCACCAACAAAGGTTTTTGCACTAAGTATTAAATAAATTTCGGAAAGCGTATTCACTACTTATTCCCTGTGTCATTTCACTTTATTACACATAACTTAATTTATGGACATAAATGTTAGGATTTCTTTGTATGTGTGCATTACTTGGGTTGTTGCCGACATCTGGTAAAAATTTCATGTCAATAGCTCTGATAGAAATATGTTGGCATGTTCAATACTTTTCCCCCCACTGTATCTACTAAAGACAGCTCAGAAAACAAACTTTTAGGAAAAAGGTGAAGATTTTCGGATCCTCTTGCTGCTGTTTATGTATTGATAAAATAACCATTTTTCGGCTTCAAGCATCAGATTGTGGACAATCATCTGTAGGCCTATGGTTTTTATTGACTTTTCTGTGTGGCAGCAGCCGATGTAGCCAAGATGGTGCTGGAGCCAATTTCAACAGGATTTCTTACATGTTTGCTTATGAATAAAGTTTATTAATAGCTATACTCAAAAACGAAAACACTACAACACATTTTTAAGGACACAACATAAAATAATTCCCTCTGTCTATGTTGTCAAGTTTTGCTTTATATTCATGTGTAATAGGGGAATGACTTATTCTGGACAACCAAAAAATGGCCCAAGAGTGCATTCAGTATTGAAACATTTTATTCATTTATTTATTTTTTAACCAGGCATCTGATCGGCCATGGCAAGGTCACTACTGTTTGGTTTGGTATGTTCCTGACAGTGTTTGAGTTGTGGCTGTGTACTTTAATGTGGGCAGATAGGTTTGTAAGTCATGGAGAAGCTGCGTTCAGCTTCTATACTCCACATGTTTGGAAAAAAAAAAAACTCCCAGAAAGCCTCAGATCAGCTAAAACACTCAGCTTATTCAAATTCAGGTTAAAAACCTGCCTGTTATCAGCTGCATTTACATAGTTTTTAATCAACAGTTTAAATCTACACAGCCTTTTTTCAAATCAAAAATCTGTTTTTTATTCCTTGTTTTAAATGCTTTTTATTCTTTTACTTTTCAATGCCCGCTAGAGATGTATTATACTGGGGATAAATGATAAATGATAAATTCCAACCTACAGTGAGAGTAGTTTTGTGAAAATACTGAAGTTCAAGAGTTGTGAAGCAACTACATTCTATCTTGACTTTTTGTGCACGTTAATTTCAGTTTAATTAAAACAAACAAGTCATACAAAAAGCAGAAAACCTGACAGTTCATGCATAATGTTTATGCTCAACAAAAGATATTTAGAGGGTTTTTTTTTTCTGTCTTGGCATTTCTAACACTGATGGTGAACTTCTTGAAACAATCTGATAACAGAGAGTGAGTAAAAACACATGACAAATACAGTTTTCAGATTCACACACCTTTCTACTCCCTCCCACCGTCACCGTCAGTCGTTTTTATCAAGCTGCAGAAAATGATTTTCAGGTTCTTTCACAATGCTTTTCAGCTATTACATTTTCCCTCCTCTCATCTCCCATCGCCCTCACATTATGTTTTCTCCCCAAGCTTGCATGTGTGCGATGTGTGTATGTGGAAAAGGAAGATTTGTGTTACACTGGTGAGCTGACATCGTAAACAAGCCTTGCCTATCTGTCTGTCTGTCTGTTTTCCACCAATGAGTCAGAGAATCAGTCAGTCAGCTATACACAATCAGTCAACCTGCAAGTCAGTGAATTACCCACAGCTACTAATGGTCCTTCCTCAATCTCTCTCTCATTGTCTCCACACACACACACATGCACACTCAGTGCAGCAGCCATCCTCTGTGTAATTTAAATGACTGTCAGGTCAGTGGCGAGAGCAGCACCTTGCCACGTTAAAAATGCCAGGCGGCTGCCATCGTCACCGCCAACAAGCTGCCCAAACTGTCACACACTTACACGCGTGTGGACACGCACACACACACGGAGCTGTCAGCCACCGGTCACAATGCATTTACTTAGTGACAGAATTCTAATTAGTGGTCTGGCTGGTGTCACCTGACTTGGAAGGAGAGGAAGAGGAAGATTTGAATGGTGGAAGAGAGGTGTTGTGGGAGATTGGAAAACGTGGATGTCGGAGATGGAAGCGTTGAGGGCGATACAGGAGAAGAAAGAAAAAGAAAACAGGGAATGGTGGGTTGTGGTAGAAACTTGGAGGAATAGATGAAGTGAGAGAGACTAGAGATAAACACATGAAGAGGGAAACTAAAAAAAAAAACAACAACTGAATGTTTTCTGCTGGTCATATCTATGTGAAATGCACCAAATTACCTCTAACAAGTTACTAAACCAATCCCAGCAGCTCCTAAATGCCCACATACCTAATTGCCACATGGATGAGAGTGCTTGAGTTTAACCCAGCAGAGCTGCTGACACGACTGCACTCTTCACTTTGACATGCCATCACTGGCAAACATACAGTAGAGGGAGGAGGAAGTGGGAGAGATGGGATTCTAATGAAGGAAAACATGAAAATAGATGTGAGGTACTCCGACTAATGTTTGGCACACATCTTTATTGCCTCTGTGTTGAGGCGCTTTAAGTGAAATCATGGTGCAACAAAGGAAAAAAAAAGGCCATGTTTTGTTGAGTATGTTTCAATCAGATCACCCATGTTTCTTTCATTCTTCACAGAAAAAAGGATTATGTAAAAGGAATATGCAAAAATGTAAAAATAATGAAAATCCTAGCTCCAGGAGCATTCAGTATAACTTGCACCCCTTATAATCTTTATACTGTATATCGTTTATATTGACATTGCATTGATGGAGCACAGGCTTAGAGGCAGGAGCCAGAGGGCCAACAGCAGCCCACCTCTGCCGCATGCTTACAACAAGCTGGGCCAGCTTAACAAAGACTGGGTATAGCCAGCACATTTTACTGCTAATGTTGAGGCTCATCATTTATTACAGAGTACTGTGTATGCACATTAAATTATTTTAAAAGTGATCACTTTTAAAAGTAAAAGTGATATCACCCTGTCAGGCTATTCTTATTTTAATTTAGAAAAAAATATTTACATTTTCTGAAAAGGATTGTGTCTGAAGATTTGTATTTCTAAACCACAATTGGACCATAAGATTATATATATTCAATTCTGGATCAGTGGCCAAATATGGATCTGTATTTTTGGTCCTTGACATGAGGGCAGCTGAGAACCTGTGAAGGTGTAAAATGTGTGGAAGTTGATTAAGACTAAGGGGAGCACTCTGCTACTTGCTTGGCCCTTAAAGTGCTCTTTATCCTGGGTATGATGAGTCCCAAGGACCCCTCTTTCCAACCATCCAGGGATACACTAGACTAGACTGGCATATCAGTAAGTCACACAACAGCAGGTAGAGAAGCAAATGCAGAGCAGAGAAGTAGAGTACCTCTTCACACTGCCAGTTAATAGTACCAGAGTGAAGTGCAGGATGGAGAGGAACCTCTTTGCTGTCTGACCCCATGAAGAGCTCTCAGTGCAGGACTCACTGAGTCCCCTCTCTCTCCCAAACTTCCAACCCTGCAGCCAAGCAAGGTCAGAGCTAGCCCCACTCCCTACTCTGGTGGCTCAGTAATGGGGCCTGGATGAACTCCTCAAGGGGACTAAAAGCTTCCTCTTTTCCCTTGGCTCTAGATTTTTGAACTGGCAAAGTTTTTAGATGATACTTACATCATCTGCTGGTCTTAACTTTTAATTTACACAACAGATAGTATAACATTCCCGGTCTTTAGGATAAAATCTGTTAAAATAGATGAGATAAAATAAATGAAAAAAAGAGAGTGTAGGCCTATAAGTTTTACCACGACACAGCCAGAGACTTAATCCTGAAAAATACTATGTGCTTAGTGGTTGAGTAATGAATAAAATGGTATTTATGGCATGAAACGGGCCATACACCACCCTGAATAAGGTTAAGTGTCTCTCAAAATGACACGAATGAAACTGCAAAAAAAAAATGCAATCATAAATTTTCAGACAAATATTGGGATTTGCTATTTAAGGCAAAATCATGGCTAATTTTATGGCCTGAGCGATTTATAACCCTCAAAGAGAGGACATTTGGTCATCCAAATTCAAATAATTGAGGCACAAGACGACAAGAAATATGTCTGGAGTGTGTGGATTTGTAAAACCGTGAACCAGATATGAAACCTGGATCAGGTACAGTATAACATGAAAATTGGTTCCGTCCCTTTACAGTTTGCAAATTGCAAAATTTCAAATTGAGATTTGAATCATTCAGTCTTACATTATGATTAAAAAACAACAACAAAAACAGACTAATACAAGCTACACGTGAGACATCACACATCAGGTTTATTGCTGCAAAACTGTCTAACTGTGCTGACCAACAAACAATTTAATTTACATAAAAAGCAGAAGTCACGAGGAGTTATGTAAAACACTGATTCCAGCTGTATTTCCTTCAAAAACTGGACTTTGCAGATGTTTTGACATTGTCTACTTTGGGCATTTGAAACGAATTATATGAATGCTGAATGTTTTTTTTTGTACGCACTCAAATCAGTACTGCATAACACTTGTACTTCCTCTAAGCAGCAACTATTATTCAATCTCTGTTTCCACAGTGACTATTTCCTGGTCTTTAGACTCGATGTGGAGTAGTCTGACAATCTAAACAAAGCTTTCCTGCTGTGGTATTGATACAACTCTAAACTTGTGTCATACGGGATTCAACCACCATATGTTAGCACTTCCCCATTTTGCATTCTGTCTAGATGGATGCATCAGATGTTGACTATGCAGGTATTACTGGAATCATGATACAGAAGATATTACATTGAGTCACCCTTCGGTGTACATCCAGTATAATGGCGGAGACGGGGCAGTCACTATATAAGGCATTATCTGCAGCAAAACTCCTTGATTTTTACCAATACTTTCAGTAGAATGAACGAACAAACGAGTACTATTGTCCTTTGAGTCCAAATTTAGCTTTCCGTTTGTTATCAGGGTGTTCTACACACTTTTCGGGGACGCGCGTTCACAATGCGCGCTTCCATAGTACAGCTGAGAAGAACAGCTCGCTAACCAGACAACAACAGAAACAGAGTTTGTGAAACTGTGAACTCACAGGACAATAGTACTCATTTGTTCGTTAATTCTACTTAAAGCATTGATGAAATGAAGGAATTTTGCTGCAGATAATGCCTGATATAGTGACTGCCCCATCTCTGTTATTATACTGCATGTTCACAGAAGGGCGACCCAATGTGATATCTTTCAAAGGAGTCAAAGTGATGCAGAAATGTTACTGGTGAGTAAATGCACTTACATAGACAAGTTTCACGGCCAAAACTATGGGAGCTGCCATGTCTGCTCGTTTCTGCCAAGGGCTTCCAGTTACCACGGTTACAGGATATTTTACACTGAGGACATATGCAAATCAATAACACACATAGGAAGAGCTCCCGAACTCGATGACTGAAAAGTAGATGTTGTTAAACCCAAAAAGCGGTCTTGGACATTTTGTGTTGCTGCAGCAGCTTGTGAAAACAATTAAATATGAACCTTGTAAACCAAGCGAACTCACCATAGGACGGCAGCCACGCAGCTACGTGACCGACCAGCGGGTGCAGCCCGCTGTCTCAAACTCTCCATTCTCCTTAACTAAAAAAAAACAAACAAAACAAACAAAAAAAACATTGTAACCACCACTCAAGCCTTCTGACAGGAATCATCCAGACACTGGCTCGGTGTTGAACATTTGTCTTCGTGGACACTAAACTGCCATGTGTGTGTTGCTATCAACACACAGCCGACTGCGTCACCATGTAAGTCTATGGCGTTCCTGTTTATCACCATAGGACTCAACAAAGTACAAAAATATATCGCAAGTTGTAACATCAGGTCATTTCATCATATCATCCTCCCAGTTCAGTGTCGTAGCAGGTGAGGAAGTAATAAAACATGATCTTTTATACCAAAAAAATTAGAATGTTACCATTTTAGAGACATCACTATTCAGTGTAAATGAATGCAGATATTATCGACCGGAAGCGCTTGGCAGAAATTGGTTGACTGCGGAAGTAAAACAGAAATGTCCGTGAAACTTGTCTATACTCCTAGAAATAAGGTCCAGGTTGAAAAGAAAGAAAGTTATCCTTTAAGTTTCTCAATGCATTGTGCATGCAAAGAAAGAAATGATAATTTCTCTGTGCACCCCACTGAAAATGCATAGGGTTTCACTGCATTTGGTCATAAAAGAGCATTGAGATTCAGGCTCGGCCAGCTTAATAGTAATAAAAGGGGATTGGAAACGACCAATGGTTAACTTTTATCAAGCTGATTTTGGCTTTATGTCAACAATTTGCAATTCAACATCACAAATTCAGCCAAACTGTTTACAGTACCAATGATTGTAGTGCATCTGATTAAAATTTTCATTCAAAATACTGTGCAATCATTCACAACAGATTTGAAAGAAAAAAAAAATAGTATTCAAACATATTAAAAATCATAAACAAGCTTTCTAACTGGTATATGGCTGCATCATAAATGCTCAGATTGGTAAATGTGTGTCTTAACTTGTTTTTCAACTATCATTGGCCCTTATTTCTTGCTGATTTATTAAGTAGGATATATAAACACTTTCCAGGTAAATCAGACACCAAAAGGAATCACTAAGATTTGCTTTAATTGTGTACTCCATTGCACATTTGTCATTTCAAACAGTATTGACTTGTGAAAAAAGCAAACTATGGATCATGAGTGTATTAAATTAAAATGACATTAAACCCCCACAAAGATTTTCATTTCACCATATGTCATCTGTATAATCAAAGGGCATGCAGAAACGATTTATGCTAATCCATTAACATTTCTATCAAGGCCTTGTCAATATCATGATTAGAGAAAAGTTGCCACATGCCTTGATGAGCCTGGTACTGAAAATGCATGTGCAGCTCTTTGGTATGAGTGGTCATGTTCACTATGGCTGCAGCCAACAGGACATGTCCACGAGGAGGGAACATGGTTAACTCTGAGTTCTGACTACAAGCTGGAAACACAAAATAATAATAATTTATCTGTTGCTTGCAAAGTCATTGACGCCAGACTTTGCAGACATACTACTACAAAGTTAAGAGGGTGGACGAAGCTTAAAAGATTGACTTAGGATGAAACACACTTATCTACCTTCTCTTCCCTTAATCCCCCTCTGCTCTGACACAAGCACAAGACAATCATCTTATCTCCTTTTAACTTCCAGATATCCGAAACGTCTTCCTCCCCTTCCCTGTCTTTCCTTCGCCCACCCCCTCCCTTCTCAATCTCCCGACCAATCAGCTGTTCACCTCTTGTCTTGCACGTTGACGGGCATGCCCTCACATACGTTTATCCAGTGGCTATGTCTGTGTGGGTGTACTTATGAGACATAGTGATTACTGTAACATCTCCAGAAAAGGACAAGGGTCAGTGAAGCTAGTCTACACAATCACACGCACACATGCACAGTCTAGACACTGTCCTAAAATGACCTTTGGTGACCTATAATGCTGACATTGTGTTTCAAAGACAATGAGTGAGTGAGGAAAAGGAGGGAATGATGAAAAAAGATGATCTAAGGCAAGGGTAGGCAAGTCCAGTCCTTGAGCGCTGCCATCCTGCAGGTAGTTTCCCTGCATGTTGTTTCCGTTTGACGAAATAATTTTGTTGATGCCCCTTTTTTCATGACGATAATGAGACGATGATGAGCTAAACATGTCTCTATGATGACTAAAATATGACGAGACATGCGTGAACTTTCGTTGACGAGACGAGACTGGACAAAAATGTTAGTGACTGGCCTTACAGACGTTCACGATGCAGGGAATTTCTGCTTGTTGTGCATTCATCAGTCTGCCAAAAGTTTAAAAAGTAGTTGCATCCTCTTCTTGTTTGGGCATGCCGACCACCATCTGGCATGCAGCCGCGAGCAGCACACATCAGAGTTCTACACAGGTTTTACTGACCCACATCCGCACCCGAACCGAGACCCACTAACTACAGCTCTCCCTGTCAAACCTGCCCCGCACGTTAACACACGTTAAGTTACTAAATGCATAAATTCATTGTAGTCGCAGTTATTTTGCCACTTAGGGGCTTTATTTATTTGATTCGGAGATCCCTGCATAAAAGAACATCATCCCTGGTTTTAACTTTGTTCTCCGTTCCTGCTCCGCATTACCAGCAGTGTCTCTGCCTGCGCAGGAAATGCAGGTGGTCCTGGCACCTGATGCTTAAAACATGTCACGTCCACAAACCTAAGAAAAAATTCTTATTCTCACTGCTACCTGCCTGAATTACATAAATACCCACCTACACCTGTACAGTGATATTGATCTTTGTCATTTCTGTCTGTCTGCCGAATAGTGTTTTTGCAGGTTACTCGTCGGGTATCCAAACTGTTGCAGGACTCTGGCACACATATGCACAACAAACATTCGGTCAGACATGCAGGTGCTGCGGCAGCATCAACCAAGCTGCTTGGTGGTCAGAAATGTTGAAATGATTATAGACAAACTTTCAATAGCCTATAATCCATCAGAAAGAAAACAGAATGCATTGTAGGCAATATTATCAGTATAAAAAGTAATAAGATTCATTGTTTTATGAATTTCTTTTGATAGAACCTAGAGCCTTGATTCTAATTTCCAACACTTACTGACCTAAATTAAAAAATTTCTAAATTTCTTTTTCTTTTTTTTTTTAAAGATAGCCTAACTGACAAAAACTAGACTAAAACTTTTTTTAAAATTTTGTTGACGAAAACTATCAGATACATAAATGACTAAATGTGACTAAAACTAATAGGCGAAAGACAAAGACAAAACTCAGATAGCTGCCAAAAACAGCACTGTTTCCCTGCTGCAACACACCTAATTACTATCAATGGGTAATTAGTCGACTTGTGCAAAACTTGATGTCAAGCTCTGCACAAGTCACAAGGTGAGTTGCAGCAGGGAAACTCCTAATATCTGCAGGATGGCTGCCCTCAAGGAGTGGAGTTGCCTACTCTTGATCTGCTGTAGGGTGGCGAGACCCGAGAGACAGAACATGAAAGAACAACTTGTTTAAGTTTGGGGGAGGAAAAAAAACAATGGTGGGAGAAAAAAGAAAAGAGAAACTAAGTATATTTCTTTAAAAAAATTTAAACAGACAACCAAACTAGGTTGTCTGTTTACATACATCATACATACATATCACACTAGGTGGGTAGTGTCGCAGGCTTTGGCGCAGAGGACCCAGGTTCGACACTCAGGTGAACCACAATGGACCCCTGAGCAAGGTCCTTAACCCCCGCCAACTGCTCCCCGGATGCTTTAAAGGCCTCCTTCCACTGAAAACCCGTTTAACTTGCTCCTTCTGAAATACGGAGGGTTTCCCCTTGTTTACTTACACATGCTGACTTGCTAGCGTTGCGTTCCCCCCAGTCGGCTGTGCTTCCTCATCACAGAAACAATACGAAGAGAAGAGCGAATCGGGAACAGCCTTGCCCTTCTACGTAACATTGCAAATAGCGTATCCCACGTGGGGTTTCTATCTGTCCATTGGAAGGCAGGTAACCCTCCACTACACACTAGAAGTAAAGACGGCACGACTGTAGCTTCGGAGTTGAGAAGCTAATTAGCTAACTGTTTGTTAGCATGATGGAACAAACTTGTTTGTCGGCTCTATTTCCTGTCTGTAGCGAAATAAGAGCGGAGGGCGGAGCTTCCTTCATACACTGATGGGAGCCAGCCAATCAAACGGAAATTCATGAGAAGGACCCGGAAAAGCCTGCCGTTGGACCACAAGCCTCTCTTCTAGTATACAAATACAGCTGGATACTAAGCAACCAGAAGGTTTTTTTAAACAGAAACGATGCAGAATGCATTCAATAATAATGGAGAACACAGAAATATTAATGAAATGACCACGGAAGTACAACTTCAAGTGGCAGCCCACTGCTCTCTGGTACCACTGTACAGAGATGGGTAAAATGCAGAGCCCTAATTTCCCCTTGGGAATCTAAACAGTATACAAAAAAAATAAATAAAAAAATACAGTATCAGTGACAGAGAAGCCCAGGACAGAAGTGATTGTCACCTTGTTGCCTTTGTGGCTTTCAAACCTATAAAGATACAACACTGAGATGTAATTAGTTTGTGTGTGTGTGTTTTCTGAGGTGTAATCAGAGTCATGTCAGTGAGTAAATGTGGACTGACCCAGACCTTTATCAGGACACAACACAGTAATGCATACACGCAGAGACAATTATAACCTCTATGATGCAGCCTGTTCATCTTGCTCCAAGTTGCTTGCCAAGTAGATGAATGGATGGATGGGGTGTGTGAATGTGCACACATGGTTTGTGACACATAGAGCAAAGAAAGAATGACTGGATCCAGAATGGGCTACACTCACTTTCCTCTCTTTCTTTTTTTTCCGCGTTTGTCAGACTTTTATCACTGTGTTAGCATTGTGGTTTATGGTAACAGGACTACCATGGTAACCAGAATACCATAGCAGCAGCACCACCATGGTAATCAACAAGCTTTGTTGTATTGTTTCAATCCACTTCTTCTCTTATGACCTCATTCTTCTTCCAAGCCTCTCTTCCCTCTTTTGTCTTTGCCTGTAATCCTACAATGACTGCTCATTTTAATGCCCCTTTATTCCCACTTTTGTCTCCATCCTTGATATTCTTTAATCACTTCCTGTTATTTAAGCTTTGTTTTCAAATGACTGTATCATAAACAACATGTCTTAGATTTTGCTGAATGAAATATGTCAGTGGGAAATCTTAATTCATCACATTGTGTAATATGTTGGGAGTAAAATAACACAAGAATGATCAATGGAAATTCAAATTAGAAGCCCACGGAAGTCCAGATTCAGAATTATACTGAAAATAAAAGTGGAAAGATCAGATCCCGGGCTGACCCAACTTCTGTGGAAATTCCTCAAGACAATTCAAAATGAGGTTCAGTTAGTGTGTGTGGCCTCCGTGTGCCTGTATGCACTCTCTCAACATCTGGGCATGCTCCTGATGAGATGAGACCATGAATGTTCTCCTGATGAATCTCCTCTCAGACCTGGTTCAGGGCATCAGTCAATCAATCAATCAAACTTGTGACATCACCACCTGCGGTGCACAATGGTGCAGAGGAAGAACTGTCTGTCAACATGAAAATAATGTCGTATTGTTCCAGAGCTGTTGGTTATTTATTTTTGTGGAAATGCATTTATTGTAAATAAATGAAAATATCTGCTGTAACTCAATTAAACTGAGTGGGTGTTTTTTGTTTTCAACGTGTAAATTATATTTATTTCCAATGCATACGGGAAGCACATTAATGCAAATGGACAATCAGGTCATAATTAGTTGATGAAAAACAGCTGTGAGAGTAAAGCATAGGGAAAAGATGCAGACAAAAGGTCAAGAACAACAGTAAAGAATAGGGGATTATCACGCTTACCGGAAGTTCCCAGTATTTGGACACTTCCTCTTCCGGGCCATGTTAACGACAGCCGTTCCTGCTCTGTTATACTGTTTAAATCGGATAAACTTCAAACATACTTAAGTTTTCATTCTAGACTGAAGTGATACTAAGGAAAAAGTGGATCAAAGCGATCGATTCGCCGCGGTGAAGGGCCGAACTTTATAATAAAACACACGTTTGTTTGTCGCCGGTGGGGCACAACACCGGCACTTCACAGCATGCTAGCATTAGCCAGCTAGCGTTTACTGACGTGCTTAACATTGTGCGTCTTAAAACACACAAACATCTGAAAATCGGGTCTGTACCTCCCCGGTAGTAAGAGTGACTGACGGGCCAAAAGACAAATAGAACATGTAATGAATGCAAAAATAATTGGCAGATGTTTTTTAAGCCCCATTACTTTCACAGCTGATGTATAATGACATTTATATATTTAAAGCTTTAAATTAATTATACCTTATGGGGTACTGAACCCAGTTTAATCAAATACTGCAAAAATTGTTGAAAGAAACATCTTTTATTATGCCTTTAAGCATTGATTCTGTATTATCATATACTTTATGACAGAAATGAAACTGTACCTGTATAGTGTATATGTACATGAAATGTATACTTGTATGTATAAATAAATATCAGGCAGGAGAAAGTTTCCTTGTATGGATAAGGGCCCGCCAGAGCCTGTGTAGCCCTTTAACACAATGAAGCATATTTATATTCTATAAGAATGCAAATAACATATTTGCAACTTGTTAAACCTCTGAGATGATCTCCAGAGATTTTACTCGAAGACCAGTAAATAAAATGTCCTCATTAGTATACAACATCTAAATAAAATGAATAACACTTAACTCATAGGTAGTGTCATCATTTACAACAAATTCTGCAATGGCTTCCAAACACCCTCATTAGGTTGCATCATTATGCAATATGTATGGCTGATACAGAAATATATATACATAACATGCACGGGCTATCTGTTTGTGTATGCTCAGTAATGTACCATTTCACCCTTAAATAATCCCACAGCTGAGTGAAACCAGAACAGTCATGAATTTTATTGTTTCTTTCAGCTTCTATATGTGACTTTGAGGTATCATAATTTCTTGCTTTGATCCTACTGTTGCCAGCTTGGCAGATTTGTAACTTTTTAGATGTAGATGTAGCTACTTTATAGATCATCGTCAGTGACTTTTTTCTCCAAGTGAGTAGCAACAAATTCTGTGAATTTTACGACAAACATTACCTACTTCATATAGAAGAGCATCACCAATGATTCCAATAAGACTAGATCTAGTTTCCTGTTGGATGTGAGAAGTATCAGGCAGCTCACTCATACAGCCTCATACAGCCAATGTCCCAACAGTAAAGCAGAAACACAGCAAAGAAAGCTGAGCAGCATCCAATGTGTGACAGCAAACAATGATCCAATGACACTGTCATTTTCTAAAGTTTCTTTCCAAGTCAAGTTATTTTCTTAAGCAGACTTGAGCTACATTCCATTAGAGACAGTTGTTTAGTCCTACACCATATCATATACCTATGACCTAAGTATATGATTGTTGTTTCTTGTTTCACTGCCTGCTTGCCAACAAGATTACAGTTTTTCTCAGTTGCTAAAACACTAAATCCCAATCTCAAAGCCAATTTTTCAGAAGCCTAAACCAAGGTATCAAATCGGTCCTCTTGTGATCAAAACCGAAAGCACCTTTCACATCATTAGACACTGCTTGCAAACACATTTGCATTGTGATGCACTTGCTGTGCAAAGTGGTAAACACATGTTGCACACTTTGATCACAACTAAGACACAGTTGTCAGCAGGTAAACACAGTGACTCAAAATTGATTTCACTTTTGGCTGATGGTGAGGAAACCAATATAGACCAGTTGAGGAAGCTGTGGGAGATCAAGATTTTGCGATGGATAGAGGAAATCAGAGAGGAAGAGTACGCATAAGAGGTGGTCAAGGGGGTGAGGACATAAGGGGACAAAATCAGGTCCGATGCAGAGCCTTCATTTCAGGTGAAATCCGTGCAACTGTGATCTGCCATGTTACAGTATTACCTCCACCAAGGAGGTTATGTTTTTGATGCGTTGGTTTGTTTATCTGTCTGTCAGCAACTTTACGGAAAAAGTTCTGGACGGATTGACCTGAAATTTTCACCAGTCATGAGCCTCAGCCCAAAGACGTACCCATTACATTTTGGTGGTGATTCAGATCATCTTCTGGATCCATGAATTTTTTGAAGGATTCTTTATCATTGCGAGTTCTGCTTGGCAGAGGTCTGTGCTCTATTACTTTATGTTATGAGTTCTCTGTGTTGTGACATGATGCATTTGGCCTGATGTAAATAAAAAAAACATACATTTTGACAGCATGATGTTCTGAGAACTCTGTTTTCCTTTTTTCCTTCTAGTGTTTCCTGATTGCTCTGTAGTGTTCTACATTTTGCTGTGCTTGGGGCATGATTTGACAATAGTGTCACTTTTTGAGGCCAGGTGATGCTGTTTTGAGTCAAAAACTTCCTTTGCAGCAAGAAAAAGAGGTTTTGGGAAAGTAGTTTGAGTTTGGGGTTTAGTGTTTAAAGTTGTGAAAAACTGAGGGGACATTTCAAAAATTGTGTTTTAGCAATTGAGAAAAACTGTAAGTAACTCTACAAGGCCTGAAATCCAATTTCATGGAATTTAAGAGAAAAAATATGAACAAAAGGAGACTCCAATAAATAATGGTCCATATTAAAACAATAAGGACTTAGAACAAAGACTTGAAATTAAAATCTTGGTTTCTTTGAACAGTAGTGGAAAACTTAAAATTGTGACAAAAAGCAAATGCAAACATCACACATATTCTTGCAATGGGGTCAGTCGTCTTTCAGACGTCAGTCTGAAGACACACTTGGTGTCCAGTCGTTTTCCAGACTACATGTCGAAGTGTCCTTGGGCAAGACACTGAGCCCCATGTTGCCTACCGATGCGCCTATCAGGGTATGAATGTGTGTGCAAATTTGTGTGTGACTGGGTGAATGCGACCTGCAGTGTAAAGCGCTTTGAGTGGTCAGTATGACTAGAAAAAAGCTATATAAGTACAGTCCATTTATCCATTTACCATTCTTATTTCATGAAGATTGCTGCTGTATGTCTGTGTAACACCAAGGAGGACAGTACTGTCCACTGATATCAGTGTGCTTGTATCGCAGTGAACCACTGGATACACAGAGCATAGAAGGAATGGCATGCTGTTATGGCACAGGAAAAAAAATGTTGGTGAACATTCATCAGTTTGGCACTATCATGTGATACAGATATTTAAGGGCCAAAACCGATATTTTCTCATTAGCCTCAGCCGATGGCCGATACAACCTGATGATATTTGGAGCTGATACTGTATTGACCCCAAAATTAATATAATGAAGGCATTGGATGGCCACTGGATTCTTTTATAGACCTATTTTGATTGTAAACACAATTGTAGATGTGTATCTATCTTAAACAAATCCTAATCTCGTACTAAAGTTTGTGCAGCAATTTTTAACACAAAATTCAGTCACTGACTGCTTCACATTACGTATACTGGGTTTGAGTAAGTGAAAAAAAAGTAGAAGATAGATGTTTTAGGGAAGGTAGACACCAAAGAAATGCTAGCACAAGTATAGCAATAGAAAATGCAATGGGGTCATTTCATTTGTCAGACGACTGTGAGTTATATGAATGCTATATACCACAATCAAAACAGTATAAAAAGAAATTAGTAGCCAATAAATGTCTACGTCAATGAAGTAAATGAAATTCTTAAACTATTTAGAATATAACTGAGCATTACATATCTGTGTGGGGAAAAGTAGGTGAACCTCTAGCAAATACTTTAAAAGGTAAAATTACAGCTAGATCCTTTTGGTCATTGTGAACACAATTAGGTCAAAAGGGGTTTGTTGCTTCATACAAAGAAGAGAGAACTACTATTTGAGACTGATCTTCACATATTTGCGTAAATGCATCAAGGATCAAACAAAATAAATTCCCGACAACAGCTGAAAAGGATTTATTGAAAATCTTCAGGCCGGAAAACGTTTCAAAACCATCTCTGAAGAGTTCAGACTCCTCCATCTGCAGTCATACAGACTGTGCACAAATGAAGGAAATTCATGACCATTATTACACTCCCCAGGACTGGTCACCCTACAAAGATTACCTCAATAGCAAGGAAGGAAATAGTCTTGGAGGTTAGAACGGAAACTACAGTAGCTTCTAAGGATCTTGAGGCCTCACTTGCTTCATGTGTGTTAATGCTCATGGTTCATTGTAAAGAGAATACAAAAACATGACATGATGAAGATATGAAGAGAAAGCCACTGTTCTAAAGAAAACATCTGACCATCATTATGTTGGTGAACAAATTAGAAGACTGTTGGAAAAAAAAAAAAGAAGATGTTTAGTATACAATGTTTTAAAGACCACAGAACAACAACAAAAAACTACTCTGAGATTTAAATGAAAAGCACAAATGTTTGGAAAAAGACCAGAAAAAATGTCAAGTCGAGTCAGAATCAGAAAAAAAATCTACTTTCCAGCTCAAGAACTCTATAAAACTTTTCAAATATACAGTCGTGGCTATGGTATTACGGTCTGGGCCTGTTTTGCTGCATCTGGCTACAGGAACAATGTCATGACTGATGGGATGATGAATTTCAAATTACAACTGTAAATTCTTAAGTGATATGTCAGGGCTAGCTATTGTTCGCAGACTCATTGCGGTTGTTTTCTTCTTTTTTTGTATCATTGTCATTTTTTCTGTTTTTTACTTTCTTCTTCTCTCTTCTCTTTGTCACCATCCTTTTTTTGTTCCCCATCAGGTACATCATCAATATCCAATTCAGCGATAACCTTATTAAAAGATGAAGAACAAAAATCAAGTGTCCAGGGGAACCTTACATCCACAAAGCTTCATTTCTTTTATCCATTAAGCTTCCCCTTGCTGGTAAAGCAAATTTGTTTGGCAAACATTACAGCCAGGACATTATTCTGCTTGCGAAAATACTGGAAAGGACAAGATTATGAAAACAGACATGAAATACAAGTTTCCAATTCTGGACATCTGAACACCTGCCTGTCTCTATCTAAAGGATGATTAATTTCTTTCTGTGAACATCCACCATGATACTTGTTTTCACCCAGGAATGTCCAAGCACAGAAGTCGTTCTAGCAAAGAATGATCAGAAAATAACAATGATGATATGCTGAAGCGGTTTTGAAGCTGCTTGGGGAAATGAACTAAATTCCTCTTAGCTGATATTCAGGACAAAGCAACACTGTAATGTTTAGTAGCAGTTATGCCGTTTATAAAGGATACAGCAGATGCTAAAATTACAGATTCACATGTGTCATGCTGGATCGGATTTCTCAACAAATAAATAATTTTTATCATGTGTTTAACTGAGCTTTCTTCATCTACTTTTAGGCATGAAAGGCTGATGATATGCTTCAAGTTTATATAGAAATACAGATAATTTAATAGTATTCAAATTTGAAATCTAACACCAAATTAATGGTATAAAAGAGGGCGAGTCCTCAAGGAGAAACTTAACTTCTGTTTCAAATCAATGATGAAGATTTTTGATTTCAGTAAAAACAAATGCCAATCTTTTTCTTTTTCTTTTTATTTATTTATTTATTTATTTTGGGGGGGTAATGTCCCAATTAAATAAGTCCCATATTTTCTGTTTCATCATTGGTCTAAACTAAACAAACATAATCTAAACTCCTTCACCCAGTAGGAAGGAATGGAAGTCTCTCCATCTCCTACCTCCTCCTTCTCTTTCTTGTCCATTTGCAAGACTGCCTTATTAGCTCTGCAGTTTCTTATCCTCACTGGATGAATACATACTGATTTTTTATGTTTGCCCAAAAGTGCCTCTGTGTGTGTGTGTGTGTGTGTGTGTGTGTAGTCACAGCAGTAGTCGTCGTAGTAGCCACTTTGCTTCCTCATCAATTCAGCATCTCTTCCCAAGCTTGTATCTAATGAGCGATGAGCGCCGCACAGCCACTAATGACATCTTTATGTGTCCGTGTGTGCAAATGTCACTATATACAGTGTGTGTTTGTGTTTTAAGCAACCAAGGCGCTAGTTAGCAGTATGGGTGTGTCGTAGTAGTTTTCATTCGATGCGTTTTCTGATACAAGGCACGAGGGGTCGCCGGGTCAGGCCAATTACCTCCTTGTTGAGAGATGTCTACTCTTTGATTTGGCGATTCCAAAGGTTGGTGGGGCTCTGAGGGTTCTGCTCAGGGTGCAGACAGACTGCTGAGCACCGATTAAGGAGGTGTTAATTGGAGCATGTTGTTTGGGCCAGGCAGGGATGTGTGTGTGGTGTGCCTACAGTAAGTGATTGCATCTGCACTAATTTAGCATGCATTATCATCATGTTATGCTTATGTGTTTTTGTCCACAGTATTGAGACAATCTTTTTTTCTAGTGGAAAACAGCTCTCAGACATTAAACAGTAGCATGTGCATGTCTGGTTGCCTTGTGGCAGTGTGCTTTATACACACGGGAGACAAATCATTTACTGTAATTGTCGAGTGTAAGGAGTCCACAAGAAAATGAAAAAGCTGTCATCTTTGTCCCACAGCACCATCTTTTTCTGCAAAAGCCTCCATCTCAGACTACAAAATTTATTCTTTCCCTTTATGTGCAGTGTTCACAGTTCAGGAGATTTAGTAGCCATCATAGGCTACATTTGTACATTTCAATCATTTTAAAATAAGTTGCTTTATGTGGCCACAAAATTAATTACAGTATGAAGTTTTTCTGCTCAAAAATTGACTATTGATATATATAGATATATATATTATGGCTAATTGAAGCATACAATTGGCATGTTAACCACATTTACTCAAATAAAAACTGAGGCCTATTTTATTTAATTGCTTAGAAGAAAGCATACAAAGTGTTTTGCCTTCTTAGCATTATGATTTATTGTTTTCTATCACTCTTAAAAAAAATAATTTGATCTTTTTGATCCATAGTTGCCTTTTTTGCATTCATAATGCAGTGTTTGTTGTGATTTAATTAACATTACTGGTTATATACAGTACAGTATGTAATGACTTGTTGTACATCCAGTACAGACTGTAGGTGAATATGTTCTGCTCCTCAGTGCGTTTGTCATCAAGTATGGACAGTTTGCCATGAAATAAGCTTTCGCCCCACATGTCTGTAGTTGAGTGAGCGTGTATGCGAGTGTGTCATCAACACTGCACAATTTGCCATGTGTGATAAGGTATTGAACTGGACAGCTTCTCACAGGGCTCGTTTCACTTGTCATAAAACATACATCCTTTATTGGCCTGACCATCCACACACACAAACACAAAGACATCTACCCGGCACCTAGTACCTTACCAACCCCCCCTCAGGTCTACCCTTAATCTACTTCTAACAGAACAATCTCCTGGGCTTCAACTTACGCTGTTGAGTGTGTGTGTGTGTGAGCTGGCCGGAAATAATGTTGCGTTGTTGCCAGGAAAGTGTTGGTTTAAACAACAGGGCAGTCCTGGGGACAATAAAATAGAAAGGGTGTTGGAGAAGGTATAGAGGACCGAAAGCTGAGATATTTAATGTGTTTGCTACATCTGCTGCTAAGTAATGCTTCCCATATCTTCTAATCCCTGGGGGGGTTAAATTATTTTGTTTACAAAACACAACTGAATTACCATAGGAAGAAAAAAGAAGTCATTCAGGATTCACTTTACTGTATCTTGATATTATTGTATTACTTAGAACAGAAATAATGTGTGTATCTGAGGAAAAGGGCAAGCATGTAAAAGATGGTCAAATTTCATGTTTGTCATGTACAGTACAACATACAAACAAAAAAAGAAAAAAAAAAACCACCAAGTTATACATTTGTTAGCCAACCAGCAAGCACAGGCAAAAGACAGAGTTAGATATACATCAAGCCATATTTATGAGGTAGATTCCAACATTATTTAAGAAAAGCTACAACAGCTGAAATGAGCAATAAACAAAACAATTGAATATTGAATACAATATTACTTCTAATAATAAATAAATACCTCTAAATGTGCATTTTGTTGATAAAATAAAAACTTGTACCCCAGCACAGTGATGAATATCAGCAGCACTCATCTACTTTTTGATGAGGAAGAAAGAAAATAAAACAGACATGAAGAAAGATGGATCAAAGGAAAACTGGTCCTGAACAAAGTGTAGAAACAGCGTCTGCTCCATGCTTCGTTAATAATTTTTTTCCTCTTCTTCACCGACTCTTCTCTTCCGGAGTAGTTTTCTCACCCAGGTTCAGCAAAAGATTTAATGGAGTTTTCTTTTGATTTTTTACTTTAACACAGGTCTAGAATTATTGGATTCTCTGATAAAAAGCTGTATCCGTATAACATCTTGACAAAAATGCAAATTAATGATCTTAAATAAAGTGTAACTGCATATAATTCACCAAAATCTACACAGAAGATGTCTCCAACATATTTTGACCCCAAAGTATCCAACATATCAGCCGACAACCAACAACAAATAGGCTGATAAATTTAAGATCTGCTGGTGTTGCCAGTCAACACAACCAGTTAAAGGCAGGGTAGGAGATCCTAGAAACCAGAACGCAGGAGCGTGTGCGCCAACAAGCGAAGATAACCGATAACAGCCGAGTGTATAGCTCATTAGCCTAAACAGCTGAGAAACCACGTTGTGTGTGAAGTGTTAATTTGCTCTCCTCCAACTCCTTCTGCAGTCAAAAACATCCACACTGCAAACGTCAAACACCTACATGACTTGAACCGCATCCGTTTTTGTTTTTATTTTCTTATCGGTGCATTTTAAGAGCAAACAGCTACACAGACAGCCTAACGGCAGCGAGCATTCATAGCGAGTTGTGCGCGAGCGAGTGAGCGAGATTGTGTCAGAGCATTTAATCAATGGGCTATATGCCCGGCTCCACTACTTCCTGAATTTCAGACAGCACCTTTGCTTCCTGTCTGTTCTGACTGGACGAACTGATTAACCCAGGTGTGTCTGACCTCAGTAACTGGCCAGACACACCTGGAGTAATTAGTTCAACCAGTAATGAAAGACAGGAAGCAAAGGTGCTGTCTGAAGTTCAGGAAGTAGTGGAGCCGAGCATATAGCCCATTGTCTACAACTGGGGTATGAAGGAGATTTTAAGTAATATAGTAAAAAATGCTCCTGGAAAACATCATCCACCCTGCCTTTAACCAGATTTTCTCCTGCTAGAAACCCTGATGTCATCAGCTAATTCTATAACTATAAGGAGACAAACAAACATGCTAATAAAACAGTTGTTTTATTGATGTGTTGTCATCAGTTCATCGCTTTGCTCTATGGATCAGAACAGTTTCATGTTCTGCATGAGTACAAATTGTGAAAAAGAGAAAAATCTTTTCTTAGTATTTGAGTCAGTCTTCACATTAGAGGTGGCACAGTGCACTTAAACTAAATCACTTTAAACCCATTTTGTCATTAGCAAAAATCTGTGTAAACATCGACATCTGTTAAAGAGATGAATGCAGGAAATCTGAATAACCTTAGGCCTTGACAAACACACTGCACACACACCAATTCGTGGAAAAAGGAAGGAACTAATGGATGGATTGTGAACAGTTTCCAAAATGAGGACAGATGAGTCAAGAGGAAGACAAAAAGCATCATTAACAAATGTAATTTTATCTACTGAGTAAAACCCCTTAGGGAGACATATATTGGCAAGACTTTTTTAATGATTTCATACAACAAATTCAGGATGTCACACCATTTACAATGAACTGCATTAAAAATAAATAGGTGTGACAAGTTAAGATACTGATTTCCTCACCAGAACATATCCTACAGTATGTTGGGAGCAAATGTCTTGCCCTGCCTTCAAATTTAAAACAAAACACAGCACTCACTGAGATGTTCTTTGACTAACAAATAGCTATTTCCTTGCTGCTTAAAAAACCCAGAGAGCAATTTTAAAATAGACTCTTAACTCTGTATGAAACCAATTTACAAACACACATTCGCATACAAATACAGAAAAGACGGTCTAACAAAATGAAGACTTTCTTCTCATAAGCAGGTCTACCCTGATACCTTCCTTCATGAGTGAGACAAGGCCATTCATCCATCCCTTCTTGCTCCCTCAGAACCTACCACTTTATTTATGTATTCACTGGCTCACGGCCGGTTTGTTTTTTAAGCAAGACAAATTGAAAGGAACAAAAGTCCAGGCTTGTGCAGCCTGCTGCTCCCATTGCCTTTGTGTCAGAAGGCTCCACACTGGGTTATGAATCACAGTGCATGTAAGTATGTATCTAAATGCACCGTGTGTGAGTGCAAGTCGTAAGTCCTGTGTATTGTCTAATCCTCACAGGTAACTGAGTTTATAAAGAGGTTGGTTAATTTCTAACTGATGCATACAGTACATTAAATATTAGACAAAGGTAAAAAAAGTAAACACAAAATGCAGTTTTTAAATGAAGGATTTCATTAGTAGAGGGGGGGGGGGGTCCAAACCTACATGGCCCTGTGTGAAAAAGGGATTACCTCCTACAGCGCTGTGGAAGAATTCTGGCCCACTCATATTTGCAGAATTGTTGTAATTCAGCCACATTGGAGGGTTTTCCAGCAAAAACCGCCTTTTTAAGGTCATGCCACAGCATCTCAATCGGATTCAGGTCAGGACTTTGACAAGGCCACTCCAAAGTCTTCATTTTGTTTTGCTTAAGCCATTCAGAGGAGAACTTGCTGGTGTGTTTTGGATCATTGTCCTGCTGCAGAACCCAAGTGCGCTTCAGCTTGAGGTCACCAACAGATGCCCAGACATTCTCCTTCAGGATTTTTTGGTAGACAGCAGAATTCATGATTCCATTTACCACAATAAGTCTTCCAGGTCCTGAAGCAGCAAAACAGCCCCAGACCATCACACTACCACCACATTTTACTATTGGTATGATGTTCCTTTTCTGAAATGCTGTGTTACTTTTACGCCAGATGTAATGGGACCTACACCTTCCAAAAAGTTCAACTTTTGTCTCGTCAGTCCACAGAGTATTTTCCCAGAAGTCTTGGGGATCATCAAGATGCTTTCTGGCTAAAACTGAGACGAGCCTTTATGTTCTTTTTGCTCAGCAGTGGTTTTGGTCTTGGAACTCTGCCATGCAGGCCATTTTTGCCCAGTCTCTTTCTTATGGTGGAGTCATGAACACTGACCTTAATTGAGGCAAGTGAGGCCTGCAGTTCTTTGGATGTTGTTCTGAGGTCTTTTGTGACCTCTTGGATGATTCTTCGCTGTGCTCTTGGGGTAATATTGGTCGGCGGTCCACTCCTGAGAAGGTACCACTGTTCCATGGTTTCACCATTTGTGGATAATGGCCCTCAATGTGGTTTGCTGTAGTCCCAAAGCTTTAGAAATGGCTTTGTAACCTTTTCCAGACTGATAGATCTCAATTACTTTGTTTCTCATTTCCTAAATTTCTTTTGAATTGCAGCATGATTTCTAGCTTTTGAGGATCTTTTGGTCTACTTAACTTCGTCAGGTAAGTCTTATTTGAGTGATTTCTTGATTGAGAACAGGTGTGGCAGTAATCCGGCCTGGGTGTGGCTAGAGAAATTGAACTCAGCTTTCCAAAGATGTGATAAACCACAGTTTATTTATGTTTTAACAGAGGGGGCAATAATTTTTTCACACTGGGCCATGGATGTTTGGAATTTTTTCTCCCCATACTACTAAAAATGTTCATTTAAAAGCTGCATTTTCTGTTTACTTGTGTTATATTTGTCTCACATTTAAATTTGTTTAATGATCTGAAACATATAAGTGTGACAAACATGCAAAAAAACAAGAAATGGTCATTACGACATTGCGCCAGGCACATCTCATACTGTAACATACCAAAACAACGCTGCTTTGGCCACAAATTCACGTCACCTATGTTCCATCTGTGAAAGAAAATCCCCCATCAACTGCTGCTTTTCAGCCAGTTTGATGACCGACAAAAGTGCAAAGCAAGAAAAATATATTTACTACAGCCTGACTTGCTCTGTATTGTTTACTTTGCTGATTCCAGTTGCACAGATGACATCAACAACACAAACTCAACGTAATGGCATCACCAGACATGCAGCAGTGGGGACAGAGGCTTGCCAGTGGGGTATCAGACTCATCTTTTTTGACAATGGGAAAGGAGCCTAATGCCAATTGTAAAGAGGATCAACCCGAGTTTGAAAAACCTGTTACGTTCAGTGGGGAAGTGGTTGTAGATGGCTTTAAATAATCTTTACAGATGATTTGTACTTGAGGATCACAATATTATAAATTGCATGTTGAATAACTGGAGATACATTGTATATTGGTTGCACTACCCAACCTTACCTGGGAGTAACTTGTTACTACCAGTACAAGTACTTGCATTTACCAACCACCAGGAAAATTCAAAGAACACTTCACTACTACTAAGCTCTGGTACTAAGTGTGGCATTGTACAATTTGAAGAACAAACATAAGAAACATGCAGAGTCAAAGACTACCAAAAACATTTTGTGTGCACCCGCTTGAAAAAAAAAATTAAACCAAAATGAGGTCCAGCACAACTTTTGACAGGTTGGACGAACAAATAACAAGTCTGCCACAACTATGCATCCAACAGAAGGTTTATCCACAAAAACCAGCTTTGAGACAAGATGACAAATGTTTGTTGCAAGATGTGAGAAGTGAATTGGACTATATCTCAAAGAAAATAGTAAAAGACATGGTTTCTATGAGTGTTATTGAAAGTAATTGAAGAATGAGGAAATGATTATTAGTGATTTTCAATTAGAATTTTTGCTTGAAATGTCCATCTCAACTTCTAACTGGGCAACCCTTGGCTGGCTGGTAGTAAGTGTTTTTTATTTATTATTATTATTTCAAATTTGTCATAATTTTTTTATCTCAATCTTTTGCTTGTTTGTTTTTAAGTTTTGTTTTATTTTTTGTTTTTTTTATTTATATTTATATGTGTATGTTTACATACACACATATATATATATATATATATATATATATATATATATATATATATATATATGTGTGTGTGTGTGTGTGTGTATGCGTGTGTGTGTGTGTGTGTGTGTGTGTGTGTGTGTGTGTGTGTGTGTGTGTGTGTGTTGGGGGGGCAGCCTTTACGTATATCAATACTTTCTCATCCAACCACAACAGTAAAATTAAAATAACACCATGAATATTTTTTGAGAGCAGTCTGATGAGTGTTCATCCAAAACCTAACACATATGAGTACCCTGAGATACAACATGTTAACCAGCATCTTTATATCTCTGTCCGCTTTACAATTACACAGACAGCACAACCTAAAATAAACCATTTTCTTCAAGAGGTCAGCTGGTGAAAACAACATCCAGCACGATGAGTATGTGTGTGAGCATGTGGGTGGCTGCTGAGAGCACTGTTAGATGCGCTGTCACACACTGCTTTCATAGCTCTGTGTTTATGTGCGTGACTGACGAATTGGAAACAGAATCAGAGTTTGTGTGTGTCTGGGTGTGTGCAAAGATATGCTTAGGTACTTGAACAACAGAGTGCAAACAGAACCAATGGCCTAACTGTGAGAGACAAGCTGAGTAGAAGAAACTGGAAGAAAGACAAGAAACCATCAATCATGGATGCAGCCAGTGATGGGAATAACTGCACCAGAAGAAACAGCGTTACTATCACCATTACTTTATTTAGTAACGGGGTTATCTAACAAATTAATCCATTGTTACAACGCCGTAACCCGAGCTTTACACCAGGTCTGTGCATGCTGCGTACCGGCTGCGTCACAGCACGAGCATTTACATCATGCACTTACCGTAGCACCTGCAAGCGCAGTCTGTGTTGCTAGATCCGCAAGATCAAGGAATCTCAGAGGCGATTTCATGATCGCCCGTGATTCTCATCCAAATGGTTAATTTTGTCCACATGTTTCTGTGTCATTGTTTCCTATTTCTTGTTTCCAAAACCTTGTGTCCACAGTCACAGAGATGATGTCATGTTCAGATAGTTCAGCAGTTAAATATGTGCATGGTGGCCTTTGTTTAGAAAGTTGCTGGATGTTTTACACCGAATGAAGTGTCTGACTTCCTGTTTGGTCCAATCTGACCAACAGAAATTTACGTGGTGTTGGTATGTGCTCCATCAAAAATAGAGCTGTCGACTATTTTTGATGGAGCACATACCAACCAAAAATAAACGAATCCGTTGAGCGTTTTGTGAGTTGGCCATCTTGCGGCGCCGCCATTACGATGGGGACGAGTCCCAATTACCTCCTATCTGCCAACATGGAAAGCAGCATGAATATCTGGATTTACAACATTAGACAGTTATCTAAGGTAATGATAACTTATAGATATATTATCCGGAGATCTCTTAAGTATTCTGACTTTTTTTTTTTTTTTTTTTTTTTACGTAAGAGCATTAATTTAAACTATTATTCATCTCCGGAAACTGGCTTTAATGACAAGCCACATTGGAGTAACACGCACATCTCGTGATTGCTTATCAAAGTTTAAAAAACTAAACTCTTTCGAAGGTCGTTACATTTCTATTTTATCATGTATTTGGCTTTTGGTGTTGTTTAAGGACTGTACAGACCACATAGCCTTCACATGTCCTGCAAATGAAACTAAAGGCTGCAAGACACCGTCTTCATGATCCGTTTCTGGTTGCGACTGAACTGTTTTTTATTTTCTGGTGCCGATGTTGCCCTGATCAGAGCAAATGACGTTATATTTCACAATATCTCCCAGATTAGTCCTTAACTTGCAGCAACACCACAGCTGTCCCTGTTAGCATTAGCTAGCATGATAACGTTATATGGTGCGTCATTTTCGGGTGCATAAATACGTGAAATAAAGTGTCCGATTAATGAGTGTTTGCCATAATTTACCGTGTTTTTGTTGTTGGGGATTAAATCCAGTGTTTTCTCCGCTGTGGCAGCAAGTTATTCCTCCTCTGCTGTGTGTGTCTGATATTCCTTCCTGATACAAACACACTGACATCAGTGGACTGAGCAGCAGAAACGTACAGTTTTGTCACAGACAGCAGTAGTCTTCATGAAATAAATGTTTGTGATTTTCATATTCACTTATGACCACAATTAAAGTTTTCCACTGATGTTCCAACAACCAGGAATGCGACAGTCCTTCCTGATTTCCTCCATGTTGTTAAGAAAAAAGTCCAAATCTCATCTTTTCTAATTACACATGTACAGAAACGCTCCCACTGCCATGGTGGACGGTCTAGTTGCGGCATTTGGCCGGATTGGTCTATATGTAGCATCGTGACATGACGGAATGATGACAGACTGCTCACGCGCTGCAGCGTGCTTGATGCAAGTCAAACCATTGACTACAGTGGGTGCGTTTAGCTGCGCATGGTGCAGCATGCACACAACACAGCCCTCACGGACCAAGTGTAAAGCCTGAGTTACCGTTACTGACCTTTACTAGCCGTTACTGACAGTGCGTTACATTTATAATGTGAGATTTATTTTTGTTCCTGGTGAGCAGAAGTTTCAGGGGGTTGCTTCTGCTCTAGCAGAGAGGAGGCGGAGTGACACGGTTAAAACCGGAGACACTCACTCATACACTCATGAGTTGCCGTGTTCTTGCTACGGTATTTGTTCAGACCGGTGGCTGCATGATAGGTACAGATCTGGGCATGAAAAATTTCCTTCTTGCTTTTTTCTAAAGAAAGGTAGCTGTTCTACGAAGTTTGGCTGCACTTAGCATAGAGGGAGACTTGGTGGGGTAGTAGAGTGACAGGAGACGGACGGAGGAGAAGCTGACCGGGCACGGACTACAATGAGTGCTCGTGCCGGTCGCGTCTCCTCCGGCCCCCGCGTGGTGACTGTGATGGGCCAGGTGTGTGGGAGCTGGTTGCCCCTCGCCCTGTTTTGATGTTCGCGTTGCGTTTTCAATTGCCCCTTCCACTGTTTTGGTCGGGGTGTGCTCTGTCAGCAGATGTGGTTTTCTCTGAATGTCCGTTTGCTGTTTCTTTTTCTTGCTCTGCTGTTTGTTTTTGTCCTGTGAATTTTCTTTCATTCTTTGTCGCACTCTTGGTGTCTGATTGGTTGATGTCGCGGCTCCTAGGACGATGAGGGGCGTAGATGACGTTGCATTCTGTGGCGATGTGTCTGGATGGAGAGTTGTTGTGTTTGTTGTGGGGTGACTGTGTTTTCTGGTGCTATGGTCCGTTGTTGGTTCTGTATCCTCTGATGTTGGAGATGATTTTTCTCTCTTGTTGGTGTCGGTGTTTGTTTTCTTCCCTCCGGTCCTTTCGTCTTGTTTGTTGTTTTTGGCTTGTTGTTTTCCTTTGTTTATTGCATTGGGGCTGGAGTGAATGAGTGCTTGTTCTATGTGTTCCTCTCCTCCTGTCTTTAATCTGATCTGTTATGATGCTGGGGTTGTAGTGTTGATAAGAGGTTGTGCGATGGGGTGCTAGATGTAGAGAAGGTATTGATCGGTGTGTGGGTTCTGTTACTGACGTGTTATGGTGCGTCGTCTTTTGATGGATGTTATGTAGAAATGCTATGGTTGATTTGTTCGTGTGAACTGAATGTTTCGGTGGGGTCTATGGTATTGAGGTGATCGGTGAGTTGTGGGTGGTTTTAACTATTTAGGATGTTGTCTAAGATGGTACTGGTTGAAAATGGACACTCACTACGGATCCGGTTTACGAATTGCGTGAAATACATATGACTACTATAGCACTAGGTGGAGCTGAGTCATGTGGATCGGGTGAAGACTGGATGGGGCTGAGAGGGTGACGTGGAGACTGGTAAAGCTGATAAAGATGCAGCTTGTTTGGTCTTTTGTACTAGTTTTTAAAGTTAAAAATGGTGCAGTACTGCTGTGTTGTTAATGCAAATCATTAAGATCGCTCGGTAAAATACTTATAATGGGACTATAAGCTTAAAAAAGAAAGCAGGAATTACTGTGGGATTGCGGAAATGGCATGATACATAAACCTGAAATTCGCTTTATAATGTGGGAATGCTTAAAATTGAGAAATTATGTGAGTGAACGTTTGCATGGAGCATGAAATAAAGAATAAGGGCTGGACCACGTCCCCTCCTCCATTCTACCACGCCTAAATACGGTTCCATAACAGTGTGGCTTTGGTGAGAAGAGTCAGCCTAACAGCGTCTTATACATATTTTAGCTCGAGTCATAATGTTCTGGCACTATTTAGATCAGATGTACAAAATCTTTTATCATAAAGTGTCGGCGTCTCCATCTTACATAGACAACACGTGTCAGTCCGCCGCTGTCAGTGTTGCTGTTTACTGTTAGCGCACGTGGAGACCTTCCATGCTTCGTTCTGAAAAGCCAAATAAAAATTAATAATAGATAATGAAACCATGGAACTCTCTTTATTGGACTTGTCAAAATAAGATGTTGAAATTTTTGAGTGGACTGCTTAATGTGGTGCATTTTGAATGAGAGAGCTGGCGTGGGGCTCGGTAAAACTGTGACGCTGGTAGTGAAGTGGTTAGGATGGCGGTTTGAGTGAGAAGGTTGAGGTTCGATCGGTGTGGTGGAGTTTATTTGCGTTGCCTATAGTTTTTTTTTTAATTATTGTGGCTTTGATATAAAAGTTGTACAATAATATTTAATTGTGTTTTGTTGCTATGTGTTAGTTATATAAAAGTGAGGATGAGGTGGAATAGGAAAGTGGAGAGAAGTGAGAAATGGTGAAGATTGCGATTGGAAAAATGGGGAGTGAATGGGCAATTAATTGGATTGGGGGGTGGTGGTGTGGGGGGAATTTAGAAAATTTAGGGAGAATAGGTGCTAAATGAATGGAGGAGTGACGTCGCCTCCCATGTCGCCCGTGAGGCGCTCCCCCCGACAGCTCCTGGACAAACAAACATGTTGGCGGCCACCGACCAGGGCGGTTAAAACTTAAATGTACGGGACGAAGGGAAGTGGTGGAAAAAGTAGATCTGTGCTGTGGAGCGCTGGTGTTGGTCTCCTACAGTAACCAAATCCTTGGGCGGGCTGGTCGGCGAGAAAGACGGTCCGAATATGTGGAAGATATAACGGAAGAGGGGTGCTAGTTTAATGTGCTCTGATAGCTGATGAGAAAGTCTAACAAAGGGCTTGGCTACCTGTTAACTAAAGGGGGGAGGGGTGTGGAGGGAAAGGACTATGAATGAGGAATGTTGCTGTTGTAAATAGTGGTGTTGAATGCTATTGTAGAGAATATGCTGCGTTCAATGGAACTGGGAAGTGGGAACTGGGGGTGAGTACAGACAACGCGAGTATGGTGGAAAACAGTTAGAACTAGAAAAAACGGTTGCTAAGGCTATGTTATTGCCGTTGTTGGACAGTGGTGTGTAGTTAATATACGAATGAAAAATGTGAATAACTAAGAGCTTCCCCGTATATGGTATAACAGGCTACGTGTACGATTGATTTATGAAAAAATATAAGAAGAAGTTAAATAAATGTAACAAGAGCTTCTAAAACTGCTAAGGGGGGAACTGAAGGAGTGCGAGAGGCACTCGAGTGGGAACGACTTGGGGCGAGTTGACACTGGAACTGGGATGACCGAGGAAATGGAAGAGATAAGAGTCGGGCGAGGACTAAATTTGTTGCTTACAGAGTAACAGGTTACGCAAGGGAAAAAGAGGTAAAAGGTGGAAATGAGGAATCTGATCATAAAAAGATCTTGTGACTGGTCATGTGTAATTTATAAAAGTGGTCGACAAAAAAGAGCTACGGAAGAGTTAGTGTTTGAGAGGGGAAGGTGGGGGGTGGTGGCGGGGAATAAGAAAGATAATCATTGGTAGGGCTAAAGGTATGGGGGGGGAGAAGGTGAGTTAAGGGCTTCTTACGAAATGGGGTGTTAAAAGAGGGAAAGGGGTTTGGTGTTAAGGGAAAAGCGGCTGTATTGGTGTGAGATGAATATGAAATTGGCGTTCTGCAGAAGGGAAAATATGGGAGGAGACAGCAAAACGTTCGCGAAGGCTGAATGAGGGGGAAAAGGTGTAGAGAAGGGTATAACTGGGTGTGGGTGAAGGGAAAGGTGAGGGGTCAGTCTCTGTGGGAGTTCATTTTTATTAAATAATTGGTTCTAGAATGACAGATCTGGTGAGTCATGGTGTTAAAGCTGCATTTCTGCTTTTTTTCTTTCATTTTTGCATGCTATTTAAATTATCTCTGTCCTCGGGACTGTGGCTCTGGGGTTGTTGCGTGAGTTGGCACAAGAAAAAGGAAAATAACAGTAGCGAAAATAAACTTTTACTGAGTTTTGGTGGGGTGGGGGGAATGAGGTGGCGGATTGTGCATTAGATTCTTAAGGCCTTCCTGCCTTACTGGCCCTTCGAAGGGACGCTGAAGTATTAGAAGAGTATAGAAAAAAGAAAAAAGGGAAAAAGGGTTCTGCTTTGTGTGTCGGGTAAAAGCTATTCACATTAAAAGCCCTAGGAGAGACTGATGAAGAGCTAAAGAGAGGTGTTTGCACCGTAAAGGTAACCCCTACTGAGAGATATAATAAGCCGGCAAGAGGATTTAAAGGTGAATATGGAAATTTATTAAAAGCTTTTAAATACCAAGGGTGGGGGGAAGAATGAAAATAAACCAGAAAAATAAAAAAATAAATAAATGGGTTGATATGGATTTTTTCACTATAAGAAAGGCAGAGGTGAAATACGACTGGTGGACTAATTGGATAGGGTTGTAAGGAGAAAAAGGAGAAAGAGGAAAAGTGAGAGGGAGATGGTTTTGAGGAAGAGGACGAGAAGAGAAAACGGGTAAATTGGTGAGACTCACTAAATAGAACATAAAGAGGAGTAAAAGGGGTGGCGGGTAGTTGTGCTAAATGGTAGGTGTGGTTATAAACTCTGTGTCTTGTTGGAATGCTGAGACTGTTGGTCCTTGCGCGGAGTGAGCGGCAGGGCTGGAGGTTTGCCGGAACTAAATAGAAAGGATGTATGCTGCCGTCATATTTATTAACTAAGAAATAGGGAGCCCATGGATAATGTGGGCGTTCTTAGTGGAAAAGTTATGGGAATGACTGCTTTCTCTAAATACAGGGAAAGAACGTGGCTTGGAAAAGATGTGGTGAGAAGGGTAAATTGGATAAGAGGTGAAAAACTAGGAGAAGAACTAAATGGGTTAGAAGCACGATGAAAAAGGAGGGGGGAGGAAGAAAGGGGGAAAGGAGATGAAGGTGAGTCGGGCTCTGTGAGCGTGGGGGAGTGGTGTCTGGGGTTGCTGAGTTGCTAGGTCAGGTTAGAAAGTGAGCTCAGATAATGAGGTAGCTGTACCTGAATATACTGAATGAGCAGGTTTTCCATAATGGATGTTTCTTTCCTGATGGCACGGCCATATTCAAGATGACGTGCCAGAATTTATCAGGCTCAGATTGTGAAAGATGGTTCAGGGATCATCTGACATCATTTTCACACATGGTTGGCCCCCAAGAGTCAGACCTGAACCCATTGAGATCTTTGGGATGTGTGTAGTCAGACTCTACAATCATTATCAAGACTTGGTGAAAAATTGATGAAAGGATGAAATAAATCTGGTGACATTGAGAAGCTTCTGGAAACAAGAGAATGCTGCCGCAATCAAAGCTAAAGGCGGTCCAACGAAATGTTTGACCTTTTTTGTTGGCGACGGGGGAGGTACTGTATTTATAATATGTGAAGTGAGTGTGAGTGGGTCGATTCAAAGCATAAGAAGTAAATATTGGTCGATAGATAGGGGGAGGGTGCTGGATGAAAGTGAAATATAGGAAAAAAGAAGAAGGAAACGGGATCAAAAAAAAAAAAAAAAAAAAAAGGGGGTTTGGGGTGCGTTTTTTCTCTCTCTGCATTCTATTCTTGGATTTTTGATTAGTGATGGTGGAAGTAGGTGTGAGTAGCTGGAGTAAGGAAAAAGTGATGTGGGGAAGGAGATGAAGAAGGTGATTAAAAAGTGAAATTAAAGCGAAGTGTGTGCGTTACGAAGGGGGGAAATAAAGTTGGATAGATAAGGGAAAACTATAAGTGGGCGGGAGGTGTTTTATAGGGGGGTGAAATGATGAATGAAGACGTTTTTCCCTGGCGTGTTGAGTCTGCTTTGTGATGGGTCGACCTGTTTGTTTTCCCCTATGATCAATCCTTTGCGTTTCTGTAGAGAAAGAACTATAACAAAATCCTTTCATGAATAAGAAAAAAGGGTGTGACTTCTTTTTCTATATTATTGGTGTTAAATGTGTGTGTTTCCATTACTTTAAAAAAGAAAATTTAGTTGTTTGTGTGAAATTATTGATTTCATTCAGTTATGGGATTACTTATTTTTTTTGTTTCTTTTGCTTAAGTAAAGAGGAAAGAGAATTAAAGGTAAGGGGTGCGCGGGGGTTATAAATAGATATAATATTAAAAAATTATAGCTTGGAGTAAAGAGGGGAGAAATGGGATGAAGGAGGTGTGTTAAATAGGTGGGAAGTGAGGAGGGGGTAGTAGGAAAAATTAAGGTGTTAGGGGTTTAAGTGAGATAGAATTGTTCTTAAAAGGGAATTAGCAGCAGCGCTCTTGGGCCCGTCCTGGTTGATAGGGTGTTAGGTTAATATGAATAGTCGAAAGGGGTGTGTAAAGACAGCCTTGTTGGTGAGTATATTTGTTGTTGTGTGTTTTGGTGGGTTGTGGGTGGGCATGTGCATGTTTTTCTTTGTTCGTTTCTTTCTTTTATTATTATTAAAGTTGATAAAAAATAACTATATTGGCTCATTTTTCCTTTTTCGTTTAAAGATTGAATGGAGGATTTTCCACGACTTTATTGATTCAGTCATTTGTTTTGTCAAAAAGATTATTATCATTTTCATTAAATAATAGAGATAAGATAAATAGAAATAAAAGAGGAAGATTGTTTGCAATCAATTTTATTTATAGAAAAACACAAATTGATCACACTGAAGCCCATCTGGCCGGCGGGCTTTGGGCAGTGACCATATCATCACCTCGGCCGGCCGGGCTCGCGGGCTGTCCCTTTTTTAAAAAAAAACCAACAACAACAAAAAAGCCCCGCTAATTAGAGATATGTGTCGTATTTGTGTTTAACCAATTTAAATGGCACCACTTGAACGCAGCAGCCTCTTTTCCTTTCCCCTCTTCCGTCGCTCACATCCCTGCCATGCAGGTAGGCTAAGCAAGCTGCTTGTTTGATTGCCTCGTTCTGCTGCTCCTAGTTTTTGTCTTTATTGAGATAAAGAAGAAAATATTTTGGTAGATTTGCTACATTTATCATAATAATAAGAGATATGGTTTAGGTGTCAGGTATTGTTCTTATGGCTGTGATATGGTGGTCAAATTGCCGTGCGCTGTTCAGCCGCAACTGAGCCATTAAAAAAAAAAAAAAAAAAGCAAATGCTTCATACATTTAAAAATTGTGAATATTGGACGGAGACTAAATATACCCATTATGCCATAAAAGTCTCAGATAAGAAGGAGGTGTATCTATAACTGCGCCCATATGCACCAATTCTCATTAAATAAGATGTCACTATGTTGAATTAATTCATGAATTTATTTTAATCAAAAACATAATAAAATAGCACAATATCACACCGAGTCCCCAATTCCTGCTTTAATGTCAGCATCTTAAAGCTGGTTAAGGAGAAAAAAAAAAAGCACAAAACTTGTAAAACAAAAGATCAAAAGGAACATTTGGTTGTTTTGCAGCTGGTTTCAACAAACTTTTCAGTTGCTGCAGGCATGCAAACGTCTACTTTAGCACGGAGAGCTCCCAAGTGCCACCTGGTGGTGGTCCGGGTACATTGCAGTTCTCCCTGAAATTAAATATTCTGGCCTCAGGAAATACCTCGTGATTCTCACGTGATTCCGCGGGAGTCACGCAGGAAACCGTCCATTTCCAACCATTACCCACTGTACGTAGAGTTTCCAGAATGTTGGTTTGTATTGCGGGGGTGCTGTTTGTATTGCTTTTTGTTCCAGGTCTTCCATGAAAAAATTGCACATTGTTGCTGAAAGTGGGTCACCCATGGCGAAACCTTCTTTTTGCCGGTATATTACTGATTTGTATTGAAAGTAAGTGGATTTGGCTACAAAATGAAGCAGTGTAGTGATGTCCGTTACCGTTAGATTTGTGCGTCTTTTTAGTGTCTTGTCCTGTCGGAGTCTTTCTGTTACTATGTGTATGGTTTCATTTACGGGGGTCTTTGTGAATAGTGAAACTACATCGTGTGATATGAAGATGTCGTCTTTGTCTATTGTGATGTTTTGGAGTTCTTCTGCCAACTGTTTTGAATTATTACAATGATGGTCTGTCAGTCCGAGGAGGGGGCTGATGATTTCTGCTATTGCTTTTGTCAGTCACCAGCAGCGGGGGGCCGGAGGAGGACAGACGAGACCGGGCACGAGCACTTCATTGTAAGTTGCCGTGCCCGGTCAGCTGTTCTCCTGACACGTCACGTCGGAATTCCCGGTCAGCTGTCTACATAGACACGTCACACCAGGAAGTCCGACCACTTCTGATGAAGGCTGGACAGCCGAAACTGTCAAGGTAAGAACAAGCTGAAACCATTTGTCTTTAAAAAAGGAAAAAAAGTCAAGAAGTATCACACAGAAGACGAGATGAATATTCTGGATGAATGAAAAATTTCCCCTTTAGCCGACTGCCAGCCTCTTACCAGCGACTTGTCTGCTAAGTCAATCGCACAGAGAAACACCTGTGTGCCCAGGGGAAATTATTTCAGAGCATAAATGAATGCCCAGAACAAGGAAGTTTCCACACGGCAAGTTTGGATACCGTGCGTGATGACATATTCGCGGGACAAATCGTTCAGCCAGTGATAGTGCACTATTACTGCACTATCACTGCACCACTTCTGGCAGAAAAAGGAGGAACTTTTTCATGCCCAGATCTGTAGGAAGAGGTGCGTGTCGTGCCTCTGCGGACCCACGTAGGACATAAGGTGGGTGAAATAGACCTGACAGACATGCAGTTTGAGTATAAAATCAGTTTAAGAATAAAACAGCATCATACAGTATGTTTGAAGAAGAAGTTTCCCTAAATTATTTCTCTTACCCACGACCTGAATTCAGTTAATAGTTAAAGCTGTACAGAGTCTTTCTTCATCTGATCTGGAGCGGTGGGGAAACAGTGATGATGAGGATGAATGACTGATTAACTGTCAATGCAAAACCAAATCAATGTGAGTAGCACGCACAACCACACACACACTAGAGATGCAGCAACGTGAATCCAGGAAGAATTATAAACTGGAACCACAAACATCAGTTTTACTTCAGAGATAAAACAATGTGATGAGAAATGTTCATTAGAAACTATGTGTTTGTCATGTTGGCTGGAAGCAGTTATAACTGCGCAGGGCTGAAGCTCCTCTCCTGAAGAGGAGACGGAGCCATGACATCCCGAGAGTCAGCCTGAGTGTCCATGATTTTTCTGTTAACAATTTATTCTTTTAAGTTCCCATTTCATTCTTTAGTCAGATCAAATATTCACTTTAATCATAAACAATTCAAGAAAGAGATCATTTCAAAATTATGTCAAAGGGAATACTAAAAAAAGAACCATTTATTAATTACTTTTCCAAGTAATCAGTTATTTTCATAAAGCTGTAACTCCATTACTAATGCCATCACTTTTTTGGAGAAGTAATTAGTAACTATAATTAATTACTTTCCCAACACCAGCTGCAACACCACTGTTCTCCCACAAATATAAGCACATTGAATCACAAACATGAACACAGAGGTTGAACTTTTTATCCTGCAGAACTAAAATCATATTCTTGGTTTAAAGGGACTAGAGGCAAGATTAAGAAATGAAACTCGCGACTGCCGCAACTGGCGCTTCAGGTAACTGCAGCCACGAGCCAAGCCATCACGGGAGCATGCACAAACTGAAGCTATAATGTTGTGTACTAAGCTTTTTCTTCATAGTTACACTTTTTAGTGGTCTTTCAGTTGATCTGGATCGTTTGCTTACAGTGTTTGAATTTACCGAGACCGTCTTCTTCCTGTATCAAAACTGCAAAATCTAATTTTTTTTTATCCTTTCCCCAACTGAGACACACTTTTCATGTTGCTACCTGATGACAATACAGCAAACAACTCTGTCATTTTACGAGTACAGCTTGAGCCACATGATGCTGTCAAGTCTTCATAATAGTGACTTTGCAATGATGCTTTATAAAGAAGAATGAATGGTGAAAGGAGTTTCAATTGAAAGATCCCAGTTTGAGCTTAATCCAACTGTTTCCACAGTAGTTTCACTTTTCTGGTTCAGTTCTACTTTCTTTACTTTTCTACTTCACTTTTAATTCTCTTGACCAAATTGGTTGAAGATTGACCCTCGGCAGAAGGTAACTGGAGATTAAAACAATCACCTGAGAAGGTTTTTTTTTTTTTTTAAGTTGGATCTGGTCACCTTTTTCCAGTTTCCATCAACAACTTTCTAGTCACTTCTGTGCAACAAACACATGTCGTGTTAGGTTAGAGCAGGGGTGCCCAAACTTTTTGCCTCCAAGAGCCAAAGTGAAAATGTGCCAGTGAGCCAAACACCAAACAAACACAGTGATTTCAGGGTGAAACACAAAGAAAGTCAAGAATAAAGCTTATAATTATTGTTAGTGATACCATAAATGCATTCTTTGACATCAGTGCAAATAACACTACATAAAGACTATCCCAGTCTGCATCCAGTCCGGTCCACACCCAGGGGTTTTTGCCTTACTATTTTCATGGCGGTGGAAGAGCAGTCGTCTGTGAATCGGAGGGACAGTGGATCTTTTCCAGGCTTCCCTGGCCTATGTGTTTAAGTGTCTTTGGGCAAGACACCTAACCACATTACCCCTGATGTGCCTAACAGGGGATGAATGTGCGTATGAATGGGTGAAATTGACATGTAGTGTAAAGCAGAGGTGCACAGAGAATTAACCTGTGGATTGGATTCACCTTCAGTGGCTGGACAGAACTTACACAGCATAGAGATGACTTCATGCCACAATTTTACATCCCTGCTGTAAAGCGCTTTGAATGGTCAACAAGATGGCAAACGCATTATGTAAGTACAGTACATCTACCATTTATTGTGGAAACTGGAGAATCAGGAGGGCTTCCTTAAAAGAGCAGGGCACACACAAATAAGTAATTACCATCCTATTGTCGCATCCAATAGGAGAGAAGCCGGTTCTGGAGGGACCCGAGAAAAAACCTAGGGAGAAACTCTAGACAACAGGCTGTCAAACTGCTACTTGGTCAGCCTGAAATAGACCTCAAAATGGTTTGTATGAAAGTGAAGCTCCTGAACGAACCAGTAGTCCCTCAAATCCTGCCTTGCCATCAGGATCGGGTGGACCCACACCCTTTTATTAGCTGCTGATGTCCTTTTCCTCAGGAGAAATAGAGCAAGAGCTCTTTACCTGCCTGCAGTAACTTTGGTGAGCCTACCTGCACTGCACAAACAGTAATCTAGGATTTTTATAAAAATTAAAGCCGCAAGCAGCATTGAAAGCCCTCGCACCTCTGGCGGTGCTCCGGCCTATGCACCGCGTAGTCCGTATCACATCATAACTGTGTGCCGAATTTCATGCCTGCAGTTTGTTGTGCTGGCTGGGGAAGACCATTTGAAGTTTTCTAGGGGGTAGCTCTGTCTGCTGACTCATGGAAGCGGGTTATTCTTCTTGCTTGTTTACCAAACACTCCCTGCACCACAAGTACTGTAGTTTGCTATATTATCTTTCTTTTTAGTCACAAAAGAAATAATTCACGCATTTATTAGAATAACTTAATTAAATTGAGACAGGGTAAATGAAATACTCCTCATAAATAACCACGCCAAAATTAAATTCTGAGCCACAGAGACTGCTATCTTACACAGACCAAGAAAATAAGTGACTGCTTACAGCTGCCAACATAGTTGTCGCTTCAAACAAGGACCATATACAGTAGTGGAAATTATTTGCCAAGTGGAGGCTCAGGCAGATGTAGTGCAAAACCACCGGACGAGTTTTTTTTTTATGATGATGACGATGATAGTGCAACTGTGCAGGGCCTCTCAGGCGATTGGATAGTCTATCAGCGATTCACAGTGGCCACGATCGAATGATCTGAAGAAAGGACCGAATTCACATCCCTAGAACTTATCCAACACATGTCCATGTAAATGAGTTCATGATCTGTGGCGTGTTTGGTAGAGATCAACCTTTTTATGTGTTATTTTGAGGTACTAAAATGTACACCGTACAAATGCGAGGTGAGTAAAACGCCAAAATGGCGACTTTGACCCAAAATGGCCAACTTCCTGTAGGTTTTACAAATCTGCTTCATGAGCATTTTTTGTTCGCCCTGGCAAATAGAACATGTGTACCGATTTTCATGATTATTGATGGGATACAGTGGCGGGGCACTCAAAATAGGTCGCGACATCGCGCAAGTTTTGCACCAACATGCCCGAGCACCCCAAAATACGTTATTTTACACTTTCCCTTGGGGGGTACGCAAAAATTTGGTGAGTTTTTGAGCATGTTCAGACCCCCAAAAATGCAATTCATTTGGCATAATAATAATAATAATAATAATAATAATAATAATAATAATAATAATAATAATAATAATAATAATAAACGCTAGAGTTCCAATAGGCCTTCGCACCGCCTTCGGTGCTCGGGCCTAATTAAACAGGCAATAGATGCTTGTTTTTCTTCTGAATATATGTCTCTTAAAAAAACATTGTAATTCAATCAAGTAGACTGTACTTGATTCACAAAATAATAATAATTAAAGCCGCAAGCGGCGATGAAGGCCCTCGCACCTCTGGCGCCGCTCAGGCCTATGCACCGCGTAGTCTGTGTCATGTTCTACCAGTGTGCCGAATGTCATGGCGTTTGGTTGATGTGTTAGCTCAAAATGATCATTTAAAGGTTTGTAGGGGGCGCTGTAGAGCCACATTTAAACTTCAGGAACACGTATCCATGGAATCCTTGTCATGTTCTACTATTGTGCTGAATTTCATGGTCTTCGGTTGATCAGGTAGGCCTAAATGATCATTAGAAGGTTTGTAGGGGGCGCTGTAGAGCCACATTAAAAATTCTGGAACATGTGTCCATGTAAATGAGATCAGGTTATGAACATCATCATCTGTGCGAAGTTTGATCGAGATCTGGCCATCCGTGTGTTATTTACAGGCACTTCCTGTTCCCAGGGGGCGGGGTTAAGGTGAAAACCGGAAATGGTCATATAGGTGTGTTCAGCATCTGACCAGCATCACATGTACCAAGTTTGGTGCAGATATCTGGTTTTATGCCAGAGTTATATGAGTGTCGTGTTTCATGGCGAGAAGGTCACCTTTTAGGCTCCGCCCCCTCCACACGCTTACAGATTTCTGAATGCAGAGCACAACTAGAAATCTCACATGCCTTGTGAACACAAAGAGACCATCGTGATGGCTGTACCATTAGAGGTCTCTGAGGAGTTAACGCAAATATGTCATCAAGAAATCGTCAGAAAAATGGCACTTTTTTCAAAATGGCCGACTTCCTGTCGTATTAATCGAAATGGTCCAAGAGGGTTTTTTGTAGGTCCTGATATGTTGTACCACTGTGCCAGATTTCATGCTTGTGGGTCATTGTGGTGGGCGGGGCTGATCATTTGAAGATTTGTAGGGGGCGCTATTGAGCCATTTTTAAAGATATCCGAAATATCTCCACGTGAATGAGTTCAGGGGATGACCATCATCATCTGTAGCAAGTTTGGTGGAGATCGGATCTTTCTTTGTGTCATTTCCATGTACTTCCTGTTTCCATGGCGTTGGGCTGATATTCGCCATGGTTGCGTTTGGCGTATCGACTTGAGTTTTTAATTGTGGCATCATGGAAGGGTTTGACACGTTTGGAAGCACTTTCAAATCCATCGGCTTCATCATTGAAGTTCTGGACCCCAAACACTGAAAAGTGACACTTCCTGTCCCCAGGGGGCGGGGCTTAGTTGAAAACCGGAAATGGTCATATAGGTGTGTTCAGCATCTGACCAGCATCACACGTAGCAATTTTGGTGCAGATATCTGGTTTTATGCCAGAGTTATATCAGTTTCGTGTTTCATGGCGAGAAGGTCAACTTTCAGGCTCTGCCCCCTCCACACGCTTGCAGATTTCTGAATGCAGAGCACAACTAGAAATCTCACATGCCTTGTGAACACAAAAAGACCATCGGGGTGACCGTACCATTTGCGGTTTATGAGGAGTTAACGCAAAAGCGACGTGAGTGAAACGCCAAAATGGCGACTCTGACCCAAAATGGCCGACTTCCTGTAGACCTGGCACCACGACGTTAAGAGGCTTTTTTGTCCGCCCCGACATGTAGAACAAGTGTACCGAGTTTCGTAAAAATCGGTGACATGCAGTTCTGGGGACCTTGCAAAAGGTGGCGCTAGAGCTCAGTTTCGCCCGAGCGTTCCCGAAGACGGCAAATTATGAAATTTTTCGATTTTAAATGGGGGGGTAGCCAAAATTTCGTGACTTTTTGAGCATGTTCAGGCCCCCAAAAATGCAATTCATTTGACGGGAGAATAAGAATAATAATAAGGAAGAAACGCTTGCATTACAATAGGCCTTCGCACCGCCTTCGGTGCTCGGGCCTAATTATAATAATAATAATAAAAAAATCAATTTACTTGGTTTGTTGGCAGAGAATTTTATCTTTTAAGAAGTATTAAAGTTGCCTAATTACTGAATATAAGAAAATTGATTTTTCAAAAACAAGCCCCAAGTCAAATACTCCTAGATAAGGCACCAAGGCAACACGTTAATAATAATAATAATAATAATAATAATAATAATAATAATAATAATAATAATAATAATAATAATAACGATAATAATAATAATAATAATAATAAACTATATTTGTTCCAAATCTTTAAAAGTTAAATAAAAACAAACTTGAGTGGTAATCAGTAGCTATTTAAGGCTGAATAAGGCTTGAATAAATTGATCTTTTTTTCAATTAAAAAGATGGAGATTTTATAGTATATGTCTTTGTTATCTGGAAAGCCAGTGTGCACTGGAGTAGGTTAGATTTTCAACACGAGTTGCCATCATGATTCAACCAGCTCAGTGACACTGAAAATCTAACACTGAAGGTCATTTACAAAGTGCAAAATTCCTGTTTCAGTAAAATCACATTACAACTCAACTCAACTCATTTTTATTTATAAAGCACTTTAACCGAACAAAGGATGAACAAAGTGCTGAACACAGCATAGAAGCAAAATATAAAATGAGTTCTGACAGAACTAAAAACAAGAACATTCAAACAGTATTTTGTAGTTGCATAGAGTGAAAACTTGAGTGGCCTCTGCAGTGTGACATGATAAAACTCAGAAAGCACACAAGCCATCTCGTCATCCATCATAGTTTACAGGTGTGAGAACTGTCTACATCTTGACCGGAGCATTGCATTGTTCTGGGCTGGTCTCACTCTCTGTACACACTTTGAGTCACGATATGCTGGGAGAAACCAAGAAAGACTGCAGAGGTTGGAAAGAATAGAGGCTGACAAGAAAGAGATGGAGAGAGCAAGAGGAGTGAGAAGAGCACAGAGGGGGACGCAAAGAAGCACAGGATGCCCTGAAGTGTAAATCGATACAGAAGAAGGTGTCACATTGACAAATGCAACACAGTGTGATCTATTAGTTGTAGTACTGACTATGTTTAACAGCTGCCCTGTGTTTTGGTGATGGTTCACACACACATGCACAAACACAGTTTAGAGGCCACTGTCACTTGCAGCCAGCAGAGAGGGAAAACTGTTTCCTCCTTTGTGACAAAAAAAAAAAAATGGACAAAATCAAATTCGGCTTAGTTCTGACCATCTCCCTCTTAGCTCCCCTCCCTTCTTAATGTTGAAATAAACAAGGATTTATTTTTTTTATTACTAATTAAACAACAGCAAGAGAAATTGCAAAGAGGGAAATTGAAAGCACTGCAACCTCCTGTTCACCAACACACTCATAAATAGAAGGTTCTACACCTTAAAGCTCTGTATTCTAGCTATACCAAAAAAAAAAAAAGTGTGTGTGTTTTGTGATTTATGAGCGTTGTTTCTCTGTTGCTGTTGTAGCATCCACCTGTAAGCCATTCATAAAGCAAGCAGTGGAATAATGAATGGCTGGTGTCTGGGGCCGGGCTAACCTACGCTGTGCCCTGGTGACTGTTTTAAATGAATAGGAATTAGTCTGCGAGAATGGAGCGCAGTGCCCCCTCTGTGCATGTGTGGGTGTACGAAAGTAGAGAGAGGTTGTTGTTTATAGGCACAAGGGATAGCCATTTATCAGGAAGCCGCCATGTTGGCAGGGGTAGAGTAAGGGTTTGGACTATGGGGCATTTACAGGGAAATTGAGTTTTCTCTCCACCAGTGAGTCTTGTTTTAATGGTTTGGACAATTATTCAGTTCATTGTTAAAATTTGGAAAAATAGTAACAAATATTTCCTCAGATTTTTTCTTCCTCAGGCTCATTAATTCTATCATTAGTTCTGAATTAATTTACATTCGTCAAAACACAAGAGGTTGACCAGGATAGTTTTTTCTAAGGCTTTAAAAACCTAAGAAGCCTGGGCAACTTATTCCGAGCAAGCCTGTTACACTGGGGAGAAAAAAACTGTTTTAATGGCTTTTAACCAGTATAAAATACTGATTAGAATGTTTACATGTTATTTATCTCTGAAATGTCCCCCACATACACACAAACACACACACACACACCATACCCAAAGCAGCTCTAAATTTTTACCTAAATTTATCGTGACATAGAAATTGGAAGATAGTGGCTTAATAGCGAGGAGTAAAAACAGTGTAATGAATGAGTGACAGCCAAAGAGTAGTTCATTACTTATTTATGTACATCTACACAGTATAACAGCATAGTTTGTGGGGATTTTAAAGAGTTATGGACATTTCGTTTTGTAAATGTATGGCCTTAGTTACTCAACATGACAACACACTCGCATTATGGCAATATGCAGCATATTACTGGGCAGGGATACTCTAAACCACTAATGCCACATTCACCCTCTGCCTCTGTGTATTGTTACTGGGCTTAATTATGGGAAAGTGTTATGCTATGGCAGTTGTATTTCTAAATTGGCTCATTTGTTGGCTGCTCTCTTCAGCCACTCGGTTCCTGTGGTGCTTCAGTTCAAATGGACATGGCACTGTAAAGGCAAATGAGAACCTGAAAATAAAAAATAGAAACTGAGCTGTGCCTCAGATGACTAAAAATATTCGGTAACATGATGGAATGTGAACATGACAAGAAATAAAGTGTTTAGCATGCTCTGAGGATGCGTGTATGTGAATTTAATTAGAATAGATAGTCGCCGACTTGCAAGGTGTCAGGCTAAATATGAATTTTTGTATTGCATTATTTGTGGAAAAATGTTTATGTTTGTAGTTTTTTTCTTTGTTTGCTCTTCACTGTTCATGTTAGCCGGTGACCTGTCCAAGGTAAACCCTGCTCTTTGCATGACAATAGTTGGGATTGGCTCTGGTGACCGGGAGGGAGGGGGGGGGGGGGGGGGGGGGGAGGGAGGGAGTGAGTGAGTGAGTGAGTGAGTGAGGGGGGGGGGAGGAGGAGGGGGGGGGGGGGGGGGGAGGGGGAGGGGGGGGGGGGGGGGGGGGGGGGGGGGGGCGGAGGGAGGGAGGGAGGGATGGATGGATGGATGGATGGATGGATGGATGGATGGATGGATGGATGGATGGATGCTCGTCCTAGCAGCCAAATATTAATAAAATGTTTCCAGTGAACAAGGGCTCTCATTTCCGGAATTGATTTGATTCAGTTTGCCTGATTTGCCAGATTTTGATTAAATTTGATTTGATATTAATTCATTTACAGCTATTTGTGTAATAACACTGTTTTTGCACGAATACTAGATACTTTCCCAGATAACCATTTCATAAGACACTGACCCTGTTTACATGACCATCAAAATAAGATATTGGGGAGTAATGACATACATAGCTAAACTACTGCTGAACCGCTGTTCTTGCCCCATACATGCACTGAAGGAGAACTCAGCTATTAACTGAGGCATAAACAGTGCCGCAGTTCTAACAGTATGAAAAAATGTTAAAGATATTCTGCAAATACACACCTCCTCTGTGGGAGATGATTGTAGATGGAAGCACAGCAGAATTCAATGCACATGCGTTTTTTAGTTAATAAGAGTGAGTTTGCCAGATGAAGCTGCAGCTATAAAAAATCTGATTATTATTAGAGCAGAGAGAGAGACAGTCTGGAAATGGTTCAAGTGACTGCAAGTTGGCACACAATGTTAATGGGCTGCTTTGCAGTCAAATTTCTGATGCATTTACCAATCTGACAAAAAAGCATGGAATATGTGAGTAAAATATTCTTTTTTAGGAATTTATCTATATGAATAAACTAGTTCTTTATTGTTTAAGTTGCATTACAGGGCCTGATTCAGCCTTCTAGGGCTGGTATGGTATGGTATGGTACTGTATGGTATGGTATGGTACGGTACGGTACGGTACGGTATGGTATGGTATGGTGGCTTGAAAAACATTTTTAAGTGAAGGTGCACAGGTGCACATGGCAATAAATTACTTGCATCAAATGTAATTAAGGTGTGCACACCAGAGTTACAATGTATGCTAGAAACAATATAAATTTGGCCGGGTAGAGATTTTGAGCATATCGGCAATAGCGCATGTCCCTGGTGACGTCAGAATTACTTAATTGAAGCTGCATTACCAGCAGTGCAGCACTGGTAGGATACTCTGCATGTGAACACAGCATGCAGAAAGCACTGGCGGGAGGAGAGGAGGGACCTACTGGTAGCTGAAATAAAGTGTCATGATCCACTGAATATTCTACCCACTGAATGCTAGCATTAGTAAAGTTTGTCAATATTTGCATGTTGAAGTTATTGCTTTGTTTGCATTTCAACACAAAGAGCTGGCTGAGATAGAGCCAGGGGTCTACACATCCAGTCTTCAAGAGCTACTATCCTGCAAATTTAAGAGCAACCCAATGGCTAAATTGCCTCATGTGCATGTCAGTCAGCTCTGCAGAGGCCTGGTAACGAGCTGTTTATTTGATTCAAATGTGTTGGAAAAGGAGTGCTCTAAAAGTTGCAGGATAGTAGCTCTTGAGGACTGAATGTGTGCATCCCTGCATATGGTCTAGGATTTCCTTCTTCAGCTCTTCAACAGGAAGACATACATGCATCTAGACTGATTTTTCTCTCCCTGAATTTCATTTTATACTCAGTAATGGGGGAAGTTTACAAAGTAGTGAAGTAAATTACTCAGGTCAAAAATGTACTACAGTAAAGTAAAATTACTAGGGATGCACCGATTGTGAAAATCTGGGCCGATACCGATGTTTAACATAACAACTTGGCCGATGGCCGATGTTTTCTATTTTTATTTATTACTTCCTTTGTGCCACAGAAATTTACAAGTCTTTCAGCTCCTCATCAGTCTATCCTTGAATGAGCACAAATTCAATCAGATCAATTTATGAAACAGAAACAACCTTTAATGTCACTTTGTGGTTGACATTAGTTATAACAAGCTCTTTTCTGAAAATTTTTAAAAAACCTGGGACTGATAATCACTAAAAAGAATGCTTCAGTATATTGCCCAACAAAATTGAGTGGTTTTAGCCTAATAAACAAAAACATACTCAATGAGATTATTTTCATGGCCCAATAAAAAATATTTGTGGAGCATGTACTGCAAACTGCGTAACGCTGATCTTTTTCTGAAACAGTAAAATATTGCCACACGACCGCCGCCATCTTCGTTTCTCTACTGAGGAAAGTGCGTGGATGCCTTCTACCCCCCACCCGCCCAAAAAAGAGGGGGAAAAAAGAGTTTTTCTTAAGCACAGTGTGGATGACACATGTAAATCAATGTATATATATATATATATATATATATATATATATATATATATATATATATATATATATATATATATATATATATATATATATATATATATATAGGCTATATAATAATCGGCCACTGCCATCGGCGAATGTCATTTTTATTGGCCGATGGCCGATGGCAGTTAACGTGTCAAACATCGGCCGATACCGATGTCCAGCCGATGCATCGGTGCATCCCTAAAAATTACCCATTTATAAAAAAAATTCTCAAAAAATTTCAAATTACTCCTCAAAACTACCCAATTACAGTAACTTGAGAAAATTTAATTAGTTACTTTCCACCTCTGGTAGTGGCTGATAAGTTGCTTTACTGTAGATGTTACAAGATGAATAGACATTTCTCTTAAGATATTAAAGGAGCTGTATCATGCTTTTCAAACATTCCAAAAGTCAAATACAGGCATTTATAAGCTAAATATGTTCCCATTTGGTGTTAAATATTAGTTTTTTAATGCGTCTAATTTCCAAAACGCAAGTAAGATGGCTGACTGTCCTGAACCACGGAGCTCTCGACCAATTGCAACATGTTTTACGCCCATTTCATGACGTCGCCCTGGAAGACACACAGATTCTGAAGGGACACAGAATTGTTTTTAACTCCGGCACTGGCACTCACATGGACGTTATTTGTAAACATTGATGGTTAATCGGACTCCGATCGACGGGATAAAACGGACCAGCCTGTTATAGAGGTGTATGCGCTCGACCCAGAATCTGATATGGAGTTTGAATTACTACAGAGACCCTGACAAATAAGTACATTAGCAAACAAATCATGGGCTAATACTTAGCATTGAGCTGAGAGACGTTTTTTCACTCACCGGTGTTGTTGTCTGTCCGTAAGGCGTTTTTATGGTGGAACTGTGTCAGGTTTCAGAAGTATTCCCTGAGAAAAAAACACTTTACTGCCCGAGATTCATGAAGTTGTCAGGAGTGATGTTCACACACAAAGTTGAGTTTTTTTCTGCTCCTGAAGTTAAAATCCAGCCATTTCTGGCAAATTGATTCGTCCAGTACAACAAATAAACTCCCACGCCGAACACAACCACATTTTTCCCAACTTGCCGTCCTCTAGAGCTTAACAAAAAAGAAAAAAAAAAAAGCTTTTCTCCTGAACTCTGGATCAAATGTCTGTTAGCTGATGGCTGCTTGTCTCTGAGGAAATCTTCCTGCAGGCTGTTAGTTTCTTCCGATTACATGACATAACTACTTGTGCAGACTCAGCCGGCGAGCATTTGTGTGTTGCGCCATCTTGCGCCGCCGCCGTTGCCTTGGGAACGAGTCCCAATTACCTCCTATCTACATGGAAAGCAGCATGAATTTCTGGATTCACAACGCTGGACATTCGTCTAAGGTAATGATAACCTATAGGTATGATATCCAGAGATCTCTAAAGGATTCTGACATTTTATTTATTTATTTACATCAGAGCATTAGTTTAAACTATTATTCATCTCCGGAAACTGGCTTTAATGACAAGCTACACTGGAGTAACACGCACTTCTCCTGATTGCTTATCAAAGTTGAAAAAAACAAACCCTTTCAGAGCTCGTTCCTTGTCTATTTTGTCATAAATTTGGCTTTTGGTTTTGTTTAAGGACTGTACAGACTACGTAGCCTTCACATGTCCTGCAAATGAAACTCAGGGCTTAAAGCAAATTAAAATCCTGAGCCTGAACTTTTTTCGGACGAGTGGCTTGTTTAAAGCGAATTTATTCACATTTACATCGGAGAATTTGGCCAAAAATAGAGACGATTTTTTTGTGACTAGGGTCTAAATCGTGACGTAATAGCACTTTCTTGCTGCTAGATGCGTATATCATTTTCTGCAAGCGGTATGTCGTCTTCTTTTTTTTTTTTTTTGCAAGTCCAAGTCATGCCTTCAGTGTTATGGCTGAAGTCCACGTTGCAAGTCTCTTTCAGCTGTAATCAGTAATCTGTCATGTCATACCTGGTGTCTGCTCTGCTTAGAAGACTGAATTATAATATCCAAGGAATTTAAAATCCACACTCACCCTTTATCTCCCAGTATTTTGTAACAGCACTGATCTTTAGTTTAAATGACCAATATTTTGTCTCTTGGACAATTTCTTTGCTTTACCATATTTGGAAAACTTGTAGATGAACATAGAAATTTATTCAGACTATAAATATGCTCTTAACTTATCCAAGAGTTTTTAATGTGTATAAAAATCCACCTGGACCTGCAGAGATGCTCTAAACTAGCATTTTTTCTGAATGTGGAGAGGCGGCTATGCTGCACCTTAGTGCAGGATCACCACCTGCAGGTTTTAGATGTTTCCCTGCTGCAACATCTGATCCACATGACAGTTTCTTATCAAGTTCTGCAGAAGCCTCTTAATGACCCGCTGATAGTTTGACTCAGTCATATTACAGCTGGTAAACATGTAAAACCTGCAAGACAGATGTCCACAGCTGGTTATCCTCCACTATATAGTGCATGAGGAAAATCGTCTTTTTAGGCTTTAAATAACTGTGCGAGCTGAGTACAGCAAATATTATCATATTCTTTTAAACTGAAAAAAATCTCAGTATTTTAATTAATTAAGACCTTCTACCAGCAGTTTTAGTAACTATTCCTTGCATTCCCTAAACGAGCAACAGCTGTTCTTTCTAATAAGCGGACCCAGTAAACTGCGATGTTTCCAGTGGATCTGATCCCAGTTTGGACCCCGTTTAACGTCATCACGACAGTCCCAGTTTATGGAAATTGTCCAGTTAACGTCTCATTCTTCTCCTGAACACATTCAGCAGTCATCTGATGGTGTTACATAACTTTAGTACGAACTAAAGATACCAACAAGCTCACGTTTATGCCGCTACGACGCTAAGCTAGCTGCTAACATGGCTGCTAATATCAAGCTTTCATGTTACAGTAACTCACCTTTTCAGGTGTGTTTACGGTGGATGTGGAGGATCCAGCGTCTCGAACTTGATACCGCAGACGATGCAGTTTGCTGCTCTCATGTTTGTCGCTTTTATTCAGTTTTTAATGTCCAGAATTACAGCGATGCAGCAGCACCAGACGTGCTCAGGTGCTGCTGTTGTTTATGTGTGCGCGGGGCCGCGTGTCTGTGTGACGTCTCGGGAGATGACAGCTGACAACACGGACAGCAGGCGCGGGATCAGACAGAGATTGTGACGAAGTTAATTAGTTTTTTTTTTTCAAAAAAAGAAAGAAAGAAAGAAAGAAAACCGCTGCTCACGAGTCTGAAACTGTCCAAGTTCAGACTGTGAGTCTCTGGAAAAGCGACTATGTGGCTCCTTCGGTTTCTTGCACAAACTGTCTCTAACTAGTTCTTCCATCTTCGCCAAGAGCCGGTTATTTTCAAGTCCTTTATCTGTCAGGACGGCGGCATAAACTCAGGCTCCACGATATGATGTTCATAGCTGACGTTTGCAAACAGCCGTTCACTGCAGCCGCTGCTGGATCTCAGCTGCAGCTGGATCTGGACCATCATCTAACCACGCTGCTCCAAATGCGATTGAGTAGAAATGCGCTCCAATGAGCGCCAAAATACGTTGATCTTACTTGTAGATTAATATGACCATTTAAAGTGTGGGATTGTACACATCTTTTTTACCACATACTTGACTATATCAAGTTCTTACTGTGGACTTTTTTTCTTTTATTTTTTTTCCCCTTGCCGCCACACGCCGGAAATCCGGCACGGTGCCGGAAAACTTTAAGCCCTGGAAACTAAAGGCTACAGGACACCGTCTTTGTGATCTTTTTGTGTTTCTGACTGAACAGTTTTTATTTTCTGGTCCAAACGTTGCCCTGATCAGAGCAAATAACGTTGTTTTTCACAATATCTCCCTGATAAGACATTAACTTTCAGCTACATCGCAGCTGTCTCGTTTAGCATTAGCTAGCATAAAAACGTTATGCAGTGCCTCATTTTCGGGAGCATACGTGAATTAAAGTGTCAGATTAATGAGTGTTCACCATAATTTACCGTGTTTTTGTTGATGGGGATTAAATCCGCTGTTTCCTCAGCCGTGGCAGGTTATTCCTCCTCTGTTCTGTGTGTCCGATATTCCTCCTCGATACGAACACACTGACATCAGTGGACGGAGCGCGAGCAGCAGAAATGTCCACTTTTGTCACAGACAGACGAAATCTTCATTAAGTAAATGTCCGCGATCTTCTTATTCGCTTATTACCACAATAAAGTTTTTCTCTGATGTTCCAACAACCAGGAATGCGACAATCCTTCCAGATTTCCTCCATGTTGTTAAGAAAAAAGTCTGATTCTCATCTGTTCTAATTATGTACAGAAACGCTTCCCAGGCAATGGTGGACAGTCCAGTTGTGGCGTTTGGCCGGTTTTGTCTATAGTTTGTCACTCCCTCTCCCTAACTCGTGCGAGCAATTGAAGATCCTGTCAAATTGAAACAAAATTAACAAACAATGAATGCTCGAGCAAGCTGTAATAAACATGGAAGAACTTGAAACAGTCAGCCTGTAATCAAACCAGTGTAGCAAATATAGGCCTAAATAATAATGGGCCTAAAATAGGCAATTTTTCCCACTGTCCCACTGTTTATTTAAAGTTCGAGTATTAATTTTCACGTTTGAATCTTGGATTTTTATTAATATTCGAACATATATTCGAATTTAGAATATTCGTTGACAGCCCTAGCACATAAGGTCAAATATTAGGAGCACTGCTGCAATTTCGCATGGCATGGCATGGCAGGGTACAGTAGGAGGACACTGTTGAAAAGCTCTGGAATTTTCCTTTAAGGTATGCATGCACCTTTCTCTTTTTAAAACCCCAAACAGCAGCTCAGAGTAATTCCTATATAGCATGTTTTGGTTTCACTGGGTTGTTCTGACCAGTTCATTCTTCATCTGTGTATTTATTCGTTTATTTATCTTGGCAAATGGACCTGTTTCCATGGCTAAGTCAGATATGGTCAGTCTCAACATTACCATCACTGCTGATATGTAGTTTGGGGAAACCTCTGGCAGTGATGTGCGTGTCCACACCAGCAGGTGTGAGCATGTGTATGTATGATCCCAGTTTAACAGCCACCATCTGCTGCAATAACCATCCCTCTGTGTGTGTGTAACATCAGACCATTGAAGCCAACAATCAAACAGCTAGCAGACAGTGACCTTTTCCTCTGTCTGGAGGCACACATGTACACGCACATCCAATACATCATACAGTGCACGCACAGACTCGGAACCACAAGCACACGTTGTAAGAGAATTCAGTTAGCTGCTTCTGAGGCTTCATGACAGCTGTCAGTCAGCACTCATGCAGTAAACATGCGCACAGTTAGGGGCAGTGTTGAGGTTAGTGGTCCGTGTGATCAGATTGGTAGACAGCCAGGGTACGGACCATGTTAGGACATTCACAACCCTTCAGGACATGATCTGTGAATACCAGTGTGTATGTGTCTATGTGTGAGTGACCCCTCTGGCTCTAGTGCTGTGAATACCAGTGAGATGACTGCCACCCCAAGCTGATTGACACATCTGGGTTTAAACAGGACAGGCCACACACAGACACACATATTTGTCCAAACATACACAAGTATTCAAAATATTCACTCTGGATAGGATGCCAACTTTCTGAAGCCATTTTCATGCCGAGTTTTGGCATGATCCAGCTGTCAAATCTCAACTGGTGGGAATAAACAGATGATGACAGGTCAAATACCTCTGCCTCTTCTTTGGTTTATATTCGCTCACAATGAAAAGGCCAAAGTGGTCACTGCTGTGCAACAGATGTGCATTGGAGGAAGTTAACAGGAAAAAGCAGCTGGCATGCAGACGACCTACAGCATCATTCAAGCAGTCCCAGACTGACAACCAGCCGCTTTTCTAGCAGCACAACACAGCAACGTAACTACCTGATCAACTTACTTCTAATATTCTTACTTCTTTCATCAACCATCTGGTCCTTAAAGCTCCACAAATAAACAAGCTTGTGTAGAACTACTGCTATTATTAGACCTATAAACTGAGAGATTTCAAGTTGCTACAACTAATGCCAGCCTTACATTAGAGGACTTTTTAAAGATTTGGAAAAGACTCCTGGAAGACCATCATCTCACACTACTAACATCTAAAGACAGTATTTAGTCTCAGCCTAGTCTCAGACTGAGATTTTACAAAGACTGGGAATCTTGCAGGCCACAACACAACTAGACTCTTTCAGCATTTTTTCCCATAATGCAATTTCTTCCCATCACCATCATCATCATCATAATAACACATTTTATTTTAAGGAACCTTTTTCAAAGTACAAAAAGACAGTGTATAAAAACAAATAAAACATTAAAAACAATAAGCTAAAACACTAAAAATGCAAAACATAATCTGCTCTCTGTGATGCTGGGCTTACACCAAATGATTTTCACCGTTGCAGACATGAGACTGAAGGTCTTGAGTAAATCTCAAGAGTTTTACTGGAGTCGTGGCACGCCCCCTTGTAAGCAACACAACACAGTCAACAACCAATAGCTGGATGAGCTTTGACAGCAGCAGAAACAGGTGTCAACCTCCAGAACCGTCAATACTCAGAGTTGCATAATGCGTTGACCAAAGCCACAGAAATACAGAGTTACCACATGCGTTGACTTCACTGTCAAAGCAGTCACGTGACTCATGGAGAATCCCATGCAAACCCTGCGCTGTCATATCTTACTGCAGAACACACAGCAGCAACCAGATTGCTGCGACTTGTGATAATATCAAACGCGTTTGACATTGTCGCAAGCCCAAGACAAGGAAAAGATTGCTATAAATCAGTGCAGATTACCCTCTCAAACTTAACGATCGAGACTGCGGGGTAGGGCTGAACGATTTATCGTTTTGAGATCGAAATTGCGATTTCAGACCATGCGATCACGTGATTGTCAAAGCAGCGGTTTTTCCAGCGCTCCTGACTGATCCAGGATCTGCTCTGTCCACTAATTGTTCACACGCGCTATTTGCCGTCTCTGTACCAGCCAACTAAGCTCACCAATCAGAAGCGGAATGTTACTCATGGACAGGTCAGCTAACCAATCAGCATCAGGGCTGGGATGGGCATCTGGTGCTGTGTAATCTTTACACTTGATAACGGCTTCGGTAGAACTTCATCCAGTTTCTAACTTTGGGTTCCGTTGTTGGAGAAAGGCTGCAGACCTCTGCTGCCTCTTTCCGTTTGTTGATCCGCTTCGTGAAATGAGGGAATTTTTTGTTCAGTAAAATATAATCTTGAACTGTCTGCGCCGTCATATGTCATGACTCAGCAGATAGACTATATATAATTACTGAGTAGCTTCCGCTTAAGAAAGAGTTCCTTTATACTCCAGAAAATCCAAAGGCAAAATGAGAAAAAAAAAAAAGAGAAAGAAGAAAAATATTAACAAAAAAGAAAAAGAAAAAAAAAAAAAACAAAACAATCTAGGCAAAAAACCCCCCTCAGCAGTTAAGTCACCAGCAGCAATCAGCTGATAAGACAGTCTCGTGGAAAATGCCGTCTGATCTGTAAAATCATTTTAATGGGAATAAAAGCGCTACTGAATTCCAACCAGTTTTCTTTTAACCTATAAAGTTTTGGGCTTTGCACTGTGGACACGAGCGCGATGCGGGCGAGTAAATTAATGATCCGTATTTAGGCGGATCTGAGTAAAAGGAGACTAATAATCAGCTGGACTTGCTTTGTGAACGGGGCAAACCGGGGAAGCACACAGAAACTCTGTCCTTGTTATCTGGGACATTAGTTAAGCCACACAGTTAAGTCCAGAAACGGGAGGAAAGTTGTTGCTGCTGCCTTTCAAGCAGACACGAGAGGATGAGTACGGAACACCGTTGTGGCCAAAAATGTGCATCCAAACGTCAGAAATGCGACCTGATAAAAACAATCAGGGTAAAACCACCTGATCATTGATGATGTAGTCTTCTTCACCTCAAGTTCAGGTGACAGAATGACATAAAAATGAAGTCAGATGTAAAACAAGATATTTTAGATTTATTTTACAACTTAATTAAATTTCAATGCACATATAAATCCATGATAAATTCCCTAGTTTGTATGTTTCACTTAACGTAACCTACATACAAGAACTGTAAAAAGAAAATATGTTGAACTCTTATTAGGATATTTTTCAGTGCATTGTGATGAGAAATGGTTCAAATATTAAAAATAGCACACTAACGTCTTTTTTACACTGGAAATTCAAGTGTGTAAAGCAACATGCAGATTACCTGGTTTGAAAAAGCAGTAAGTGGGGTGGTTAACTGTGGTAAAGGGAAGACTGCAGGAAAATCTGAAAATCCCAGAGTTCCAGTAAATGGACATGCTTTTTTTTTTTTTAATAAATGCATTTTAAAGTGAGCTAAATCTCACCTTTAATTGTCATCATTGATTAAGAGTAATAGCTCTTAATCAAGATGCACGCCGCGACTCCAGTAAAATACTGAGATTTATTAAAGACCTTCAGTCTCATGTCTGCAATGGTGGAAATTGTTTGGTGTAGGCCCAGCATAAGCTGCTAAACATGTTAGTTTTTGTCATGAAGCCACACAGACAACTTTACAAACAGAGGTGAACAAAGTATATGACATAACAGAGCAAACAAGCTACTCACTGGTTTAAGCTAGCATCCATCTTTCCTCCTGTTTTTGTCTACACTTTGTCTTCAGCAAGTAAAATCCAGCCCCATATGTTATAAAAATGCCTTGCTATCTAGCTGTTGGTCTGTGATGTAGCACTGTAACAGCGAAATATTATACTGCCAGCCTGGAAAGAAAAAAACTGTTTTCTGGTCTCCAAGGCACCCCCTGGACATTTCAGGCTCACGTATAATAAGTGTCAATGTACCATTATAAGTTAAAAAAGCACATAGTTTTTATGTTTTCACACTTGTGGTTCCACTTTAAAGTCTACTGTTTTGTTAAGTTGTCCATCCATCCTAATATGTGGAGCCTTTGGAACTCTCCAATTACTGTACTATTAATCCACTTCATCCTTCCTCTGGTCCTAATCACCAGGGCAACAAAAGCGTGCAGTTACAAAGAATTTGGGTGGCAATTTATTATGGAAGACCAGACAAATCAGACAACAACAAGAGAAACAGCAAAGGAAATATGGAGGAAAACTAAAAGATACTTACAAAGGGCTTGAAAGGGTAAAAGGACAAACCGTTACAAGACACAAGCCTAAGAAGAGAGAATGACTGAGGGAATGACAAAGGCAGCAAGACAGCCTTGCGCACAAGCATGTGTGCACACATTCCTGCCTTTGGGCAGCACTTTCACCTCCACTGACATTTAACTAAAAACCAATCTCCATGTCTGCCATCTACAGCCCTTAACCTCAGGGCTGGAGGGTGGAAAGGGCTGTCTGTGGATGCATCTGTGTGTGTGTAAGCACAGCAACTTGCAAGCAAGGATTTTGAGGGATGGACACGTGTACATACAGGCTGTATATATGTTTGCATATCCACAACTTCGTGCATGTGCACACACACTAACAAAGAGAGCATAGCGATGTCCATCGTCCCCTGAGTGAGGTCAAGGTCTATTCACACTCAACATCATCACCTTTGCCATCGACACACACTTGCACAGACATTGCTCCAGTAATCATGCCATTCAATCAAATATATAATCAGACAGGAAATGTCCCCTCGTCGCCACCATGCCATAATCCAGCAGGAATTGCAATTGGAAAACTTATACAAGGGTTACCCAGTGCAGCTGGATGGTGCCCTGGGGCCTCAGCAGAGAAGAAGGGAGTGAGAGGAGAGATAGTGGAGGTGAAGTGATGACACAAAGGAATGAGAGACAGTGAAGGGGAAATACAGGAAAAAATGTAGATTAAGAATGAGATGCAAATCACTTCTTATAAAAAGAGGTTTTCAGTGGAAACTGAAAAAGAAGTGGTGAGAAAAAGGCAGAGAAAATGTGTGTATGTCCTTCCTTGTGTTTGACTTGCTGCTCAGGGAATTATAACCCCTGCCCATCCCACCAATTCTGTCCTTTTACATCTCTACAATCTTCAACATTTCATTGGAGAGGGTCTCTGAGCTCAAGTTAACTGCTTGCCTGAGGGGTTTAAGTTACACTGCAGCTCCCTCCAACCAGCTCCCACAGACTAACAGTTCAGACGTGCCGAGAAATCAGTCTGACTAAAGTGAGATTAGAGGCAGAAAAGTACTAGAAAGTGTAATGGACCAGGCTAATGAGTGAGTTTTTGTACTTATTTTGAATCGCGATTACTTTTGTTGATTACCTTTGTGATGACATGCTTGTTATTTTTTGTTGACATGGTGGTTATTTTGCTTTTTATATAAATGAATAAATAAACAAAATATAGCGAAATTCATTCTACTTCATGCATTTTTTCATATTTTCATGATATTCTTCTCTTTTGGCCTAATGTAGATACTGTATTTCATTATTTATTCAGTCTTATAGATATTGTCTTCATTTTCATAGTTTGGTGTCAAATTGTGTCAAACGAAGAGTTTGCCTGGTGGAGTCTTTAATAAGGCTTTTGTGGAATATTTTCCTTTTGCTCAAAATCTATCAAATTTGGTAGATTTGTTATCAAGGAGTAACTGAAGGTAATAAATGGCATCTATCTTTGTAAAGTCTTTGTACCCTCTGTAAAATAATAAAAAACAACAGGTGAGCATAACAATTTTGCAGTTCTCTTCTATATTATTCATTTACTCAGGTGCAGACACAACATTTTTGACACTGGGAATAGATTCTTTGAAGTTCCCAGATGTCCCTAGACATGAATATGAACTTCATTATTGTGGTTCAACACTTCATTTACTTTGGTTGTGTCTTTGGGGTAGGGTTGGACGATAATTCAATATCAATATATACTGATTGATAGAGGTTTTTTCAATATCAAAAAAAGAGGGTCAATAAAAGTTCAATATAGAAGCACAGTTTCCTGCTGTAGCCTATCAGGTAGCATGATACTACAGTCACTTCTTCCGCCAAACCAATCACAAATGCAGACCCAGGCAAAGGCTGAATTGGACTTGTTATGCCCCTTTCAGACTTCCACTGGAAAGCAGTAATATTGCGAACTCTGTCCTTTATAACGTCTGCATTTAGACATGCGTACCGGACTTTTACCTCGGAGACGTAGCAGACATGTACCGGCTGGTCTACATGTCACAAGAGTGGAAATGTTGCAGCACGTCGATTTGGCTGAAAGCACAAGAAAATGTTCTGGACAGAGTTGAAGGGAAAGTGGGGTTGTGCTGACTTTTCTGCAATATTTTGTGATATATGAAAGCGCCGGGATACGATAAGACCGCAAGGAAGCAGCATGTTTGAAAAGATGAGTTTTTAAAGAGCGGATGGACTTTACCGCTAATGTTCCGCAATGAAAGTCTAAAAACGGCTTTGATTTGATCTTTATTAAAAGTAGGTAATTCAGCAAAAGCTTAAATGGCCAGGGCTGCACCTAAAATAGCTTTTAATTTGATAATGGCTTTTTTTTTTTTTTTTGATAAACATCGATATCGATCGATATAGATTTTTTTTTGTCAATAATCTTTTTTTCTATCTCATCCAGCCCTACTTTGGGGTGTTTCGACTGTAAATATGGCCAGGGTTTAGGAGGATAATCAGATGGATTAAATATTTGTTTACGGAAAAGTAGCTGCTGATTGCAAATATGTTGAGTGTTTCATCTTTTTTTCTCATCCAGTAAATTCAATGGATTCAAACTATTTTACATTCTAGCCATTAGCTAGCTTATTCAGGCACTGATGGACTGATGAGAGGAGCAAGTCTTGGAGCCCAGAGTCGCATTATCAACTATACAGACAGTGATCAGTTTCATTCCATCCAAATATGAAGCCTGGGTCAAGGTTGAGTCTATGATCAGCTGTTTGATTTACATCTCCAATTTCATCACCTTTAGCTTTATTTCTCATACTTTATTACAAAAAACTCACGACATAGTTTTTTCTACCTTCTATCTTTACAGTTTCCCCTTTGTCATCCATCCTCTTCTTATTTCTTTTCATCCGTCTCTGTCATTACTCCAATTTGTTTCCCCCATCTCCTCACATTGTCTTTACCTCTCGCTCATTCTTTTTTCTCATTTCTCTCTCTTTCCTTGTTGTCACAGGGAGGCCACTGCTGTCGGGGAAGTTTTCCCAACCTCCTCATTCTCTCATTTTTCATCAGCTTGCCTCTGACACCCCCACTCCCCTCCCTTATCCATGCACACACACATACACTAACACACCCACCAGCTCCCATCTTCCCCATTCATCCCTTCTCTCTGCTCTGTCCCTGTCTGTCCATGGCACAAATGCATTTGTTCAATACCTCCAGCAAACAGATTAGCAGGCCGTTATCAGCGACAGGGAGACGGTGATAATGGTTTTCACCACATCTTCTCTCTGCCACAGATTAAAATGGGCCAGGTCATCCACCACACAAACACACCAACACACATTCACGTTCACTGACAAAGGCTTTCACCGCAAATCCTGTAAAAAAAAAAAAAAAAAAGTAAATAGTAGATGCGTTTAATTAATAGATGTTAAAATACACACTTGTACTCATCATGTATGTATTAGCACGTATTCTAATCTGAATGCTCACATGCACACATACACTTGCACAACAGCAAAGATTGGCAATCTGTTTTCTTCTTCTGCGTCTCCATCCCCCTCTCCTGCTCTCCTTGTATCTCAGGTTGCCATTGGATTTTCTGTCCAATCTATTGTCACAAGCCGAGGCCAAAAGATACAAGGTGAAGTCAGTTCCAATCTGATGGGCCATTGTCTTGACTCTGGACTTTCACATATCAACCCAAACCCAAAAATACAGTATATATGGTCAACATACACCATTGTACAACAAACTGTGTTTGGCCATTGAACATGACTTTGGCCTTAATGCCTGTTCCCTCGTTGTATGTGTGTTTCAATGTGTTGTTACATCATCAATGTGAGGCAGGAGGATTTATCATAGTAAAGACTATTTGTCAGTCAGTACTCTAACATCAACTAGAAAAACCTAATTCTTTTATTCGTCAGACCAAATTGTGAAAAGGGGAAATTTCCGCACACTTCATCCGGGCAAATGTCATGAGAGTGAGTCACTGGTTGCTCTACATTTCCAGCACCTTCCTAAAGTCTGGTTTATACTTGCTGTGGCAGCACGCATCAGTGTTTGAAACGTTTGTGTACATTCTTGCTGCAGCACGTGAAGAGCACAGGGTGACCAAAATGCTCAATACTGGAATACTCCGCGAGGGAGGACTACGGACCTCTTTGACTGAAAGGCCAATCTGCCGGTCACAGCGCACTTCCTGTGCATTTCTGCAATCAACAGTTTACCTTAAACTGCCAACAGCAAGTATAAACCAGCCCTAAGATTACACCAGGTTGAGTCCACTTACAGCCCATTAGTCAGACCAAAGGCAAACTTTCAAAATGCATGTAAGCGTGTTAGTTCAAATAAAACTGCACAAACATTATGCTGAAAATTGATGACCAATGTCTGTGCAGTGAATTTTACTACACTTACATGATCCTACTGCATAAGCCTGCATCTCTGATGATACAGTATGGGGTTGCATTAGTCCCTACGGCATAGGAAAGTTGCACGTTTGTGAAGTTACAATCATTGCTGAAGTGTATACTGTAAGTTTTAGGGCAAGATCCATCTCATCCAGACAATGACTTCTATCAGGGAAGGCCTTGTACATATCATCAAGACCATGCTAAAGCACATAATATATATATCACAGCTGCATGGTTTTGCAGAGGAAGAGTCCAGAAGCTTAACTATCCTGCCTGAAAAAGCACTGCTCAGAATTAAAAACTGTAGACTATGAAATGATGCATGAAAGCACATGTAAATGTGTGTTATTTGTTGTGTAAAGCTCTTTGAGTGGTCAAAAATACTTTAAAAGTGTTCCAAGAAATTTACTACACTTATCAATGAAACTTAACTTCTACTATTTCTCGAAGTCAAAAAGGAGAGACATGACCTAAATGATACAGATCCTGCAACACTCAGATGAATAAATACTGCTGTCTGTCAAAAATTGCATTTTACTTGATTGCCTGGCAACAATATGCTTTTAGAAGAAGATATGTTCTTGACATTATCTTTGAAACGACCTCAGTGCAAAAACCAGCTGCAACGGAAACAACACACACAAAACATAGATAGTCGATAGATATATACGATAGATCGATAGATAGATAAAAAAAAAAAATAATAATAATAAAAAAAGATAGATAGATAGATAGATAGATAGAGAAGAAAATTGCCTAAGCATTGGTATAAAACTTGTAATGAAGTATTTATGAAGTATTCCAAACAACAACTTGTTTTGGAAAGATGCTCAACCCGATGACTTCAACCTGATGTCCAGTTGTGATTAACTAAGCTGGTGGTCAGAGTAATGTTTCTCCCCTTGTAAACCCCTTCAGCAGCACCCCATCCCTGTCAATAATTAATGCTAGTGATGCTTGGTGTTTTACAGCAGGCCACAGCTGTGTTTTATCTCTGGAGCATGTCATTCTCATTAGGTCAGATTTGATCAAGCTTCACTGTACAGAAAGACAGAAAGACAAGGGGAAAGCTCTTGACTGCAACTTGATCAACAATAAATCACATACGCAACTGTTTTTTATATCCGTAGGATCTTTAGTCTATCTGCCATTGTTCTTGTCGTTCTTGTCCCTCCTCAACCAGCGATAAGCTGATATTTCCAGTGCTTCTGTCTCTCCATGCAGCCCTGTCCTTGTCGCTTGCTGGAATTTACTGAATGCAAATGTGTGTGAGAAGTCGTTTGTGAGAAGGTTGTGTGATAAGATATACATTTTTAATGAGATGGAATGAGATGAGGGTGAGGGCAAGGTCAGAGGTGACACGCACACACGAAACACCCCACACATGCACATGTAACCACTCAAAGACATGTTAATATATAGCCTAAACACCGAACATGCACACACGCACACACACATAGGCCCTCAAAGGCGACTGTGTGAAGTATGGTCTCATTAGGCATGCTGTAAGGGATTAACAACAGCAGTGACATTTGGTGTCTTGTAAGCGACCAGTCTATAAAAACAGACGGGAGAAAGGTGTGTGTGCCTGCGTTGATGAGTGTGTATGTGTGTGTGGGATATAAATGTTTCTACGTCTCCAATTTTTTTTTCTCTCTCACCACGTTGCTACGCATACACCTGGCAACAGACGGTCCCAACATGTTTGATGGGAGAACATTATTATTTGTCCCCTGGGTATTTTAGCGAGTCGAGTTTTCTGCTGCAGCCAAAGTGATTATGTGATCCGACTTTTATTACACAGCTTTGTCCTCATGCAAAGCTTCCCTCAAAGGATTCTGGGTGAACATGTGGGTATGTGTGGCTACTACACCTCTGTCATTTCCCAATATTGTGTGTGTCAGTCTTTTTTTTTTTTTTTTTCCTTTGCCATTCCCCTATTTGCTCTACCCCTGCACCTACAAACTCTGGCTGCATATTCGAACACACACCTTTTACATTTACTGTCCTGAGGATGGTGGAAAGCAGGAGAGGCTCAGCATGCAGTAGCTGCCAAATAAACCAATGTCAAGATGATATTCTGGTTAACGAGCTGCAGAAATTCAGCTCTCACCTAGTGACTGCATGTTTGTGTGTGAGTGCATGTGAAAAGACAGAGAAAATGTGACAATGTCAATATCACCCTTTTATCTCTCTCCCTTCAAGTTTGTCATTAGTTGTGTGAATAACTGCATATGGATTTCAAATCAAACTTCATGTCTTAATTCATGAGTTAAAAATTTTCACATTGTTTTGGCAAAAATTTAATAATTTTCATGGTGTCATAAAAGGTGAGGTATAGGCTATGCACACAGCTATAATAAATACAGCAGAAGGCACAGAGGTCACCAAACTGGAAAAGGAACAGTTTGTCAGCATCGTCTTAAAGCACTTACAGTACATGAGGTACCTATGAGTAGTCAGTGTTTTACCTGCAGGGGAAAGCAGCCAGAACGCTCTCAGACGGGAGAATTAAGGGAGGAAATCTGATGAATTCAGTAGAGAAGTGACTGTCCTGACATCTAAAACAAAAACAAAAAATCCCATCAGTTTGAGCAAACAATACATAAGCAAAGTGAATTCTTCAGCATGAAGAATTCTTTTTTTTTTTTTTTTTTTTTTATAAAAAATATTTTTATATTTTTTTTGTGGGGTGATTAAAAAAGCACGCGAAAATGGCACGCACATCATCAAATGAGCATTATCAGTGAAGCTTCAGCCCTTTTTGTGCTTTTTGTGAATTTTTGTCACTTAACTATAAGACAGTTGTTTTCTGTGACACTACTTTCTCAAGCAGAGTGCCATTATAGCTTAATGTGTGTTGGCTGCATCACTTGGTTTCAGAAACAAGCTGTTTTCAGACTTGCATTGCAGGACATTTGTGTTCAAGTCCATCCACTATTTACTGGAGAAAATGTGACAATGTCAATATCACCCTTTTTATCTCTCTCCTTCAAGTTTGTCATTAGATGTGTGAATAACTGCATATGGATTTCAAATCAAGCTTCATGTTATTCGTGAGTTAAAAATTTTCACATTGTTTTGGCAAAAATTTAATAATTTTCATGGTGTCATAAAAGGTGAGGTATAGGCTATGCACACAGCTATAATAAATACAGCAGAAGGCACAGAGGTCACCAAACTGGAAAAGGAACAGTTTGTCAGCAAACAAGCTGTTTTCAGACTTGCATTGCAGAACATTTGCGTTCAAGTCCATCCACTATTTAACTGGAGTTTTCTCTTCAAACCTGCTGCTTCCTCCCAGACTTATTGCATCCCAGCCATGGTCAGGCATTAAAATACTCCAAATAAGTCAACACAGCCACACTCTCCCTTCCACCCTGTCCAAGACATTTTCTTGTGTGTTCAGCTAAAACAATATGCCGCAACATTTCCGCTCTCATGACACGGGGGCTAGCTGGTACATGTCCGCTAAAGCTCCGTGGTAAAAGAGCATAACATATATCTAAATGCAAGTGGTATAAAGGAAAAAGTCTGCACTATTACCGCTTTCCAGAGCAAGTCTGAAAGGGGCAACGGTGAGAAATTAACTATCTGCTGCAAAGGTCTTCATTCATTCATTCATTCATTCATTCATTTTCTATACCACTTATCCAGTTCAGAGTCATGGGGGTTGCTGGGGCTTATGCCAGCTACTATCAGGCGAGAGAGGCAGGGTACACCCTGGACAGGTCGCCAGTCTGTCGCAGAGTCTTGCAATGAACAATTCTCTTCAAGTCTTAGCATAATCCTAATGTGAATTCTAAATGGCAATTATAAATACATGACATTTTCCTGTGGAGTATCAGAGAGTTGGGGTTTGTGATGTTAACAAATTAGTTTTTTGTTTTGTTTGTTTTATCCCTGCATGCTAGTTCAGGTTTAAAGGAATACTATGAAACTTTCAGCCACTAGAGGCATTAAACCTGTTACTTCCCACAGGCCACACAACTGTTGCAAATTTAAACAGTCTTTATCTGTATTTTGTAATAGATAGTGAAGTCATCAAGTCATAAGCAAAGCACTCCAGGTCACATGATCCAATGAGAGATGGAGCCGCTCTAGCAATGGTACAACCTAGGAGCACCAACATGTGTCAGGTGCTGTATAAAAACCCACTTGACCCCAGAAATAATCTATTATTACTTACATTAGGCTGATGTTTTGGTCAAAGGTTACACAGTGTACCTTAAAGGTTAAACATTAAACTTTTTCACAAAAGTAGCAAAAATTTACCCCTTACATTGACTGGAATTTAGTCAGCTATATTGTAAGTAGGGATGCACCAATCCGATCTTCAGATCGGGATCGGCTCCAACATAGAAAAAAAATCCAAGATCGGTTAAAATCGGTAGGGGTAAACATGAACCGATCCACGGCCCGATCCGTAGGTGCAGATCTATTGAGTGTATTTCTATGCTACCCCTTTAAGTGACATCACGCGCCGCCGACACAGCACGTGGAGGCTGTTTGTTTACAAGGCCAGAGTCGCAGCTGTTAGCTGCTAGCAGGCTGCCGTGTCTCCTTCTGTGGCTGCTCAAACAACAGTCCTGCGGTGGTTTGGTTTCCACGTTTCACAGGTAAAAATCCCACGGGTGCCGACAGGTCGCAGAGAAAGTAGAAAATGCTGTTAAATCTTTTTGGACATGACAAGTTTTATAACTGAGGGTATCCACCAGCATCCGGTGCAGTGTGGGAGAGACTTTTTTTTTTTTAATCCAATCCGCTGTTTAGAAATGACCTCCATGTTAAAACTCCGATGAAGCGTTTGTTTATTCAGCTGCTTTTGTCGTGGATCTTTCATTTCTCTTTTCATAATAGTACTTAACCATTTTACCAACCTGTCTATCTATCAAGCGAGTGGAGATTTTTTTTTTCTCAATTTCAGCTCCTTTATTCGGCCATTTATTTTTTATTATTTTGCATTTATTTGACTGAACCAGGACGTTTTGTTATATTTTTAAGTTTTATTTTTACACATGTGAGCAAGCTTGTGAAGAGGCTTTAAGATTGTTAAAGTTTATTTAAGACTGCTGTGTGTGGGCAGTTGTTAAATAAGTAATTCAGTACATTTATAAGTAATTTAGTACATTTATCTCCTTAAAAAAAAAAAAAAAACAGGTAAATATATTTTAAAGCCAAGCCTGATGTTACCTTGCACAAAAGAAAAATCCCAGTCTGTTTTCACACAACGAGGTGTGCCATCAAACAATACCATGCTGTTTTTTCCCCTTTTATTTCTGTATCAGTATTGGATTGGAATCGGCAGATACCGAAACATCAAATATCGGATCGGAGCCCAAAAAAGGCGGTTCGGTGCATTCCTAATTGCAAGTAAACATATATGAGGGTTTATTGTTTTCTTATGTAATGTTATACCCAAGACATGTGGCTTGTTTCCCAGTTTTACAAAACCTAACAATGTCTACCCACTGAACAGCTCATTTTTTAGAAAGCAGGAGCAGCAATATTGCTCCAAGGAAGCCACACAGTAGAAGTATCCATTTGTTTTGTTTACTGGAATTACAACCGGCAGCTAATATACAGCTGGATTAGCTGAACACCTCAAATATGCCGTCTCTCACCTATAATTGTATAAATTTAGAATTTGGGGAGCAAATCAAATGTGTACCAGTTTAAAATCAGAGCTTCAGGTGTAGAATTTAAAGGTGAGCATCAAGACACCTACAGGTGTCTTTGATTTTAACAGTTGAAAACAGTTATTGGTAAAAAGAATCTCACCTTATAGAATGCAGACGAGCTGGGGCAACAGGTTTGAAGGTACGGGTTAGATATAGTTGGGCTTCTACACAAGGGTTTGGCTCTAGTGAGTGAGAGGGAGCAATACAGGGTGGGTGTGGGGATGTTCCAAAGTCACCAGTTTCCTGGAAGACAGTTGTATTTGTGACTTTGAGCTGCTAAAAGGAAAGCACAATTGACCTATGGCTAAACCACGCCCCCAAACGTGATGAGCCAATCACAGTGCGCAAAGCTATCCCAAAAAATTGGAAATTTTTTTTTTAAAATTTAAATGAAAATTATTAAAGTTTGTTTTTTTTTTTTTTTTTTTATGTTTTTTTTTTTAAATAAAAATGGTAAAAGGGGGGGGGGGGGTAAATGCAACTCGGAAACTAGGATGGGGGAGGGGGGGGGAGAGGGGGTATTTTTTTTCTCTTAAAAAAAAACATAAAAAGAAAATGATGAGGCAGACACAAAAAAAAAAAGAAGAAGAAAAAAAAAAAGAAGGATATAAACATATGAAAAAAAGGGAAAGAGAAAATTGTAGGAGAAGAATTTGATATTATTATAAAAAAAAAAAAAAAAAATTTTTTATGATAAGTTAAGTTAATGATGGATAAAAAAGAAAAAAAATAGGGAAGGTAAGAGGAGGTAAAAGGGAGATGAGGAGGGAACGTGTAGTATAGGAATGGGAAGAAGAGACGAACTGACTTGCAAGGGTGTAGCGGAGTGAGCCGGGTCCGTCGCTGTGGGGGTAGTTTATCAAATTATACAAAATAACAGCATAACAGCAGAAGAGCAGCAGGAAGGGGGAGGGGAAGAGGGAGAGGGGGGGGGCGACATGCCAAAAATAAAAAATCTATTGTTTTATTTTTAAATCAAAAATAATAAAAATAATTAATTTTTTTTTTTTTTTTTTTTTTTTTTTTTTTATAATTTTTATTTTAACTTCTCAGTCGTCTCATGGCTGGGCTGGCGGCGGTTGTCGCCGGTGACATCCCAAAACGTCAGAGAAGCTATAACAAAATGTGATTAATAGGGGGGGGTGGGGGGGGGGGGGGGGGCAATTGTCTGAATATAGTGTATTCTGCCCCCAGTGTAGTTATGTGTACATGAAATGGTTTTGACCACCATCTTCTGCATGGTTGCAACACTAATCTGGTCAGACTAAGGTTGTAACTTTTTCTTTGAATTTTGAACAGCAGTAACTTGTTCAAATTATAAAACTGCAGTCGTGTATGACAACACATCAGACTATTAAAAGTAGTTGTCCTGTAAGATAGTACTACATTGCTATTGAAATATAATTATGAACAAAGACAATGCTGTCTGTTGACTCTGCAGAAAGCAACTGTCTCATTCTATAATGACAAATCTGCAAAGCCTGATACCTGAGTGAGGCAGTGGAAACGCAGCATAATATTGGCTGTTCAATGTCATCTGACTGCCATCACTGACAACTGTTTCTAATGTATTTGAAAAATACTCTGAGCAACGATACACTTCTGTGGAGAGTCAGTAGCTGGTCTGCACTACATTCATTACAGAACCGATGCTAAAAACAGACCAGTAGCTATTCTGTTCTGACCATTATTCCTCTCAGCCATCTCTCCTTTGTGCCCCTTTTCCAACTCACAATTTCATAATTTCTACTCTTCTCCAAACCAATTCACACCACCTGTTCTCCTCCTCTCACCATCTCGCTTCTTTCCCCCTCTTCTTCCGTCTCCACATCCCTTCTGTCACAGCAGCAATGATTATGACTAGTGAGCATAATGCATAGCCATGAATAGGACTGTCCGGCTGATTGTGATGTATAGTTTTTCATTACCGCTCCCCAACCCCCGTCATTAGGCACAGGGTGGATAGGGGGAGTTAGCAAAGGAGCAGGGAGAGGGGGGTGAATGGTGGCAGTGGTGGAGGGTTATCTATTTATCCACTAATTTGTGAGAAGGAGGAAAAAAATTCTCCCCCTTCCTGCATGACAGTAATCAGGAGACAAGGTAATCGTCTCAACGTGCGAGAGGCCTTGATAGCCCATACCTGATGAAGAGCTATGTGGTGTCAGGCTATTGTGTGAAAGAGGAATAGAAAAAAAGAGCACGGAGAGAAAGAGAAAGCATGCATAACCTGCATACTTTGGAAAGTACAACCAAGAAACAATTGAGTAAAACTGCCAACGGTGCAAATCAACTTTAGGATCAAGTCATTTTTGTGGAATAGGAAGTTTACCTTTCATGTCATTTCAACAGCAGAACTAAGAAAAGTGAAACCAAGTGTAGGTGACTGATTGTTGACAATATGGCTTACTCAGTGTATCAAAGCAAGATTATCTTCATACCTCCAGAAGGAAAGCAACCCTCTACAGAACTCCACTTTAGTGCAAATTTTGATAACTTTTTCCATATCACACACTAGGGCTGTGCGATTGCCTCTAAATTTCAAATTGTAGATTTTCATTGCTCTAGATTGCCAATACACAATTAAATTGGCATAGGGCAGGGTCTTATGTTGATCACTACCAGTCAGCATGGCCGCATGAATAATCCGAATTTGACTGCATGTGTGAGCTGAAACTCCTGTGACGTGGCTTTGTAATAAGTACTTTTATACTTATTACATGTATTGTATATGTATATATTACGAATAATATGTATAATATTATGTAATTGTATAATACTTTAATATTTTAACTTCAATCTGGCTAGACTGCACTAACAACCTTAAAGGGACTTGAGGCAAGATTAAGAAACGAAACTCGCGACTGCCACAACTTGGGCTGTGTTCAAAAAATTCGATTTTCCAATTCTGAATCAATTCTCATGTTAATTTCCAAAGATCGATTTTTCTTATCTTTTTTTAAAGTGACCATTTAATGTACTGCCTCCGGTTAAGTGCAGTGGCTTAGCCGCTCCACTAGTGGGAGATAGTGAGCTGGACAGAGTGTAGGCCTACTAAAGCTAGTGCAGGACCAGAAGAAGACTAAGTGGGGCTGGTACAAGTAGTTTTTAAAAATTCAGTTTAAAAAGAGCAGAGGAAATATCTGCCTGTAAGTACTTTAATAAATGCAGTTGATGTTCATGATCGATGTGAAATTGATATTTGCTATTTTGTATCGATACCCAGCCCTAGCCGCGACTGCCGCTTCAGGTAACTGCAGCCACAAGCCAAGCTGTCAAGGGAGCATGCACAAACTGAAGCTATAATGTTGTTTACTAACCTTTTTCTTTGTAGTTCCACTTTTTAGTGTCTTTCAGTTGATCTGGATCGTTTGCTGATGGCAGAAGAATCCATAACTATAGCTTACAGTGTTTGAATTTACCGCAACAGTCTTCTTCCTGTATCAAAACTGCGGATGTAGCGTCATTTGACGTCACGTCCGCAGGGCAGCGCGGGAAATTTGGACACCGAATCGCAGCGCATTTTGCAGCACACAGCCTGTTCAAGGCAACAGAGAGAAACATGGGTGGAAATGTTTGTTTTTTTTGGTATTTAGCACTTCATTGCCCATTAGTATTAGAAAAAAATGGACATGCATGTTCGTTTTTTTTTTAAATTCCTGCCTTTAGTCCCTTTAAAATCAGCTTTGCTGGATGATGTGTTAATGAAATCTCTTTATGAAAGCCCTTGTGTGAACATTTCAGTAGTTACACATTAAAACAATATTTATTTGCAGACGACTCTGTTGAATCACCCCGAAGCATAAGCAAACGGGCTGCATCAGTTCGAGTCAAAGAGATGCGCCCCGTCACTGTCACAGGGCTGCTGACAGTGTACCTGCACTGAGGAGAGAGAATGTGGATTGTAGGTCTGTTTGTAAACGGGGCTTCCCTAACAGTCATGCATTTCCTCTAGAAACATCTCTAAATGCACAGTAGAGTGCTGTTTTTTGTTTTGTTTTGTTTTTGTTGTGTTGTTTTCATAATTGCCTTGATAAACAGAAAATTGCCTGGCAACCTTCCAATTGCCAATATACAATATAACTGGGGATTGTCCCAGCCCTATCTCATACAGCACTTCAGTAAATAAATAAATCCTGTAGTTGATGGAAATAGTTATGATGAAAAAAAAACATATTAACTATCTAAGTTATTCTTCATGCAAAGTCCGTCACAGTATCTGGTGTCAAGATATGCCACTTTTTTGTTTTGTTTTTAAAGGATTAAACTTTTTGTTGTGGGTATTTGTTGGGAGATTGGTTTAAAGTTTAGTGCATCTTGCTATATGAGTGAAGGCATCAAGCTTGAAATTTATTCTTGTTTAAAAAAAAGGTAACAAATTAATATAAATCTACTTAATTATATTTATTAACAAATAATAAAGTGTGCATTTGTTAAAATATTAATGAAAATTGAAATGACTGGATCAGAATACTGAATCAGCCACATTCATCCGATATCCGATCCAGCTAATTTGTCAGTATCGGAGCCGATATCCGATCGGTGCATCTCTATTCCGAATAAAACTTAATACTGAACTAAGTGGTTGGTCTATTCCTCTTTTAATTCAGAATAAAATAACTTGCCTCACATGTAAACATTTATTCCACCACAAGTTAATCCTTGTCGTTCTGCGCACGCTCCTTTCCTTGTCCTGTTATAATGGCGCTTGACGAAGAGCACGTGAAACAAGCGCTGGATTCGCACCAGTCGGTGGAAATCAAGGAGTATGTCAGCGTTGAGCTGCTGCTACAAAATTACGATCAAAATACAGTGAAAATCTGTGTAATGTGGTTTTTACATTTTAGCCAAAACAAAAAGGACCAGCAACCGGCTTCTGTTTATGTCCGGGTAGATGTACAGTAAACGGACGTAAATATGTCATGTCTGCCTCCTGTTCAATCAGAACTCTTCCTAACCACCAGATCTAAAGTGGAATTAGATAAACGTGTTTTCCATGTAAACCTTAATTCGGAATTATTTTTTCCATGTAAACACGAAGGAGAATAATTTAATTCTGAATAACTTAATTCAGAATAATTAATTCATAATTAAAAAAGCATCATGTAACCAGGGCCACTGTAGCCTTGGCTGTCTAGTGCTGATATTATAAACAGGAACCAGGAACATGTAACCACTGCTGGTTCTCTCAGAATCACCCAGCTTCATTGTTTTGTCTGAAAAGTCTTTATGTTGTCATCATTTCTCCATACAGCTGTGTCCTGCTACGTCTGTGTCAGTAATCATCAGCTGTGAGTCTAAAAGAAGCAGGATTATGTTGTTTTGCATGAGAGGGAAGTTCGGTAGCGTGATACGGGGAGAGCGACTCACAGCTGTGTGTGATCTGGACAAAAACACTGCAGGAGGCACGACAAAGGAAGCACATGGTTCACACACACAAACACAAATAGAAAGCAGGATGTCAACATGTTGTCATCATTTGGCAACTTGCCAGACAACATACAAACATTATTACAGGTGCTGGGTTACAAGTTATTACTTTCGTCAACCGTGAAAACTGATCCAAACTAAAACCAAAAAGAGACCTATGTTTTTTTGTTTGTTTGTTTGTTTGTTTTTACAGCAAGCAAGGCAGCTATTTTTAACAACATTTCTGTTGCTAGGAAGATTTTTCTTCCACTGCAGGTGTACGGTAGTACAGTAGTCATTGAGCTATACTAAGAAGTCGTTTCTAGACAGAACAGGAAGCTTATATATTCAAAACTACCTCAAACTCTAGAAAAAAAGAGGCATTCACCTAGAAATTACTCTAGGTGTTGGCATTTCCAATATTTTGTTTCCCGTTTTGATATTTTTCTTTGATATTTTGCATAGTTTTGCAAATGGCAGGCTAAATTGATTCATAGAAATCTGTTTGGTGCTTTAAGCAGCACTGACCTATTATTATGAGACAATGTGTAATAAAACATCAGCTTTGCTCTGAAAATGATGCCCTAAACTGTTGGAATGGTCAGGCTGGTGATCAGGAATCTATTAGCCTCTCTGTAAATGGCTCTGGAGCTCTGCCATTCGCTCTGTAATTAGTGCTGCATTTCTGCCAAAGAACCACTGGCTCACCCTGCACACAAACATGTGCACTCAACAATTAGTGTGTTTTACCTGATAATGAAATTATGTAAATGGCAGGAGAGTCCAAGAGATGCTTGCTTATTCAATTCAAACAAGTTCAGGCCCCATTACCATATTTTGAAACATCTGACTTAATTAGGAGGATGAGGAGGGTTCGGGACCTGGTGAGAGGGATGAGAGAGACAAAGACTTTTAACAGCATCCATTCGCCTCATAAAGAGGTTATTAAGAGTCGAGGCTGAAGATGGCTACTAATGATGTGTTGGGGAAATTAGGCCAATCAAACATTAAAAGCTAAGACCCCCTCCTAAGGGCAAAGAAGCAGCCAAATGGGTCAATTTGAGAGGTATTATTTCTCTTTCTCGTTCCCTCTCTCAAGAAAGGGGAAAACAAGTGGAAGCTCATCTGCATAAAGTGTTTATCAAGACAGACGTGTCCACTTCAGGATGAGCGTGCTGAATTACATCATCCAGCTTGATGCGAATGAGGGGGAAGGAGCCAAATTGGATGAGTGTGCCTCGCTGCGCAAGTGTGTTGTCTTAATTATGGGTATAATTATATCTGTTAACATATTCTTGCATGTTTGTTTACTTTTGGCATTTATTTACTGTTGATGACAGAGGAAGGATATTTACGTATGATGTACAAGTAAGGGTTTGGACACAAGTATGCAAAGGCAGAGAGGAGGGAAGTGTGTGTTGGGGGGAGGGGGGGTTGTGGTCCTCAATCAAAAAGTAATTCACTATCATCCGCATAATGTCCCGGTCATAAATTAGAATAACCAGATTAACGTGCAAAGCACTTGAAATTGCCTTAAATAAAACACAGGCATACATCAATTGAGGATAGAGAGAGTAATGTCCCTGACAGAGCATCTACTAACAATAAATTGTCATTTTTATACCTTTTTTAATGTGTTTTTATCTCGCCGCACACTGGCATATTTCCAGCTAATTGCTGCATGATGAATGGAGTTAGTTTTTGACCTCAATGAAGATACGAATTTGACACTTTGGCGCTTTCAAGACCTTTTCGTTTAACACCAATTCCCTGCCTCTCTGCATGTCATTGACAGTTTATCCTACTTTTCTTTGCTCCTGTTTGAATGTGAAAAGGATGAGATGAGCACAGAAAGTGGAAGGGGCATCCGAGGAAAAACTGTAATTCTTGTGCAGGGTTTGAAATAAATTAGCTCCTAGCCATTCAGGGTTAGGCTAACATATTAGAATTTTCCATCTGCTTGCTTTAAATCATCTGCGAGTCCGCTCAGCGCAAAGGGCAGGCTGCTCATCTCTCAACTCACTAGACAGATTGCATTACTGAGCAATATACCTTTATTTCCCCCATTTAATCCTCAGCACAAGGCAGAGCACTGACTCCACAGCTAGAGGTAATAAGACAGAGTCATGCACGGGCACAATTTAACTTGGAGAAAATACACACGTTCATTTAGATATCATTTAAAGGCACTCACACTTGCAGAGGAAGAGAAATATACCTGCACAGGGGCTATTTTTGATCAGATATCTGGGTTTCACCATGGCTTGTGATACAAGAAGAGGTGTCAAAACGGATTCAACACATCTTTAACACTTAGCAAAAACCATCCACTCGCCCAACACACACACACACACCACTCTTTCTAGACAAGTAACTCCTATCCTGCCCATCTCTCCCTGTGCATCAGTAATCAACCTTGATGCTCGCTGCTGTTGTGGCCATTGATTTTTCTGTTCCACATGTGGGTGAAAATTGCACTTTAAGTTACCCTGAGTGTTAAATTAATAATGAAACCGCAAGAGTGCCCTCTCATGACTTTCAATTAACACTGTTAGGATTAGAGGGGATAGATGGAGAGATGGCAGAAGACGAGGAGAGACAGAGGAGAGAGGAGGACTATTCATGAAACCAGTTATCAAGGTCTCCAGTCGATCGTTCCGATGCCCGCTCCTAAAGTGAGGGTCAAGCTATTCAGAGTGTCAGAGTGGTTTTTTTTTGTTTGTTTGTTTTTGGGGGGAGGGGTTGCATTATTTGGAAAAATCCAATTTGACCAGCATTTTAGTTATCCCTGCTTTCAAGAGGAATGACAAACTCTCAAAAGTGTTATTAGAATAGTAAACAGGCTGAATGAAGTTATTCAGAATGAGGTGGTCTGATGTACTTAGGGATTCTCCACATGAAACAGCTTTCACCTCAAGCGAACTAACTATATTTTTTTGCTTCAAAACCAGGAATTCCCCTGTTTCCTCCTGTCAGCCTGTCCAGTCAAACAGACACGTGTCTGGAGGAAACCAGAGCTAACTAACAGAGACAGTACAGATAAATAACACAGCAAAGCTAGAGGACTGGCAGTTGGCAGCAGGCCCTGTTTAGAGCACACACACACACACACACACACACACACACACACACACACACACAGAGAGAACTCTGCCACTTCATACTGACCCAGCTTCCCGTCTCTCTGTCAAAGGGAAGCACCTGCCTGATAGAACTCTATTTAAGGAAAGTGGGAACATCCAGAAGCCTATTGAGCCATTATGTCGGTGTGTGTGTGTGTGTGTGTGTGTGCATGTGTTTGTGTGTGTATACACGAGTGTGAGAATAACTTCAGTATCTGTCTCAAATGAAGTCAGACAATGCTAGCTGACAAAAGAACTCAGCAGGCAGCTGATTAACCAGTCATTTACACAGACAACTATGCCAGTCTACACAGTGAAGCATGTACCAGCCGACCAAAACATGTCACTCTTTGCATTTACATCTAAATACTTGTCCTCAACAACACAAGCTGAACTTCAGCCTTAATGTGACTTAACTTTTGTTCATTTTAAAGTTTATATTTTCATTGAACATGCCAATTTACAGTATTTTGCATACCCACTCTATTCAGCTGCCACCAAGAGTTCATGCTGGACAGTCCACCAGTCCATCACACTCACACCTTGGTTCAAATTAACATGCATATTTTTAGAGAGCTGAAAACATGAACAGGTTCATGCAAACTCCACACAGGAGGACTCTTGCCAAAATTCAAATGAGATAACCGTGCTTACTACCAAAACACCCTGCAGCCCTTACCAAGGGTGTTGAAGGGTTAAAACATATCTACTCAGCTGCAACTGAAGTTACCTGCCACTTGGATCAGGTCAGTTTACACTGAAGCTACGTAGAGTTAAAACGATTAATAATAGAATACATGTACATCATTTAACTCAAACAAAAAAACCAAAGACCGCATGGTTCTAGCAACGTCAATCAGATGTTTGTTTTTGAAGTCTGTCACAGGTTCAGAAAGGCTCAGTTTTTGTGAGCTTTTTTCAGTTCTCTCAAATTGTCTGAAAGATAATTATGTTTTCATGAAAACAATGTTGTGTAATTAATGTACTATGACTCATTTCCACATCTTTTTGCAACCCTTTTGTCCCACACAGAACACAAAAGGTTTGTGTGTGTGTATGTATCATATTTATTGATTTAACCTAACCTCCGAACAGAGTTTAGTCTACCAGTTATGACAGGAACTTGCGCCACAGGCTGACAACACAGCATTCTTTCATTTATTCAGGTGCTTCCCTTATTTCCGAAGTTTACCTGAATGTCATGATGTTTTCAGGAAGTGCTGTGTTTTTATGACTGGCTGTGATACTGCAGGTGTCAAACTGAAGTAAGTAGTTCAGGGAGGTTCAACACTCACACATGCAAACACAGTCTGGTCTCAGACCTCTGTATATCTCCAATACCTTCCTCTTCCTCATTTGGCATGAACACACACATTTCCAGGGGCAGTGTGTGTGCACATACATAATATATAGATATATATACACAAGTGTGCATGTTGTTCTCTTGATGTACTCCACAGACCACTGTGTTCAGATCATCCTTGCTAATAACTTCCTGTTTCCTGTTTCCGACTCTGTTACTTCCTGCCCACCGAGCCACATGAATTTAGGCTCAAGTGCTCCATGAGGATGTCCGCCCCTCTAAAATTAATATATCTTTCTACAGCTCACTTACAATCTTCACCTCCTTCTTTCCACTTTAAACAGATCCTTGTTTTGTTATTTAGTAATTAGACTCAGTCCATCAAGGTAAGTACTGAATGAATGAATAGTTCAGCCTTCCTGGATGTCTGGTAGGGCTGAGCATGTTTTGAAAATAAATTTGATCGCATTTCTTCTGGCAAATTTTGCAATGTGGTGTGCAATATAATCTTTAAAATTGCTGGCTTCCATTTGGTATTCACACATTGGCAACATGAGAGGTCACACTAATCTTTGCTCTACATTCTAACACAAGGATGCAAAGTTGAGATAAGAACTGCTTCATTTACCAAGATGCAACCAGTGGCCACTGGCCACACTGAAACCTGAAGGTCACATTTCCTATAGAACAGTCATTTATGGAAAATTAGTCTGTGATGTCTGAAAATGTGCAGTTTAGCTGTAGCATCTAACATGTAACTGCTGCATACGAAAGACCATGTTAACTGTGACAGAAGTGAGTGGATTTGTAAAATCATGGACACTGCAGTTTTGAAACGTGGATAAGAGCCAGAGACTTGAAGAAACTAAACAAGCTGATCAAGAAAGCTGGTTCCATGTTGGGGATAACTCTGGAGCTCATTGTTCAGAAAATAATGATGCTCAAGCTAATAAAGATAATGGAGGATTCTTCCCATCCTCTCCACAACAGAATGGTGAAGAATCAACAGTGTGTTCAGTGGGAGGCTGCGTCAGGTTTGCTGTAGGACAGAGAGGTACAGAAATTCATTCCCACTAGCAGCCATCACCCTAAAGAACAAGACTGACCGATTTATGTATTATTGTTATTCTGTAAATGTTATATTGTTCGAAAAAAAGAAAAAGAGAGAGAGAGAGAGAGAGAGAGAGAGAGAGACTATTACAATATTAATTCCCTTCTGAGATAAAGTATTTTTCATAAGGCATGCAGTGTAAGATGAGAATGAATAGTTTTTGCAATAAGTAAATTACAACATTTTAAGTTGTGATTTCTATTTAGAAATATATTCAATTCATCGTTCAGCCCAAATCTCAGGTATGTTACGAAAAGGAAGTACTCAGCGGTGAAAAGAGCTTCAGTGCACGCTCAAAAACCAGGGTCAATATTGGTTTGGCGATGCAGCCATTAGCCCAATGGGAGGGGCTCTCAGTTTGAATGGTGTTTATGAGCAGAAATGGGGGAAAAACTCTTCATTTTACCTTTAAATTGTTGAGAAGGCAACACACGGGTCTGCATTTGTCTTAGCTTGCTGAACATTAAAAAATGTATATTGTTTTAATAATGTCAACTCCATTCATAAAAGGCAAATTTATAATGATCATGTCATGTCAATGCAACCCAATTCAATCCAATTCACGGTATTCAAATTCAATCCAATTAAAATCTATTCCATAATCATGCTAACTCACGAAAAGTCACTTAACTAAGAAAGCCAACATATCTTTAGTTGTAATCAACCCCTTGTCTTGGCAAGTGATGGAGGAAAGACTGAACTACCTGGAAGAGATCTTTACCAAAATCAGATTCAAGGAATGTGTCTGCCCCAACTGGGTCATGTGAGGTCACTAAGAAACATCAAAACTGGGAATATTTGTGCAAAGTATATTTGTGTAACGTAAAGTATTAGCCCTTTATTAATAATTTCAGTGTTTTATTTACTGTATTTTTCCCTCAGCAAATTTCTTGTGAAAGTTGCTTGACTGCTCAGAGCCGCCACACAAATAAACATCATCATCCAAAATGCCTGTTTACAAAGTGATTTACTGGTTTTCTCAGCATCTTCAAGCTAAATGATGTACAGAATACAGATTTAATTGCATATTGCAGAAATGGTCCATTTTACCATCTGGTTGTAATATTGCCAAAAACATGCCAAACTGGACCTTGGACATACTGAAGCACACCAGGAGATAGAAACGTATAACTCTGCAGCACTTCTGTCAGCTGCTGAAACTCCTCTAGAATCAGTGTTTGTCTTTTTTTTTACTGTAAAGAAGTGAGACCATGTCTCTGCTTGATAGCTTATTTTGCCTCATATTGCAAATGTCCTGCATTTTTAAAACAAACCAAAGAAGAAACAAAGGTTTGTGTTTTAGCACAGATTGGAAAGGTTAAAACACCTTTTGCCAGGCCATCATCATCAGCAGTGAGTAGAAATTATTAGCTTGTTATTGCTCTGTGCTTCAGTCTCTTGATGCTGACAAAGACGAACAAAGATTGAAAACTCCACAGGATGTTTACAGCACCTGCACTCTGATTACCTCACTCATTACCTAAACTCTCCCTCTTCCTCCCTATCTTCCTCAACTTTACTGTCCCTTGTTCACTGTCCATCCTCTTCCTAATTTCCTCCCCTCTCTCCACCCACCACTCGCCCTTTTCTTCCTAACCCTCTCCATCCAACTTATTCAGCTTGTTAACAGCTCAATGCATTTACAGGAAGTGTCAGGACGGTGAGCTGATGTCAGCTTCCTGTTTGACACATTCAGAGTGTTTTGACGCTGGTCAAGGTGAAACCCACTGCACGTAAACAAGGGCAGACAAAGCAGGACACGAACATGAGGGGTTAACTGGAGATTTCATTGTGGCTTGTACAGGCTAAAAAGCACAGTCCACATGTTAATTCCAGATAATGACGTGGGTCTCAAATGTTGGCCAACAGCCAAAACAGCTGGCCATGTCCTCCCGGTGTTGTTTTCCTCTTTTTTTTTTCTATGTGGGAAAAGTGGACATTAGCATTATGATAAATTAAACTTCTATGGATTTACAGGCAGTAAGATGGGAAGAAGATATTTTGGAATTTTGCAGTGGACCTATTAATCACTGATAGTGAAATTGTATATACTGTAGTATACACAGTCAATGTCATTACTGAGGTGGGAGGCAAAATGCTAACTAGATGTTCCACCTCTCACTGACTCTCCTGCTGTTGTGGCCGACTGGTCTCACACATTATTCACTAATGAGTGAGTGACATCTGCTGGGGGCTTGTGTGACAGAACAGTCACCCGGCCTGACAACAGACAGGTCTCTCTATCCGTATCCATCCATGCACTCATCCATCCTCTGTCTTTTCACTGCAGCATGGAAATAAAAAACATTAAAAAAAATATATCTTCAGAAAAAACAATGTATCTGCAGTCCTGACTTTTTTCTTACATTTTCAACTTCTACAATTACTTGGACAATAGGAGGTTCGTGCAGACTGTAATGCATATTACTGACACCTGGTTAGAGACATCTTCCTCACCCAACTCTCTCATAAAGTCACTGTGCTCCTGCTTGCATCAGCACTCAACCTCATAACAATTTGTGAGCAGTGGATTATGAGCTTCTTTCGCACAGTAATACCCCCCAATGGTATCCTGACACCTGATATCTCCACTTTTCCCTCCTTTCACACAGTTGATGGGAGAAAATGTCTGTGGTGCGCAAAAAAGAACTTGATAATTTACTCTAAAATGCAACAAATTTTCACAAATATGGTGTTGACAGGACAGTGAATCTTTGCTAGCCTCACAATTCAATCACATTTTACATGTTAACAGCTTCATGTCTCTGATTATCTTACATTCTCGCTTTCTAACTCACAAGGCTAGTTTCCAATCTTTAACAAGAACAAGTTAGGGTTGACACTTACTTGACCAGAACTTCATCTTTTCAGTTTCTCTGTCAGTTACCCAAATCATTACAAAGAAAATTTGCTGCAGAGTACAGATTCTCATTCCTACAACTACATACAATTTTGCTATAAAACTTGTCATTTTCTTTAAGATTCTCTTTCTTTTCTCAAAGCTCTACAGTTGGGTTGATGGTGCCTTGCTGATTCTTGGCTGATTATTCAGGCCGACTGCCCCTCGTGTTTGCAAATGAAAACAGATTGTTTTAGTTTTGTTATTGAAATGCACTTTTTAGCATGGTGTTGAAATTTTGCCCCCTGCATGCATTTTATTTAATTTATGGTTTTCAACAAGTTAATGAAATCCTAAATCTGTCCACATGTACTCAATGAGCAACAGAACATAATTTTTTAATTTTTTTTTACTCTTTTCTTTTTTCTCTTGGGAGTTTTCAGTCACCTAATTGTAACCCAGTATTGTCTTAATTGACCTATGGCTAAGCCACGCCCCCTCCACTCACTTGGACAAACAACATTCGGTGACAGGCGCTATGTGACGTCTCGGGAGATGACAACTGTCGACACGGACAGCAGACGCGTGATCAGACAGAGAGACCATGACAAGATCAATTTAAAAACATAAAAAAAAAACAAAAAAAAAAAACATTGTTCACAAGTCTTAAAGGAGGATGAATAGAGTTAAAAACTAGTTTATGTGTGGATTACTGATATGAAATACTCCAAAGAAAAAAAGGAATTTTAGGGGGATTTTAAAACCCCTCCAAAAAAGGGATGTTGGGCTATTACTTTTGATGGGTAGAAAAAGGGATTAGGGGTATAAAAATTAAAAAAAAAAAGAGGGCCCGGAGTTAAAAAAAAGAAGGGGGGGGGGGGGGGAGAGGGGGGGAAAAAAGACCCCCCCCACCCAACAACCCCCATTAAACTGGGAGTCTAAATCAAGCCTGTGAAGTCTCTGGAATGCAACTAGTGTGCGCTCCCTCAGTTTCTTGCACAAACTACTGCACGGCTGCTGTTGTTGTGCCAAAAAGTGATCGTCTGACAAAAACTGATCAAACAGCCACGGGAGTGGAGTAGAGTCTAGATGTAGCTTGGAAGCCAGAGGTGAGACATTATTGACATTAATACACGACAGCTATAGCTGACCTCTTATGTACCGTTACCAAAGTACAAAAACTAGCATGTTTGGCTAGCGCTAGCCAACTTAAACTAACGTTAGGGATGGTAACTTCATATTTCTTTCCAGCAAAGTGACATGTGCCTCAAATACAATGTTCCCTTACCCTAGAACAGATGTAGACATCTTTGTTAATTTTATCCACGTTCAGTTGATGTTGTGGTCTGCCGCATAACTTTGGCTTGATGTGGCTTGGTAAAAGGCAAAAAATACACCCCGTTGCCCAGCCTCTCAGGATACCTAGTGTTGGAATTGCATGTACCCCATGCACACCGTTTTACCATTTTAAACTTAACAAAAAACACGTAAAAAAGAACAAAAACAGATTAACTTCAATGCATTTCAATGGACGTTCAAGCAGAGAAAGTCCGAGTGTATTATAGGTCAATTGTCTTTTCTTTTCTGTTTTATTCCAAAAGTGGAATGACTGGGCTTCTTAAGTGTAATTTCCAAATGTTCTGTGTAAGGATTTGTGCAGCTGAGAAATATCTGTTTCACTTATTATGTTATCAAACATGGCTGTTTGTGGGAAAAATTGTGCTAGTTCTATTTGTGTGTTGGAGGGTGTTCAGAGGGTGTCTCACCCGGGGAGTACACTGAGGGCCACTATCCTGCAGGTTCTCCATGTTTCATGCTCCAACACACCTGACTCAAAATAATAGGCCATTTTGCAGATCTTCATAGGCTGTTGGATCCATTTAATTTGATTCAGATGTGCAGGGGAGGGGACACTATGGCGTTTTTCAATTCCTAGTTTGCGTACTGTGTTCTTGTGTAATTGTGAGTACAGACTTGTGGGTACGTACTTGAAGTCTGCGCTTGTGGAGTTCACAAGCGCGGACTCCGCCTACTTGAAGGGTTAGGACAATGCCAACTTGTGACATCACCACCCGCGGAGCGCAGCAGTGCAGAGCTGCCCATCAACATGAAAATAATGTATTATTCTCCATCTGTGGGCTATTTATTGTTGTGGAGATGTAGTAATTGTACTGAAACAAATAAAAACAATCAAAATAACTGCTGCAAAACAATTATACTGAGTGGATGTTTTTGTTTCCAACATGTAAATTATATTAATTTTCAATACATAAGCACATTAATCCAAACAGGGAACCAGGTCATGATTATGTGATCAAAAACAGCTGTGAGAGGAGAGTGGGAAGAAGAGCTGCAGATAAAAGGCCAAGAACAACAGTAAAAAATAGAAATGATGCTCAGGTTTGGCTGTTGAAAGCGGAGGAGGGAGGAGGAGGGAGGAGGAGGCTGCCAAATGCTGCGCATGTGCAAGTGCATGCTGGGATTTATACCTGGCCAAGTACACACGAGTCTCCTCTGTTGCTTGCTCAGTAACATGGGTGGAAGAAGTTCTCATCTCGGAATTTCCAGCGTGCCAAGAAGCAATCTTTAAAATGAAACAAGATCTGGACCATGGGGGATGACGTTTCACGAGTCCACGAGCACACAAGTATGCACAAGTACGCATACTGAGAAACGGCCATTGAAAACCTGCAGGACTGTGGCTCTCAAGGACCAGATCTGGACACTTCTGATTAGATTCATAGTTTTTGCTTATTTTCATTAGCTGTAGCTGTATTTAACCAACTGAGACATGATGCAATAGACAGCTCTTGTGGTAATGCTGAGATGGTCTTACTGTATAAGGGTGAAATGGATCAGTGATGAGAAAACAGGCTTGGATGTAGATTTGCTACTGTAAAACTACTGGCTTTAGTATCTTCCTCTGCAGCACTTAATGGCCACAAGTTCATATGAATGAGTTGTATTAATAACTTGGATAACTATTGAAAAAAAATTTTTTTTCAAAAAGTACCAGGAGTTACTTTAGTGGCCGCTGGTTAACTCTCAAAGATCAATTTAAGATAACATAATTTTTACTTTGCTTAAATATTTATTACATTTAATAGCACAATCACTACATATGACAAATCTGTGAGACAGACAGCTTTACTAACATACTGTAGACTGGCCATTATTGCATAGCTCTTCGATTCAAGTTCTGATATTGCAAATCTCATTCTGCACTTTAAATTTCACACCACACTACACTAAACACTGCTACAAATCACTCTGTAAATGAAGGTCCGCACTAGTCATCCCACTGCTTTATAAAATCATGATGGAGTACCTTAAGAAGAATATGAGGCTGAGGTGTGGAGAGGAGACGGGCAGTAAAGAGTCAGAAAGAAATAAGGTGGCAAAAAGGAGGCAAAGGGAGAAAAATGGCAGTGCAGAGGAAAATGAAAGCATGAAGAGACTTACTGATCTTTTCTCTCTTGCTGCTCTCTCATCATAACTGGTCAGTTCTGCCCTTCCTGGGTCTTGTTTTTCCAGAGGTTTCATCAGAATGAAAAAGAGTTTTTTCTTCTTTTTGTTACAGCCCAGTTTTACCAGAAAATTGTAATAAGTCTGTTTTTCAGTTGCAGTCCAATATCCATCCTTATTTTTTCTTTTGTGTTCTTTAAAAAATTTAAATTTTCCATCAATAATTTGCAGAATGTTGGTGTGTATGAAGATTTTAAGTCTGGATTTAAAGTACAGTTTAGTGCAGAAAGTGAATTTCTTACAGTTAGTCCCTTTGTTGTCCCTGTCCATGGTTTTGTCCATTTTTTGGTTCTATGATTGGATCTCAGTTCCACATTTAACACCAATGACCATAACATCTTATTACAGATACTAACATATCAGTGGGCTCAAGAGAGCTTTATACTGGTTTTAGTTGTATTTATCTGACAGATTCATGTTTGTCATGTTTTCAATAGGGCTGCACAATTAATCGTTAAAAGATGGTGATCTCAATTCACACATACATGAAATCTCATTCCACCCAAAAAAAATTAGAAAAAATTTTAACAAGGGTTATCAAAAAAAAATTTTCCATCCTCCCAATTTTTCACCCCCCAAAAACAACCCGCTTTCCCTCCCCCCCCCAAATAAAAAAAAAAAAAACAAGCACAATAAAAAAAACAAAAAGTCACAAACATTTTTTTATTATAATTATTATTTTTTTTTTTTTTTATTTTTATTTTATAATAATAAAAGGGAAAGGAATAAGAAATGATGTAAATTTAAAAAAAAAAAAAACACAAAATTAACATTTTACAAATTTTTTTCCAACATGCCAAAGTTAATTAAGGTGTTCCTCAGGGTTCTGGTCTTAGTCCTTCTGTATATTCTTCATACATGACTCCATTGGGCTACAAAATCGGGAAAACCTAAGCATGTATTTATTTGTGCTCAACCACAACTAATCACAAAGCTTTCAATTTAAAGTGAAAAGTTATCAGGCATTACTGTATCAGAAGGATTCTGTAATGTTGCATTATAATATGATGTGGTGTAAGACCACCATTCAACCTTTCCTACTAGCTAATAAGCATCTGTGACCATCTACTTTGATATAAGCTTATATAAAACAGTTAATATGCTAAGGAAAATGTCGACACGTGGCATTTTGAAGGCTTAGAAATGTAATTTTTCAGATGATGCACACTTGTGATAGTTTCACATAAAAAAAGTTGCATTACAAATTTGAAAACACTCCCAGGCATACAACAATTTTGTCAAACAAAAACAAAAAGAAAGTTTATAATTTCTTGTCATTATTATTATGAAAATGAAATTTTTGCTCTGTGGAACTGTGAATTCAAAAATGTGTTTCAATACAAAGTACTTTAAGATCAGTATGTATTGTTGTTAAATAGGTGATAACATTTAATTAAACTGAAATTTAAATGAATGAAAATCTAAAAGTAATTGTTGGGAAGGTGAATGTTTTGATCTAGGATTTGATCCGCCAAAACTGAGGTGGATTCAGCTGAATAAATTCCTAAAATGCAAAACAAGCAAGAGACTGAAAAAACATGGGGAGGCTAAAAGTGAGGTGATTGGGAAAGGCTTGTTTTGCTTCCCTGGTCCTCCCTCCTGACATACATGGTGAACACAAATATCATTCATTAACAGTAATGTGCCATCTTAACACTGATGGATGGGGTACAGGCCCACAGTCACACACTCACACACGCAGAGCTATCACATGCACAGAGCTATAAAACACAGAGACAATTTAAAGACGGACCTGCTGGGAAGCTGGGATGGCTGCCTATCAGTCACGCGTACATGCATGCAAATACACACAGGCAAGCAGGCACAGACACAGTCTGCACAGAGAAGCCTGGAGCTCAGGTGTGAGGCTAGCACATTGCAAATGAAGACATTTCCTACAGCTTGCAACCTCTGATAGCTCTATGATTTTCTCTGCCCCCCACAAACAATTCCAACAGAAAACCAGAGATGAGTGAGACCAACATGAACAGATAGAAACGAACACCAAAGAGGTGGTAATGTAAGTGAGAAGTATGAAACATACATATCTTAGGTGTAAATGTGGGATCTGTCATGTTACACTGTTTAAACAGCATTATAACATCCAGAGTCATTATGACAGGTCCCATTAACAAACCAATGATATAAAACCAACTGAAAGAAGAACTTTACTGGAATCAATCAAACACAGTGAAATGGAATACTGTTTGGATACCCTGACAACATAATGAAGTATTGTCATAGATTATGAAGCAAAACTAGGCAGTTTGGTAATGGGAAGATTCCACCACCAATCCATCCAAGTCTAGTAAACTCGGAAGTGAACTTAAACATAGTGAAATATACATTGGATATAACAAGTGTTCACACCCCTGTTAAAATGCCAGATTTTTGTAATGGTACAAAAGAAGTCCACAGTTAATCATTTTAAAGCTTATCACACAATAAATGTGGTCCTTAACCCATACGATTAAGTTTAAAAGACAAACTGTTTTGGGGGATAGGGTTGCAAAATGGAACATAAGCCTGGCTAGGATACATCAAAAAGATGCACCAAGTCTCCCAAAATTCTTTGGGAAAATGTTTTTTCTAGTCTTGTGGAAAGGTACGCAGGTAGGATTTCACCCCACAGACTCCCAGGTGAGAGTCACACGCGCTTACCAGTCAGCCAAAGGGATATCGCTGTGGCAAAGTACCCAGAGGGCATGATCCATCGGAGGTATAGTGACAGGACCCCACACCGTCACATCTCTCCTCCTCTTTCCACAAGCACGTCTCCATGCTTCACGCAGGCTGCCACCATTTCGAATCCATGGACTGTTTACCAGGGTCACATGGCTCCTGCCGACAACGCCAGAATGTAGCAAGGTACGCAATGAAGAGTCATGCGCGTTTACCAGTCAGCCAAAGAGATATCCCTGTGGCCAAGTAGCCAGGACGCATGATTTATCAGAGGTATAGTGACAGGACCCCTCACTGTCACAGTCTGAAACCAAAGTTGAACTCTTTGAGAACAGTTCCAAAAAGTATGTTTTCAAAAAAATACAAAAAAGAAAAAAATCCCCAAAAGAACCCCCTTAACGTGGCAAGGTGGTGGCAGTATCTTGCATCAGGATTGATTTCCCTCAGCTGGAATTTTTGCCTTTGGTCACAATGGTGGGAATTATGACCAGTTTCAGTCTCATTTGACCCACAAGCTGCAGATGCCCTCACAATATGAAAGATTTGGTGCTCTGTTTGTAGTGGGCAAATATTGCTAAGTCAAGATATGAAATGGTGACGGACCCCATCCCAAGAAGACTGAAGGCTGTGACAGCCCACTTACAGATTTGTTAGTGTTTAAATTGTATTGTTCAGGTTACAGGTCACATTAAAAGGGTGAATGTTCTTAAAGGATTTATTGTGGTCTCATTTTTATTATCAAAAAACACCTGGAATTGTAATGGGACTGTAAAAACTTACAACCACTGCTGCATTTGTAAGGAACGGTGAATCTGTGCACCTTGCCTCCTCTTATTCATGCTTTTGTGTCTTTGCATTTGTGCAGTCCCTGATATATGTCCAAGTCAAACAAAAACAGACAGAACTGACTGGTTTACTGTCAATCATGTAAGAAGGCAGGTCAACTGTAGCGATTTGGCAAGTCTGCAGTGCACTCATGGGCAAAATGGATAATGTAGACAAAATTGTAAGTGTAACACTAAATTGGAAAAGATAATGCCACTTGGTTTCTGGCTCTCTGATGTTGAACTAAATCCTCATGAATTATCAAATTAATAGTGTATCCCCTAATAGAACTCTTCATAAGACATAAAGTTACTGGAGCGGAAATATTAGTTTCACAACTTCTGTGAAAAGGTGGTGGTTAGTAAGTAGCTGCTGGCAGCTAAGAGGATCCAGACAAGAGTTTGAGAGGGACAGGAGATTTCTAAGACTGCTTGACAGTTTGTGGCACAGTCTGCACATTTACACCATGTTCATTTTTATACGTACTGAATGATGTGTGGAAACTTTTTTGGTGCAAGGAAATCGTTCCTTTATCATCTTTACTTAAAAACAACTATGAAATCAAACACTCACTGGTGCAAGCACAAAAAGGTTTGGCATGCCACAAAAAGCTGAAAGCCAAGTATGGTAAGCAGACCTAGCCAATCTAAGCCAAAATTTTGTTTTTCTGAAAACAAAAAGGATTCCAACCAACTAAAACAAGGTGTATCCAATACTGACCACTGAATGCACGCCAATACATGATACAGCAGCACAAATTCAAGTTACAGTTATCAGAAAATACCAACTGCATGGTAATAACTTACAGAATAATGTCATAATCAGGTTAATATTGCATTATTGCTGACCATGCAGTGATTAGCAGCTTACTTCACTACAGTTACTTAAAAACTGAAGCAGTTCTCTCTTTCTCTTTCACTGGAGTTTTCAATGTTACTGTATGTGAACATTTTTAACAGTAAAATCCAACATAACAAATCCAGCAACATTTTTTTCACTAACAAATTAAATTAGTCATCATTCTATCTCCTAATATCCTGTGAATTCCTCATTTTATACAGCTTTCTACTAGAAGCACCCATTAAATAAGAGAGAGATTTTGGCTGTGCATCCCAAATTTCCTAATGCATGCCAAGATGCCATCATATAAACTCATTCCACCTTTTCATTGACCATATAAATAGTTTTTATATTTTTATTTCTAAAACTTGTAGCATTTAATATTAGTTTGCCTTACTGGCAAATGTTAAACTAGCAAGCAAATAAAAACTGAGCTATAACAACAAAAGAACGCTTTCTGTCACAACAAAGCCTTAGTGATTACAATGCTTTTAGAGATGACTGTACAAGAGTGCAAGTTTATTTACCTTCATTTATCTTGGTCAATAGGCTATATCTTCTTGACAGATTTGGCGCTTGCAGAGGACTTCTTTTTCCAGCTGCTGTCACGTTGCTGTCGCAGATGATTTCCCCAACTTTAGTCGTCCGTATCTGTTAATTTGACACAATTTCCTTATTTGCTCATTTAGTGCTAAACAATTTGCTTTGCACACATGGACGCTACTAACAAGACTTTTTCTTTCTTCTTCTTCTTCTTCTTTTTTTGCAGAGCCTCAGTGTCAGCATGACAATAGAAGACGATTTAACTATTAAACTATGATATCATTTTAGAGCTCAAAAGTAGACGGCTGAGCTTACCTAAAACTATATTTTTACTGACCAGTACACACACCTCCATCCTCGGGGGTTGCACAGAGCAGTCAAAACCCTTTTTTCTTGCTTCTTCCACTTTCCTCCGACATTACTTTTGAAGACCTTACCCTTCTTCCTTCCCCCATGAACATCCCCAGACCGAAAACACATTTATGCTAGTTAGCGCACCTGTGTGCAGATGGCAAGTTGCATTCATGTAACTACAAAAAAACTCGGATTTCTTGGCGCTTGATCTATTTCTGTGTCGGTCAAATTGCATCCCTTCCTGAACTGATAAAGAAGGACAGTGGACATAGTCAACTACACCTCCTTGGATGGTTTATAAACCAGTAGTAGGCTACTTGGCAAACAGTAAAGAAGTCTTGATTATTTTTCACACTCAGCAAGGCCACAAACTTCCCCATTGTAATGTTTACTTAGTCTACACGTTCAGATTTTATGTCATGTGCCAGCAATAACAATCGGCTTATCCCACCCATTAAAAGTTATTAGTCATACAGCACAATGTAAAAAAAAAAATTTAAAAAAAACCCTGCATATTACATGATTTCAAGCCAGGAAAACCCAACTGGACTTCCATGTTTTATATTCTGTAAGGTTAAGAAAAGAAATTTAGGAAGAAGATTAATTTCTAGATTGATCTTTGTTGTTATATTAGCATTTGTGTTGTGTTGTTGGTGTATCTGCTTTATCTTTAAATGTGGATTATCAATGGTCAAGCAGAAAATCTGAGCCATAGCTGCTGCATCACCATAGGAAATACGTTTTTAACCTGGATTTTTGTCCATGTTGTCTTTTATTCCTTGCATGATGAATATTATGTCACTTCAGTATAATGAGCAGTTATCACATAAGGGATGGTCATTCATTTTTGGAGAAAGATGACAAATATTTGAAGCATTTTTCATGTTTTTATTTTGGTGAAAAACATGCAACAGCCTGTTAATTTTATGTATCAAACAGTATTGATATGACTTGTCACCAGAAAAGATGGACCAAAATGCAAAACTTGCAAGAAGAGGAATTTGAGCAATTGCAGATAAAGCTGGGGATGTCTAGAGGTGTAGCTGGCAGGTCGCAGGGATCACAGACACTCATGGGGCAGGCAGGGAATCCTGGCAGAAGAATAATGTTAAGTGCCTTACAGAAAATCACAGGAACAAACTATTAAGGCTGGTTCTCACTGCCAGAGATGACAAGCAGAAGATCTGGCAGTGAATGTAGGAGGGCAGCATCTTTTAAGCTGATGGCTGATGAGGAGATGAACTGCAGGTGAAGAGAAGTGCCCCAGGTGAAGCCGATGAGACCATGGGACCTGCCTGCTACTGAGGAGGAGTCCCTGGAGTGCCTGAAAGGAAAAAGGTAAAAATACTGTGGGCAGGCTGACCCCCAACAAGCATTTGTAGCTACTGTAATCACATCATTTTTGCTTCTTTGCATTTTAAATGCAATTTACTGAGCTGTAAACAAACTTTACTCTGCTTTCAAGCTTGCCTTTACTTTCTTGGTGAAACAGTGGACTAAACAAATAGCCTTTAGAATTTGGGTTGATTTTTTTTATTTTTTATTTTTTTTCCCCCAAATTGAGTATTATTATGAATGAATCATTGACTTTGAGGACTATGGAAACCTCAAGGTTTAAATCCACATCTGTGGTACATAAAAATTTACAGACTTACCATTTGCTATTTGTTTTTTGTACAGGAAAAATAACAAAACAACCTTCATTCTCAATACCCAACATCAGTTTCATTCTTACTTACATTTTCTTACTTTTGCTACATAAATTCCTCAATACGTGCAAGCTTAAATATGTGCTTACACTTGTTTTAGTTGCATGAAGGTTTTAAGATAAAAAATGTTCCATGCACTTTGGTGTCAGAGGAAAGTGTCTCTTGAAATGATTATTGTCACAAATGTCACCTGCTGTAGTAGCTGTGGTGGTAAAAGTCTCCCTTTAAGCCATCCTAATGCTGCCCCACTACAAGCAGCAGCAGCAGAAATACAACAAAGAGAAAAGGTCAGATAATTATTGAATATGATCGACTTCTCCATTTGTCAAGCGGATGTTCCAGCGGATAACATAATGTACATGTCAGAGAGAGATAGTGGGAGATCCATGGCCTCAGAGGAAGAGGAAGAGAGACGCGCAGAGAGCAGAGCCGACAGTGATGTAGATGCATCAACCTTTGTGAGAAGAGGGCTGTAGATAGGAGAGAAGAGAGAGAACACAGGTGTAATAGATTTCTGGTGTCTATATTTCATGTTGAAAATTGGCTGGTACATCCAAGCGGTTTGATCTATGAGGGCCGTCGTCTTAAGAAAAAACCTTAGTAAATGTGTAATTTCTCCCTTGATGGAACACAGGCAAAAGGCTATTCTTCTTATTTCTCCCTCTTCCTCTCTCTCCTTTTCTCCTTCTCCCTTCTTTTTCCTAGGGTTGTTTCCACTCTCCCTCCATTCTCTCCTCTTCATGCTCCCTGATGTCTCCATTTCATTACCGGCCCTCCATCTATCAACTTTTCCATTTTTTTTCTTTCTTTTCTTTGAAGGAGTGACTCTGCTAGTGGTTTTCAGGACAGAGGTACTGTGGTTATGTAGGTGTGCACTTGCTCCATGTTCACATCAACTCTTGTTTAGCCTGTGACTGTACCCCCTATAAAAGACATCCTCATGCATCTTTGTTTGCACACAGATATACAAACATGCATGCACTGGCTATTTTATGTACGTGCTCTCTGGAGTTGCTGCACTGTGTCTGTGTGACCCACTCTGACCTCTGCTCAGTCACTGGAGAAGCATTGTCCTGTGCAGACTTGAGAACAGTGAATAGAGACAGAGCAGCAGCATTATCAGATGCGCAGATGGAAAAAAAGAAAGAAAGAAATGTTGGGAATAAATGGGGCAGAGCCGAACGGTGCCGCACTACTGATGTGTAAAAGATAAAGAAGGTCTCAGCATTGATCTACGAGCATGACAGCAACTTAGGAGGTGCAGAGAAAAGAAGGCCGCAGAAAGAAAAGCCACAAATGCAAGAAGACTGAAGCAGATAGACAGCAGAATACATCACGCTGAAGAGGTGAGAGCGTTTAAAGTCTGCATACGCATAAAATACTTCAATACAATCCATTTTAAAGATAAAATGTAATATAGCTTTTAAACAGGTAACTGAACTTGAAATACAAATTATTGAAAGGATATACAACTGCAGTTTTTATCTTACCATTCTGTTTATTCAAATCTGTTTGTGAAGTAACTCTTCAGATCTTAGCTCCTTACCGTGAGGAACATGGGGTTTGCTCTTAAAATTCAATCCCATTTAAGAAATCACATTTTTACTGCCTAGAGCAGAAACCGTAAGAAAAACAAAGTCTGATCAAAAGAGTAACAAGTAAAACCATTAAAAGGTAACATAAAAACACAGCAAATAGGCCAATGAAGGACTAAATATTTTCAGCGGTGAATGATAAATGAACAAAAGCCATCACAGATCGCATTAGAATGAAGCGGCTGCTGCTGGTTGGTGGCGAACGTTCCACTAATAATGTGAGATCAGTTGTCTCTATCAGCGGTGGGCAGGGCAGGCCTTTTAATCATGGTCTAAGGGGTGCAGAGCCTCTCTATCATCATTGAACTGTGTCCAGGGCTAATTGTGGCTATATTTCACTGTCCCCGTGGCCTGCACACCGCAACGATCTGCTGGCCTGCTGCAGAGCCAGCCACACACACACACACATGCACACGCAACCACCACATTCAAAGCTGAAAAAAAGAAAAGAGAGAGAGGAATAGTTACATCTCTTCAATCAGCTTGTAAAAGCACAGATTCTCTCAAGTCTACATAAAGAGAGTGGATGTTTTACATATGTGAAAATCACAATTAAAACAACAAAATGTATTCCCAGATTTTAAGGCTTTTATGTTTTTTATTTCTTAAAGTAAAAACATGCCATCAACCTTACACTGTAAAAAAAAAATCTGTAAAAATACAGTAAAAATGTTAAACATCAACTGCGAAAAACTGCAAATTTCAAAATTGTACATCACCATGGTATACATAAAATTTCTGCAGATAAATTTAGTACAGTATCCAACTTTAGTTTTTACATGTAAACTATGTAAAATACACAGTATTTCACTATGCATTTCACATAGGTAAAATTAATGGGAAAAAAGCATAATGTCAAAAGTGAGTCATTACTGTAAAACTTACTGTATCATTCTGTATAAATTACAGGTCTTGTTAGTGGACATTTATTTACAGTATAAAACCATTTGCCATTAAGCAAAAATATGCTGTAATTTTTACAGAGACACAAAGAGCTGCAGAAATCAAACTTATAATCAGCAGTAATCTTACATACATAATTCAACGAGAAACTCATTTCTAAGTCATTTATTTTATCATGTGGGGGAAAAAAGCTTTCAATTTTAAGGTCGGGACATAATAAAAACAATAACCTCTAGAAGACCTTAAAATTAAGTTAAAAAAAAAAAAAAAAAAAAAAAAAAACACCAGATGAAAACCAACACATGGCAAATTAAACAATATTTTTATCAACAAAAACTTAACAAAAATGCAGAAACAGTGAATGGATAAACTTGGTCAATCCTGAATTAAGAATGTAGCAGTCAGGTGCTTCGGGTTTGATAAACCAATCATCACCAGTGTAAACATTTCTGCCAAAGCAGACGTTATCTGGAGTATTCAAGTGTGTGTTAGGAGGGAAGACAGATGTGATGATCTTAGAATAAGAAACAGTTGTTGCTTATCAATCTGGAAAGGTTCAAAACTATTTGGAGTCCATCATGATTCAGTGAGAAAGGATTGTTCAAAGGAAGAACTTTTCAAGACAATTCCCAATCTTCCCAGTAGGTTCATCCCCAGACAAGTGTGTAATACTACCTATGAGATACATATCGGACTCTACAGGCCTCTGTTTGCAAGTTGAATGTAAAGGTTTATGACAGTACACATCATACTAACTGTGAGGTATGGTGGTGGAAGGATGATGATTTGGGCTTGTTTTGTTTTGTTGCAAATAAAGACTTCCTGCATAAAATCTCTTTTTTAAATCAGTTAATCATGACATTAAATGACACATCAAACTGGGAGCTTTCTGATTGAAATATGATCAGACATTGAGGTGGAATAGACCTCTAAAACATGCCTGTCTCAAAGCTGCATAAATGCCGACCTATAAGAGGATTCATGCTTAAAAGGTATCATCCCCTTGAATAATGTGTTTTTACTTTAGTTTTAAAGTACGTTCTCACCCAAACACAAATGTTTACTTGCTCACCCTCCCTTTCCAAAATCAATCCATCTTTTCTCTTTGCCTTTCCCTCACCTCAACACCAGCGGGTCACCTCTGCTGCAGAAACTTTTAATTAAAGTTAGAGCTCCGGCAACTGGACAGCTGAAAGAGGAGGGGGATGGATGAATGGATGGATGCCGCTGTGTGTGTACCTCTGAGCCAATCTTTCCCTTTTTCCTTCTCTATTCATCTAATAATTTTCTTCCTTCACTCTGTCCATGCTGGAAGCAATTTCCATGAATTTGACTTAATGGACAGGGTTGTGTCCCTAATATGCAACAATGGATTGACACTCAGACTGAAAGTGCTTCCCTTTGCCCTGAACCTCAGTCTGTGTGTACCACAATTATTTATATGCAGAAACACACACACATATACAACCTCTATTCATTCAGTGATCTTTAAGAGTTGTTTTTAGAAACCAAACCACATTTGTTCGAATGTTTACGTGTCTTTGGATGTGTACTGTATACACCCAGGGGTGATTTTTTTTAGACTTATTTAATAACAATTTGATTGAATGAAATTGAATTGCATTTCCTTTTTTTAGTTTTTCAAAAATGATAATGTTGCAGTTCAACCAATTTAAGAAAATACAAATAGTGGACGGAAGCATAATAGATGGGAATTTGGTTGCCATGGATGCAACATGATGATGTAAAGATATATATAATCTGTGAGACATCAGATAAAATAACCATGTCATAAATGTCTATTTTGCACTGTGTGCACATGTAATAGCACTTAGGAAGCTTTCTGTGATCACTGATGGCTTTTTGTTGTGGTTACTATACACACATACATGCTGCATGTGAACACAATGTATGTGCATTTGTGAGTGCATTACTACTCCTCCTCGTTTTCCTGCAGTGGCTCTTGTTTCAAAAACATCCTCTCACACTTTTGCAAAGAAGAGCCCGACACTTAACACAGGCAGCTGATGTCAAAACACTAAACCAACATTAGCTGGGAAAGTAAATTATATTATTTAAAAAGCCGCATAACAGTGTTAGCAAACAAGCTGTGCTCTCCTACAAGTGTAACATTAACTCGTTAGCGGGAAATGTGGGCTGTATGGGGTCAGAACAGACTTAATGTAAACCTTTCACTGGCTTTTCATAAATCTGTTGAAAGAGTGTTTGCTGTGAACATCCCACTTCTTCTGTCTTGGAGTGAAGTATGCCTGTAAAAAGGGGATTAATCTAAAGTGTTTAATTATTTAGCAGGGTTTATTTCTGTTTTTTTTTTTAACTTGCACAAAATTGAAGCTTGTGATTTTAACGAGAGAAAAAGGGGTCATACGAGGGGTCTGCAACCTGCGGCTCTGGAACTGCAAGTGGCTCTTTGGACCTTTCACAATGCCTCTCAATAACATGGGCTAAAAAATAATAAAGAACCAACTAATGTTTTTAAATGTAGATATAATGATAAATAAAGGTTTTAGCTGTTTTTTTTATTTTCAAATGGAAAAATTACATTGAATTTCCACAATACTAAAAGTAACATCAATATTTTTTCAGATCAAATTTTCTTGACATTGTCTTAGAAATTATGGACTTCAAAAACAACAACATAATTTGCCACAAATATCTACATCCCATAGAACACAATGCATCTCTCTTTTTTTGTTAAATATGAAAGTTAAGTTTTTAATTTTAAAACGTAAAAACAGAAATAAAACTGTGGCTCTTCAAAAATAACAAGTTTCCAAAGTCAGATCTTCATAAAAAATTATAGGTTGTCTTTTTTTTTTTCTTAAGGTCCTGTAACATTTATGACTCTGAGCGAGTTTTATTTAGCAGGTATCAGGGCAAAAATGTCTTGTTGGATTGTAAATATTGCAGACCCCAGCACTGGGAGGCTAAGCACTAAAATACCTCACAGCTTTACTTTTCTCTAACATGCTCACAATTATGATGCCATGTTCAGGTTTAAAGGGACCAATTTAATCTTAGTTTAGCATGTCAGCATGCTTATGTTTAATAATTAGTGCTAGATATAAATTACAGCTGAGCCTGGTGGGGATGTTATTAGTCTTGCAGGTATCTGGCCATAAATCAAAGTGTGACGAATTAAATTTTTGACCGCATGCTAAATGAAAGGTAAAGGGGTCATCTAGGCAAGCATGTCTCCTAGAAATGACATTTCTCAAACTATCAAAAGTGTTCCCCAAATTGCGTTGTGTTATTGATGTAATTGGTGATTTTCAATGGTCGTGCTAATCTGAGCGGAAAGGGTGTTGCCAAACATTCTGGAACAATGTGAAGAGCATATTTGTGTGTTTGTGTGTGTAACATTCTGCAAAATACCATAACAGTTTTTTTAAGAGGTAATGAACATCCTGATGTGTGGTCCTTCATTTACCTGCTGATTTAAGCATTGTGTTATATAGCTGCAGGGTTTACTGTCTCATCTTCTTTTTCATGGGTGTGGGAAATTTCCAAATTTCTCCTCATATTTCTATGAGAATTCTGGGATATTACATCTATTATTTATATGCAGGGGTTCATGTTACAGACCATGAGGCACAATATGCAATTAAGTACAGTCAGTACATAAAAAAGTAGATACACTAACATTACACCTAAAGAGAATAAGTAATTGCAAAGGGGGCCCAAAAGGAGGTGAAACAAAAGTAGTTGAAAGTTACTTTAATGCTTTTCCAAGTAAGTAACTAGTAATAGTAATTCTAGTAATAAATAACTAGTTACTTATTGCTGGTTTTCATTCACACTCGTGTTCAAGTTCACACTTGCAGTGAAGTAAATGATAATCAAGCAAACCAAAATAGCTGACAAACTGCACAGTGCATGGATTTTGCCTTCAGACAGCAGTTTATGTGTAGTCATGTACCGTAATAGGGTGACACTGCACTTTACTTTTATCTAGATAACTATTTGACTTTTTTTCATTTGTCATTGCACAGAACATGACTAAATTAAAAAAAAACACCACTTAAATCTTATAATACATTTATATATATATATATATATAAAAAATATATATATATATATATGAGACGTTGGTCCACCCTTTGCAGCTAGACCAGCTTCATCTCTTCTGGGAAGGCTGTCTACCACAAGGTGTAGTGTCAGGGAACCACACTGAGGACCCGGAAATTCAGCCACACACAGGAGTTGACTTAAACAAGTTTATTATAGGGTGCTGTAATAGGCAGGAGTCCAGGGAGGTGTGAGGAGCTGTGGAGGAGGCAATATGGTCCTGAAACAGAGATCCAGTCAGAGGCACAAGTCCGCAAATCCAGAGGCTTGGTCAGAAAACAGGCAATGGGTCAATAGAGCAGAAGGCAGGCTACTTATCCAGGAGAGCTTCAGCAGAGGACAATCCAGGAGGTCAGACGTGGAAAGGGTTCCAACAAGGGCAAGGCAAGGAGGGCAGAAACCAGGGACAATGTGAAGGACAGATGCAGGATCATGAGTGCTGGATCTCTACTCGCAGTGGCTTTCGATAATGTGGCAGGGAAGAGGAGACTGGAGAGTGCTTAAGTAGTGTGGGTCACAGGTGGAGTCAGAGAAACAATTAGGGAGCAGACAGGTGGGAAAAATAAAGCTGATTGAGGTGCAGCAGCAGGATGACATGGCAGGGAAGACAAACCATGACAGTGTAGGGGTGGTTATGGGAATTTTTGACCATTCTTTCAGAAGCGCATTTTTGAGGTCACACTCTGATGTTGGACTAGAAGGCCTGGCTCTCAGTCTCCGCTCCAGTTCATCCCAAAGGTGTTCTGTTGGGTTGAGGTCAGGACTCTGTACAGGCCAGTGAAGTCCATCCTTACCAGACTCTGCCATTCATGTCTTTGTGAACCTGCTTTGTGCACTGGTGCACAGTCATGTTGGAAGAGGAAGGGGCCAACTCCAAACTGTTCCCACAAAGTTGGGAGCATGGAATTTTCCAAAATGTCTTGATATGCTGAAGCATTTAGAGTTCCTTTGACCGGAACTAAGGGGTCAAGCCCAGCTCCTGAAAAACAACCCCCCACCATAACCCCCTCCACCAAACTTTACACTTGGCTCAGTGCAGTCAGACAAGTACCGTTGTCATTGCAACCACCAAACCCAGACTCCTCCATCAGATTACCAGATGGAGAAGCATGTTCGTCACTCCAGAGAACGCCTCCACTGCTCTAGAGTCCAGTGGTGACGTGCTTTACACCACTGCATCCAACGCTTTGCATTGCACTTGGTGATGTATGGCTTGGATGCAGCTGCTCAACCATAGAAACCAATTCCATAAAGCTCTCTGCACACTGTTCTTCAGCTAATCTGAATGCCACAGGGAGTGTGGAGGAGTGTAGTGATGGACTCTTCAGAAAGTTGGCGACCTCTTCGCGCTATGTGCTTTAGCATCCTCTGACCCCTCTCTGTCAGTTTATGTGTTGTCGTCCCCAAAGTCTTCCATTTTCTTATAGTACAGCTGACAGTTGACGGAATGTGTATTTGTGTTGAACCGTTCGGTACACTACTCTCGGTTCGGCACGACTCTCTACCAAACTGTTGGGCGCAGGATTTCTTTATTTAGCTATTTATTGTTTCATTAAGTTTTTGCGTGCCACAGGACATAACGGACCAGCACAACACACTTACCATCCTGTTTCTAACAACTCGTAACAACATGGATGTGAGATTGTTGAGCTACAGCAGGGGTGCCCAAGTCTGGTCCTCGAGAGCTACTATCCTGCAATTTCTGGAACATAACCTCTCCAACACACCTGAATCAATTGATTCAGGTGTGTTGAAGAAGGGATGCAGCCAAAATGTGCAGGATAGTAGCTCTCACGGACTGGACTTAAGCACCTTGGGGCTACAGGAAGCACCACCTATTCTCAAGTCCTCTGTCTGGGAGCACTTCAGTTTAGATGAAGAGGGCGCTGAATAAAAGTCGACAAAATTAAATCAGCGTGCCAACATTGCAGAACAGCAGTCGCAGTGTTTCCCCATCAGCTTCTCAACATTGAGAAGGCGCGGGGGGGTCAGGGGGTGGGATGAACACCATTAAGTGTGATAGCCGCTGTGTTGATAACCTATAACTACAAATCAGCTCTGCTGAATGATGTATTCATGAACTCTGTAACAGTAACAGCATTCCAGGGTTAATAGTTAAATAGTCATAAGCAGCTAAAACTCTGTTATGTCATGTAGCATTTCCAAACTGATAAAAAAAAAAAAAAAACCCACAGAGGACATTACGACGTAAAGGATTTCAAGTCCTGATAAAAACCGTTCCATTCCATGAAGTTGTGCTAAATATCCTTAAAGTTCAGATCTAAGATGATGTGCTGACCAGGGCTGTAATGGTACACAAAATTCTCGGTTCGGTATGTACCTCGGTACACAAGTCACAGTACGGTTTTCCTCTTTACAGTAATGGAGAAAAAAAATAACAAATATTAAGTGTCTTGCGTTTTATCAGCAAGTTCACTAAACTTTAACATCACAGCCGAGTACATACTACATACCCGACCCATCCTACCATTTTATAGGCAGGGCGCTGCCCTGCCAGACCCAGCACCTTCTACAAAGTCAGGTTAATTGATTGTGATCTGATTTTCTATCCAGCACCAGCTTGCAAACTGGTTTCAGGTCTCATTTCCTCTAGAACAAGGTTTATTTTGAGCTCTTCGATAAAAAACTAAACTGATGTTAGTTATCAGGTTTACATGACAGCATGCCATATGCATTTATGTACTTTTTATGGCTTAATTGTGAAGCACTTTGGGTACCATTCTGGTTATAGTAAAGGGCTATACAAATAAAATTTGATTGATTGATTGATGGCTGATCTGAGATTGTCTGTGATGCAACTACCCACAGACACGCGCATGTCCATGGGATAAGTGTGCATGGCGCCTCAGACAGCGCTTGCATCTGAAAACACGTCAACCAGCTGAAACTCAGACACAGATATCCTTTTTGAACTCTTAAAAGAAGCTGAAGATGGAAACACTTGCGCTTCTCTTCACCTGCTGATGTGCTGAGAACGAGCATATCACGGGAACGCGCACAGCTGAAACTGCCGTTAAAATCATGTTTAATTAATGTCGGTACATCATCTTAGATCTGAACTTTAACAATATTTAGCACGACTTAAAGACACACAACGGAACTTTCAGCAGTTTTCTCAGTGACGCGCCCCCTATCGGCGGCTAAACTAGCATCCATCTTGTTCGTACCTGTACTGTGATTCACTCCAGCCAGTAAAAGACAGTCTTATCTTGACTCTTGTTCTGTCCCTTCCTCTGTTTCTTTTCCTCTCTTCCACCGGTAATGCTTCCTTGCGTTTCCTTACCGAATTCGACATGATGCGCATTCAAAACACCCGCGATGTTGATCCCTGGTTTACATCCGGTTGCTAGTGAGTGACGCGGTGCTGCAACCAATAGTTGGCTGCAACGTCACGGTCGCGTCCCGGATGGGAATCTTACATAGTGCTGTTTCTGAGCCCCGGGACGCCTCTGGGCACTGACAGCTTGAAAATGCGCATAATGAATGTTGGTGTGACATCAAAACGAGTCAGAAACACAGATTTTTAAGGTCTAAAAGTTACGTTGTGTGTCTTTAATGGAATGAAACGGTTTTTATCAGGACTTATGAAATCCTTTACATTTTTCTGTCCTCTGTGTTTTTTCTTTTTTGTTTTTTACATCAGTTTGGAAATGCGACATGTCTTCACAGAGTGTAGTTGCTAATGATTATATTGCTGTAACTGGAAGGTTACTGTTACAGAGTTTATGAATACATCATTCAGCAGAGCTGATTTGTAGTTTCTTTAGGTCATCAGCACAGCGGCTATCACACTGGTGTTATTCCCCCTGCACCCTCCCAATGCTGAGAGGCTGATGGGGCAACGCTGCTGCGTCCTGCAATGTCGGCACACTGATTTAGTTTTGTCGACTTTTATTCAGCGCCCTCTTCATCTAATCTGAAGTGCTCCCAGACAGAGGACTGGAGAGTTGGCTGTGCTTCCTGGAGCTCAACAGTAGTTTTTAGAAACAGGATGGTGAGTGTGCTGCGCTGGTCCGTTATGTCTGGTGGCACGCAAGAACTTAATGAAAGAATAAATAGCAAAGTAAACAAATCCTGCGCCCAACAGTTTGGTACAGGGTCGTGCTGAACACATACCATTACAGCCCTAGTACTGACATAATTAAACGTGATCAACGGAGCAATCAGCTGTGCGAGTTCCCGCGACGTGCTTTTCTCGGTGCAGCTGCAGGTGAAGAGGAGCGCGAGTGTTTCCATCTTCAGCTTCTTGGTAAAGTTTTAAAACTGATATTTGTATCTGAGTTTCAGCTGGTTGACGTGTTTTCAGACGCGTGCTCTCGTCTGAGGCGCAGAAACTCAGAGCAGCTGTGACATGCTGTCATGCAAATCTAATAACTAGCATCAGACAGTTTAGTTTTTAATCCAAGAGCTCAATATAAACCTGTTCTAGAGGAAATGAAGACTTTAAGCCACTTTGTGACCTGGTGCTGGATAGAAAACCAGATCACAATAAATGAAGTGGTGCTAGGTCTGAAACGGAAAACACTGGCTCGGGTATGTAGAATGTACTCAGCTGTGATGTTACATTTTAGTGAACTCGTTGATAAAACACAAGACAGTTAATGATTGTTAATTTTTTTCTCCGTTACTGTTCGAGGAAAAAACAAAGTGATTTTTGTGTACCGTTACAGCCCTAATACACACACATATATATATATATATATATATGTAGATACATATCTTTATATAGTCATATATATATATATATATATATATATATATATATGTAGATACATATCCTTATATAGTCATATATATATATATATATATATATATATATATATATATATATATATATATATATATATATATATATATATATATATTATATGTAGCTATATCCAAGCCCATGCATACACACACACCACAGTCACACACATACTCACTAACACATGGAATCTTCTGCATTTGCAGTCTTTGAAACTATTGCTGTATATTGCACTGATGCTTTTGTTACTTTTCAGCTGAACATATTCTACAGGTAAAATGGAGCCATCCAAGTATCAAAACATACTTCTGTAGAGTTGCCAAAAAAAACAACAACGACGAAAAATTAAAGATATTGAAATTTAGTATATTTATGTGTGTGAACACCTGACAGTTAAATACACCAATAAATAAACAAAAACAAATTAAACAAGCAAAAAAGAAAAAAAAGATTAGGGTCTGTAAAACTTACCACAAAAGACTAAGCGGCTCAGCTCCCTTAGTCCCTCGCTGGAAGTATTCAGCGGAGAGATAGATGGAGGCAATCCTTCCTTCCCATCAACCACCTCATTAGTCCCTTTCAGCTATAAAGCCGTCCCATCAGGCCACGGTGTCATAACTCACTTTAGAGCATTGATTTTAATCACAGCAAATGTAAACATACGTATTATCAATATCAATGCACAAAATAACGCTGTAATATGCAATTACCGAACGACATTGATTTTTCTCCCCTCTCCCTTTTTTGCCCCCCCACTCTTCTCCCCACTTCAATGTAATCATGGGATCGTCCTACTTTGAACTGATTTAATAAGGTTGTTATATATAAATATATGTAGCAGGCAGTCTGTGGCTGAATATTACGGGGATGATTTTCATAAATTTCAATAGAGGGTGTAAGGGTGTAGCCTGGAGGGAGGTGAAACCAGGACTTAGGGAGGACTTCATTGAGATGAACAGGAGACACAGCAGCCACTGCAAACAGTTCATCTTCTTTGCTGTATGGTTTTCCTTTCTAGTGAGTGTTATGTTATTTATTTGTTTTAGTTTATGTTGTCTGTTTCTTCTTTGTTACTGACTGAAATTGTAAATTAATAATATTGGGAAAAACTTATGGTTTCCAAGGTGGCATAAGAAGATGAGATAATCCTGCAACACAGCTCGTGCTTTCTTCTTAATCATTTAATCAGAAAATGGTGAACGTCCAGTATCATGGCAGCGACGGGGCAGCTGCTATATCTGCAGTAAGACTCCTTCATTTCATTTATGCTCTAAGTCAGAGTTTCTCAATCCTGGTCCTCAGGGACCCCTGCCCTGCATGTATTCCAGGTTTCCAACTCCACCACACCTGATTCAGATCAACTCAACTGCTAATCAAGTTTTTGCAAGCCTGCTAACGGGCCATTCATCTAAGTCAGGTGTGTTGAAGTAGGAACATCTTGAAAACCAGCGGGGCAGGAGTCCGTGAGGACCAGGATTGAGAAACGCTGCTTTAAGTAGAATGAACGAACGAACGAGTACTATTGTCCTGTGAGTTCAGAGTTTCGCAAATTGTGTGATTATTGTTCTCTGGGTAGCGAGCTGCTATTCTCAGCTGTACTATGGAAGTGCGCATCGTGAAAAGTGTGTAAAACACCCTTATCCTAATGGAAGGCTAAATCTGAAATCACGGGAAAATAGTAGTCGTTCGTTCGTTCATTCTACTTAAAGTATTGGCGAAAATCAAGGAGTTTTGCTGCAGATAATGTCTCATATAGTGGCTGCCCTGTATCTCCCATTTAACTGGAGGAACACCAATGGCGACTCAGCGTAATATCTTCCAATGGAGTCAAAGTGATGCAGAAACTTTACCAGTGAGTCAATGCATGTATATACTCTTAGAAATAAGGTCAAGGCTGAAAAAAAAAGAAACTTATCCTTTAAAAGTAAACAAAAAGAATCTGCATTTAGTTACAATGATGATGATTGTGAGTGAAGCAAGGCTGACTCAGGTTTGGACCTCAAAGTTCCTTGCACTTAACATGCGCACATAGTGAGCAAAGGGACCGAAAAAAAGGGGGGTTAAAAAGGGACCAATTAATTTCTGTGTTATTTCAACCCAGACATTTGGGTTGTTGGGTTGCTGACCCAGCTTCCGGATTTAAATAACCCAACATTGTAGTCAACAATACCCAACTTCTGGGTCAAATATTCAACCTGAAAGTCGAAGTAACCCAGAAATTAGTTGGTCCCTTTTTAAACCCAGCAGTGTTTAGTGTGTAACAGAGGATAATACCATCCTAACGATGGTTCCATGCACAGAGATCCAACTGACCACCTTCAACCATTTCTAAACATTGTTTGTTGGCTTTAACGGTTCAGCCCTTCTTTAATTAACAATTTGTGCAGCATCCTTTTCACAATGAGCTGACAATCATTATCTTCTCATGGCAGAACTGCAGCCTACCTGAAATGTCCAAATCCTGGTGCTTTGGCTCATAACTGAGAAAAAAAAAAGAAACACTGATTAGTTTCTCATGTCAAAATTGTTTATTCTTCTTTTTTTTTTTTTTTTAAATGAAAAACATTTCGATGGGGCTGTTTTATCTGAGGACGTAACAGAAAACAAAGGATGACCCTCGCATGCTTTCCACATTCTCCTCACACTCGTTTTCAGATGACACCGACTGGACCGACACTGGATCAATCTGTCTCCATTTGTCAGATTGTGACTGCTACCATGTGTGAGTCTGTTAGGAGTGTGTACTGGTGCCTTTTTTGTGTCTTCTGAACTGTATAACCTTTGACAGGTGTATCGAGGACACGGTCCCCATTCTACATGACCGCTCTGAGTAAAAGCCTGATTGTTACCTGTCTTCACATGAGAGACAAAAGTGTGTGACAGCAAAACCAAAAGGAGAGAAGAAACTGAAGCCAAGAAAATGGAGTAACGTCAAATCAAATGACAATGATCTGAAAATCAAAGTGTCAGAGGAAAGGAGAGAAAATGGGGGAAAAGGTTGGTACACACAGATACTGTAGAAGAAATGGCTTTTGAATTATTTTGCCAGGAAAAAATATGGTCCTGCATAGGCGGTATAGGTGTTAAAGGAATGAAGAAGCTAGCAGAATAAATGATTTACTACATCACAGACACAGTTTTTATATGACCAATACATCTTTGCCTCTCGCAGAGCACAATCCTGCACTTATGCAATGTGCCTAATCCATAACCATAACGGCAGCGTGGCAGCATGGACTTCCGTATGGAGACATTTGCTCCATATGATAATGCTTCTTGTAGCACTCATATAACTGTGTCTGCTGATCCCATACTCATAAACAGCTTTAGCATTTTACAAAGTACAGAAACCACAAGGAGTGAATTCATGCAATTTTTTTATTGGCATCTTAATCCTCTCATCATGATTCACAAGCTTATTAGTTTTTAATTTGCGCATATGGCACGAGTATTAAAAACGTAAACAGCGATTAACTATTCAGTGACAAATGACATGTCTAATACTCTTCTCTTCTCTTCTCTTCTCTTCTCTTTTGCAACCGTTTGATCTAAATGTATCCTCACCATGCTTTGTTCTCTGGTTTCATTTGGAACGGTTCTAATGAGGACAAACTGCTCCCCGGTTGAGCCACAATGGCTCTGCTGACTCTGAGAAGAACTAAAATGGCTGAATGGAAATGAGAGGGGCAGAGGAGGTCAGCCCTCAGCATCAATTCTTATATTACACACACACACACACACACACAAATGACTGTAGCACATTGAGGTGTCATAGATGCATAATGGTGACAGCAGCCTCCTCGCTAACCATTCCTCTCCTCTAATATCATCATTTGAATCTCCTTCTCCTCTCCTCTCGCTCTCTCTTTCTCTCCGTCTCTCATCTCTTAATATTATCATCTGAATAGCCAGCAAGTGATGGGATGTTGGAGCAGGGATCAAATTCAGAAAATGTATTAGAAAAAGGAGAATAACTTCGCCACAACAATATCAGCATATTTATGGAAAAGGAAAAAGGTAAATTTTTTAAATTCTGTTTAGAATACTTCACATTATGATCTGCACACCAATTACCAAAAATTGGAACAGAACGAGATTAAGACATTTGAGAATGTTTTTGTGGGGTTTTTTTTTGTTTGTAACTTATTTTTTCCAGGATGGGTCTGGTTCAAGACATCATTAAAGTTGTACCCTTGTTCAAATGCCTCGCACATTTAGCTTCCCTGGTACTAATTGAGCTTAGTTTTAACACCACAGCCTGTATACTGTGTATAGATTCTAACTGGTCTCACTGAAATGAACGACCAGTGAGAATCTTGGGGATGCACTCTGGCAGTTTTTAAATCAAACAGCAAGCAAATAAATGGCATCAACAAATTAAATGTAGTACTTACAGCAAAGTCAATGGATTATTTTGTCATTTAATTTACTAATTTCTAAATAAAGTGTATTACAGTATTAATAGTTTCTTAAATTCTCACCTGAAGGTAATCCATCCATCCATGCATTTGTGCATCCATCATCATTCATCCATCCACCAATCCATCCATCCATCCATCCATCCACAGATCCATCCCCCAATCATCCATCCATCTATCTATTCAATTACCCATGCGTCGTCCATCCATCCATCCATCCATCCATCCATCCATCCATCCACAGATCCATCCTCCAATCATCCATCTGTCCATTCATGCATCCATCCATCCATCCGTGCATCCATCCAACCATCCATCTGTGCATCCATCCAACCATCCATCCGTGCATCTGTGCGTCCATCTATCCATCCATCCATTCATCCATCCATCTGTGCACTCATCAACCATCCATCCATCCATCCATCCAATTACCCATGCGTCGTCCATCCATCCATCCGTCCATTCATGCATCCATCCATCCGTGCATCCATCCAACCATCCATCTGTGCATCCATCCAACCATCCATCCGTGCATCTGTGCGTCCATCTATCCATCCATCCATTCATCCATCCATCTGTGCATTCATCAACCATCCATCCATCCAATTACCCATCCGTCCGTCCGTCCGTCCGTCCATCAGTGCATCCATCCATGCATCCGTCCATCAGTGCATCCATCCAACCATCCATCCGTGCATCTGTGCGTCCATCTATCCATCCATCCATTCATCCATCCATCTGTGCATTCATCAACCATCCATCCATCCATCCATCCAATTACCCATGCGTCGTCCATCCATCCATCCATCCACCCATCCATCCACAGATCCATCCTTCAATCATCCATCCAACCATCCATCTGTCCATCCGTGCATCTGTGCATCCATCCATCCATCTGTGCATTCATCATCCATCCATCCATCCATCCATCCATCCATCCATCCATCCATCCATCCATCCATCTATCCGTCCACCCATGTGTCTCGAGCAGAAAGGGCTACTCATTCTTCTACAATTTTTAGTTTCTTTATTTAAACCTACTTTTCAAAACTTGCCAGTTTGTTTTATGACTGGGTGGTTAAAATGATCATTTCCTGGCCCGTCACAAATACAAACCACATTATTATTTGTGTTTTTGTGACAAGTTGAAGTATGCACTATTACTACAGAGAAATGACTGTCAGTTCATGTTTGTGAGGGATGAAAAATGGTTCATTCATAACTTATGATAAAAACTGTGTTTAAAACGCTACGTTTCAGGAAATTACATTTGTTAAAACTGATGTAAAAAAAAATAAATTAATGTCTAAAATCAGCTAAAGTTAAAGGTTAAATATGTAATACGGACAGAACAGCCATATCACGTGTGTCTAGGTTGTAGTTGCAACGGCAGAAAAACAACTCCAGCCGCTGGGATGCCAGGCTCGCTGCCAATACACAAGTGACCAACAGTCTGCAGCATGTCCAACAAGTAACGCAGAGGAGTTTATAACTGACAGCTAACATTAGCCACGTTAGCAAACAAGCTAGCTTACCGATCCAGCAGGAAAGTCGCCATTTCCGTGTTTTACTCCGTGGAAAACGTTTATGTGGGTCCATTTAGTGAAGTCTTCACCTAAATTTACTCCAGGTTTTGCTCTTCTCAGGTCACTCCTCCTCAGAAACAGAAATCAATATCTCCAGGGCTCTTAAGCAGCTGCTTCACTCATCATCTCCACGGTTTTCCCCTGTACCAGCCTGACTGTGCCCAAAATATTGTTTCCACACAGAGATCATATTTGGCAACCCGCTATGGCGGCGTAAATATAATGTCATTATCGAACCAGTTAAAATTTATTTTATAATTATTTTTAGGGCTAAATATAATTTTTCTAGGAAATGTACTTTCATTCTGTACACCCCCAAACGACCTGTGGAGTTTGTTTTTTTTTTTTTAAATATAGATTTTAATAACAATGTTACATATTTAACCTTTAATTTACCTTAGAGACGGAGTGTCCAGCTCCGGCCCCCGAGGGTCACAATATTTTCAGTGTTCTTTGCTCCAACACACCTGAACCAAATAAAATGGAGCAACCTGTCAAGTTCTGGACAATAACTTGTTGATTAGAGTCAGGTGTGTAGGAGCAAGGACACATGGAAAACCTGCAGGACTGTGGCCCACGAGGACTGACTTTGGACATCCCTGCCTTAGACTAGAGGATTTGAATAGAGTTAAAGGAGCTGTATCATGCTTTTCAAACGTTCCAAAAGTCAAATACAGGCATTTATAAGCTAAACATGTTCCCATCGCCACTATAGAAAGTAATTTGGTGTTAAATATGAGTTTTTTTTATGCTTCTAATTTCCAACACAAAAGTAAGATGGCTGGCTTAACCACAGAAGCTCTCGACCAATTGCAACATGTTTTACGCCCATTTCATGACGTCACCCCGGAGGAGACACTGATTCTGAAGGGTCACAGAATTGGTTTTAGCACCTGCTTCGGCACTCACATAGACGTTATTTGTAAACATCGATGGATAATCGGACTCTGATCAACAAAATAAAATGGAGCAGCCTGTTATGGAGCTGTATGCGCTTGACCCAGAGTCTGATATGGAGTTTGAAGAACACGCAGTACCACAGAGACCCTGACAAGTAAATTAGCAAACAAATCATAGGCTAATAGTTAGCATTGAGCTGGGAGAGGTTTTCACTCACCGGTGTTGTTGTCTGTCTGTGAGGTGTTTTTATAGTGGGAACTGCGTCAGGTTTCAGAAGTAATCCCCGAAAAAAAAAAAAAAAACTTTACTTTTACACTAAGATTTATGAAGTTGTCAGGAGTGAAGTTCACACACAGGAGTGAAGTTCACACACAAAGTTGAGGTTTTTTTTTTTTTGCTCCTGAAGATAAAATCCAACCACTTCTGGCAAATTGATTCGTCCAGTACAACAAATAAACTCCCACGCCGAACACAACCACATTTTTCCCAACCTGCCGTCCTCTAGAGCTAGAGAGAGAAAAAAAAAAAAGGCTGCTCGTCTCTGAGGAAATCTTCCTGCAGGCTGTTAGTTTCTTCCTCAGAGAAGTTAGGATTCTCTTCGAGTTTCTGTTGGACAAAGAGGGCATCTTGACTCGATGCTGCGCATGCGTGTTTGTCGCTTCATGATTGGTGCCACCTCGTTGCGTTTACCAATGGTCAGTCAGTTATGTTAAGGAAGCTAGAGCTTGGCCTGAATATTTATATTACTCAAATATGCACAAATGAAGAAAAAAACCACTTAAATGAAGTTTTAAATGTGTTTGAAATAACACAGTAACATGCTGAAAAGCTCTTAAAAGTCCTTTTTTCATGATAGGGCTCATTTAAAGTAATTTCTTGGTGTGATTTCAGATAGTGTTTTATAAATATTTTTTTTAGCGAATGAGTGTGTTGTGCAAGCCACAAATCCTATCTGGGCTGTTTCAGGGTTAGGGTGAGGATTTGCCTTTGCAGGGAAGTCCAGATTTCATTGCTCATTGTGCGTTAAAGTAAATTCTCCCGTGAGGAAACGTCTAATTAATCAATCTTGTAAGCATTTATTCCTTTCCTTTATCTATTTATCAAAGTTCACAAACAATGTTTGCTGTTGTATCATATAAAGAACAGATGGCACTGCAGTGCTGCAGAAAAAAGATGTGCTGGACTACATTCAAATCACTTTGAAACACTGCACTTTAATTTTCAGATGCCATAGATGTTTAAAAAAGTGCTGATCTTACACATCCACTGTGCACTGAGCTTTAACACTGATAACTGTTAAGTATTGTATGACGTATTAATAAATGATCACTGCAGTATGAAAGTCAAACAGCTGTCAGCTGGACTGGAGGATGTTTTCCATTGCACATCCAGAACCACCCACTCACAAATCTAACACACAGAGGAGCTGAAATGTTTTCCAGATAAGAGATCAGTTTCTTCAAAATGTGAAAACACTGCAATTAATTGAAATAAAATTAAGTGTATGTATCTGTTATCAAGAACAAATCTAGCAACTAATTCTGCAATTGTAGTGCAATATGCAATGTTTTGAAGGGTGTTGGCAAAATGTGCAAATAAAATGCACGAAATAAAGTAGGAAGTGTTGACATTTTTAAAGCCCATCACAGAATGTCACATGTTTGAAATAAGCTATACATAATGAGCACGGAGCAGACCTGGCAAAACTTAGTTAAATGCAAAAACTGTCCTTCAGACACTATCTGAAACTTAGGGCCGGATTTATCAAGATCCAAATTAGCGTGTAGTAATTTGTCCACGCAATCTGGAATTTTTCACGAGGGGCTGAATCACGGTTTGCAAGTGATTTACCAAGAATGAAGGCGCAAATGACAGCGAGTGCAAACGTGTACGCCCCTGTACAAATGAGGTTTTGCATGTTTAGAGGTTTGCAGCGTGGCGAATTGCGAGAGACGACAGCGCAAAAGGACATGTGACGCCAGTGGCCACATGAAGATGGAGATATTAGGAGGACGGAATGAACTAAAATAATTTAAAATAAGTTTGATTAATATAAAAAATGATGAAACAGGTATCTGTGCAAAGCCTCAGAAGTGTCCAGTTTATGAGGACATGGATCAGGAGTTGCTGAACAAATGAAAGTGTCTGCAGCTCCAACATGGTCTCTCTCACGCAGCAGTTGCGCAATTTGGCACAATGCCAACGGCTTCAGAGGCCCGGACTGCCTCTGTGGTCCTATGGTCCTGTCCAAGTGCTGAAATCCAAGTTAAAACGTTGGCAAAAAGGGGAAATAAAAAGACACAATTAATGCAGCTTTAGTTCTCAAGCTGCGCAGTGGTTGCAAACTTAAATTTATCCAGAATATTTTACACCCATGTTAAATAGTGGTTTGCTGTATTGATTTTTATTTAATCAACAATGACAACTAAATACGCTGCCCTAACTGCTCATGAAAAATGATTTTGAATCAGATTTGTACGTGCCCGGGATTGTCCCTCTCAGAAGTTGCAGCCTTTTGTGCATAAAGCTGCAAGTTGCACCTGCTTTTCAGACGTACTTAAAAAAATGCAAAAAACCAGCAAGGCAATGCATCTTATGGTTGATAAATCGCCTTACTAAATTAATATATTTACATGTTCTCCTCCCATTACACGCATTTTTGCGTGGAAACGCCCCATATTGCATATTCATTTCAGAAAAAGTACTAAATGGATAAGAGGCGCTATTTTGCACGTTTTAAAGACCGAACCCTTTTAGCACACTGTTGATAGATCAGTTTGTACATTTTTTAGCGTATGCAGTGAGATAGCTCACGTTTTTACGCAAACCTTTGATAGATCCGACCCTTAAACTTTAACGACATCAGATTGCAGGAAAAACAACGCTTGAAACTAATTTTAAAAGTTAAACTTAAAAAGCTTCAACTAATAAGAAAAACAGTTTTTTTAAAAAACTTATTTCAGGTTGATTTTTGCCTGTTTACAAGACAAATTGCTTCACACGAGGTGAGATGGAAACCACCATTTGAACTCCATCTGACCTGGTGAAAAATAAGATGAGGTGACTCACTGCCTGTTTCTGGTCTGGGAAAGAAAACAGTCAGCTGAGTAATTTACCAGATTCCTTCCTAGATATGATATAATATCCTTATTTTTATTCTAATTATTTATTTTTCTAGTTGCACCATTTGTTGACATAATGGTTAATGGACTATTCTTTTTTGTTTTGTTTTGTTTTTGTTCTGTTTAAAATCTTGTATATCACTATCATTAAGTGTAAGGGGTCCTCAACAGTCTTCAGGACTTTCGTGTAGCTTCAGCTGTTGTGGCAGTGAAAAACTCCTCTCTACTTTCTGATATTCTGTTGTTTTGCTTGCATTCTTGTGTGTCTTTATAACTTTGCAGTTCTGGCTGCCTGTTAGAAAACTATTTTCAGTCTCTGCAGCTGTAGTAAAGCTGACATACCACCACATTTTAGCACAAATCTGACACACATCCATGTTTTTAAATGTATCTCCCACCTCCCACAAAGCACAAATCTCCCTGCTGACAGATGCTGTGATAAAGAAGAATGGAGGGAGGATCTTCATGTAAAATTCACTTAGCTGCCATATTTTTTCCTCCGGGACAAGATTAATTGCGTTATAACTTGTTTCGGGTTGGGGCGGAGGGTGTATATAGAAAAGTGGGAGTGTCTGCCGATCCAACCTAAAGCCCCTTCCTCCTTCCCAACTCTCCCTCCTCTCCCCTCCTCTCTGAGGCGACCATCTCTTAATACATCCTGAGAAATTGAGGTTAAGAGGGGATATCCGGGGGGTTATCTGGCATCGCTGTGCTCGGCGTGTGGAGATTGATGGTCTTAAGAGGCTGGGGTGCTGTGGTCATATTCATATGGTAATTCCTCCCCATTGTCCCTGCGGAAAACCATGGCTTTCTTTAATCTGTGAGGGAGGCCTGCTCTCACTCTCTCTGTTGAAACGAAGCCCAGCGTCACTTTATCATCTGCACAGATGCTGTGATGACGATGGGTGCCCGGTGACGTCTGGATGGATATATCAGAGGAACCTGTTTTGTGTGTGTGTAAATGAAAAAGGAGAAGAGGTGGGGAAATTGTTGCTGCAATAATGGTGGGAGGAGAAGGGCACGGTGAATGTAATGATAACTTCATACTGGATGTTATTTCAAACCCTCACCCTCCCGGAAAGGGGAAAGATAACTTTTAACAATTTCACCTTCTCAAGTCCAATTGTAAGAAATCAATCCTGTGCGATAAAGGTATTTTGGGTTTACATTTGTAAATCCTTCTATTCAAACATGTGGGATGAATACATTAGAGGTTTGATTTTGTTATCTTACATCAGCCTTTTTTTTTTCTACACACATGATACTTTTCAGTCACATACTGTTATTTGAGTTGGAATAATAATAGTTTATATGTTTCTGTTTCTTCCATCAGGTGAATGAACAACAAAAAAATATCACAAATAATTGCCCCTTAAAGAAAGAAAAAAGAAAATGAACAGGTTATCTAAAGGCATGGAGAAGTAAGTCAGTACAGATGCACAAAGTGTGCAGTAAACTTGTCTGTGGTGGATCTATACCCTCACATGGTGAATCTATACATGTAGACAAAGATCTTCCATAATAAATGACTTATCTATATACTTGGCGGATCTATATATCCAGTACATGGCTGATCGATAGCAATGAATCTAAGCTCAGAGGATAGACAACGAGATGTCTCCTCTGAGAGTAAAGCTATACGGGTATAAATGTTGGGGACAGAAGCAGAAACACAGAGGACAATGTCATGTATTACTGAGTTTTCTTTCATTTAAGCATTAATTCATTATCTAAATCCATTTATCTCTTAGAGGGTCTTGGGTGTCTTGGAAAGAGAAATTTTATTATGACCAGTCTGCTTGTCACATATCACTGTTAATCTGTGTTTCCATATTAAGCAGGACTGTGCTGCAGCTTCTCATTTACAGCTTCTCTCATATGTTACGCCCCAAACTGTTCCTTGACATTAACAGTTTTCCATATAGGAAAATAAACATTTCCATCAAAATGCAGAAACTTTTGGCAAAGACTTTTGTTATGTAATATTTTGTGTGATTCAAAACTTAAAGGTAGAGTACAAAGTTTCCCCCCCTGAAAATAAATGTCAGACTTGTGCAAGCGAAATCCAGCTCAAACCGTGCCTTTGGGCCTTCACTTGTGTGCAGTTGTGAGTTTGAATGCAACTCCCTCTCCCCCTGTCTGTAATTCGCTCTTTCGCTTTGTTATGGTGTGGTTGGGACGTTTCTAGGTGGAGATTTCAGTTTATGTCGTCAGCCAATGACAGAGCTAAGGGCATGACGCTGTGTGGGAATAAGCTCATGGTTGGAACTTTTGAAGGAAAAAAAAAAAAAAAAAAGAAAAACGGCAAATACACCGAAGAAAAGGAAAGAGCTTTAGATAGTGCAAGTTGGGCGACTCCAGACTCTACCTTTAAATATGAGAATTTCCCAACCAAAACCATTTAGTCTTATTTATTATCTTATCATAGCCAAATGTTATTCATGTTTGATGAAGTAGGCTGCTGTGATAGAGCAAAGATGGCCATAATACAGACCAGAAATAAAAGTAAAGACAAACAGACAAGCTTGTAAACAAAGAGTTACTTGCCTCAGAGTCAGGTATCAGTCTTCCTTCTTTCTTCCAACCTCCTTGGCATCGCTGGTGAATAAATGTGTATTAATGTTCAGTGGTGTTCGGATAACTTGGTGGGAATGAGAAGTTTTTGGCAAATAATCTTCTCAAGATTAACATTTTTGCAGATGACACAATTTTTTTTGTGTTAAAACCCCCTGGACTGATCCGCCCACTGCAAGATCAATTAGTTTTTAATAAATGTGTGCTCAAAGATGACATTTTACTTTAAAAAAATAAGAACCAAGGAGAAAAAAAGAGTGTTAAAGAGTAGTCTTTGCCAAGAGAAAACCACAGCTTTGATTAAGTTGAACTGCAGAGACTTTCTCTCCACTGTCCTGATCAGTATCTTCACTTACTGACCATTGACTTCCTGTAGTCTGCTATTGCTGTACAAACTTTTCTTCTCATCAGCCCTATCAACTCTCACATACACACTAACACCACCTCTCTTCTTAATCAATACCCATATTAATCATGCAAAATATCTACGTGACAAACCAGTTATTAATCTGCACCATCAAGTCCAATACAGTGATAATGAATTTAGTGGAAATGCTGTGAACTCCATCCGTTCATTAACTGCTGAAGGCTGCTGTAATGACTGCTCAATGTCACCAGGATACTCTACTGCTATTGGCAAATTGATGACAGCGAGAGCAGACACGCTCAAACATGCACACATACATACAAGGCATGTTTGCAAAGAATATAAACAAGTGAAGATAACAATGAAGAAGTTGAAATGAACAGATAAGTCATTAGCTTTTCTACTTTCATCTTCAAAATCTTCCTTTAGTCTTCTTACCTATCTTCGTTTTCTCCTCCCTTCCCTTTCTTCTTATTGATGTCTTTGCTCCTCGCTCCAATAAGCGTCTAATCAACAGCTGAGGGTATCAGATCAGATCACAGCAGGATGATGGATCAGGAAACCATTCACTGGGACTGGCCCACTCTTCTAAACCACAGGAATATATTTTCAAGATGATAGCTTGATGAAATCATGAGCTCTTCATTCCACACTTTAGTCCACTGCCTTCTCTAAATAGACAAGAAAAAATTTTGGAATCCTGTTTTTGTGCTAAAGAAAATAATTTCATCCATCACAACAGACAACAACTGAAAAATATTTAGGGCGCATTCACAAAGCTTTTTTGATATGAATCAGAGTCCATTTGTTTGGAAAGTCCGCTTCGTTTAGGGGAGTTGTGAATGCGCAAACGGACTCTGATCCGGAACAAACAACCGGACTCGGTCTGCCTACAAACGCAGGTCTCCGTCCGATTCAAGTGAACCAAAGACAGGAAGTGGACTACAAATTGTATTGGCATTATTATATGGGTCAAACATTGGACAACGTGGGTAAATGCTACAACAAACACAAGTGTGGGACTGCAGTACTTATAAAGATGGCTCGTGGTCAGACGAGGAGTTACGAGGAAGTAAAAGCTTTAATCGATATTTGATCTGATGAAAGCATATCCAGCTCCTCGTACAAAAAATATGTCACTTTGTGGAGGAAACAGAAGTTGTGAAAACCTTGTGCATGCGTCATGTCCTCGCCTATGGTGAATCCGAAAGCAGCGCCACCTGAGATTCTCATTCTTGGCCTGTTTGGCAATAGTGTAATGTGAACGTGATCTTGGTCCGGAAGACCACCCCCACCCCCAACTGAACCGAGTCCCCGAGACTGAGACTTGTGGACTATGCTTTCTGAATGCGCCTGAAATCTCTGAGTTGATTCAACATCACGTGCCATTTACAGGGTGAACAGTATAATAGGATGGACCAAATTATACTTTTGTGTGCCAGTAACAGAGGATGAGGGCACTAGGTGAATGGAGAACATGAAGTCTTTGTTGTGAGTGTTTATGGATGTCCATGGTGCTCTAAGCTGAAGTTATTTTCCAGGTTGGCTGAAAACCAACATGGGTGATTTGATGCGAACAACACAAAAAACCTGGAAAAGAAGAAAGAACAGAAATGTTTAATTATCAATGTTTTGACAGATTATATAATGACAGCTCAGGGTGTCATGATAAAAGGAGCATGTGGCAAAAACTTAACCTTTTCAAGCAAAGATAAGTCAAAGCTCACAACTTTGTTGAAAATCATGAACAAGGTCTGAGAAAGCTTTTGTAAATTAAGGCCGTTTTGTAATTTATTCAGAAATATAGCTGGAAATGAGCTGCAAAAACTGTCTTACTCAATTTGTCTGTGGAAGTGAGTAAAGTAATCATACTCTGATAATATTGGCATGAAAAAGTAAGCTGAAGCCAGTTTTAAAAAATGTGGAGTTAGGGTTTGATGTAGCAGTGACACAGGGTCCGTGAATTTCTTCAAAGTTGTTCTGTAGGATAAAAAATTTGATTCAAGATCTGTGAAATTACTGTTAGGTCTTCATCAGGGGTTGTGCACCAAACTAAGGTATATTTAGTTTTTATATATAATGGGAACTGCCATTGATACATGGTTACTATTATAGATACTGTTGCCAGTTTATTTGCTAAATGTAAGTAATTCTGTTTACAATATATGTATAAAATGTTCTATCATCTAAAAACGTGAGTGTTTTAGGGGTTAAAATACAAAAACATGGTGTTAATGTGAATAAAATGTTTCATTATGTTTCCCACATTCTGCCAAAAATATTACATGCAAATCAAGCACACACTAGACGTTGACAGCCATTATCCTGGTAATTTGTCGACTAATCAGAGTATTACGGCTGCATTATCAAATTGTCATATCCATGTTTATTTTTCTAAAATGTTGTGGGCCAAAAACAAAGAGGAGACTACTTGAAACAATATCAAGTAAGCTTCAAAAGTTTTTATCCCGGTCCCTCACTGACAATAATTGCAAACGTTCATAAAAACTCATGACACACCTTTAAAAGCAACACCATAGTAGGCTTCCTTACCATTGTAGCCATACTTTTTCAAACTGTTTCGAAACGTTTGCTTTAAGAATGCTGGACTCCAAACACATTACAAACAGGCTACATGTTACAGAATTTTGATGAATCATGTCATGCAGACTCTGGCAGCTCTGTGTGTGGGTCAGCCTCCAGTATTTCTGCCCTCCATGTTGTATAATGCCAACTATGTCCTCCTCTTTTCAAATTTGCATACAAATGAACATCTAAACGGGCTCAATGACATAATTGACTCGCAATTAGAAATTTTCTTGAGCTGGTCACTTTGCACTGGCCAGACCAAGCACACAATATGAGCAACGACACACACATACATGTGTGAGAGAAAAATGGCTGCTATTTTGCATATTAATGAGAGTCATTAGCTGTCGCTTGGCAATGGCTGACAAGGGGACTTATTTATGCCCTGGCCCTTGATGCCTGACTGGGGGAAAAGTGTCCACTTCAGCTACCAGCGCTAATTGTTTCTGAGCATGTTGTCCGGCTGATCATCATCATCATCATGGGAAATTAGGCCTGCTTCAAAAAGAAGACTTGGCTGACGTTGAGCATGGCCTATTATGATAACTCTGTGTAAGCTTTTAACTTCTGCTGCTCTACAAGAGCCAAGCTTTTAACTTGGGCCCATTAAGGACCTTGTACCTTGCTGTTTTACTTCGTGTTACAACTATTGAATTCCAAAAAAAACCCTGAAAGTTGAGCCAGGATAGCAAGCCATTATGCTAATATTTTAATAAATGAAAAAAGAGGAGTTGTACTTTGACTTATTAAAAGTACTCATGTCTGCAGAAATTGCCAGGTTGTATATAATATGTTCATACATGCATACTTAACTTATCAGATTTATGCTTTAAAACCAAGGGGCAAACCAAGGGGAAGTAAAGTTAAGTATTTGTAGTTTTCCCTTCATCCGCTAGGGGCTGACTCCAAAACAGAGCAAATCCCCAGACTCCCATGTTAAAAAGACCAACTTCACAGCAGAAATAAACATGTTTGCTGCCTGGTTCAAAAAATCATTTTAGCTTTAATAGGTCAAGTTTACCTTCATGTCAACTGTGAGGGGGTGAATTTTTTTCTATAACTCATCCATTATTATAATCTTATTTAATCATGAAATTTCACATAATTAGGGGCATGTACTTTTGATTTACAGGTGGCAGACCAGGTGCTGATTTTAGCTGGAAGGAAAGCCTCAGCCTGTAGCAAAGTTGCACAACAGCAGTTGTTAGCTGGTTAACAGCGAGTGTGAGCTTGTCTTACGTTTAGACCGTCTATCTTTGTTTGTTCCTCTTCACTTCAGATTAGCTCAGTTAGCATTAGCTTGGCTGTCAATCATTTGCCACATGGCTAGGAGTGGCCTTGCCTTTGCCCATTTTAGTAGAGTGGCGGCAGTGGAAAACGCCCAACTGGCTTCACTTCTAGCTCTTCAGATGTAACCAGATAATACGTCAATTTTTTTACAGTCTTTGCTTCAAACTGAGACAGTTAACCATCAAATTTAAGACATCCAAACATTACTGTTAAATGCCAAAGTTTTGCTAGTTTAGAATATTTTCTACTTTTTTCCACTTTGGGAACATAAATTTTGAGAGCATGCCCAAACTGATGATATAATTTATTCATAGTATTTAAAACAAGCACTACAGGTGGGTCCTGGAGGGCTTGTCCTTGCACCTTATGCTGCTCCAATAATCACTCCTGGGTTCCCGGCTTCCATGCCTCACCCTGGCCACCACTCCACTGTGCTGCTGTCATTTTGGCTACACCACTCATCCTAACAGCTTCATCGTTACCATTGCTCTGAGCACCACTCCTCTCCTCACAGTGGTGTTCCTGGCCCCCTATGGGCACCTGGCGATCCGGCGCCCGGCTTCCCCTCCTCTGTTACTCTGTGCCACCCATCCTCTGCCGTTCCCTCTGTGGTCCGTACTCCAGCTTAAGACAGGGCTGTTGCCAATTTGGTTAGGGGTGGTGCCCTTCAGGTGCTGCCAATCAGTTAATTAAAACTCCCTCTAGTTTGCACATAAAACAGTTAAAGCACACAAGATAAAAACCGCAAAAAATCTAAGCTAACTGGAAGGAGCCCAGTGTCTGGAAGCACCCTTTTAGCCCACCTTGTGACACTTTCACACTGCACTTTACTCAAGCAGATCAAACCACCACAGCTGTGTCCTGCATTAACAACATATGCTCTCTAGGGTCAGTATTTCCCCAAATAACCACTGACCAAGAGGAAAGAAGAATAAAATCTGGCTCACTGATTGGCCAGGACCAAACTTTCTTGTCACTGCAAGTAAGCAATGGAGCAACAGTACATTACAGTTTTACAGTGTTTCTGTTTTTAGTTTGGTGCTCAAAGCTAATGTAGTTTTCACCACAGTCTGTCCAGTATGAGCAACAGGAGCGTGAGTTATCCGACATGAATGCGTGTCCACACTTCCTAACGGATCGGACTAACATGGAAGAGGACTTGGCATGGCAGAAACACTCAACATAACAAAACCTTATTAAAACCAAGGTCCTGAGTGAGACAAACGTAATAAAACCAGAATATGGGATTAATGTTCTGAGCACCCTTATGGAAGCAGGATCCGGCTGGGATGTTAATCTCTAATCCTAACAAAGCCATTCTGGCAGTGGATCTGAAAATGTTTTTAAAGAACAATAAATGATAGTAAATCGTTAAATAGTAAAAGTAATGTCAAATTTTTTTGTTGATGTGTTGAATAAGCCACAGCAGGCTTGGTATGCGAATATGAATTCTAACTGAATGCAATATATGTTGAAGCAGACTGAAATATTTTGTAAGAGCTTAGAGCCAGTCTTTTGTGATCTGGAAAATTGTGGTCCTCTGTTAAGTTGCAGTTTGTCTGAATGGAGCTGAGAAGATAAATGAAAATAGATTTGTTGGATGACTGAACATTTTAATGAATTGATGGTTTAATATTATGTAATGTGTCTAAAAAGGGTTCAGAATGTAAAATATAAAATGTAATATTTCATTTGCAATTGACTTTTGACTTGCCTTTTTAATACTGTCTCTCAGTTTGATGGTGGCATTGCCGTGCTTTTACCTGGGCTGCAGTATTGAGATGTGCTCTATAGGACTGTTATACCAAGTTCACACTGTCAAACTGTATGTAATCAAAATATATGTAGCTCTGACATTTTCAAGGGAATTTATTGGAAAATGACAATGTGTGAGTGTGTGAATCAGGTTCCTTCATAGACTGATGAAAAAATGAGTGACCCCTTCTCACATGTTTTATAACAAGACAATATGCTTTGTTGTGCATATGTCGGTGAAAGTACAGAGGTGGAACAGGTCAATGTGGACCTATAAGAGAATCAGAGAACATCTGATACCATGTTCAGTCATAAATGAGAGTAAAGGGTGCACAGAGGGGTATGGGCCCTCATGTTCTAAAGGTTAGACAATGAAATTTTATAAAAGTCCAGTGTAAACCAACCTTCATTTGGATGTACTCAGTTCCGAAGAGCATATGAATGCAGAATTTAATGGACTTAAAGATTCCCCCTCCTCATAGATAAGAGTATTTGTCAAATGTTATTTGGTAGATGTCTGAAATGCTTTTTCCAGTATAAGAATGAGAATATTATTGGAAGCTAAAGATAAACAGAGGGTGGAGAATTGGCCTCATCCTGCAGGTTTTCCCTTGTCCTTGCCTTCCCTGATTAAATGAGTCTCTGTGGAGAGCTGATTGGCTGTTAGATATTTGTTTGAATCAGGTGTGCTGGTTGGGGAGAAATGGAAGCCTGAAGGGCCAGCTTAGGCAGGGTTCCCCACCCTGAGCTAAACTAAACTTGTGGTGACGTGAACAATAAGAAAGTCAGGAATATTGCCAATCTGGTGCCGTGCCCATTTCCTGTCACCACAGTTGCATTTTTATAGGAAGTTCTGTTTTTCTTAATCAATATTTGCTTTTTCCCATCATAATGTAGCATTATAAAGAATAGTTGCTTTTGCTGACTGTTTCATATTGTGCAGATGATGTAAAGTTGTGATTTTTAGATATAATGACTATGCCAATCTATCGTCTAAAATGTTGAAAACATATTAATAAAGTTTTTAACTGGGTCAAGGCATTTCTTTTTCCCTTTATTAGTGACATCCACTATATAGCTTTTTTTGTTGTTGTATAAAATGACCAAGAGGTCTGTTTTGTTATAAACACTTTTTTTGAATTAGCTTAACATAAAGGTTTATAAAATCTGCCGACTAGTAGCGTATTAGTGTTTTGTTTGTTTTAAAAGACGTGGTTTAATTTGAAGAAGTGTGTAAAATATTCCCTTATGTGAATAGTTGCCATTCCGTTTTTGCTTTTTCATTTTAATCAACAATTGCAAACATTTCTTTTCCCGTCTGCTGAGCACTGAGTAAATTAGCACATTATAATAATTGATCGAAAAAAGTGAGTGTTCAGTTTGATTTTTTTTATTAACAAATCTAAATGTTGTCAAAAAAATAATAAATGGTGATCTTAAAAAACTGTTGTATAATTTGTCTGGTTGGTGAGTTTTGGCTGCTGCTTATTGTGGGTTTATAGTCTGCTTTACTGAAAAGGACTCTTTTCCTCTGTTGCTCTGAGCTGGAGTACCAGGCAATTCTGCAGCAACCCAGAGATGAGGAGTGTGACAGCAAAGAGGTGGATGACAAGGAGGTTTTAGTGCACACATACACACATACACATTCAAACACCCACCAGTGTGTAGTAGTTATGGTTTCGACAGCTTTAGCACCCCCGTATTGTAAACAGAAGGGTGGTGACCGCCTTCCTGTGCTTGTTAACATCATCTCCGTCATTCAGCAGACGCCACACTGTCAGCCGCTCGCTGTGCCCCGACATAATCAACATTAACCATGACACACACACAACACACTGTACATTTGTACAACATTACATTTAAATCGCACACACATGCTCCTGTAAGCAAATGTCTTGGTGAATCACAGTGATTAACTTGCACACAAATATTTGCACCCACCGTACAAAAGTGCAGATGTGTGTTGAAGCTTGTGCGCACATTTCTCCGGCACACACACACACACATACACACTAAAGCATATCCTGGCAACGCTGCATGCAATCAGCATTATCCATGTGAGCTCCTTAATGGGCATCTTATAAAACAGATGACACCTCTGCAACCAAGAACATCCACAGGGGAGAAAGACTACCTGAGCACACACACACACACACACGCACACACACACAAGAGGATAAAGAAACCTGCACAATCTCAGCAATGACAACATTGCTTGAACACAGACAAACTGGTTGACTTTCTCTGTATTTCTCTGCGCAATCACCCTTTGTTAGAGCAGGGTTGCCCTGTTTTGGTGACTTAGTATTGAGTTTGTGGAGTAAAAAATCAAAACAAAGAAAAATAACAGGAAAAACTGCAAGAATCGTCCTCGTGAAATTAACACTGTCTTTTAATTGTTGAGATTCCACACTAACCTGCTCTCATACAGTAGCTGCGCTAAGACTCAGTCAAGCTGAAGATGCTATCAGTTAAAGCTGCTGGGATGCCACCTGGTGTGTATCTGCTTGCGTGTGTGTGTGAGTGTGTGTGTGAGTGTGGTCACTGAGACATAAAAAGGGAGCATGCCACCCATGTCAGATATGCTGCCCTTTTTGCTAAGAGCTCAAGAGGCCACAGAGGCTAAGTACCATAGCTGCCCCCACTTCTGCCACCTTTATTCACACACACACACACACACACACCGAGGCATGCACGGAGCTCACACAGCGGTGGTCCTTCTGTATGTCTCCAGCCAGCTAGCGGCTACATATTCGCCACGACTGCCAGTGCGTTTGACCTTTCCTGTCCGAGCCTAATCGGATTTTGTCCCGCTTTATGAAATCAGACGCTAAAGGTCAGCAGGCTGTTTAACATGGGATGGAGGCCCTGAGCTATGGAATTTGCCTAGGCAGTAAATTACCTTTATTATGTTTGGTCCGTGTGATTCTATAGCCTCCCACAGGCTGTGGGGATCTAGGTGTGGTGATACATAGAGACGAGCATTGCGGCTGCAGCGTTCCTCAAAAGCCCCCAGGAAAGTCTTCTCTCCAGGATAGAAAAACAAACTATACATGACTTATGGTGTTACTGATTGGCTGAGAAATTTCCAGATGACAACAAAGCTATGGCTCTTTAAAGGTATTAAATAAAAAAGCAATCTTTTTGAGATTTCCTTGATTTAAATATGTATTTTTGTGCTTGGACACAGGGAGTGAAGACACAGACATGACATAAAAAAATCACATCATCCTGGATGGGGGATGATGGTGGAAGACATCTTTCTCTTTTAGACACACAGAAACATCATCTGTGATATGTCGTGCTGTCCATTTTACCAATGTTCCCGTCAAGCAGGAAGTCCTTGCCTGGTTGTCATGTAACCCTTTGATCCATCATGAAAGCCAGTTCCTGATCCCTTACCCCCTTCATACCTACTGATCATCACTCACATGACATGCTCCCTACCTTACACCGGTCATGTGTATACTGTATATATATATATATATCTGTGTGTGTGTGGATACATGTTTGTGTGATGGAACGAGAGTGCTGTATTCAGGTTGACATCCATCGTGCTCCTGGCTACAGACAGAATGATGATGGAGATGAAACTGATACATGCAGACAATAAAGACTAAACGTCTTCGAGGCTTTTTATGCGAGTGTCATCAAACAGAGCAGATGCTGATGAACAATACCAAAGACAACAGCTGTTATGTGAAAAATCATAACCTTAATTATTAATTTTTTCTATCTAAGTAGGCACTGTGGCAGCTTTCGCATATTCTTTCACATCTTATGTGTACTTTTCTGTATTATTCCCTTTAAAATCATAAAAGTTGCCTCCAATTTGCCCTTCGTAACAGTATGGTGGCAGAGTCAAAAAGACAGCCATGTTTCCTCAAAAAAGAAAAAACAGAAGAAAAGATTCTAATAGAATCTTAAGTCATCTCTCACTAAAAGCCTCCTCCAGAAACAATTACAGATAAAGAATGAACATTGCCTATTTCAAACTGAACATACGCACATTCATAATCCCTTAAACCAATTGTAAAAATGGCTCCTCCTCAGGATGAGCTGCAAATGTTTTCAGACTAATACCATTTCCCTCATCAATCGGCTGCTAATGACTGCAAGGTTTCAGAGCTGATGTGAGGGAAAGGTCGGTGGCACATAACTTTCTCTGAAGCGCACTGTCTGCAAACTCTGGGGAGAGATGCTTTATTGTAACAATGAAACCGATATAGTTTACATATGGGATTCCCCGATTCCAGGAATCTTTAGTCAATTCCTACTAATTTTCCATCTGATCTGGAGAACAAAGAGCAGGCTGTGTAACTTGTGATGTCATCCAATAGACACATAGTTAATAGAAGTTGATGGTGTGAGCTGTCATGGGAATAGAAGAAAATGAAATAGAATAAAGGATTTTCCCCCCTGCATTACCCTATGCAGGGGGAAATACATTCTAAAATCAATCATATGATCAGTTTTGTCTTTTGCTCCCACTATTGTAAGCAGTGTACAGTCACAGGCTTTGAAGGCCAGTGGTTAGATAACGCTTCCAGGACTGAAATTTGGAGTCATTGTGAATTTCGTTCTATTTATTATAATATGTGACAGTACTTTTTAAAATTATTATTATTTAATTGTTTAAAATATTATCTAAATTATTTTTTACTATTTTTTAATAAAGTGTGTGTTTCTTCTGCATGGGCCTTTGTGTTATTTGTGTCTGAAGAGCACTTGTGATTCATCAAGGCTTAAATTAAAATTTTACACAGGCTTTATTAAAAATTTGAAACAGCCTGAACCTGATTTTGTTCTCTGTTAAATGAGATTGTGTGAAGTACTTTTGTGTTATTAATGTCTAACTGTACCTGCAATAGACATCAAAGCACTCTCAGTTGGGGATTAGGAGATGTTTCCCAACCTGTAAACCAAGCTAATGGCTAATCAGAACAGGGTTACTGGAAGAGCACATTTTTTACCATCTGAAAAGAGTAAAACTTAAAAGAAAAATTGCAGCTTTTACAGCAAAGATTACAACTGCATTGTTGATTCTTGTGTTGTCACTAATTTCTCAAATAAGGAGAGTCTACTGTATGTTGCTACATGCATGATGTTGGACCCAGACCTTCATGCTCAAGTGGCACACATATTAGCAGTTTTTCTGTCTTTAATATAAATCCTACCTGGTTCTTTAAAAAAAGAGAGCTCTGACTGCAGTCTACTGCAAGTAAGACACTGACTTGCCACAAGTACTTCACACACCTCTACCAAAAAATTACCTCTCCTACAGTAACTTGCAACAAAACTCATCCGATACAATGTAGGCTACACTGCACAGATGACTACTTGTAGTCAGTGTCCGATTAGCCCACTGATCACTTTAAAGCATCTCTGACCACATTCTTCTTTCAGGTATCCATAGAAAGAAATATCTGGGTCTCCTGACTTGGTGTTAACTGCACAGTAAATTGATGGTATCCCTGACAGTTGTATAGAGGCGTGGTAGCGCCACAAAGCAGCGCAGGTACTAGTCAGACAGTACCGCATTCTGTTTATTGGGCTTTAGAATTTCCACATAATGTAAAAGAAACTAAAAGAGTAAAAGCCAACAGTATTGATTTTTAAGCAGGATATTGCTTTTAGTTTTCTGTTGAATTGAGGGCATTCTCCACAAGTCTACCGGCCGCGAGCGCCCACTGCCCCAGCTGAGAGAGAAACAGTAAGCCAGAGAACAGCAAGCTAAATCTGAACTTACAGGACAATAGTACCTGTTCGTTTGTTAATTCGTCTTATAGTATTGGTGAAATTTTATTTAATTTCTTTTTGAGTTTTTCTGTAGATAATGCCTAATAGAGAGGCCTACTACCACTGCCCTTCACCCGCATTATAAGCTGATGGTGAGAAATGTAAATATCATCTGAAGGAATCAAAATGACACAGAAATATGAGTTACAGTAATGCATGTATGAATTCCTAGAAATAAGGTCGAGGTTGAAAAAAAAAAGGAAAGTTATCCTTTAAATCTTCTTGAATGTTTCTGCACTGGCAAAAGTTGATCAAGCTTTGAAAAGTGGTACCACCATTTCCCAAAGCTTTCCCACTGTTTCTTGATTACTAACAACCCCATCTCCCTCGCCTTCAAGAACCTTTGACCAGTAGTGTATATCTAGCTCAGGTAAAACCAAGGTAACAGTCTGATTTTGTCACAGTTAAAAACCACACCTTTGAATAAAGGATTTCTCTTAAAGGCAGGGTGGATGATGTTTTCCAGGAGCATTTTTTACTATATTGCTTAAAGTCTTCTTCACACCCCGATTTCAGACAATTAATTAAAGGTTCTGACACAAAATTTTAAAAAAAATTAATCACCTGTGGAACATACAGGACTGGAGAAAACCCTTCCACTTGACCCTTCACTAAGTCCCGCCCCCCATGGTTACAGTTGCCAGGTCTGGCTAATTTCTGCGTATATCAACATGGATTGCTCAGTGATTTCAGTGAACACATTCTGAAGGAAATTAAGTTAAATTTCTGGAGAAATAATTGGGAAATATCAGAGGGGGCTAGACAGAGAGGACTGCAGGATGCATCTAAGGAATTCATCATCATTGTCGATGGAGTAATGTTGATGAAGAGGATGTTAGAACCGAAGCCGAAGGCTCAGCGTTCATACAGAAAGACTCAGAAACTCCACATCTTGATGATTCATGTCCAGAACAAACATATAAAGGAACAGTCTTGCACCGCAGAGTAAGTTAACAGATTGGTTTTATTTTAAGCTAACAGTCATGTATGACTCCAGAAAGTTTCAGGTATCTGACATGTTTTAGCCTGTTGCTGGATGTTTCCCCCTTGACCAGGATGTTGTTCCCACATCGTGGGTTTGTTTAATACATTGGATTTGATTGGAATAGCAGATACTGGATCTGATCAAGAAAGCAGCTACTGGACTTAGAAACTGGCAGAGAGGACCGTATTATACAGTATTTGTCTCTGTTTGGCAACCAACATGACTTACTGGTGTTTATCTGGTGTATTTGTTTAACCTCTAGCGACACACGGCTACCTTACTCCATGTTAAAACAGTAGCTTTTACTTAATATTATACCGCTGTCTTGTAGCTAACAACTTTGCTAGGTGGCGTTTGCATCTTATCCTGTGTTCCAGTTGTCTCAGAACTAGTTTCTCCGACGTAATTTTCTGAGGAAATGACGTGATGAACTCGTTTTTCTGAGATATGAGCTTGTAATTTGCAGAGGACCCCGAGATTGTAGATTTAAAGATGGCGGCGTCCAGTGCTATTGTTGTGTTTATTAAACTTCTATATAAGAGATTTTCTGATCATAATTTCCAAGTGTAAACAGCACTGAATTATTGTTACTGAATTTTACTGTCTCATGGTGGTCTTTTTTTTCTTTAAAACGCAGCGTGATTATATGTTGTTTATAAAACAAATACACTGAAATTAGCTGTTGTTATCGTGGTGACATTGTTATAACGTCTGTGTTATTTTTCTAGCTAGAAATGTGTTATTTTTTAGCTGTTCTAGCTCTAGTGATGTTTGCCAGAAAGCCCTTTCTTAGTTACGGTTGCTAATGTATGATTGGTCAGCCGCAGTTCTAGAGTGGGGCTGGCGAAGGGTCAATTAAATGAATTTCATTGGATGGGGTTGCAAACGGCCCATACTGATTGATTGAATGATTCTTATATCCATCAAACTCCACTGCCATGAGTTGTGTCCACCCTCCTCACGCGCGTGCTTGCAACTCGTTATTAGCGTCTTAGAGTGCAGACGAACCGAGACCAACATGCTCTTATCTATGCCACTGTTTGCTCTTAAAAAAAAAAAAAAAGATGAGGATCAAGTAATGGAGGTGTTGGTGTTTGCAGTGAGGATGTTTTATGCCACAGAAGAAGTTGGAGGTGAGATAATTATCACTTCTAGGAAACGTGGTTCCTCTGCTGTTTACCGGGAAGCTAACAAGCTAGCCACTTGGCTGTTCTCGGTTACGTTCGCCAACAACTATTGTGGACGCGTTCCTGAGCTCTGGAGGCGTGGTGTCGGGGGGTGTACAATTTTTTCAAATTTAGCTTGCTCGAACCGTTTTTCCAGGATCCCCTACCCTGCCTTTAAATAAAATGATACACATTGGTTATAAGAGCGAAGTAAACTAAAAACAATTCCACATGTTTTTTCCTCAAGCTTGTCCTACAAATTATTACTGTGTTGTTTGATCTTCAGTTTGGATCGATGTTATCAGATTGTCGATCACTGAATATCAGTGTGGACTGATCTATTACTGCACACCTACAAAAGGTGGTACAGTAAGAAAAACACAAATATATAAGCAAGAAACCACATATTAGTAGAAGAGATTAAACAAAGTAAAAGCACAGACCCCCACAATATTACTGCAAAAATGTCTGCAATGTGCTGGAGCAGGAACGGCAAGTGTGAGGCGGAGGAAGTTTGGCAAAACACAAAAAAACACTCATTATATTAATCCATTCATAAAACCATAATAGTCAAACTTGGATTATAAAAAGCTAATTTACACATTAAACACTCGAGCCTTGTTAAGCTTAGACTCTGTTATCATTACAAAGTCCACCACTTAAGCCTACAACATAAATACAGCTGCAGCAGGGTGTAGAGTTAAGAGTGCAGTGTGCATGGCTTCCATCAAAAACCAACTGGAGTAGCTTTGATAATTATATGAGGGTGTAAAATATTTAACAGCTAGTGGTGGGAGAGGTGTTGGAAAGAGCTCGAATGGGCATCAGCTTCATCCAGAACAGTAACAATTACAAACTGCTGACTGTTCTCTCTGCAACCGGGTTGCACTTATTCTGCTTTGGCTTTTTCTCTCCGTGGCTCTCTTTGGGCACGTCTCTTTCTGCACCTTTCTATTTGCATCCGTCTCCCCCTCTGCAGTGAAGGGAGGGCGGGGAAGGGGGAAGGAGATGATTTAAGGTAATGAGAGGAGTAAAACATCATTAGTGCAAATTAACTTTTGTCAGCCGAGGTGATCTCGGTGGGGGCGCTTCTGCCACCAGTAGCAGCTCAAATAATGGCAATTTATGCATTAACGTGCTACAGTGTGTGTGCGCGCGTCTGTGTGTGTATGCGGGTGTCTCGTGATGGCCACCAAGGACATATTCAGTCTTAAAGGACAAGTCCAATCTTTGGAAAAGCTCTCTTTTCTTAATGTTTTCCCTACAAATATTCTAAATACAACAGTTTTATATGAATGGGAGACTGCATTTACTGCTGACTGCTCCCTCTGAGGTTTAGTACTCAAGTCTTTTGTAAGGTATTCAACAAAAATTCACTGAGCACCCCCTAAAGTTAACTTCTATTACAGTGGCATTACCATATCTTTTGAGCTGGTACAAAATCTGGCTTCTAAATGGTTAATCTTGACTGCTTGACATTAGCAGAACATGCAACTGAAGCTGAAACTCTGTGATTTACTGCTTGTTTAAAGGCTTCATCTCTACTCTTTGTAGATAGATGCTTGCAGTTTCAGGTGCAAGCATCTACCTACATTGCTTTCAAGTCTCTTATTGTCCTCTGAAATGTTTCAAGTCCATGTCGCTTTCTGTCTCCACCTTTTTGTTTTCCTTGCAGCTGCAGCAGATGGAGACATGGTCATGTTTAATGCATGTGGTTTGTGTTGCACTCACCGCTGGAGAATGGGCTCCAGTCCATTAATTAGTAGCAAATGGCCGTCGGAAACAAGACAGGCCTGGCACAGGTCAACCAGCTCCAAGGTCTGGAATGATGTGGACATTGATGTCTGCCCTGGGCCATCAACTGTCTGAAGCTGGGCCTCACACACACTCTTGACTGATTCACAATGGTCACAAAAAAGGGCACATCCTGCCTTGAATAACTTATTTGGATAGCCAGTGAAGGTAATTGCTTGTGGCTTAAAAAGACAACGAGAATGACGACTGCCTCTGTGACATTCTAGGAAACTACAAATGGTGATGTTAAACTTTGAGGCTGTATTATATTTACATGGAACATATGAATTAATGACGCAACAGGACGATTTACATGTATGATTTGTGATTAAAAATTGTCAGCATTGTAAAACTCTACATCAAGGACTTAAAATCCAACATTTTCCTGCTTAACCATGGCTGTTCAACATTGTGTTAGTGTGGATGGAGTTTTGCTGACATTTTCTATTTGCAAAGTAAATGAAATGGTCCTCAAGAAGGAAAAGCTTTATGATTAGCAGTTTTCCACACATGTACAGCACTAGTGATCTTCTGGAGGAATAGCACATTAGCTTCAGACTTTTTGTTACGATTTTCCAATCAGTAATAAATCTTTAAGAATAGTACTCGTTTGTTCGTTCATTCTACTTAAAGGGACTACAGGTAGAAACTGCGAAAGAATAAACAAGCGTGTCCAGTTTTTAATACTAATGGGCGATGAAGCGCTAAAAACCAAAAACAACGAGCCCACCCCTGTCTCTCTTCATTGCCTTGAACATGCTGTGTGCTGCATAATGCGCTGCAATTTGGTGGCCGAATTTCCCAAGCTGTCCTGCAGATGTGACATTAAATGACGCTGCATCCGCGTCGCCGACAGTTTTGATCCAGGAAGGATACGGTCGCCGTAAATTCAAACACTGCAAGGGCACTGCAACACTGCCATCAGCAAACGATCCAGATCAACTGAAAGACACTAAAAAGTGTAACTACAAAGAAAAATACTTTATTAGCGTAACAAACAACGTTATAGCTTCAGTTTGTGCACGCTCCCATGACAGATTGGCTCGTGGCTGCAGTTACCTGCAGTGCCAGTCGCAGCTGTCGCGAGTCTCATTGCTTAATCTTGCTCAAGAAAAAAAAAAAAAAAAAGGGAGAAAAAAAAAAAGCAAGAGGGAAAAAAAAAAAAAACAAGGAAAAAAAAGAGGGAAGGAGAACAGGAAGAATACAAAAAAAACCGGCGGCCGTTAATCTTGTCTACTTATTTGCAGACATTTACTTGATATAAAAAACAAAAGAGGGGAAAGGGAGGAAGGGACACAATCGGTGTTGCATAATAGTGACATCATCAAAGCTGCCGCAGTAAATGTCTGTAAATAAGGACGAATCACCACAAAAAAGCCGCTTCGAGCTCACAGGGGGGTCCGCCTAATGTTTCGTAACTAAACATTGGGGAAATTAAGGAGTTTGTTGCAGATAATGCCTTATTTAGAGGCTGCGCACGGTTGCCCGCATCACTTCCATTATATTGGACATACGCTGATCTCTGAGTGGATCTAGTATATATCTCCCGAAGAAATTCCAGTTGCATCAAAATAGGTCCAGATTGAAAAAAACTAACTTTCGCTTTAAGTAGAATGAACGAATGAATGAGTACTGTTGTCCTGTGAGTTCAGAGTTAACTCTCTGTTAGTTGTTTGGGGGATTTCTCTGGACTCTACAAGCCGAATGCATTGCTGATGTGCGCTGCTGCAGTACAGCTGAGATGAGCAGCTCACTAGACACCAATAAACTGCAATCTGTGAAACTCTGAACTGACAGGAAAATAGTACTCATTCATTCGTTCATTACAGCATTGATGAAATGAAGGAGTTTTTGCTGCAGATAACAGCTTATAGAGAGGCTGCCCGGTCTCGCCTATTATGTAGATGTACACAGAAGGGTGACTCCATGTAGTATCTTCCGAAGGAGTCAAAGTGATGCAGAAATTGTACTGGTGTGTAAATGCACGTATAAACTCCTGGAAATAAAGCCTGAGCTGAAAAAAAAAAAAGAAGGTATCCTTTAATCTACTGGTTGCTATTGTTGTAGTTGGCAAAAGCTCCAACAAAAGCATCAAATGACTTGATCTGTAGTTTTTAAAATTTTACCTGACGATGTGGTGTGTGCTAATTTCCATGCAGTTTTGATACTCCAAACAACAGTGGGGAAAACTCAATACTAGTTATAAAAGTACATTCCTCTGAACATTTCTTATGTTCATGTGTAAATATAGTGAAGGGAACACCTTTTTATTTTGAGAGCAAGGTTTATTGGCAATCCTGTTAAATGCCAGATGCTACACGGAAAACTTACTTGAAGTACAAGCTGTAGAAGTAGGTGAGAAAGATTTTGCAAACATTTAGAAGTGATTCAGATTTTTAGACAGAATACCACTACAAATAAAAGACCAAACAAAGAGTCAAAAAATTTAAATACAATGAAAGTTGGAGAGATAATGGAAATTAAAACTCCTTTTAAATAGCAGCTGCTTATTAGATTGTGATATGTAGTTTTGCTGATGGGTGTCTATGGTCCATTCTTGTCTGCATTGGTTGACTGTATTTAGACTGTATTTAAAACTCAATTTATGCATTCCAGGCTTGATCAGGTTTTCAAATGGAATTCATATTTTTCTGAAAGGATTGCTGTAATATGTAGGTGTTTACAGAAATTTGGTTGTGGACCAACTTTTTGTATAAAACCTTCAAGCCTCTGCATGTGAGAACAAGTTTTGAGCAATTACAGTGAGATCAACAAATTTGGTTTTACCCTGAGATGCACAAAATGCTTCCTGTGTTTTCAATGACTCTCTGCAAAGGATATTGGTTAATTAACCAGTGAGAATAAATTATTTTTAATTATCACTGCAGGGCTATCACGCAGAAAGCGAGAGAGGGAGAGAAAATCTTGTATGTTAATCAAGCCATGATGAATTGTCCGTGTTCATACAAACACGGCCTCCTCATGAGTCCCCAGTGCATTCCTCGCACACATGCACAACAGAGTGGGCGGAGCGGGCCGAATTAATTCTATGAAGTGAGTTGGTAAGAAGACACTGTATGTAGCAAAGTGCCAGGGGTGTGAACTGTGTGTGTGTGTCTTTCTAGGGCTGTGCGGAAGATGTACAACACTAATTGACCAACACTATATTCTTGTGTGTGTGTAAATGTGAACTGTGGCTGAATACAGGTGTAAATTATAGCAAGCAGTGTTATAGCGCATCTTAATTGTGTATGCATGTGTGTGCGTGTGTGTGGCTGGACCTCTGAGAACATAAGTAGATGTTCCATTGAGATCCTGGTCGCGGTGGCAATGACATATCTTAATCTACTTAGTTAGCGGCCAGGGATCTTTAGCTAACGGATTATCAGCCAGATTTGAGTAATAGACTCCTCATTTAGCTTTAATGCGTTTTGCATAGAGAGCAACCGCCCCTCATCACTCTTTAAGATGAATCGGCTTCCCAGCTACAAGATAAAGGGAAAAAAAAAAACTTCTAAAGATATTAGTCGACTCGGGACTGCATAAATCATAACATTTTACTAATGAAGGTAAAGTTAAAACTCTAACACTGGTGCTGTAGTGTATATTATTACGATAACATAGGAACATGCGGTGCAATAGACTAAAACTGGCTCAAGTTGGTATCACTGTTAAATTCTCACCCTTAGATGGTTAACTTTGACCCATGTTGTGTAGGAATGTGTAGGAAGTAGGGATGTAACGATTACTGATAAAATGGTTAATCGTGATAAAATTCCCAACGATTAGTAATACCGTTTTAAATTTTAATTATCGTTAAAACCATGACTGATGACTGCACTTTGAAAAACTCACTATGATGCTACTTATTGCCTGGAAAAACATCAATCGTCCCAGTTTGCATTATTTCATATATGAAAACATGGTGGAAAGCAACAAAGGCAGATGGACAGTGCTGTGGAGATGTTCCCCCTTTAAAAAGAACAAAGTAGACGTCTAGACCCATTTTGGATATTTTTAAAGATGCTGGTGGGGTATTTCAATAATACTGCAATTAAAATGATAACCGTGATCATTTTGGTCACAATAACCGTGATATGAAATTTCCATATCGTTACATCCCTAGTAGGAAGACTCTAGAACAGTCCAATTTCATTTCAGTAGCGAAACATAGCATAGCTTAGCATAAAGGCTAAGGAAACATGTCTTGCTAAAGCATGCTAATTATTTTTGATAGGATGGAAGCTGTGCAGGTTTTTTCTTTTTTCAACTGAGTTGGACAAGTCTTCCCGTCTGGTCTGGTCTCTTTGTTTTTTATACTAACAGTTACAGTGTGCAAACCATACCGTGAGCTTTGGGAGAGCCGCATTTTTTTGTGTGTGTGTGTGTGTGTGTGTGTGTGTGAAGCGGCATGTTTGAAAAGACGAGTCCGTTAAAAGAGCGGATGAGCTTTACCGCTCATGTTCCGCAGTGCAAGTCTGAAAACGGCTATAATGTTAAACAATCATCTGACTTCCCGCTTCTGATCAGGCTGATTAGCAGGTGCTGTGGCCACCGCTGGCAGCCAGCATCACGAGAGACGTTAAATAGTCTGCTCAGCCGCTTCTTGTGAAAACTTGGGATTTTAACAATGAAAACAACATTAATATATTAATAATTGATTTAAAGTGAAGAAAAGCTGCCTCCGCAAAGTCAATGGGCACCTCGTAGGGCATTACCCCTTATCTAATGTAGGAGAGGTTTAATTTGCAGGACCGTCACGCTTCAGTGGTCAAAATAATTATACCATCAGAATCATATAGGCTGCAGTGAATCTGAGAGAAACCAGCATGCTTTATTATCAGTATTATAAAACTCCCCCAAAATTTCACGAATCGTTTCTAGGGGAGCTCGTGTTTCATTAAGGGGAGCTATAGCTCCCCCAGCTTCCCGGTGGTTCACACCCTTAACAGTTAATTGAAAGACTTAATTTGACCTTAAAAATGTATATTCACTTTAGTCTTTTATTATGTGTCAGTGTACTTGTTGAATATTGTATAGCTCAAGAAAAATCTCATCTTAGTCATGCAAGGTTTTCCAGGAAATCAGGTGAAAATGGAACATTTTGGTGTTACGCTGTTTGCAGTCAGTCTGAATGGGTGTGACCTAAGTATTTCTTTATAGCTCGAGTGTGAACTGCTCCATCTACATTAACAGATGACTACACGCTGTGCATTTATCATCTCACAGCCAACAGTAGTTGGACCAACTCAAGGTCCAGATCTCTCAGGTTTTTGTTAGATTTTTTTTTTTTTTTTTCCAATTTTCTTTGGTCACTACAATGGCCACCAATGTTAAATCTGTTTTCTAGTGTATGCATGGGTGAGGATGGTGTACTACATATTATTCACTGCAGTGGTCATTCACTGATCAATATGTGAAAATTAAATAAACACATATACTGTACATAGCCTACATTCATAACCATTTATTTATAATTATCATTATTAATTCATTAATGAAATAATCAGGTAATCACTTTTATTTACTGTTTTTCATCTTCCGATGAAAAATGCCACTTCTTGAGGAATGCCACTTCTTTTGTCCTCCACCTGTTAAGTTTTCTCATTTTTATAATGACACACTGCACATCATTCTGATATATTTCAATTTATATTTCTTTTGGAATCGCCTTAATACTATTTTATGTCTTTCAAACTGCATTATCTTTGAAAATTTCTGCAGATGCAACTAAACAAAGACACACAGGGTGGCTCAAGTCCGTCTCAAAATTCTGTATATATTTATTCACAGTGTGTGAGCCTCCCCACGCACCACACACAGTTGGATATCCTATAAATGATGCAGAGTTCATACATAAAGACTGCCTGCATATATATCTGTGTCGGTCCCCTACCTGCAGGAGACCTACAGCCCTCCCTTGTGTTTTAATCATCATTTATCATTTGATATACATCACATCTACCTCAGTGTTTCATGAATTTTTGAGCTGAACTGAGATATCCACTGATTGGATCATCTTTTGTTTTCAGTTGTGCAAAGCAATGGATTGTTTATATTTCAAAGGCCTAGGCCTCAGTATGCAGGCTGAATGAAGAGGCAAAAATGGAGTCTTCAGTGTGCCAAGGCTGAATATTTGTTTTACTTTGAGATACACCCAATTTGATTTGTCCTCCATAACAATGCATGTATTTGTTTCCTGCAAAAAAAAGTGAATGATGCATATAAAAAAGATGCCTGCTGCAAAGTCTTTTTTTACACATGCACACAGACAAAGCAGCACTAAGCCTACCACTGCCATCACACACAGGACTCGACCTGTCTGTGTGACACACACAGTTTGTTTGGTAGTTTTAATTTGACAGCACTCTGAATAGAGCCTCTGAAAGACACACACACACACACACACTCCCACAGCCGCACACCTACACACACACACCTTTAATTTGACAGCGCTCTAACAAGAGCCTGCTGCTTGTCAAATGTTCTCCAGTGGCAGCAGGGATCCGCAGAGCTGAGGGGGTTCTGTTCAAGGACATCTGTGAAGAAACGCACACACTCCTGCGCTACCACACACTCGCTTTGAATAAGCTGAGAGGGGCAGCCGGCTGCACCGCATGATGGGAGAGAGGCTGCACACATGCTGAGGGGTTTCCACACTGCTGTTCTTCTCACTCTCCATCTTCCGCTTTCTGTCTCCCTGTCTTTTTCTCTCTTTATCTAACATTCCATCGCTTTTTTCCCCCCTTTATTTTGTTGCTTTTGCTCTTAAGTAGAGGGCTGAGGGACTGAGATAGACCGGGGGAGATTTTGATGATGGCTCCCTGTCTGGTCCAACAAGCCGATTCCCCCTCTCAAAGCGTTCGCACACACCACAGACACACATCAATTTTCTCTTCATTCTTCAATCCAAACACCATGAGACCTTTTAAAGTTACTCAAAGGCGGATCGGACTTTGGTTCCAATCCTCTGGATTTCATCCCATTGAAGGCGTACGTGTGCACTCGTGACGCATTTACTTTTGTGTGAGCGTGTGTGTGTTGAGGAGCTCCCATGCTGTCATGGATGTGGCTTCCGCAGGACACTTTGCTCATTAGAGGGAGGAGAGTGCGACTTGAGTGACTTCTCGTTGGCTCCCTGCTCAACTTGATCACAAGGCTAGTCCTGTGGAGCGGGAGAGAAAGGCAAGGCTTCAGCTCTGTGTGTGCCACATGTAAAAGACAGCGTGACACACCTGGGAATATGCAGCACGGAGTGTAAGAAGAGTACAACAATACAATCAGAACAAAACCGAACATGAAAAGTGAAGGAGAATCATAAGCCTCCATTACTGCAAATGCTTTGCTTGGCATTACAATAAAATGGCATTTAAAGGGAAATTCCCCTAAAAAAGGAGCACATCCCTTTCATCACTGGCCTCAAAAATCACAGTATGTCAGACGTAAAATCAAAATGTCAAATATTATACAAAATCTGTCCAAATCAGCATAGAGGCAGGCACAGAGATTATCCATTAGATCGTATCTTTGTCCGTTCATCTACCTGTGTGCATGTTGCTGTCAGATAAAGTGCACATTTCCTTCCAATGATCTAGAAAAGGGGTTCACAGGGTAGCATCTGAAATGTCAACATGTACATAAGCACAAACATTTCTCTTCAATTCGCAGTGACATTAAACTGAAGGCAAATTCATGCTCAGGATAAATGGACTTCTGAGACAAAGTTCAGGTTTTTTTTTTTTTTGGCTTTGCATGATAACCAGCAATCCAAAGTGCAGAAGGGAAACATTAACCTGTTTTAAGTTGTTGATTGTATTTTCTGATAAGTCTGGCACTGATGTGACTCCACACTGAGGAGGCTTGCAGGCCTTGTGATGATGAAAAGCCACGCAGATTATTTGAATCCTGTAAATCACAGCTAAAAGTCACTGTGCAACGCCAAGGTCTATGAAACTATCAGCCCAGAATAGAGAACATAGACGATATGTTACCGCATTGCCAAGTGCTACCACTTAATACCATTAATCTTGGTGCTCTCCCTCTCATCTCTCTCACTCCATCTCTGCGTTGGAGTGCTTGCCGTCCTCTAAAAGTATGGATCTTGACCGCAGCCATTTTCTACAGAGGAGGGAAAGGCTAAAGAGAAAGCAGTGACCCCTCTTCGCCGCAATTTTCCCCTCATCAACTTGTGAGACTTCATTAACTTCCAGGGGGTAATTTCTTCTTTCAGTGCGTTTCTGGTGAGGGGGGAGCGTTATGACGTTTTCCTCTCATCCAGTCAGTCTCAGCTATTTTCTTCTTTCCGTTTCTTTTCTACAACTTGAACTAAAAACAGCTTCTATTCACCTGAAATGGTGCAGGCTTCTGCCTCCTGACCATCACCTGCAACAACAGAAAAATTACATGGAATGAAAGACATTGGGTTTAAGGAAGTTAACGTCAGTCTTCATCTGCAGATGTGTCTTTTCTTGGAACATGAAGAGAAAGGACTTCCAATGGCAGTATTTAACAGCCTTTATGTCTGAACAGCCCCAAATAAAACATCCACAGCTCCACATGGTTATCGGTCTGATACACAGTTAAGGCCTCAGCAAGAAGTATCATTGTGAGAAGTGTGAGTCAATGCTGCCCTCTTTAGGAATATGAGTGTCCCAGTGTTAATGCAATACCATACAGCAGAGGTATCCAGCTCTGCTCCGTAAGGGCCACAATCCTGCAGGTTTTAGATAGCTCCCTGAGCCATCATACCTAATTCAAATTTAATAAGTCTCCTCAACAGCTTGTTTTTAAATTCTGCATAAGCATGTTGACCCATCTGATTCAGGTGTTCCACAGCAGGAAACATCCAAATCCAAATCCTTCAGGACAGAAGCACTGGAGGAGGAACTTTGGACACTCCTGCCGTTTAGGTATATGGCACAGGCAGAGCAATGGACTGGCAACGTATCAAGGGTGCACCTTCTTGTCTAATAGCCACTGGGATAGGATGCAGGCCTGCATGCAACCCTGAAATAAGAGGTATAGACATGGATGGATGGATGGATGGATGGATGGATGGATGGATGGATGGACTGACAGACAGACAGATGGATTGTGGGAAGGAAAAACAAACTTCCCATGTAAATGGCTAGGGCTGCACCTAAAATGGCTTTTATTCTGATAATGACTTTTTTTTTTTTATATATAAATATCGATATCATACAGATTTTTTTTTATCGATAATCTTTTTTTTTCTATATCGTCCAGTCCTAATTTGAAGAATGTTGACAGGTATGTTGGGGGTTATCTACGTAGCAATGAAAAATGAATATTGTTACAGAAAATATTGCCAAGGGAGAGGAGGTATTTAATGAACAAAGGAGGCCCGAGCACTGAACCTTGAGGTATACCAGAGGAGAAAAGGATGGTTTGGATGTAAATGACTTGAGTTAAACAACCTGTGTGCAGCACGAGAGATGATTTAAACCACTTCAAGGGTGTGTTAGATAGACCTTGGCTAATCTGTCAGTAAGGATGGTAGAGGAAACTGTAAAATGCCGCACTCAGATCAACAAGGATAAGGATGGTAAGGACTCCAGAATCAGCAGTCATGAGAAGGTAAATTGTTATTTTGACAAGAGCAGTTTCTTTGCAGTGAAGTGGACAGAAACCAGACTGGAATCATTCATACAGATTTTTGAGAGAGAGACGATCATGACCCTGAGATGCAACAATTCAACCAGGATTTTGGCAAGAAAAGGAGATTGGAGATTAGATAGACTGTTGAAATTGTTGGGGTCAGCACCGGGTTTCTTGAGAATTATTTGTCACTGAGGACATCTGATACACCAAAATTGTCCAACTCTCAATTTCCAATATCAATATATACTACGTGAATATTGCTTGCAAGCATAGAGCGTCACCCAGAGAGACCTGCGGGTAAGTCTGAGGAGGCTCTGACCTTGAGGAGGGGGAAACCTTTTTTTTTTTTAAAAAAGAGAGAAGAGACCATCTGGCACCATTAAAGATAAAACCATATGTATTTTCTTATACTTACATATACAAGTACAGAAATCATACATTGTCATGTAAGAGAAAGATTATTGACACAGTGCCATGGTCAGAGTGACACTCAGGATATGATAACAGAAATTCTTTCACAGTCAGAAAGGAAGGGACAATGGCAGTTATACAGTAGGAGTCAGACAGTGAATGGAAGCTTTAACCACAGACGCGGTAGAGGATCAGGCTGACAGATAGATGGCTTAGATTTAAGGATGAATTCAGATATATTATCAGCAGAGGGAAGTTTGAATCTAGAGAATGAATGGGAGAAGGGGATTAGGAACTTGAGGCTGAGATATGAGAGGCACATTGGTGATGAATGCTGTCAGTCTTTGTATTAAAGCAACCCTTACCGATGTTGCATTCTTACACTATTTTCCTAACAGGGTAAAATGCTATGAATGAGGTAATGGAACTCTAAAATACAAGACAGACCCACCATTAATCAAAATAAAATATTATTCCAATCTCTAAATATTCAATGAAAACTCCAACCAATCCTTGAAGTGGGGTGCACCTCTAGGATTGTCCAACGGACCTGCCTGTCAGACCTTTGATTCTGCATTGGAAGGTGGAGGGAATGAAGGGGTGTGTCTTACCCCGTGTTCACACCGGACGACTCCATTCGCGTACGCGCCTAGATTTCAACGCGCGAATGCTGGAAGTTTACTCGCTTCATTCAGGCGTTTTTTTCGCGTGAATGAAGCGTATTGTACGCGCGAATGGGGCGTATTGTACGCGCGAATAAAACGCTTCATTCGCGCGTCAAGTTGAATTTTCTAGAGAAAACAGTGGTTTGTCACGTAGTCATTCAGTTCAGTCAGATGAACATGGCAGATTCCGGTTATTTTGAGCGAGTTGCGGCATTCTACCTGCTCTAGAAGATGGAAAAGAGAAGACGCCGTGTTTGGACCCACCAGTTTCTCCAGAGGCGCTCAGAGCTCGGTGAATTTCATCAGCTGATCCAGGAGTTACGTCTGGATGACGGCCGCTTCCAGGGGGATTTCCCAGCCCAGTTTGATGGGCTTCTGTAGGGGAGGATCGGTGCTGCATATCCCTCCAGGACACAAACTACAGGCGCTGTATTCCGGTGTCGTGCCGGCTGCGGAGCGTCGGTCCATCTGCCTTCGGTGAGTAAGCTAGCCGCAGCTAGCTAGCGCTTCCACCAAAATGTCCAACAACTTCCAGCAAAAAAACGTGTTTTCGCTAGCTATTGTAGCTCAGTTTAACGAGTCTCTGCCGTCTCCTCGCCTCCACCTCTCAACATTTAACCAGCTGATTAAATGCAACTCGTAACTGTCCGCTTTCCTGCTGCTTTCAACCGGTTCACAACCACAACACACACAACGTGTGTTTGTTTACGTCTGCTGAAGCTGAACTCCTGGTACTGCAGCGTCATCTTCTGACCAAACTGAATACTACACCAGTCTGACCACAAATTCATATTGAATTATATTGACGTTTTATAACAACCAACCTCAATTTATTTATGTAGCAAGGACAGAGCTGCGTATTCCTCCAGGAGTGTCGCGTTGTGACGTTTTACCCCGTCAAACACCGGCTGCAGAGATCTGCAGCTTTTGGTTAATGAGGTTTTGTTTGACCAGGTTTATAGACCTAAATTTATGGTATTACACTACTTTTGTGTGCAGCACTTTGTGATTTTATCTGTGAAAAGCACTTTCCCCTTCTTTACTATTGAAGAAAGCAGCGAGCTGCAGAGCGCCGGTCCGTTCACATCACGTCTCATTCATTTTCAATGACGGGGCTCGTTTATTCGCGCGTCAAAAACGCTCGAGTTCAATTTTTTCAACTCGAGCGAATAGGCAAAATACGCTCTATTCGCGCGAATAGGACGCCTCATTCGCGCGAGTAAAACGCCTCATTCGCGCGAGTTAGACGCGCGTTTGGGGCTCATCGCGCCGCGAATTCGCGTCAAACGCGCCGCGCCAAGCAAAGGCGCGTCAATTCGCGCCTGTACATTGACTTAACATGTAATTCATTCGCGCGAATAATTTTATTCGCGTCCGGTGTGAACACGGGGTTAGGAGTGAGGCGGGACTGTTTATATTCAAATAATCTTGCTGTGCTTTCTGAAATGCAAGATCGGTAAGGGTTGCTTTAATCACTGCACCAATTGAATTGCTAAAGTTGGTTGAATAGAAATGAGGAGGAAAATCAGGTGGACACGTTTTGTTAACCAGAGAAAAAAGGTGTAGATTAGGTGAAGGACAAAGGTGCCAGGGTATCAAACACAGGGGCGCAGATGGGATTTTTAAACTGGGGGGACGAAATGATTTAAACTCAACAAGTTATTTTTGTGTAATCTGGGCTTTAACCAACACTCAAGCAATTACTTTGTGATAATCTATGAGCCAAATGATATGACTAAAAAGTCATCAGAGAAATCATGAATTAACAGAGAATACCGTAAAAAAAGGGGAATGAACCTTTCGCTCATGTGACCCACCGGTTTCTGAAGAGCTAAAAATGAAGCCAGGTGGGCATTTCCCACCATCGCCATCTTCGCCGTATTACGTGTGTTGTCACTACCGGAAATTACAAAGATGGGCAACGAGCGGCCTTGGGGCAAATGATTGACAGCTGACGTACTCTGGGCTAAATGCTAACCAAGCAAACTCGAAACTAACCGGAGCGAACAAATATTAGTCCCCTAAGTGGCGGGTAAGGTAAGACACGCTAGAAATGCTATTATCTGACTAAAAACCGCCGTTGTGCAACTCTGCTACAGACTGAGACCTTACCAAGAGCTAACAAAGAGCTAACTAGGAGCCACCTGTAAGCAAGTCAGCATCTGGTCTGCCGCATGTTAATCAAAAGGACACGCCCCTAATTATGTGTAATTTTCAAAATTAAATATCATCTAAACGGATGAGCAATAAAAAAAAAACTTACCCCCTCACAGTTGACATGAAGGTAAACTTGACCTATGAAACCTAAAATGATTTTTTGAACTAGGCTGTGAACATGTTTATTTCTGCTGTGAAGTTGGCCTTTTTAACATTGGAGTTTATGGACATTTGCAATGTTTTGCAGCCAGCTACTAGTGGATGAAGGGAAAACGACAAATATTTCCTTCTTCTGGGAAGCTTCATAACTGGCCAACGGAGGCTGCTGCTTTGATTAACAACAAGAAACATTGTTAAACAAAAACCTACCTGATCAACACTAGCCAGGCATGGTGAAACTAGTATTTTTCTGGAACGGCCGTTACCCACCAAAGCTCCATGCCTTATGCAAAATATGTTTCATTTCTTCTTTGTTCGAAATCCAAGTTTTAAGCTTCTCGCTGAGATACTGGGATTGGGGAAAGAAAGCTGCTGCTTCATGAGGGGCGATCCAAAGCTGAAACCAAACCACTTTCTCTTCTTATTTTAGACACTGTTTAGACAATATGCAAAGACTTTTAGTGTCTAGAAACAGACTCAATGAAGAACCCAAAAAATTCTGACTTGGAGCTGGAAATTCCAACTTTTGTGTTTAACTGAAATGTCCCATTACCCGAAACACACAAACCCCTACCTCACAAGGCGTGCTATAATGACATTAATCCTCTGTTTTACCAGCCACTTTGGGACAGTGGAGGTTCGAGCTGTGTTATTAAGAACCTGAAGGGGGATATTACGGAAGCGTATTGCATTCACCTGAAAAAATAAAATTGGTCTGTTTTTCTGAATTAACGAGATAATTTTTACAAAAATAAATAAAAACTGTCTGTTTTCTGAATTAACAAGATAATTTTTTACAAAAATAAACAAAAACGTTCTGTTTTTCTGAATTAACGAGATAATTTTTTACAAAAATAAACAAAAACGTTCTGTTTTTCGGAATTAACGAGATAATTTTTTTCAAAAATAAATAAAAAACTTTCTGTTTTTCTGAATTAACGAGATAATTTTTTTACAAAAATAAACAAAAACGTTCTGTTTTTCTGAATTAACGAGATAATTTTTTACAAAAATAAACAAAAACGTTCTGTTTTTCTGAATTAACGGGATAATTTTTTTCAAAAAATAAATAAAAAACTTTCTGTTTTTCTGAATTAACGAGATAATTTTTTACAAAAATAAACAAAAACGTTCTGTTTTTCTGAATTAACGGGATAATTTTTTTCAAAAATAAATAAAAAACTTTCTGTTTTTCTGAATTAACGAGATAATTTTTTACAAAAATAAACAAATGTTCTGTTTTTCTGAATTAACGAGATAATTTTTTACAAAAATAAACAAAAACGTTCTGTTTTTCTGAATTAACGAGATAATCTTTTACAAAAAAATAAACAAAAACGTTCTGTTTTTCTGAATTAACGAGATAATTTTTTTTTCAAAAATAAATAAAAAACTTTCTGTTTTTCTGAATTAACGAGATAATTTTTTACAAAAAATAAACAAAAACGTTCTGTTTTTCTGATTTAACGAGATAAAAGTGAAGAGGAGGAGGAGAGAAAGAACAACCGTTTCCGTTTCATGAGGAGCAACACTTGACTGGCGCGTGCAAGCCAGAGGAATCGACAAAATAAAAGCCAATGGGGGATTATCATGCTTTCGTGTTCCGAACTTCCGGTTTGAAACACTTGGACGGCCCACTTTTGGCCCAGTTCTATGTCCCTGCTTTACTTCTTAAATAACGAAGCGCACTAAATGAGCGCACATCTGATCATATAAATGATCTTATTATTGTATCCACGTGTGATTGATAAATGTTCCTGTCTGACCAAACAATAGAATCTACGTCAGAAATCCCTCCTCATCCAGCTGCTTTACCCTGAAGCAGCAGCGCAGACAGGCGGAGGCTGGTCCAAGCCTGACCCGGACTGTCGGATCTGAGCCTGACCCGCACAGAGACAGAAGAAAAAATAACTTTCATTAGCTAAGCTAAGAAACAGTCTGCTAAATGAGCACTTATAGACTATAACATTAGGGTACAGATTACTAAATAGAAACGACGGATCGCCTCCTGTCTTTTGTCTCCAGGAGCTGCAGGTGTCATACCAGCCAGATGATCTTAACAGCAGAGTGTTATAACTTCTGATGAAGGCGACAACTGATCGCCAACAATTTCAAGATAAATCAGACTTTATTATCTCACTGTTGATGTCTGAATAAAGAAAAGAAAGCTCGGCTGCTTGTAAGAAGACGGACAGTCGGGCTGCAGAAAGGCGCAGGTGCATCGGACCAGCGGGAAACGCTGCTTTAGACTTAGAGATAGTTTGCAACACAACCCTGACCTGTGTGGAGCTGTACAGCGATGCTGTAACTTGTAAAGACTTTATTGACAAGTTAAATAACAGAAATACTAGTTTATAAACATTATGCGCAGCCAGAAGGGCAGACGCGCTGGTAACTGCAGCTCCCAGGAGACACGGAGTTGAATGGAGGAGATCCGTTTCTATAAATTAATCTATACATTAACGTTGTGCAAGTGTTCATTCGGTAGACTGTTTCTTAGTTTAACTAATGAAAGTTATCGTTTCTTATGTTCCTGTCCGGGTCAGGCTCAGATCCGACCATCCTCCATCTGTCAGCGCTGCTGCTGCTTCAGGAGAAACAGCTGGATGACGGTGCATTTCTGACCAATATTCTGTTGTTTGGTCAGACACGAACATTTTATAAATCACACATGGATTCAGTCATAAGATCATTTTTATGATCAGATGTGCGCTCATTTCCACGCCGGTTTGACCACTGACAGTTTTACACCTGAAATGGCGTCAAGCGCTGGTTACTGCTGGTTAAGCAACAAATGTTACGTCACTTGGCGGAGACCGATTCAGAAAAACAGAACGTTTTTGTTTATTTTTGTAAAAAATTATCTCGTTAATTCAGAAAAAACAGAAAGTTTTTATTTATTTTTGTAAAAAAAATTATCTCGTTATTTCGGAAAAAACAGAACGTTTTTGTTTATTTTTGTCAAAGATTATCTCGTTAATTCAGAAAAACAGAACGTTTTTATTTATTTTTGTAAAAAATTATCTCGTTAATTCAGAAAAACAGAACGTCTTTGTTTATTTTAGTAAAAATTATCTCGTTAATTCAGAAAAACAGACCAATTTTATTTTTTTCAGGTGAATGCAATACGCTTCCGTAGGATATGTCCCCAGTGCCATCTGCATCCAGTTCATCAAGAGAGGATAAGAAGTTGATGTTAGGGAGGTTTGTGGTACCAGCAGCCAGCTCAGTTAAATTAATGTCCTTGATTTTATGGAAAGAGTTGTTGTAATTCAGTTTGATTCTGATATAGGGACATTAATATTAAACAAATTAAGCTACATTTGGTCATACACACAGTAGCTCTGCAATAGACTGGTGACCTGTCCAGGTGTACTCTGCCTCTTGCCTGATAATAGGCTCCAGCACCGTCTGTGACCCTGAATTGGACTAAGCGGTACAGCAAATGAATAAATGAATGCACAAATATACACCTGCTGACGTAGGTGTGAATTTTTGCATGCATCATCATTGCTGTCCTCAGCCCACAGTGTGCAGCTGGAGGGCGCGTCAGCGGTGAACAGGAAGCTGAGCACAGGAAACTCATGGACTTCTTTGGGGTAAAGTGAGTAAAAAATTTGAATGTGATGTAGTGATCTCAAGCCCAAAGGTCTCAGCAAAAGGATACACACATCTAACCAAATATACTTTGGGACACATACTGATTGAGAAAGGCCACATTTGGATGTAAAGCAGACGTCCCAAGGAGGAATTTTGCTCAGAGAAGGACCTTCTCTGAGGAATCACTGATTTACGGTCCTGAGTGCAACTCAGGAGAGGACCTGCATTTTGGTAAAACAAACAAAGGCCAATTGTTGAACTTTGAACCCATCCTCCAAGCTTGGAGATACTCCTTCACAGTATTTACGACCTGCTATAAATTGGTTCCTTATAGCCAATTTTGTTATGTGTTCTTAACATCCAAGAACTGTTTTATATTATCAGGAAAGTAAGCTCATGTTAATCTCATGATGAAGACTTTTCTTTTGATATGCAACATGATATACTTTGGTGATTAGAAACTAGACGTTTCTTCCCCAAATTCACATCACATGCATTCCAGGATTTGCTGCATAAAGGTGAAGAAAGAGACACTTTACCCAACTGCTGAAATCCACTTTTATGTTAGAAATGGACTTCCTCATATCAAATGATGTCTAACACATGTATTTTCTTTACAGGAATCTTAAATCATCAAGATTAATCCTGTTTTATCTGTTTAGCTGATTTGTTTATTCAATGTCTTCCTTTATTCATATAATTCAGATCTTTGCTTTATTTTATTTTATTGTGTTCATTTTATTTCATCATGTCTGAATAACTGATCCATTTGTACACATGCCTCACTTAGAATTCACAGATGTTTATAACCATAAAGGTTAACTGATAGTGAAATAATCATCCAAGATGTGTCTGACTATTGGATGAAACCTGACTCTGTCAGCTTCCCATTGGCTGACAAGCTGCAAGCCACATTCCACTGCCAGGCAGAGCGCGAAGCTCTGAACTGTGAGAATCAGAATTGGAGAGATCGGAAAGAGAATGAGATCTGATCAGAACTGAAAGAGAACTGATCTGGGAGAACTGGAAGGAGTAGAGACAGAACTGGAGAAACTTGGAACAATGGGGAAAGAATGAGACAACACCTGCTCTGAACTCAGCAGAGTTCAGAACCACGGATCACTCAGGGAGGAGTGATGGAGAGAAGAAGACTTTAACCCAAATCATCTTTACTATCAACCATCCCGTGACATCAGTCCTGAAGCTGCACGTCTCTGGGGAGACGGATGAGAGAGAGAGAGGACGAACCAGAACCACCACTGAGCTGACAGCCCGCAGAGAGCCGGACGAACTTCCAGGAGATCGGGAAGATTTTTGGGGGCCATCCACCCGACAATCTTCCAAAGGATTTGAGGAACAGTCCAGCAGAACCAGGACGTGAGTGAAGCACCTCAGTCAGACGGAACCTCTGAGGAGAATCCTGATCATTTGCTATGAAATATGATCTGATGTCACAAGAAGTTGGTGATAGTGAATTAATCCAGACCTACGGTTTACCAGACCCAGTTTAACTTTGTTTAGTTGGATTAAGAAATCCTTCCTTCTTTTTCTTTGAACATTTATTAATTAACTGAGGTTTAATTAATTTATGTTTCATTTTCATACCATCTCACATTTCTTTCACAAGATAACTTTTGGTTGATCATCATGCTCACATATTTCTTGTATATATCTTGTACATACATTATCTCATGTAGTTTGTAGACTAGTTAATAAATACTCCGTATTATCTTAACTAGTCGTTGTTTGTGGTTTTTCTGATGTATCATGAAAGGTCACTTCAAGCGAGAACTCATGAAAGCGTCCTGAGACTGATCACTTCATTAAATCAATCTAAGAATTGATTTAAGACTTTAATGGTTTTCCTTGCTTCCATTACATATCAAATAAGTAAGGTGGTGCTCCGAGGCTGTATTAGTATTGATATTAATAGAAATATTAATATTAATATTAATATCATACATAGTGACGCTATATATATTGTGGTTGCCCAAGCTAAATCACAACAGTGAGAGGCAGAGAAGGTTATTGTGAATTTTAGGAGTACAGATGAGCCTAATTATTTCCATCCTGAGATGTGGTGGAGGTGGATACTAGGGAGTTTAGATGGACAAATAATTGGCTGGAACATGTAACACTGAAAACACAGAGCAGACTCCACTCCACTCTCAGGGTTTGCAGGAGGATGTTGCATTCTTCCATAAGTCTTTGCTGGAGACTTCAATCTTTGTTGCAACCATCTGTTATGATAGTAGCATCAAAGAAACTAAGCAAACTGATAAAAAAAAAAAAAGGCTGTCTAAAGACTGCTCCACAGATCATACCAACTGGTCAAGATTACACAAGTTGTTCAACATAATGCACACCCTTTGCATAGTTAATGGACATTTGTGTTTGTTGTGTTTGGGGTCATGAAACTGAGACAACATTTTTTTATGAGATTCATAAAAGCTAATTCATTTAAATCCAAATTGAAAGGAAAAGTATCAACATGTTTGAAATTATAAAGCCGATTTAACTGCAAGTCGATTTGGAGGGCTTTATAGAATATAAGGCCACATCAAACAACTTTTATTAAGAATGCATAAAAAGTGAAGGCAAAAAATGAGGCAGGAAGAAATCTACAGTGTACAAAGTGATCAAAGTCCTTCAATGTAACTCAGTTAATCAAAAGCACAGACCTGCAGTTCTCTGGGAAATTGTTCCACACGTGGTGCACAAACTGAAAGTGTTTATTTCCAACTTTGAGGACAGAAAGCAAACCTCATTGTGAGAGCATAACACATTAAAATATCTGAAATACATTTGGATCTAAACCACCGAAAGCTTTCAATGCCAGGATCAGTATTTCAAAATCAACTTTTTGACAGACAGGAAGGCAGTTTAGAGACCTCACAGGTGACGTTATATAAACTAGTTTTCTGGTCTTAGTGACGACTTGAGCCACATCGTTCTGAATCAGCTCCAGGTGTTTGATCAGTTTCACAAAAAAATTTAATAAAGATAAAAAAAAATCAATCATGTATTCTTTAGATAAATACAAAACCTGTCAAACTATCACAGTTCATTTTGTGCTGCTATGGTTACGTTACTCATTGCTTACTTTAATTACAAGAAATTGGGTATATTGTACAAGACTGTTTTATGAGTGGCAGTGTGGCTGACTGAATGAAAATACAGCAGTAGATGGGAGGATTTTCAGTCAGTTGGAATCACATGAAAAATGGAAGATAGGGATTTTTGTCCTAATCTTTTTTTTTTAAATTCTGTTTGTCATGTTTCTATGGTTTGTATATAAATCCTGCACCCTGTATTTAATTTAATTCTATTTTTAAAGTCAAATTTCAACAAAAAATATGTTTAAATCCAATAATATGGCACATGAAGTATATTATGTAAAGATATATTTGACTATTTAAAAGCCAGTGAAAGACGCCTGGTGCTTCTAACACAATGTGGTGTGAAATCAGCAGCCAGACCCTTTTCCTCTGTTGTTCCCCGATGGTGGAATGACCTACCAAACTCTGTCTGATCCGCAGGGTCTGTTACTACTTTCAAGAGCAATCCGAAAACTCAGCTCTTTAAGGAGTATTTCTGCATTTAGTTTAACTTTTCTGCTCATCAGAATGAGTTAGAAGATTTGTCCAGCTCCCTGCATGACTCAGCACTGAGAAAGCTGCATGCATTTCTGCCAAGATGATGTTATGATGGTGAATCTAAGAGTTTTGTTGAATAAGGGGACTGATGTAGGGTGGGAAAGGAACAAAAAATATACATACACACACACAAAATAACACAAAATACAATTAAATGAAATAAAATGAACTGAAATAAAATAAAATAAAAGGATTTCTTGCTTGTGTTCTCTCAGATGTAAGTTGCTTTGAAAAAAAAGCATCTGCGAAATGAAAGTCGTAGTAACTAGAATAACTACTCTTTCACTGATATATAATTTGGCAAGTTTATTTATTTGTTCATTACAAAACGTGAAATCTTCCATTTTACTGAGGTTATGAGGGCTTTGATAATGCGATCTCAATAATCCCCCCATGATAATGGTTTATCTGAATCTACAAAGATAGAATTAATGACACTATTTGTTCGCTGCCATGAGTCAGAGCAAACACAACAACCACTGTGGATTTTATTCATTGCTGCAAAACCCCGTGCCAGATCAGAGCGACCCCTCTCATGTGCACTCCAGTAAGCGATGTTCATCTGTCTGTGCCGATATGTAAACTTTCCTCTTTCTCCTTTACCTCCAAGCAGCTCTTCATGAAACATGAAGTGCCAGGGCCAGGCCCGGCGCAGAGACAAATGCCAACCGCTCAGAGCTCTTCCAAATGTCAAAGCTGACATGTTGCAGACATTCAATAACAATTCCTGCTGGGTCGTTTCAGAGCTACACGCTCTTCAAACAGTCCCCACGTCTCATGACAAAAGAGCAGGTGAAGTGGCCGGATTTTATCTAATGCCCTGCCTTCAGTTAGCCCTCTAGTGATCAAATTTATTACAGTCAGGTCTTAGCAAGCAAGCAGAGTGATGGATTCAGCTGGAACTGAAATAAAACTGCCCTCCGACAGGTTGCCATAAACTTCACTTAAAAAAGATCACTGAAGAAACAAGATTATGTTATGGCAACACAAGCTCTACATGAATAGTTATATAAGATGCATCTATGTTGCTGAGCCAAATATTTACACGTTTACAGTTTTTTTCAATTGCTTACACACATTTTCAAAGCTCTTTGTCTATTTCTCAAAACTTTACACACAAATCCAGTTATTGCTCAGACAAAATGCAAAAAGCCCCTTATCTACTGCAAAATGAAGCACAGAATTCAAAATACTGTAAACACATCTCAAAAGCAAGCATTTGTCTCACCTCACAAACACATTTCCCATTTTATCACATACTTGTGTATACAGTATCATTTACACACTGTTGATCTAAATCTAAAGCTCTCTTGTTTCTATTGATTTGCTCCATATATATGATTGCCATATAAGAGCAAACATAGCATGCAAATAGAAGTTGACACAAGCAATGAAGAAACCAAAAATATTTTACTGTATATCCTGAATAAATCTGTTGCTGCTGTGGATACAGCATTGTATAGAACTGCAATCGAAATCAAAGCAAAGTACACTCATCACACATGGAATAGACCAATGCAAAGCTCTCTCAGCACTGTTGTCATCCATTGTTCAAGACAGATAGTTTGACCTTTGACTTATTTATAGGTCTTCATGTATGTCAACACTGCAAAAACTCAAATCTTAGCAAGTATATTTTTCTAATTTCTAGTCAAAATATCTCATCACACTCAAAATAAGACAAAGAGAAACATTTCAGTGAAATATCTGAACAAGAAAATTTTGCTTACTGTATGACATTGGCAGAATTGTTTTGCTACGTGTTACAAGAAAAAAATAATTTTTTAACTCATTTCACTGTAAGAGTGGCCAAGATTTTTTGCTTGTAATACAGTTAGCAAAAATGTCTGCCAGTGGCGTCAGCAAAATTTTCTTGATAAGATTTCTTGAAACAAGATGCATTGCCTTAAAACAAGTTCCTATATCTCACTGAAATGTTTCTCCTTAAGTAATTTTGTCTTATTGTGAGTGTGATGAGAAAGCAGTCATTGTTTTCACCTGTGAGGACAGAGTCTAAGCCACTGATGAGTAAGTGTGGCATTTATATGGTTGTGTTTAAAATTGGAAATCAAGTTACTTCCTGATAGATTTTTGTGTGTTAGGTAGAACATTGTGTCTAGTTATTTTCAAAAAGTGAATAGCTCCATTGAAAACTGTGTTAAGGTTGAGAATGTGTTTATGGTTTTCCTGATTTGAGGTGAAATTGTGAGGTTTGAGTGAATATGTTTAGAAATAGTGTGATATATAGTGTGATGGTTTTGTGTGTTAGCAATTGAAAAAAACTGTAAAAAGAGTTTAACAGTTTTTGTCCACTAGGGGGAGCCAAAGTAAAAGAAATCAAGAAATAGATGTAATTAAAATTTGCACTGCACTTCATTTTGTTTGATCGTCTTTCATTTACATTTTTAAAATAATTACAGCACCAGTCAGTTATCAGCTGACTCAATGAGCTAACATACAGAAGCTGATGCTTCAAAAAATAAATAAAAGAAAGAAAAGCTTTGCTCAACACTTCATCAATGCCTCAACATCCAAACACAAAAGCTCTTTTTTTCTTTACAACAAAGAAAATACCCTCATATCTCATATCAGCCTTCCTTCCTTCTAAATGCGAAGCTGAGTACATGAAACTGGCCATTTAGGCTTAGATGTGTGAGGTAAGACGGAAACAAACACGTCATGTTAAACATAAGACAAAAAGAAATGACTGGATACTTCAGGCGGTACAGGTGTTTCAGCTAAACAGCAGACCAGACTGGAAATGCAACCCAGAGGCCATCTGCAAAGAAGCTGCGATCCTTCAATGTCTGCATCAAAGATGTTGCATCTTCTGTGGAAAGTTCAATCAGCTTTGCAGCACCAGAGACTTAAAGAGCCTGAACAATCTGATCAAGAAGACTCTGGTTCTGAGCTGGGAAAGATTCTGGAGCTGCAGGAATGATGGTCCAAAGAAGAAGAATAAACAGTTATTCACATTTTCTACAGAATATAGTGAAGAAACATGTTCAGTCAGAGGCTTCTTCAAGTACACTGCAAGACAGAAATCTATTGGTCACCAGTCATCCCCCTCTGAAACTGTTAAATTTGCTCTCTCTTTTTTAAAAGAAAAATAAACATAATCTCTTTTTTCTGTAACTGAAAGCTGAACATCTTACAAAGAAACCGGTCCGACTACCTTTACTACGAGCATTCAGGTTTATTGAAGGCACATTAGTTAAAGAGAATACATTAGTTGTGCTTGACACATACATTCATCAATCAACTTTGTCCTTGGACTAAACTCGGTTTGTTTCGTTTATTAGAGCTGTATGTTCTACAAGCTTCAGACAGAACAGAAATGAAAGGATTTTTGTCCATGTAAGGCAACAATTTCAGACCTCTTTTAGTAAAGAAAACATATGAATCTCTTTAATATGTGACAGTTACCTTCCTCATCAGTTATATTATTTCAATAACAAATCATGAATTACATTTTATAAATGGACAATACGGAATAAACAGCTGCATCTGTTAGTTACTACTACTTATCTACAATGCATCACATTTCACAGCACTATTTAAATCAGCCTACAGGATCAGTCCCAGTTTTCCAGTGTTTTTTGTATTTCATCTATCAGAGTTGATGTGGTATATGACAGTTGCAGATATATTTGAGGCAGAGTTCATGCCTTTATCCAGCAGTTACAGTGTTTTATATGCAAGGCTTGGACGACATATTGAGTGCAGTACAGCTACGCCACACGAGTAGAACTTTAAGTGCATGGAGACTTTCAACTTCAGCACAATCTTGCAGTAGTTCAGAGTAGAAATTTCACACCTTCAAGGCTAAATAGTCCAATTTTTCCCCTTTTCTTCAAACTCTGGAGAAGACTTCTTAGCATAACGGGGATTTCTTACAGAGTTTCACTGACTCTGAACATGCTGTCTCTTTTTTATTCCGGTCCCTTCCAAGTCTTTCATGCAAGCAACTAGGAAGTTGCGGCACTTCAGGGTGTACTGCTCAGGAAAATCCCGGAAGTGGCTGACGTGGTGGCTGGAGATGAAATCGAAGCTGTCCACGGGGACGCCTTTCTTCTTCACGTTCTCCATGAACTGCTCGATGTCCCTGTGTCTGATCACCTGGTCAGCTCTGGAGTACAGGTGGAAATGAGGCCAGGCAGGTGGCTTGTCCTGCACGGCGTCATAATGGTTCTTGTGGATGAACTTGGTCAAGGGGTATAGGACGATTCGCAAGAGGAAAACGGTCACTGCGAAAAGCGCCAGGAGGATGTACTTTAAAAGAGGGCTAATCTTTGGCCCTAAATTGGTCGTCAGGGCACGCAGGGCCCCGGGGATGTTCCCACCACCTGGGGCACTGTCCACAACAGCTCCAATCACACACAGTGAACTGAACTGTTTGTCACTGTGCAGCAGTTCAACTATGTAACGGTACAGCATGAAGCCACCGTTGCTGAATATGTGGAAGAAGATAGGACTATTCTCCACCTCATAGTCAAAGAGGATCTCCAGCAGCTTCAGAGCTGTGCTGCTCAGCTCCTTGTAGCCAAACGACTCTGAGATGAAGACGGTCTTCAGTGGAGCTGTGTAGCGGATGGTGACACATCCCTGCAAGTGAAGAAAACAATAATAAATGAGATTGGCTACTGCCATGTGTGACTATGTGAAGACAATGCACAAAGCAAAGCAGATTGTAAAATATGATGCGTTTTGACCTGCTCATTGTAGATGGAGCTATATTTGGAGAGGTATTTGTCTTTGCAGCCAGCCCAGCCCAACAGTATCACAACTGGCTCCTTTGTCCCCTGCCAGTGTCTCTCTGAAAACAAGGCAAAGGCGTTAGCACAGCACTTACAGCTAAGCTAAACTAGCTAAGCTAACACTTCTAAACATTTTCGCAGCGTCTTTGTTGCACAGTTATCGCAAAGGTTACGCAAAGTGAGCCATGTGCATCTTGTATAATGAAATGGTGCTCACCCGATGTTCCCGCATCCGGAAACACAATATTGTAGTCAATTTCATCAGCTGCCATTTTTTAAATGCTATAATATTAGCCGTCGATCTCTCATCTGTCCGTTATTAACAGAAATAAAAAGAAAACAAGCTACCGGGCGCTAGATTAGATAATGGCAAATCGTAAGAAAGGGCACACAACAAACAGGTCCGTTTACTGTCAATGAAACTACACAGCACGATCCTTCCAACCGACAGGAGAGGCTCTTCTTCTTTGTATTGTCAAGCAGAATCAAGCGAGCACTTCTGTAGCGCCCCCTTGTGTTTGGTTGTCGCCATGGCTTCTCATTATGCGGCTGTTTGTGGATGGCGGCTGGTCCCCAGAAAACTTACCCTCCAATTTAAGAAAAGGCTAAATTCACAAGAGTAATTAAAATAACAGAAAACTAAAGAAACTAATAATAAATAAAAAATTAAAAAAATATAATTTAGTGAAATAAAATATTGCTCTTGAATTGTGGCAAGAAAAAATAATAAGAAAAACCAAATAAATAAAACTTTCTTAGACACATTAGAGCACCTTTCCCATAAACTGTGGACCAAAATACCTGTCAGCAGGTGTAGAAGTCTTTTTGAACGTTACAGAAAACACTTGATTGCAGTGATTGCCACAAAATGTTGCTCAACAAAATTTTAATTTCAGATCCCCATCATGCTTGTTTATTTACTGGTTTTGTTTTTTGTGTTTGTTTTTAAGATCTCTTTCATACCACAATTCTAAATCAATGTCATGATTTTAATAGAAATTTTGTTTATTATTACTTTAGTCAATTTCAACTTTGAGGACGACTGTAACAGATGGATGCAATTCTTAGATTTACATGTATTAACTACAGCAAAACATGTTTAAGCCAAAGTAATGATTTTTCCCTGAATTTTTATGTTCATGAAAATCAACATTTCAACAGAGTTCATTGGGGCTTATTTGCAGTGTCCCCCACCACCAAGGGAGTAATGTGATTTGTTTGTTCATTAGCAAAATATCCCACAAAGTTATAAACAGATTTGGATGACATTTCATGAAATGTTGTTAATGGCACAAGGAAGAACTGATTAAAGGCTAACCGCCCAGATCAAGGTGTGTTTTTTTTTTTAAGAATTCTCCATCATTGTGAGGAATAACTGAGCTGCTGGAGGCCTGTGCTCTCCAAGTGCTTTTCTATTTTTTTTTTTTGCTTGTTTGTTTTTTTTTTACTGCCAATAAAAAACAGGTTTTGCACATTTCATGTGATAATTTCCGACAAACCAAAATGATGAATAATAATTACAGATTTGTTTTAAGAGCTTTATTTTTTCACCAGATCTAAGAAATCATACAAAATCTGGAATGTGATACAACACACCAAATATCACCTCAACTACAGTTTAATGACAGCAAATGTTGCACATCCTGATTTCACATGCTTTGCTCATTTCTAGTTTGAATGGGTCAAACATTGTCAGTTTTTCAACTGTAAAGTAAATAAAATCAAATATAAACATGCCAGTACAAGGGTAACAAAATCTGAAAAACAAATGAGCAAATGTTCTTAAACTGACAACAGAAAGTTACAGTATTTTGACATTAACGCTGCGAGTCTGGGGCAGTTTAAATCACAATGCTGGGACCATCAAGTGTCGGGCATTTTGCTAAATTTAAAGAATTTCAACTTGAAAATAAAAAAAAAAAATCTGCCGATTAATTTCTTTTAACAGATTTATTAAATGATGTTAGAAGCCGGCGGCTCAATTTTTCAATTAACATTTATTGAAGTTTACCCAGAATTCTCTTTGTTCACAGAATGCAAAGATAAATATTTACCATCTGCACGCACACTGACATGCTGGGTTGAATGTTAACTTCAAAATGCTATCGTGCCTTCAAAAATTGTAATATCTAGCTGTCTGCAACCTTAGTTTAGCAGTTAGCATCAAATGACCACAAATTAAAACTCAGACTGGTGTGTAAACCATTGTTTTGAAGGTCATAAACTGAGGAATTGGCCTGATGATGCATTTGAAGACTGCCAAATCTCAAACAGAAATTTCTAAAACAACTAAAAATAAAAAAAAAGAAAAGGAAGAAGTCCAAATGACAGTTAGTAGAAACTTGGGATTTACGACAGGGGGCACACTACTTTTTCCCACCCCACAACATCTCCATCTTCTGTACGTGGGCCTTGGAGGATTTAGCGAAGGTGCTTTTAACCACATTGAGAGGAGCTGCCTTGCCACTTAGATAGATCTTATTAAGACAGCTGGGAAGCCACGACTGTCCATTCTCACTCATCGCTCCTCCAGTTTCCTCTGTCTTGGAGCGGATGCACGAGTAAGCAAAGATGTATCCCGTCATGTAAGCGTCAAACCCCGCCCGGTGTGTTCCCGTATCGACCGCCTTCTTCTGAGCTTTAGCCACAGCGGAGGAATCACCAAGCCTTTCAGCACTAGCTGGGTCTGTTCTGCTTTCATCAGCAGATGCGGGCATTGCAGAGTCTCTGAGATCTGCTTCGTCTTCGCGGGTCCCGTTTCCCTCTCCATCAGTTTTCATGCTGTCCTGTTCATCTTGTTTGGCATTTCCGTCGCTTTCTGACAGCAGCACATTGTCTGAGCGTGACTCAGCAGTCGCATCTTGTTGGTCAGCTGGTCTTTCTTCTGGATCCAAGTCCATGTTTGCTTTTTTGTTTTCAGGGGCACCGTCAAAGATAGAGGAGTGCTCTGCTGCCTCTCCTCCATCTTTCTTTTTCTCTCTCCGTCTCTTCCTTTTTTTCCTCTTATCCTCCTTGCTTTGCTCATCCTGGAGGATGATTAGGTCTGTGTCATGGGATAAAGGACACTTGGTGCCATTTGGACACCAGCCGAAAGCCTGTCAGACAAAGAGACACAAACAAGGTTTTACACAGTCATGGACTTAGGAACTGCCATCCAGGAGACGTGACATTGTTTTAAAACCAAAACATTTAAATTGACTAAAATAGGAAAACATTTCAGGTCAGAAGAGAGAAAGACTGTTTTAATAAATGAAAACTATTTCAGAAATCTCAAACATAACTTCAAACTTGAACATAATAGTGATCCAACAGGGCAATGATCCCTAGAGATGGGTACCGTTCACATTTGAATCGATACAGTACCAACTTCCAGTACCTGCGAATCGGTGCCGGTATGCAACGGTACCAATTTTTGGTACTTTTGTGTGAGATGGCAATAACACATTTATTTCTCATTCTCCACATATAAATTTTAACCAATATACTAAAGCAAAATCCAGCTGTTTTTATTCTATATGGTGTCAGAGCCATCTGGTGCACAGAGGGCAAACTTGATAGAATAAATCTTTGAGAGAAAAGATGGAATGTTCTCAAGACACTAAACTGATACTGTAGCAGCATTTTGCACGGAGGTAGGATGGAGGCTGTGTGCCTTCTGCACGCAGTGACCAAGCCCAGCTTGGTAACTTGGTGCCCAGGTGCCCAGGTGGATTAACCAAACAAGCTTCTTCAGAGAGAGATGCGGGCTTGATGACAGATTTAAATTGTGGCTGGTGTAACAGTTCGTGTGTGGAAACTCCGCTGTGATAAAGAGTTTAAGAAGGTGTGGGATGGAGAGCGATGGAGGGAATGAGGGAGAGACATGGCCTGAATGTTGGCTCCGAACTGGTTTACTGTGTCGGTTAATGGCAAACTCATCATCATATTGAGTTCTTGAATGGCAGTTTGTGGACCCCCGCTGGTTATTATCTGCCCCTCCATTAGATTCTGACTGACTCTTTCCTCTTCCCTGTGGGCTGCAGACAAGGTGTGGGGAACAGAGCTTTGAGAAGAATACTGTGTTTAATTAGCTGCTTCTTCAGATCAGATGTATTCCCGCCACTTGTCTTGCATTTTGCGCCGCAGAATATTGCAGGGAGCTTGATGTTTTAGAGAAGTGGAGCCAAAAAAGCTTTTAATCAGCTGCTTGTTCTGACTGAACATTCGGGCCGCAGAGACAGATGTCACTCGTGTGATGCGACGTTCACGTCCAGCATAGAAATTATTAACTCTTCCACTCCCTCACAGTAAAAAGGATACATTTAGATACTGAAACACGTTTGATTTTAAGTGAATTGGTACTCGGCAGTACTGACAAAGTTTGGTAGGTACCAATAAAGTTACTGAATTCAGTACCCATCCTTAATGATCCCTATGTATTTCTAACAAATCATGCTGATTTTTTTTTCATTTTAAACCTGTCCTGATTTTTTTAAATGACAAAATCCTTTTTATATAGTATTTATTGGACTTATTATTTTCAACCATGCACTCATTGAGCAGAAGTATTCATCTTCATGAGACTGTTAGTGACAGTATGAGGGCAGGTATCCACAAACTTGTGGAACAACATGGAAGAGCTGGAGAATTCAACCGAGCCATTGAGTGTTGGTTTTATACAAAATTCCTGTTTTTATTTTAACACAAACCAACAAATTCCATAACATTTGTGCCTAAAATAAGTGAAAATAAAACAGAGCAGCATGTAGGAAAAGCCTGTTGCTGGCCACTCTGTATTGATGGATACAGAAAGACACTTGATAGAGTGACTTTACCTTTCTTCGGGTTAAGTATTTTATTCAGTGAATTCTGTTACGGAAAATAAAAGTCTAAAAATAATTAAAACCTAAAACTTACCGAGAAGCGCTGGCAGATGTCCGTCGTTCCATCAGAGGTCGTTACAGCTGGACATTCTCTGTAGTCCACATAGGTGGACATGTGACCCGCATACTGACAGAACTCTATGTGAACATGAGGTCCTGCTGCACCAGAGGTGACATGGCGACTGTTATCCAGCTGACTGAAGGAGAGTGAGAGATATCAGACGAATAAGAAAACCCACTCCGGTCCACTTGAGGATAAAAATCTAAAAATTCCCATTTGAGGCAATCTGACAAAATCTGTCTCAATGGCAAATTTGAGGTGAGTGAGTGCCTCACACTAAACCAGTACTTGCCATTTCTTATAGGCATACTCCAGATAAGATGCAGCCAGCCGGAGCTCAAATTCAGTTGCGTATTTGGTGTCATAAATACCAGCAGGAAACATTTCAGACAGGTCAGCAGTGAAGGTAGCCAAACGCTCAGGGAGATGAGCATAAAAGCACTGGAACAAAAACATAAAATACTGCTTTAAAAGTAAATAACATATCCAGCACGCTCTGTGAAAGGTACCACCACATAAACTACGTAAATTTTAAATATTCTATGATAAGTAAGTTGCAACTATTTGATAAAATTACCACATGATGAAGACTCAGAGGTAGTTTTTGTAATGTGTTAAACCTTATAACAATGAAACTGAAGAGTTACATCGATTTGTACCTGATAAAGAAAGGCCATGTCAATGAGGCCGTTGTGTAACACCAGGGGTTTCCTGGCACGTAGAAGTTCAGTAAACAAGGCTCGGATATGTACTCCACGATCATCTGATCCTCCCTTGTAGACGAGAACAACAACATACAGTATAGGACACCAAGAAACCAAACATCTGTATGAGCAATCTGCTGCAAGACAAGCTGGACGGAAGCAAACTGTGGTAAAGTTCAGATGGACATATCCTGAGGACAGACTGGTAGAGGAGGGCTAAAGACAGAACCAAGAACTCTGAAAAAACATGGCAACATGCAGGCGTTGTCACCTTGTTGTTGCCCTTGCAGTAAGGGATTCCATGGCTGTACTGCTTGTTGAAGTCAAACCCATGCTGCACCAGGAACTGGACTGACTGGGGCTCTATGATGTACTCTTCTGAACACAGCAGGGTGAGGTTATACACCTGGACCAGGTATGTGTCCGTAGCCTGGGATGGGATCAAAAGATACACGTCACTGGTAGAATACAGCTTTTATCCCCCTGGACATGCACATGAAAGTAAACAATATAAAAGTATCATCATGTGGTACCTTGCCATCCAGTTTCTTGTAACAGGCAATCCCCAAAGAGAGGATGGAGCGAGAGCGAGCTGCATGGCATATGGCTTTATATCTGTCCTCTATGGATCTGAAACACAGCCACGTGTTGTGAGAATGGGTACGTAGCCCAAAAGCCTACAAAACAAATCAACAACTTTTCAGACATACGATGTATATTGTATTTGTTTGAAAATTTAGCCCTTTGCATGATGTATGATTAATAATTCCATAAATCTCATATTTTGACCTCTTCATTTTCTAGCTGTGTTACCATACAGATCCTGCAGCTGCACACAGCATCCAGCCCATATGACTCAACAGGACAATCAACGCTTGGTGTATCTCAGGCCCCATCTGCCCCACAGGAGGAGCAGGACCACTTTCAGACCTGGGCCATGAAGTGGCCTGACTGGCCTGCTTATGAAAATAAATCATGGTGGTCTGTATTGGTGCAGCGATCAACCTGCCTGGAAAGGCATACACAACCACTGACAAAACCAGTTGTACCTGTCAGTTGTTACTAATAATGATTGGTCAAAATGACAGCGATAAAGTTTTTATATTTATATAATCAACATCACAGCAAAGTACACGGAGGTGTTGCTGCCTGAGAAAGTTTGGGAGCCTCTCTGAAGGCTGGACAGTCTCAGATCCGTCTTAGTTGAGAAAAGATGAAGCTGCTGTTGACCACATCTCGTTTTGACTGTCACAGTAAATATTGGTACTGCTATATCATGTCCAGCATTGTAAAATGGCATCTCAATTATTTGCTTAAAACAATATATTACTTAAAGGTACAGTATGTAAAAAAATCAAAGGTCAATGGCAGAAAAATGTAATATATAATTCAAAACTGTGTTTCTATTGATGTGTAATCACTTCCCTAGAATAGCTGTTATATGTTTATTTTCTTAGAATGAGTCATTTATATCTACTTGCTGGGTGGTGCACATATGGAGGCAGCCATATTCATGCAGCCATTTTTACTACGGTGTCCCTAAATGGACAAAAAAAATGTGAGAGACAATGAGAATTCTCTGAACTTTAAAACTGCTGTACCAGCTTTGCTTAATGGGAGTTAGAGATTGTTTGGGACCAGTAATGCCTTAAAAACATTAAAAATAGTTACATATAGTCCAGTAATAGCTACACCTGAGACCACTGGATCCACTCACAGAAGAAACATCTTTATGTCTGGGAGAAGTTTGACCACTAACGGCCACCATACTCATAACATTGCTTGGAATTTGAAGTCATTTGAAAGAATACATCTTTTCTTTCAAACACCCATCTTTACCACTGGATGTATGTAATTCTTACACACTGTGCCTTTAATATTATGGACTTCATTTCAGGCCTGTAGTTCAGCTAGAGGTTCTGTAAGGACTGCTTCTTTTCAACCATTCATTTGGAATCAGTTTAACAACTCAACAGGCAGTTTGAGGTGTTATTATTGAAGCTGATGGTTTCTGAGCCACGTCAGGATGCAAATTAGTTGTGTACAACAATTCCCAGAATATGATCATTTTGAGCCTCTGGTACGCCGTTTTCACATTTCCAATCATCTGATACCACTGTTTATCATATTCGGGTTAATGATGCATAAGAATGGCAGGCACGCAGACTGCTGGTGTTTACTCACTCGGCCAGTAAAGACTTCCTGTTTCCCAGACCACTCAGCTCCTGCAACAACATACGAGTATAACTTTAATGCTTGCACAAGTTATGCGACCACATACTCACGACTTGAACTTACCGTGTCCAGTGCGATGAAGGACGCAGTTTTAATTGCAACGACTAAAGCAGGCCAAAGCTCTTTAAAGTTATCGGTGTGAACATCGATAACAGGAACTGTCAGTGAACATGCCATGTTCGCCTCAATTTCACAGGTGAAGCGTTTTTCTGTAACGTTACCGACGGCTACAGGGAAGTTTAGCTAGCTTGGTGAATTGCGGCGTAAAGGATTTAATATTCACTAGCAACGGCCTTATAGAGTGAGTAACTACAACATTGTTTTTGGAACGTAAATCATAACGTTTTAAATAAATTCACGAAGTCCACAGCTAACGTTTCAACCGTAAACATTTCAACGTGCTTCTTGGGACCTGTGACTAAATAGTTAGTAGTGATTTTACCATTGCATGAGTGTAAATGTAGTGTTTTTCTGGAATATAAATCAAATAAAACATATGAAAATAATGTATAGCATTATTTCAATGAAATGCTTTGATTTTCTAAATTTAATGGTATTCCTTGTTTAACTTTATGATTTTTCAAAAAATATTTTCAATTAGGCACTTACGATAGCCACATACACGCACTGCGTCACTGTACTTAGCCACCGTGGAGACGTCCGCCATTTTGGCTCAAACAAAGTCAGGAATATTTTATTCATGATAAAGTGTTTTAAAATCGCTTGCATGAAATTCTGTGTAAAACAAGTTCTTAACCACGTTGTAGTTTCCACGAGTTAATACCAAACGCAAATGCAGATTTGTTTTTGCATTTCGTGAGTGGCTTGCTGAAAAGTAATGATTACAAATCCAAGCTGAGCTAACTCATCGTTTGCTAAATTTCGCTTTGCTAACTGTGTTTTAAACTTTGTGCAATGGGTGGCTGCTCCGCTCCAAACTGTTCCAACTCCACCAGCATAGGCAAACAGCTGTTTAGGTTCCCCAAAGACCCCGTGCGTAAGAAGAAATGGGTGGTGAACTGTCGACGTGACTTTGAACCAACTCCTCACTCCCGACTGTGCCAAGTGAGTTTACGATTGTAACACCTTAACGTGTTTAAGATGCACATTGGTAGATGATGCATTCACAGACTCCAAGTTTTATAACTCAGTGCATCGGTTGAAATCATGAAGAGCTGGATTTCTGTTGCGCAGACCACCTTGTAAGAAAATGAGGCAAAGTCTTACAAATAATTTTATAATTTATATGAGCAAAAAATCAATTTTGCTGATGAAAAATATTCACATCAGTTTGATTATGAAAATTTATATACTTCCCCAAACTGGTGCACTGGTTATTATTGATGAAAGTTGTAATTCATTTCCCAACATACCCCATTCTCTATATGAGAAACTGTTTTGCAGAGGACAAATAGACATGGTTTTAAAATTCCATTTCTTGTTTAGACTTATGTGATATTGTGACAGACTGTTCAGTTGTTTTTTTTTCTCCCTCTCTTTCTGTCTCTCTCTTTGAGAATTTATTATTGTAAAACAATTTGCGAGCATTTGTCTGAGCACTCGGTGCATGTTCCGCTGCATGAAAGATATTGCTTGTCTCTCTAAGGACCATTTTGAGCAGAGCCAGTTTGAGGAAATCGCCAGGTCTCCTGCTGGAGGAAAGAAGCTGAAGCCCAATGCTATTCCTACTTTGTTCAGTGTCGGGGACCCTCCTTACCCTGCTGTCACCACACCATACATCTTGCTGCCATTGAAGCATGAGCCAGGTATTTAAATGAAAAATGTAAACCCTACTCTGAACTGAAAACCAGGTCTTGAAAATGTTGCAAGCAACTATCAAACTACTTTCTACTTCTTAACTTGGCTTGATAGGATATTATGTAAATATTCTGCTAGTTAAAGCATACTTTCAAACCATTGGATACCAATTTTGCAATAACAATGAGAAGTTGTATTTTTAGTGGAAAAGGAGTTAAATTTTGGGGATCACGGATATGCCAGACGCACCCCTTTACCTGGCCTGGAGGATGAAGATGCAGACAGGACAGCTGAGGACCAACAGCCCTGCACGCAGTGTCATCTCCTGAAGAAACAACTTGAGCAGGAGATGCAACACACTGCAAGGCTGCAGAGGGAGGTAGGACAGTTACTGACAAGTTATTGCCCAGTTTAATGCCCTTGTTTTTGTCTTCGTCTATTTTCCCCTGTAAAAAAGGGGGCTTTTAGACATTTTAACTTAGTTGTGTGAAAAAGTGTTTGCCCCCCTCCTGATTTCTTATTTATTACATGTTAGTCACACTTACATGTTTCAGATCATCAAACAAATTTAAATGAGACAAAGATACCACAAGTAAACACAAAATGCAGTTTTTAAATGGAGATTTTTATTTTAAAGGGGGGTGGGATCCAAACCCACATGGCCCTGTGTGGAAAAAGTGATTCCCCCCTAAACCCAATAACTGGTTGGGCCACTGGTGTGTTTTGGATCATTGTCCTGCTGCAGAACACAAGTCCGCTTCAGCTTGAGGTCACCAACAGATGGCCGGACATTCTCCTTCAGGATTTTTTGGTAGACAGCAGAATTCATGGTTCCATTTACCACAATAAGTCTTCCAGGTACTGAAGCAGCAAAACAGCCCCAGACCATCACACTTCCACCACCATATTTTACTGTTGGTATGATGTTCCTTTTCTGAAATGTCGTGTTACTTTTACACCAGATGTAATGGGACCTACACCTTCCAAAAAGTTCAACTTTTGTCTCGTCAGTCCACAGAGTATTTTTCCAAAAGTCTTGGGGATCATCAAGATGCTTTCTGGCTAAACTGAGATGAGCCTTTATGTTGTTTTTGCTCAGCAGTGGTTTTGGTCTTGATACTCTGCCATGCAGGCCATTTTTGCCCAGTCTCTTTCTGATGGTGGAGTCATGAACACTGACCTTAATTGAGGCAAGTGAGGCCTGCAGTTCATTGGATGTTGTTCTGGGGTCTTTTGTGACCTCTTGGATGAGTCGTCGCTGTGCTCTTGGGGTAATTTTGGTCAGTTGGCCACTCCTGGGAAGGTTTACCACTGTTCCACGGTTTCACCATTTGTGGATAATGGCTCTCACTGTGGTTCACTGGAGTCCCAAAGCTTTAGAAATGGCTTTGGAACCTTTTCCAGACTGATAGATCTGTTACTTTGTTTCTCATTTTTTCCTGAATTTCTTTGGATCGCAGCATGATGTCTAGTTTTGAGGATCTTTTGGTCTACTTAAATTCATCAAGCAGGTCCTATTTAAAAGATTTCTTGATTGAGAACAGGTGTGGCAGTAATCTGGCCTGGGTGTGGGTAGAGAAATCGAACTCAGCTTTTCAAAGATGTGATAAACCACAGTTTAGTTATGTTTTAACAAGGGGGTGGGCAATCACTTTTTCACACAGGGCCATGGAGGTTTGGACCCCCCCCCCCCCCCCCCCCCCCCCCCACACACACACACACACACACCTTACTATTAAAAATCTTCATTTTAAAACTGCATTTTCTGTTTACTTGTATTATCTTTGACTCACATTTAAATTTGTTTGATGATCTGAAACATTTAAGTGTGACAAACATGCAAAAAAAGTAAGAAATCAGGAAGGAGGCAAAAACTTTCACTCAACTGTATATATCCCAATTATTACACTATTCACTCATTGAAGTTGTCACTTTAATTTGGAAATGTTGAAAACTGAATTCTGTTAATTATGGATAACTCTAATAAGGACTTTATTTGTCATTTGCAGGCAGAAGAGATGAAAAAACGTCTTTATCGGCTCAATCGGATAGAAAAGGGTCTTCAGAATTTTCTGTACGAGGACCAGATCAGAGCTCTGTCCCTCACCAAGCGCTCACGTCGTGCTGTGTGGTCTCCAGAGACGATCCTGAAGGCCCGAAAGATCCGCTGTGCCGTTGGAACCAAAGGCTACGAGTACCTGAGAGAGATCGGTTACCCATTGCCCTCCTACAGGACTCTGTGTAATCGCTTGGAGACTAAGATCATGGTAACAACTGACATGAGTTGTGAGGAACTGGCAGAGCTGGGCTTGGGGCTCATGGCCACGTGTGACAGTCCCACAGAAGGTGTTGGAGACAACGATGAGGAGGAACTGATAGGTGTTTTGTCCTGATCCCAGCACTGTTCATGAATTGCTGATGCAAGCCAAGGGAAGACATGGAGCACAGAATTTGCTGTGTTAAGCATCTGCAAAATATCTGCTTGTGACATCTGAAATGCCATCTGGCTGCAGTTTAATCTACATTATTAGATGCCTTTGCTCAGCAGATGTTTGCTGCCTGGCCAAAAATAAAAATAGTCACCTTCTGGGTTTTCTCCATTAATGGAATTTCCTCTTTCTCCAACAGCAGAGACATATTCCAGGATTATGATGCATGGATTTTTAAGGCTCATTTTGTAAGACATCATTTTCATACATTTTCAAACCCCACCCAGAGTCTTTGGGATGGGATGGAGAAGACTTTGTGCTGCCGTCTGACTCTCCCATCAGGACATCTTGATGAAAGATGAATGCATGGCTGGATGGTTACATTATGAAATCACTACCTTGTCACAACAAAATATTAGACTGGCTTTTTTTTCACCTGGTCAGGAAGTGTGAAATCCTCTTGATTTCAGTTAAGTTTGATTTATGCTGCAGTGAAAAAAATGACCTTGTTGTATGAGCTTCAATGTGAGGAGCATGTGCACCATATAACTCATTCCAGTACAGGTTATAGATATGAGATGCATACTCAAATAATTTGCACAAAGTCTTGTGAGTTTTCTGATTAAACTGATGCATCCCCACAGCTGAGTATTACACAGGGTCTGTTTACATTTACAGTTAAGCGTAGCATGGAGATTAGTCTGAGCACAGATAAACATAATGACCATTTTGAAATGGCTATACTGTGTTCTGCTAGCGGGAGGTCTGCTGCACGATGTAGATGTTACACGGTACACCAATCATTATTTAAAGGTACAGTATGTAAAAAATCAAAGGTCAATGGCAGAAATATGTAGTATATAATTCAAAACTGTGCTTCTATTGATGTGCAATCACTGTACTAGAATAGCTGCTATATGTTTTATTTTCTTAGAATGAGTCACTTATATCTACCTGCTGGACGGCGCACATATGGAGGCTGCCATAATTGTTCCACCACTTTTACTGCTGTGTCCCTAAATGGACAAAATGATGCTAGTGAAGTGAGAACCCTCTGAACTTTAAAACTGCTGTACCAGGTTTTCAAAGGAAGAAGGATGAGTTGAGGCACTCTGGATTTGCAAATAAATTTATTGCGCACCAACACGTTTCGGCTATTCAGCCTTCATCACGGTAAAGCAGAACACAGGTGCTTGCTCCCTTAAATAAATGGGAGAGGTCACGTGATCGAAATGTGAAAAAAAACAGAAAAAGACAAATATACAAAAAAAATATACAATAAGTATATCAAATATCATATTTGGAGACCATTTAAGGGGGCATATAGAGCATGTCCAATAATGCATAAATATAAGTACTACATGAATACATGTTAATACATACTTCTAAAGAACCCGCGTTATGCCGATCGACACAAAGTACTTAAATTTCATAGTTTAATGGGAGTTAGAGCATTGTTTGGGATAGTAATGCCTTAAAAGACATTAAAAATAGTTACTCATTGTAGTCCTAGCTACACAATTGGAGACCATTGGATTCACTCACAGATGAAAACATATTTTTGTCTAGGAAAATTTTGGCCACTAACTGCCACCATACATTTGAAACAGTGCTTGGAATATGAAGTCATTTGAAAGAAAACATCTGTTCTTTCAAATACCCATCTTTACCACTAGATGTCAGTTTTTACATACTGTACCTTTAAGCACTATTTGTGGGTTTTGGTCACAAATCATGTTGTTTTAAAGCATATCTTTAAATTGACAGAAACCTACTTTTAATAATGGGTCTAAAATCTTTTACGGGTAAGAAATAAAAGAAAACCTGTTCAGAATGCTGTTCAATAATTAATGTGATTTAATAGTAGACTTAAAATTTCAGGTTATGACCCTTCGATCTTTTCAGATGCTAAATCTGCATTATAGTTGTAGGATGCTTTTTGGTTTTAAAGAAAAAAACAACCTTCAGAACAGTTACAATAAGTCATAATTTTTTCAATATGTAAAACTTTGACACTGTTACAAAATAAAATGGACAAATAGCCTGTATTTGTGTGCGACTGTGTGAGAAGAGGTAAATCAAGGCAGTAGATGTGTGCATATGTGTTGGCCTTAAAAGTAAATAAATGAAAATGAGCAAGGATACTCTTCCAATAGGGACAAAAATGTGAGCGCAGCTACTCAAATACCTGTGTAGTAATGAAATGGTACCAGGTGACATGTTTGCATCAGTCCAGAATGAACTTTGAGCAAATGACTCTCAGGCCAGATTAGATATTTATTCTGAGGTTGTTTGTAGCCCAGGTTGAACTGCTGTACAAAAGCAAAATCAAGGTTAATTTGAAAGTTGTTTACAAACGTTTTATCGCTGCTTTATAAAGACTTTCACAAATGGGATCTAATCAACATGTGCGTACCTTATGTGTACAAGTACATGCATGAACAAATACCTAAAGCCAACAAGGACTCCAGAGTTAGAAGGACATATTAGAGTATAAACACTAAAAGCAAGGGGAGAATATGCATGACGGGGTTAAAGTGCATTTTTAGTAGAAGTATTGATTTGAGACAAACTAGATGAGATTTGTTCTGGAGACTCATTCATACCTAATGTAGAGCTGGTCTGCAAATACTGTCTCAGGCAAAGTAAATGTTACATCCATTTTTATTTTTTTTTTATAACTGGTCTTCTTGTGCTGATTAACCTTGAATTCCCTCCCCCTTTTGCTCTGTGGATTTGCTCCATTAGTTTGCCATACTAACTGCAGACAGTTAAGAACGGTCTCATACAATTCTGTTCAATTCAGCCTTTGTGTGTATAACCGTTATCCACATAAAGGCCTTGGAATGACTGTTGGGAATTGGCGTTGCACTAAAAAGCCAATCCAGACAGTCATTTCAAGGCTTTTAACCATATGGTCCAATTTATTACAATTTATTGTTGTTAATTTATAGTCAAATTAAAACAAAACCATTATATGAGCTACATGTGTCCAATTTATAACTGTGTACTTGTTAGCCAATTCATAAAAACATTTTCCTAGATAAGGAAATCAGCAGATTGCACCAAATCTTTATTTTTGATTCAATACAGGTAGCATAAAAACCTCCAGTAGAACCAAGCTTGGGAAAGGACACCAGCTGGGGTGGAGAGGACAGAAACAAGCACCGCAACTCTAAGCATGGGATACCTGGAGGATCTGGGCTCATAGATCCGAACATCCCCGTGTACACAACATGTTCACTAGCTTATTCAGTGTCTTAGCATGCTACCATTTGATAATTAACAAAGCACAGCTGACTCAGACGGTATAGTCTGTGGTTTTGAGGAAGATAGAAATTAATCTAAAAAAATCTGGACTTAGTTGCCACACACAACAGGTTTCTTTTAGGCATCTGACCAGCATCTCACTCATGCAATGAGTAAAAATTACACCCCAATGTACAAGTCAAAACATAAATGAATTTGTGCAACTGCTGTTTCCTCGTGATTGTGGGATTGTCTCGCCTCCTTTCCTCACATCAAAGATAGGTCGGTTTATCCGGAGCTTAAGTAGATTGGAAAGGAAGTGCTTCAGCTCTTTTATGCTCATACACATTTCAACATTTCATTAAAAGTTCTGCAGATATTTCCAGCTCATCATACACAGGAACAAGAAAGCAGAATCAAAAAATCCAGCTCAGCAAAAATTTGAAAAAAACCCCAAAAAGGATTATTTTGTCATCTCTGAGACCATTTGCACAAGTCACCATTTGTACTGGCGATATCCAAACTTTCCAACTAAATTCCCTTAATATTAATTCTCTCTCTCTCTCTCTCTGCCATTCTCTCTCTCTCTCTCTCTGTTTGATTTGGGGAAAGTGCTCAGTCAACCTAAAAGGCTTGAAAAACAACAGGGGTTGACTGTCTCTGTGGGACAGAGAGAGGACAGAGGTAAGAATTTTCTGTGGCCTCAAACTGGTTTATATCTCAATATATTTGGAAAGTGAAATATTAACTAAATGTAAATATCCAAATGTTATTATGTGAGCTTTTCTAATATATGTAGTTATTTATTTCACGTATGAGCCAACTCTTAGCTTAGATTTTATTGTTGCGTTTTAAAACATTGAATATAAATTTGAACTCTGTAGGGACACTGCTTTTGTTTTGATGTTAATTAAATGGAGGTGCAGACTGTCTTTTATGGATTAATTTGTTATTTGCAATGTTTGTTGAAAGGAACAGCCAAAAAGGCTACAGTTGTGCTTGAAAGTTTACATACCCTCTCATTAAAGAAAAGGCTAGATTCACAATAGTACCTCGTATAACAAGAAAATGAAAAAGGAATGATAAATAAAAGGCTAGATTAAATTATGATTTAGTAAAATAAAATGTTTTTGAACTGTTGTTTGAAATAATAATAATAATAAAAATTGCACTGCAATTGATTGCAGTGATTACCTCAAAGTTTTGCTCAACAAAATTTTAGCTCAGGTGCCCCATCAAGTTTATTTTATTTTTTATTATTATTATTATTATGCTTGTTTTTTTAAAAATATTTCTGTTGAACTACAATTCAAAATCAATGTCATGATTTCCATAAAATTTTTATTTATTATTACTTTTGTCAATTTCAACTTATTTCACCGACAGCTGATTTTTTCCTTTTTCAGTGGAAAAGGTTTGTAAACTTTCAAGCACAACTGTATTATCTTTCGAGATGTGACACAGATCTGTGGGTACAAACAGCACAGTTTGTGGTTGAAAACATCTCTGTCCCAGCTTGCCTTTGTGTTTCCATCTCTGTGTGTCTGCCAACCTGTCTGTCCACTTGCCCCCCGACATTCCTCTCTCTATTGAGTGCGTATCCCATAATAAACTCATTTTTCAGATTATCTCCACATGTGATGAGAGAGACAATGAGGGTTTATTTTTTTAATCATTCTGGGATCAGACTGACTGGCCATTTGTTTCAGAGCTGACAGAAAATTGCCAATGATTAAATTCCAGACTGATGAGTTTTCCGCATGCTGCCTGGCGATGTGGTCCACAGACTGATGTCCTGTCATCAGCCGTCCAAATAAGATGTTTCAGCCAGACTGGTTGTGGAATTATAGGTGTTACAAAGACTGCATTCTTGTTTGTCAAACACTCATTGTTTCAATAAGTTAATATAAAGCAGTTTATTATCTTTCTTTACAGGTAGTGTGATTTTATCCAGGCAGAGGGGGGGGTCACAATGCACCCCCTGTGGATGTTGTGGCTGTGTGCGGCCCTGCCAGGTTTGCTGTGGACGTCACATTCCAGCCTATTTGTAGAGGGCAACAAAAATGCCTCCAGAATCTGCAAACCCGCTCCGCACTGGGACATTAAGGGGCGTGCACCAATGCAGGGGCTGCTGGGAAATGTGGTTGCGGTGGCTCTTCTGAAGGCCAGCTGATCATTCTGTCTCACTCAGGCATCCAAGTAAGAAAAAACGTAAAGTAGCTGAGTTTGAACAGTACCAGTGGTGAATTTCAACCTTACATATCGCAGTCTCTTGTGTTTCTGTTTATTTGAATGAATTTTGGAAGTGGAAGTGAGATTTTCAAAAGAGTTTAGCAACTAAATATCTCTGGGCATCAGTGTTTTAAGGTGAGACTGATACAGTTTGCTTTGCAACACATTAAATTACATCTTGAGACTTTTGTCTCTGACATTTAATGTCTTTAAAACACAAATAAAATATAGTTTAATCAAGTATCTCTGACACAAGTGCACTTACAACTTCTGATCCAAAAGCAGAACTGCTCTCTCTGTTGACATAACTGTGAACTCTACACTTATGCACAGCTCCAGTACTTCCTGAACTTATTAATTAATCCAGGAACTGATTAATCCAGGTGCGTCTGATTATTGCTGAGGTCAGACACACCTGGATTAATCAGTTCATTAAATCATGAAAGACAGGAAACAAAGGTGCAGTATTAAGTTCAGGAAGTACTGGTGTGTATAAACCCCATTCATCATAATGTTTAGATCATTTTACCTTTAAGAACTCCCTGCATTGTGATTCCATAACTATTCGATGAGTCCTCAACTCATCCGAGCAAGCAGTGAGAATAATTTCAAACATTCTTCCATCTATTTACCTGTAGAATTGGACGCCTGCGTGACAAACTGAACCGCAGAAACGTGACTGAGGTGTCCTTCATGATAGTGAATGAGCGAGACACTCAATCAAGAGCCATGTACAAAGAGCTGAAGAGAAAAGCCCCCAAGGGAGTCCCGGTTTACCAGCAGGCCCCTGATCAAAAGGATGTGTGGGAGGCTCTGGATGGAGACAAAGATGATTTCCTCATCTACGATCGGTAAGGCCAGGCTGCTTCCTACAGTTGTGGAAGCACTCTGAAGCAGTCAGAAAAGAAGAAGTAGAAAAAAAAAACATGTTAGTTTAGAAATTCCAGATAGCAAAAAGACTGCAGTTTTGTTTGGCCCATATTTGGCCTTGACTGATGATGTTGACTTCAAATAAGTGTGGCTGCCAGAACTGAGCCACATGACCACCACGTGGCGCATCAGTTACAATTTATGACTGTCTTTGTTCTCTGTTTGCACCAATCAGATAAAGACAAACATATCAAAGTAGGGGTCATACTACAGCAGTGATTGTCTTTTTCCTTTTCTTTAGGTGTGGCCTCCTCACCTCCCATATTGTGGTGCCTTTCAGTTTCTTGCATTACCCCTTTGTAGAAGCTGCAATCATAGATGCTTTTCACAAAGACGTCTGTAACTGCTCTGTGAGTAACTGCACTAAACACAAACATGGTTGCACATGTATAAGTTGTAGGGACATTGCTTTGCAAATGTTTAGAATTTCAATGATCAAGAGATTATTTGTGTTCTTAGAAAATTACTTTAATATAACACAACTCAGAAATTCAAGTTGCTCTAAGTCAGGTGTACCCAAGTTCAGTCCTCAAGAGCTAACATCCTGCACATTTTGGTTGCATCCCTTCTCCAACACACCTGAATCAAATGAATGGCTCGTTACCAGGCCTCTGCAGAGCTGAATGGCAGGCACATGAGGGAATTAGCCATTTGATTCAGGTGTGTTGGGGAGGGTATGTTCTAAAAATTGCAGCACCGTAGCTCTCGAGGACCGGACTTGGGCACCCCTGCTCTAAGTCATATTTTTATACAACAGTGGATCAAGAAAGGACAGGCTAACTTTTGCTACTTGTGCTGTAAATAATTATAAACAAGCTTGTAGCACCCATCAATTAAACTATCTAACCTATTTTTTCCGTTTATTTTGGTTGTGTGGCATCAGTGAATATAAACCCAAGAAATAAATTGTGGAAAAAAAAGACTTGAGGCTATTTGTACCAAATAGCAGAAAGTTAGCAAGTAGCTTGTTAGCCAAAGGAGTATTGAGCAGCAAGATAAACACAGTTGTGTCTCAAATAGTGCACTTGCCCAAGTGCACTGGAATTTAGTGCGTAGTGCACACTATTGTCGCTAAATGCTGACCCAAACAGAATACTGCAGGAAGTGATGGACTAGCATTGTCCACTAACGTGAGCTAACTCTACTGAGCTGGTATAACTGCGGCCTCAAACGAGGGACCAGATCATAACTGTCATCAGGGAGTGAACAGCTTGGTAGCATGCTACAATATACATTAGTAATTATGTCTAAATCATTTCATAAAGCTTACTTAAATCAGTCCATTACCGCCTCCGATGCAGCAGGGGTCGCCACCGCTTCGTTCCGTGCATCATGCAGCTCTGAAAGCAGTTCAAAAGTAGGCTACTGCCTCTTCCGCTATGTCAGCAAGATGGTGTCTGTTTAGTGCAAATAGTGCTTCGTTTTGCACTTCTTTTTTGGCCATTATTAGGGCACTGAATTTTCACTTAAATGACAACATGAAGGCACTACACACTCAAAATGAGTGTTTGAAGTCCTCAAGTGTGCGGTTTGAGACACGGCCATATTTCCTGAGAAGGTGACTAAAATAATTCTTGTGGACCCAATTCTGTCTTAAAGAGAACCTACTTCCTTTTCAGCTGGATGTTTTAACTAGTTATATTGATGTGACAGCCACTTGTTAAGATCTAATGTTAGCAAACTCTTTAAACCTTCATCTAGTGCCCCCAAATGGTCATTTAAATTAATGAACATGTAACATGGCCACCCAAGTGGCAGTGCAACTTCACACGTTTATCAGCTGATCAATCAATCAGGATCAATTTGAAACACAAAAGTTTTTAAAAAGAAAAAAATAGATTAAAATAAAATGAGTGAAAATAGACATTACACCAATGTTTCCCAGCTAAAAAAAAAAAACAACTCAGTGATTATAATTTTTATAAAACATAAATAAATGGTTGTTTCCTTTGTGCATGTGTGTGTGTTCAAAATAGAAAAAAAAATCTCAACATAAGTCACTAAAGAACTGTGAGAACTGACAAATGTGGTTTAACTCCAATGAGGAGGCATTACAGACAGATACAACTTTTAAAAGCTGTAAATTTTGTCCAGTAGTCTTAAAATGTCCGTCATGAGACCATAAACATGTGAGATGAAATGAAAAATGTATGTATTAATTAGAGGCTACATTAGACATATGAGATCAAATTGACAAAATTTAATGATTCAAATTAGAGGCCTGACAAAAAGTAGCCTGCAGTAAAAATTATCACATGAACTAAAACCAGCTAAGATTCAAAGCTAACAAAATTAGACTAATATGTGCACATCTATGGGAATTTTATTCACTTTAAATGTAAAATTATTGTAACATTTAACAGCAGTTAAAAAAGTTTCAGGTTAAATTGCTCTTGATCTTGTCTTATCAGTCAGTGGTTAGATAAGCAGCGTACAGTAATGTTTGTCTATGCAAATAAAAATGGTAAACAATGTAAAACAGATAAAACAGTAATGACTTAGTTTCTGTTCCACCCCACTTACTATAAGTGCTCCCGCCTGCTTATCTTTGCTCTTGCTGACTGATTATGTTTATCTCTCCCAGTCTAATTCTACTTCATCAGGAGGTGGAAGCATCTTGAAGAATAGCACTCATCCTAACACCAGACATACAACTGTTGTTGATGATGATGATGATGACGATGAGGAGGAGGACACACCTGGGGGGACTCATCACATCCACCATCATTATCACAATCATCATGGCCACATTGATCAACATATTAAGCACAATGATAATCAAACCACACCACAAACTCCTCGGCCTTCCCCGCCATCGGCGCTACCATCCTCATCCTCAGCATTACCACCACTGATGTGCCAACTGCAGAGATTGGGGCATTTGAATAAAAATAGTTTGCTTTCAGCTTGTTAGAATGTGAGTACTAAGACTTTCATTATGATTTAGATATGCAGGTAAACATTAATTCACTGATCACCAGAACCTGTTTTACCCAGCAACCCAGTTGCGGTTCCTCTGTTAGCATTCACGCTCCCCTGCTGCTCTGTTTGGATAAAGTATCCAGGTCTCTTCATCTTCTCCCATTAATGAAGCCTACAGTGAAAATCCTGCCAGCAGGACGCTGTAGATAGATGTGTGGGGAGACATGAGAGGAGACTGAGAGTTACAGTCGTCATGATGGAGACAGAAGATGGTGTACGATGCTGCTCAGCTGAACCGAGCCGGGTCACTGTTTAAAGTGGATTCTGTTCTCTTTGTGTTTGTATTCATCTCTCTTCTTTGTGTTGAGATGTTGAAAGATTTTTTTTTAATAGTATGAACATAATCAATGGAAATAATTAGATTTTTTGCATTTCAAATAAAGTTGCTGTCCTAGTGTTGAATATGTATTGGTCACAGTTTTACACATCATGTGTAAAGTTTTACTTTCTTTTTTTCCTCATTAAACTGATATTTCTGTCTTACACTTAAAAATGTGGTTTTATTACACATCAACTTAAAAATCATTAAAACTGACTCACTTTAATGCCTGTAGAGCAGCTTTAATTCATGATGGAGGTTTTTATCCTCTTCTCAATAACAGTATCACTTTAAAGGTACAGTGTGTGGAATTACTGACATCTAGTGGTAAAGATGGGTATAGCAATGACCTTTTCCCCTCCTTTTTTTTTTTTTTACTGTATATGCCAAGCACTGACATGAATGTACAGTGGCCATCAATAGCCAAAATTCTCCCTGATGTCTTTTAAGACATCATTCTCCAAATGTCTTTTATGGTATTACTTATCCAAAACAGTGCTCTAACTCCCATTAAACAAAGCTGGTACAGCAGTTTAAAAGTTCAGAGGGTTCTCACTTGATGCACATTGTTTTGTCCATTAAGGCAGTGGTTCCCAAACTTTTCTGCAGGGCCCCCTTTTCATTGGCAATCACTACTGTTACCACATGCACCCAAACATTTACCATGAGACACAAGCAATTGAAGAAAACAAACACAACAGCTTTCTAGTATAGCAATTGTTCAGTAATAGAAACACAATATTAAATTAAAAAACTGAAATATCACATGGTCATAAGTATTCAGACCCTATGCTCAATAGTACCCATTTGAGCTAGTACAGCCATGAATCTTCTTGGGAATGATGCAACAAGTTTTTCAGGCCTGGTTTGGGGGATCTTCTGTCATTCCTCTTTGCAGATTCTCTCCAGTTCTGTCAGGTTGGATGGTGAATTGTGGTGGACAGCCATTTTCAGGTCTCTCAATTGGGTTTAAGTTAGGGCTCTGGCTAGGGCCAGTCAAGAATGGTCACAGAGTTGTTCTGAAGCCATTCCTTTGTTATTTTAGCTGTGTGCCCAGGGTCTCCAATGAGACTCCAGTTGGACTGCAATGAAGGAGTAGAACCATCTCAAGGAGGGTTAGAAGAAATGGACAGCCTGTGAGTTAAATTTGAGTGTCACAGCAAAGGGTCTGAATACTTATGACCATGTGATATTTCAGTTTTTCCTTTTTAATAAATTTGCAAAAATTTCTACATTTCTGTTTTTTTCTGTCAATATGGGGTGCTGAGTGTACAATAATGAAAAATAAAATGAACTTTTTTGATTTTAGCAAATGGATGCAATTGAACAAAGAGTGAAAAGTTTAAAGGGGTCTGAATACTTTCTATACCCACTGTATACATTACTACCATTGACATTTGATGTTAACTGCACCTTTAAACAACAGTGGCAAAAAATCCCACAAATTGCACTCTGTTTTAATCTAATGTGAATTACTGCTTTCTTTCTAAAGCTAATAGCCTGCTAAAGGTCAGGGGAGAATTACTTTTTATTTAAGATCAAATGTGTTTAAAATTAACATTTTATGAATAAATTATTCAAAGTTCCACATTTTATTACTATTCAGTTCCTCTTAGCACAAGATTGCACACCTTGAATAAACTTTTAGGTGGGATTTAGCTGGTTAGCCATATGTCAAACCAAACACACATCGGCTACATATGGACCCAGGGGAAACCGGTTGATTACCTTAGAGCTGCTTAAGACCTGGCTGAGATGCAACGTACTCCGACTGAGCAGAAAGCTGAGGAGAAAAATTACAACCAAACACCAACAGAATGACGGTAAAGTAATATTTATTGTTGTTAACACACAAAAGATCAAAATCCATTCGTACTAGTCAGCTGTTTGTGTCATTGACTCTTTTTATATATAACTGTTTGCTAATAGTAAATGTTACTTTATGTTGGCACCACCTGTAATGATCATTTGCACTCATTTGGCGGTCCATCCTGCAGCTATACCTGCTTTGTGCTGGATGTTGTGGGAGGGGGCTGCAGCATCTCCCAGCTGACTGAATGATATACAGGGTCCAGTGTGTACAGGTGATCAGCCCATTACAAGGGTACTTGCATTAAACCATGCAGAATATATTTCTGTATGTTTCAGCTGCTGTTATGTTTCTATTCTTGAGAATGTTTCTGGTTAATTATCATCTAGTGTTGCATGTAAAGCTTGAGCAGGTTGCAGGAGTCTGGCCCTGGCAGGGATTTTCTTTAGTAAATCCTTGTGAGGCTTCAGGTGAGGCTTAACTACTTAGCTTTGTCCACACAGCATTTTGCTTCAGACAGTACGGTAAACGGTGCTTTATTTTACCTTGAGCTGTGAGGCAAAAAATACAGTATGTTTGATTTTACTCTGCAATTTGAGGTTAAGCAGAATCTGTCTTAAAGTGGACATCAGCAGGGATCAGTAGAGTGAGCAGGATTGATCTCCTGATTACTGTGTCCTTCTTATAGGCTAACAAGGTGAAACAAAGCTTTAAATAGAGGCTATTATCAGAGGATGCTAAATTATGCATGACTAAAGGAAGGTCTGAAATTTGAAGAAAATGTTATGATTGTGGCCTTAAGTGCTGAAAATCAGTTTGATAAAATGCATTATTCAGTCTTTGAAACAAATGCAACATGGGGTGTTTGGAAGCAGCAGATGTATATTTGTCCTGTTTTTTTTCCATCCTAATGGCAGCTACAGATGTTTCTAAAAACTGAAAAAGAATAACATTTTAATGATTTAAATAACAGCTGGAACGAGGATAAAACTCATGGTGTGCATTCAGACCTACTGTAATCATCAGACACTAGATGGCAGCACTTTAGCACATTACTCATTTTTGGAAAGCCATAACCCCGTCCTCCACATCAGGCAGCCATTCATCCTGAGGATTATTAGTTATTATCCATTATCAAGAGATACGTTAGGATTAGTGAACATAATCCCTGAAATATAATCCAGATCATCACCGGATGGCTTAATCAAATTTGCAGTGGGGTGTATTTCTTTAATGAGACCTTTAAGAAGGGTACAGTTTAGGAGCATATGCTGTTTTAAGTCTACTTTGTTCTGCTTATGCCAAATGTTTTTTTTTTTTATTTTGTTCTTTTCCTAACACGTTTTTGGACTTGCAAGCAGGTTAAGATGGAGACTGCAAACCACTGACCTGCTCCTGCATACTATATTACAACTGAATATGGTGATAACTCATTTTAATAAGATGTATTAAGACACCAGTGATAAAAAAAAAGAAAAAGTAGAACAGCAGTGACATGCTGCGTAAATGGGAATGATTAAAAAAAATTCAAAAAGCATCTATTAGGCTAAAAATATCAGTCGGCCACCAGGATGTCGCCCCTCAAGAACAAAGTGTAAAGTCATAGAGTTGCAAGCGGACATTTCATCCTGCTTTGCACACGACATATATAGGACATATTACTGACCCGAAACAAAACAATTTGACTGCAGAACCTCTCTTTCCCACTGTGGACTTTGTGTCAGTCCGAAACCCTCAACTTAGCAAAACCTGTGGCCTTCTTTCTCCGTTCTCATTGTGTAGCAGCGCTGCCCTTTCCAGAGAGAGACATCAATCTGCGGTCTGAATGCTGCAGGGCAAAACTCTGATGAACAGAGTCACGTCTCATTGCCATCTTGAGGTTATTTTGATCCTATCAGAGTCCGAACAGCATGATTTGGTACAAAGGCTTTAGTTCTCTTGGTGCCATCACACCAATCCCACACTTTCCTCTTGGTTGTGGGCACCAAATATGTATTGTTTGTCTCAGTTTACCCAAACTGAGGGTTGACAAGTCCCTTCCCAATAACAACACACACTCCAGCTCCCTCTGTGCACCCCTCCGTGAGGACTGGTAGAGGTGGCAGCTGATTTGAGCAGATCATCCAGGCACGCCATCATGAGTTTGTGTTACATGTTTCATCAACTGCAGAATGCCTTTCAGTCCTCTGTGGGAGCACAGATTTTTGTTTCACTCTCTTTCATTTTTTGGTCCAGCTTTGATACCAATATAGATTGGATTTAAGTTAAATCTGGTTAGGTTTATGTTTGAAGACTATTGGTTTGGGGTTGAATAAAGCTAATGTTTTTGTTGACATGGTCCTGTCACAATGTTAACCCTGCAGACTGAAACAAGAAGCTATAGGATGCATTTAAGTCTGATGACAAGAGGTCTTGGTAAAATGGAAATAAAAACAAAACAGAGCAAGACTGCTCAGTGAAAATGTTAGTGGTGGATGTAGGTGTGCATTGTCTTATAGCAATGAGAGGTAGTAGATCAGCAATACGTTTGAAGGCTTTGGCTGTTGAAGCAAGCTATGAAGAGGTGTTGAAAGTGTGGCAAGGTACGCAATGAGGGCCCTTGTAGGATTCAATCCTACAGCGAAGTGGCCAGGAGTAGGGCTTGCTCTCAACCCACCATCCGTAGTGTGGTGCAACACCACAGCCTCATGCCTGTGGAGCCAAGGGAGGCCACACCTGGTACAATGAAACTTTTCCTAGCAGTTGCTATCTTTTTGTAGAAAAAAGTGCCTTTGGACACCTTAGTTGGGATTGATTTTGTTGCTGATATGTCAGTGTTGTTGACTGGCAGTGAACCATGTGTGTCAAAGGCAGTCTTATACTGTAAGTGAACAATATATCAGAAATAATCTGTGAAAGCTGTAGTTTTTTTTGTTTAATATTCATACCCATAAATGAGTCCATGTGAATGCACCATAAAACTGTCAGCCTACCACATTTATTAAGTTCCGTATAGCCAAACCTTCTTGCTTCCTTTGTTTTCCTACACTGATGGACTGCTGAGCTTGTGCCTGTCACTTTCATTTGCTTGTCTGCTTGCCTGCAGTCCTATGTTAATAAAACCTTGAACTGAAATTCAGAGACATGAGTGTGACACTATTTTGGTTGGGAGGACAAGTGGACTTTTCGTTTTACCAGTCACCCTCATTTTCCTGAGTTACTTTCTGTGAATTCACAGTTGAAGAATGTTCCCTTAGATTTAACAAAGCCATTTAAGAATCCTAAATCAACATACATGCATTTATTCATCTAAGGAGCACCATTCTCTGACAATCAGATCAGTTAAATAATGACAATGTGTAATAGAGTTCCTGCTTCCCTGTCATGTAACATTGCATTTGGCATTTTTATTCTATTTCTATCTTGTAGAAACTTTTGACATGAGCCATTTCTTGAGTGGTGCTTCCTTCAGATCAATGGATTTTGGTCTAATTTTGCACTAAGCAGCTACTGATAGTCTCTTCTGCTCATGTTTCCATCTCAGGGTAACAAGGCTGTCACCACGTGGCAGAAAATCCAATTATTCTACCAAAGTATTTTGGAAAATGGAGGCAAGTTTTTAATTATCAATTCTTTAATGTCATTTGCATGTTTATGACTGTATATTGACTAACAACTTTTGATACTTTTGCAAGACAACAGCACTTTCTGTATTGTAACCTTTACTTTTCTCTCATTTCTTTCCCTGTCTAGACAAAAGGACTGACAACTGGCTGCTAGTCTACTCTCCTGTGCCAATTATCTGCATATTCCTGTGCTACCTGATCATTATATGGGTGGGGCCAAAGCTGATGGCGAGGAGGCAGCCCATCAACCTCAAACCTGTCCTGATAGTTTACAACTTTGCCATGGTCTGCCTGTCTGCCTACATGTTTTACGAGGTAGCTACTGTGCAGTCAGAGGGGATTTTAATGAGGGAATTGGATGGGCAGGAGATCTGTGTAGAATATTTGCAAAATATGTCCAATCCTGGCATTTTGAAAAACTCCAGAAAGGTGCGAACATATAGAAGAAGAAGAACGAAAGAAACAAATCACAAAGAGCCCAAACCAACTAAAAGCTCGCCAAACAAGGAAGATTTGGGGCTTTCAAAAACTCAACTTCAATGAAATGTCCAAACTACAACCATATTATCTGTAACCATATTTAAATTGTGTTTAACCTTCCCCAAGTGGCACAAAAGTAATTTACAGAGCTGTAGGTTTTATGCTTTTTAGTTCATTTTGATAGTTTAAAATAAGAGATGAGTTCTCTTATTTGGTGCTAACACTTTTGATATTTGCAGTTTACAGCATCCTCCTGGTTGGCTGGATACAGTTTGTTGTGCCAGCCGGTCGACTACAGTGCCAGCCCACTGGCCATGAGGGTGAGTCCTCATCATTGTAAAAGCACTAACACATAAATCTATAATTCTGCATTCTGATTGTGTACACTTAAATGATAAAGTTTGGTTTTCTAGTTAAAAACACATTGAAATGATTGTTTCATGCAACAACTGAGACTGAACCGCAGAAACCAGATGCTAATATGCAATATACTGTAAATGTGAAAATGCAGATAGTGACGACTGATTAGGGCCCAACAGAATGCTTATTCATATTTTGTGTTGTGCATTGGGCAGATGGCCAGAGTATGCTGGTGGTTCTACTTCTCCAAAGTCATTGAGCTCAGTGATACTGTAAGTACAAAGAAGAAAGAAATATTCAGTACAAGGTATATTCTGCACTCCACCTATGCTTATGAATAAAGTTGAACTAAACTAAACTAGGAACTAATGGTCAAAATTAAGATGATACAAAGAACGTGAAATCTGTACCTTGCATTTTTTCCAGTTTTCAGTCGGTGGAATCAGTTTTTCCGATTATTCATCTGACGAAACAAATCGTTTTGAAGCACCATTTCCTCTTTTTACTCAACTATCCACATCTTTTAGCATAACAGATGATTGACAGAAGATCTTACAAATCACAGTGTTTAATAAAGCAATAAGCCCCGAGAAGCCGTGGGTTACAGCGGTTTTACAACGGCGGGGCACGACGCGAAGCGGAGTGCCCCTCCGCCGTTGTAAAACCGCTGTAACCCACGGATTCAAGGGGCTTATTGCTTTTATAAAACGGTTACCTCACATATTGCCTATAAAATAAATAAAAATAAATACACATCTGCGCTGTCATCTTCCACCCCTCATCCAGGTTCAGGACACCCAAAATATCAAAATTCACCACAAAGTCTACAAAAGTCTTAAAACAAATATACTGTAATCCAACGAATCGGTTGAACTCAGAGCAGTTGGTTGCTAAGCAACGCAACATCTGTTTATGCTGGCGCAGGGATATTTTGTGCTGCGGTCTGCCGGATCTACGTGTAGGTTACAGTCTGTTTTACCACGGGCTTGGAACGCAGCTCAGCCAATCACATTTAAGAATGAGAAACACCCGTTTTATAATAAAGCAATAAGCCCCGAGAAGCCGTGGGTTACAGCGGTTTTACAACGGCGGGGCACGACGCGAAGCGGAGTGCCCCTCCGCCGTTGTAAAACCGCTGTAACCCACGGATTCAAGGGGCTTATTGCTTTTATAAAACGGTTACCTCACATATTGCCTATAAAATAAATAAAAATAAATACACACATACAACATAAACAATTTATGGGTAATAATGAAATGGAGAACTATTTGTTCTCCCAACACATAAGATTGAGTGGACAGTATGGTTGCTAAGCAACTCAGCTTGTTCACAAGTAGGAGGGTCTCGTAAAACGAAGATATTTCCTAGATTTGGCCCATCATTAACACGTAAACGCAGATTCTATTTCTTTGTATTTTTTTTTATCTACTTATTTATTTATTTTTTTGGCATTAAGAAAAGTTCATTTCAAAAACTTCGACCAAAGTGAGGATTTAGTTTACCTCGTTATGCAACTGCGTGTGGACATTAATAACCAGGGTTTTAAGGTTTGAAACATCACTGCCTGCGACAAAAAAAAGGAAAAAAAAAAGCTCTGATCACATTTGCTGCTGTGTTTACTCTGGATCGCTTTCCAGGCGAACAAGCTGTGAACTGGGTCAGCGGAGTTTTCACTTGTTTAAAACGGCGATCAGACAGATGATCCGCTCAGATCCGATGGCCTGCTCAGTCGACTTTTATTTTATTTTATTAACTTTGCTCCCAAAGATCCATGCTTTATTTGTTTTGTTAAACCCTCTTTCCGCCTGCAAACGCTTTCCCCTCCATTTAAGCAGCAAACTCTCCTACCCGCCAATCATCACTCCCCCCCCCCCGTTTCATTTATCCATCCATATTAATATTTCTCCATACAGCTGATAAGTATTAAAATGTGGATAAAAAGCAGCACTTCTCCCGGGCCATCGCCTGGCTGACGACGGTAAAGGAGCGAACCATCAGAAACAGCTAAACTCTGTGAATGTGCTTAACGCACTTCTGCAGTCCGGTATGAGGATTTTTCTTCCAAAAACAAGGTGGATGCGGTTTTTTTTTTCTTTTTTAAATTTTCTTAGTTGGAGGAGGGAAGACGCTCGTTTTACAAAAATCCGGCTACACATTGGCCATTCGCTCTCATCAATTCAGGCTGTCCGGCCTCGTTAATGTTGTTACTTCCATTAATAGTGATGCAAAAATAATGTTTGGAGAAACGGTGGTGTGCGTTTGGCGGCAGCTGTTTTTGTGCAGATGTGACGCCTGCTTTAAATGAGGCAACATGTCCGCGGTGAAATCTGCGCTGTCATCTTCCACCCCTCATCCAGGTTCAGGACACCCAAAATATCAAAATTCACCACAAAGTCTACAAAAGTCTTAAAACAAATATACTGTAATCCAACGAATCGGTTGAACTCAGAGCAGTTGGTTGCTAAGCAACGCAACATCTGTTTATGCTGGCGCAGGGATATTTTGTGCTGCGGTCTGCCGGATCTACGTGTAGGTTACAGTCTGTTTTACCACGGGCTTGGAACGCAGCTCAGCCAATCACATTTAAGAATGAGAAACACCCGTTTTATAATCACTATCAAGACATCCTGCGGGTCCATCAATGCTTCATTTGTGCTGTATTCAATACATATTCTATGCGCTGAATAGAAAGAGATTATAAATGAGAACTGTTTAGGCATTTTACACAATTACATATACTGCAGGGAAAAAAAGTATTGAACACGTCAACGTTTTTCTCAGAAAATATATTTCTAGTTGAGATATTGACGTGAAATTTTGAACAAATGTCGGCAACAACCCAAGTAATACACATACAAAGAAATCCTAACATTTATGTTGATCAATTAAGTTATGTGTAATATAGTGTCGTTGATGAACTGATTGATGAAGCTGATTGATGAAGGTTGATGAAGCTGTTGTTGACACACGATAGAAAAACATAAACAGCTGCAACAGGAATGCGGACAATGTATTTTGGTTCAATGAAACATCATTTATTTCAATTTTATTTCTATTTCAGGGACAGGGCATAATAATAAACAACATTGTAAATATGCTGGAATTAGCCTAAGGGCTATTTTTCAAGTCCCTTGACAGAATGTTACCCTTAAAATTAAAAAAACAAAACACTAAAACACAAAAACACAAAGTTATTATTACACATGACACAAATAGGATAAAATGCAACACAAACACAAACTAAAAAAAAAAAAAATAGAACACAGCAGATTATATACTAATTCTACGATTAATACTCTGAATGAACTCATTCATAGTGTTTATCAGGTCCCAACAACTGCAATTTAGTACTGTTTATCACTTTTTAAAATTTGGTTTACTTACAGTAAGATAACAAACTTTTAGGATATCAAAGTGGTTGATAAATAGAAAATTCACATAAATAGTTTTTATGAATATTTAAAAATTCTGCACATTTTCTGTTTCTTGCTCCTATTTAAAGTATTTTTAGCAAATGAATGTGTAATATTTGAAAAAAGATAGAAGCAGGAAGTAAAGAAAAATGGAAATATTGAGATTTATACCTGAGTATAAGTAAATGGATTGCTCAATTCTCAATGATAGCTTAAAAAGAAAAAAAAAAGAAAGAAAAAAAAAAGAGAGCTTTTACAATGTTGAATTTCCCTTCTGGGATAAATAAAGTATTTCTCATTTCATTTCATTTAATTTCATTTCAAAACACCTTTACACAGAAGCACCACTCCTACAGCAGTTTGCATATTCTTCCTGCTCTTTTTCTGCATCTCATTCCAACACTGATGGAGCTTGTGGAGGTGGAATTAGGCTCACTTTAACATACGGGATGGGGAAGCTAAGGATCCAACCGCATATCTTCTGATTGCTAAACTCTTGTCTGTTATAAAATATGGCTGCAAACACTTTCTGTACACTTTTGCTTTTGTTTTATGTGGTGCAGATATTTTTCATCTTGAGAAAGAAGAACAACCAGCTGACCTTCCTTCATGTATACCACCACGCCACTATGATCTTCAACTGGTGGGCAGGAGTTAAATATGTGGCTGGGGGACAGTGTAAGTATGACTTCAGTGTGTGGATGATGCCCTCCAGAAGAACACAAACATACAGTATAAGATTATAACGTGACTTCAATCTTGTATGTGTGTCTACAGCTTTCCTGATCGGTCTGATCAACTCCCTCGTCCATGTAGTAATGTATCTGTACTACGGGCTGGCAGCTCTGGGGCCGAGCGTGGCTAAATACCTGTGGTGGAAACGGTACCTCACCTCCCTGCAGCTGGTCAGTATAGGGATGATGAACAATTGTCTGGTAAAGGGTGATGCAAATGGAAGGGGAGAACGGGTGAGGGTGGAGGGAGGATTATAAGACTACTTTACCCCTTGCACCGTTAAGATGTCTTTTGTGGTGCCCCAGCCTGGACCGTTCTGTCCAACACAATAGTGTTAATTAGAACAAGTTGAGCTCATCAAGGCTTTATTTTCACGTCAACGTGGACGATAAAGAGCTTTTAATTGACAGAACTTGGAAAAGAATGCTGAACATAGATGCTGGCAAGGCTTTTTTTTTTTTTTTTTTTTTTTTTTTTAAAGACACAAGCAAAAGTTTTTCCTCATCTCAGATGTGTTATTCCTCAATACCCATTCAAAAATATATATAAGTGCATGTTTGATAAAGAGCTTTCTACCTCTGTTTTTTTTTTTTTAAAAAAAAACGTAACTTTTAGCATATTTTAAAGAAACTGAGTGTTGTGTTGATGAGATTATAGTTGAAGCCCCCTGGTTGGTTTGTCATTGTTCTGACTGGCTGCTAGTTTAACTGGTCCGATTAGCACTGATGCTCCTCAGCTAACACAACCATCTGTTTTCTACTTTGTAGCATGGAGGAAGAAACAATGCTTCCCACAGCGGGTCTTTTTTTTTTCTTTTTAGCATAGCTGCAGCATATATAGGTCACTGTGGTGCAGGACTGGCATTTTGTAACCATAATCTCACCACCCTCACAGCTGGCCCCCAAGCCTTCATACTAAGTTGGCTTCACAGTTTAGTTAACACTTGAGTTGATCTTGAGATTAGAGATTATGTTTCTGCGTATTTGCTCACGTTTCTTTTAATTGTTTGTTTTTTTTTTTGTTTTTAACCTGCAAGTCACTATGTAGCTAGCTTAAATCACAGCTTCAATTAGCAAATGAAACAGACAGAAAAATTAAAACCGAGCTAAATGAGCGTGCCGTGAAGGGTAATGGTCCAACGTAGCTAAGTTGGAGCGGTTTGTTTTCATGTTGTTCCTCCTCTTTCAATAGCTATCTGAGAAGAAAGGAAGACAGTAGCTTCACCATCTTCTAGATACTCTAGACTTGCCTCCATTGTCTCATTTGTTGTTGTGCATTTAAAAAAGAAAGTAAGCACAATGTTCTGTGTTGCTTTACTCCTTGTTTACCTTGGAATTGAGTTTAACCCGTATTTATTGACTGCTGTTACTTGGAAAGCCAATGACTTTTATACTGCTTTCTAATTGTGGCTCAATGCTAGTATGGTTGGGTTTCAGATGATTCAATTAAACAAACATCAATAGTTTTGTACCTTTCTTACTGCTGCTGTTTTTTGTTGCTATAAATAGCAGCATGTTTGTTAGCTTATTTACACAGAAAGGCATTAGATTGGGATCAGGTCTCTGGGATTTGCATTGGGGCAGGCAGTAGACTAATGGTCAGACTTACTCTCAATCTGGGAGTGAGATTAAAACAAGAGGACAGTCCAAAACAGGGGTCTAGATAATGTTTCAAAGTAGTGGTTCCCAACCTTGGGTCTGGGAACTCCCAAAGAGCAGAGAGGGGTCCCCAAAGCTTAGTTAATTTAGAGCCAGTGTGAAAAATTTAAGTTATATCCACACAGAGATGAGTTGAGGTGTGTCAGCTTGATTTGATTACATCACGGTTTCATCAAAAGACAGGAAAGGAGTCAGCCTGTAAACATTATCTGTGGCGAGAGGCGAAAGAATAATTTCAACTGAGGGGGTCCACGGCTATTTGGTAGTTCATCAAAGGGGGGCCTTGGGGAAAATAGGTTGGGAACCACTGTTTTACAGCTTTGTAAATACTATTTTCAAGCTTTGTCTCAAAAATCAACACCCATTGGCTTTTATAAATGCAAAGTTTGTTTTGGTCTGGTCAGTACAGACTCCATGAGAAGCTTCATTCAGGACAGGGTGGTAATTAAAGTGGTTAAAGAGAGATTAAAGTACATTTTTGTCATTTTCACCACCTCGATCAGCTATTTATTAAAACTATTCAACCTACGATTATGCAACCTCCATCCAATCAGAGGAAATGCGGAAGTAACCTTCCGCTTCAAGTTTCTCCGTGTTAACCCCGTCCACCTCGAATGTCCGACCAATCACTCAATACTTCTCGAAGCCCCACGAGAGGAAGGTTCTGCTTGGCTTATGTATCTAAAATAAAGTGCAAGGCGTCCGCAAGAACAAACTGATGTCATTTTGTCCTCACTACTCGCAGGGTATGTCGCAGGCTTGACTCTGAGAAAAGCAGAATAACTGATGAAGAAAAAGCAAAAGAGTACTTGACCAAGACCAAGAAAACTTTGCTGTTTGTATGATTGTTAAAGGGAAAAAAAGCAAATGAAATTACAGGAAGATTTAATAGACTCCTGGAAAGATGGTGCACTTTATATCCACACCTGAACAAATATGCCTGAAATAAAAGAGGCCTCTGATTCAGCCTTTTCATTTGTAAAGGAGCTTGAAACATTTCTTTGCATGGAAACAGCTTCTATTAAATGATGACAGCTATACAAAGCGGTTAAAGCTAAAGGTTTTTGCCATGACTCTTATCACCCTTTTGCTCTCTCTATTCTGGTTCTGCGAGAACAGAAAATCTGTGGATAGTCTCACAAGATTTTCTTTCAGCTACCTCAAAACGTTTACCTGCTGTGATAGTTGCCAAAAGAAGTGTTGCTACATTGTGTACACAAAGTGCTCAAGGTTTTACTTCAGGTCTGTCTTTTGACTGTTTTGAATCCAAAGAAAATGGAAGTGAAAAGGTTGTAACTTTTATATCTTCTGGTAATATTTCAACATTCACTTCCTTTTCAGTGTTTTGTCCCTTTAGGTTCCTACATTATTTTCATTTTCAGCGACCAAGATGCTTTTTTTTTTTTAGAATTTACTGTTCTCTTTTCTGTCTTTCATCAGCTGCAGTTTTTCACAGTCACCGTTCACACCGCCTACAACCTGTTTGCTGACTGCGATTTCCCCGACTCCATGAATGCGGTTGTGTTGGCGTATTCTTTCAGCCTCATTGTTCTCTTTAGCAACTTCTACTACCACAGCTACATCGCCAAGAAGACCAAGAAGACTTAGGGAGGAAATTAAATCAGAAACACAACAGAAAGAGATTAAATAAAACTCTGAAACCAGATGAACCAATAAGAATTTATGAAAAACTACTTTTTGCTAGTTTTTTATGTTTACTACACAACTGGCACGTTTTACCATTTCATGGCAAAGATAAGCTCATTTTAAATTAAGGCAATATTCTCAAAAGAAAGTTGGAACAGGGCAACAAAAAGCTGGAAAAGTAACACAAATTTAAAAACAAACAAACAAACAAAAAAAACTTGGCGAAGCATTTCATTACTACTTTAAAGGGACTAGAGGCAGAAATTTAAAAACAAACATGCATGTCCAGTTTTTTTTATACTAATGGGTGATGAAGCGCTAAATACCAAAAATAACATTTCCACCCACGTTGCTGCAATTCGGTGTCCGAATTTCCCGCGCTGCCCTGCGGACATGACGTCAAATGAGCTACATCTGCAGTTTTGATACAGGAAGAAGACGGTTGCGGTAAATTCAAACATTGTAAGCGATTGTTATGGATTCTTCTGCCGTCAGCAAACGATCCAGATCAACTGAAAGACACGAAAAAGTGTAGCTACGAAGAAAAAGGTGAGTAAACAACATTATAGCTTCAGTTTGTGCACGCTCCCGTGACGGCTTGGCTCGTGGCTGCAGTTACCTGAAGCGCCAGTCGCAGCAGTTGCGAGTTTCGTTTAATTTCTTAATCTTGCCTCAAGTCCCTTTAACTGGCAACCAGTCAGCAGTATGACTGGGTATAAAAAGAACATTTTTTTTTAGACGTAAAAATGTTTAACAGAGTTCACTGTGCAATCCATAATACAGTAACATCTGCTCCCATCCAGACAGTCTTTCTTTTCGGGCAGGGGTGTCCAGTCCTTGAGAGATATACTATCCTGTAACTTTTAGATGCATTCCTTCTCAAACACATCTGAATTATGTAATTTGCCTATCATTCAGCTCTGCAGAAGCCTGGTAACGAGCCATTTGTTTGATTCAGGTATGTTGAAGGTGCATCTAAAAGTTGCAGGATTGGACTTGGGCAGCCCTGCTTTAGGGGAAGCAGATCTTGCATATTTCAGCAAGACAATGTTAAACCACATACTGCATTCAACAGCATGGCTCCACAGTAAAAGAGTGCATGTTGAACTGCCTTCCTACAGTCCAGACTTTTCACCTAAAGAAAACATTTGGAGCATTGTGACTCTAAAAATCCAGCAATGAGGGTCCAGAACTGTTGAGCAGCTAGAATCCTGCATCAGACAGATGCATTGCTCTTCTCTAACTGCAGCAACTGATCTCCTCACTTCAGACGTTTACAGACAGACACTTAAAGAGCAGATAGCTGATAAAATCCTCCTGTTCCAACTTTTTGTAAGATGTCTCGATACCATCAAATTTAAAGCAAGGCATTTTTATCCATGAAATGGTAAAAATTTCTCAGTTTCAACATCTGATATGTTGTTTGTGTTTTACTGGGAGTAATGATGAGATTTGCAAATTATTGCGTTCTGCTTATTTATATTTTACAAAGAGTCCCAACTTTTTTTGGAAATGGTGTTGTTATGTATTATGTCCTCAGTGTAATTGTATTAAAACCAAAGCATTGACTTCTGAAAGCATAACTCAATCAAATGTAACATGTTCAATAAAACTTAAGACTTTTCACGTGTATGTATTTACTTTGAGCTCTCACCCCACATACGTATACACAGATATTAACTTGCTCTACGCTCCAGGCCTTTGCTCTCATTTTTCAGTTTTATTCTTTCATCAAGCAAAACCTCAAAACACACTTAATGTTCATTAAGCTGTGCTTCATCAGGCTTGTCTCCCAGGAGCTATCAATCCTCTCTGTTGCCAGTCAGCTCTATGCTGCCATAAGCTCCATATCCCACCCTCTCAACATACTCCTCTCACTTTGTATATTAGTATTAGCCTCCCTAGTTACTAGCATTTAATCTCTTTTACCAAAGCACTGACCCCAATCACCCCACATCCCCCCTTTCTGCCACCTGCTCCATCTGTCCATATGTAGAGACACAATTGGACAAGTGATTTCCATTCATGCCCCCTTGTGGACAGAAGTTAAATTAACCAAATCTGCTTTTCCTTTCATTGTACTCTGCCACCATCATTAATTATTCCAACCCCATTGTGAAGCGGCATATTGGTTTTGACTATCGTCTGCTCTAAACTCATCGGGGGGGGGCTGACAAGGAACATGAAAAATGACTTTGAAGTGACAATATCAAAGGCAGCATCTCACATAAGCCAGTGTAACATCCATCCACTTGTGGCAACTTAACAAGGTCAAAGACTCTCTCCTTGTCCGTGTGAGTTTTTCAAGGTGATGTCAAAAAACTGACACACCCAAAACCGTGTTGAGTTATAGCTGTGTTAAAGCAGGCGTTCTGTTTACACAGTCATGCTGCTTACACACAGCCTACAGGAGACTTTAATATAGCGCAATCACAACTGCTTATGCTTTTCCACTTGTGGCACTTCAACAGGTCCATTATAAAATGCTCTATTATCAATTTTAGATACAATATTTATGCAGACAAATACCTATTTGACAAAATTAAATTAGCTTAATAGTTCAAATCCATAATTTCTCTCTTTTTCTTATAAGAAATGGGCCTTTAATGTACCTGTAATGTATTTTAATGTGTTCATAGTACTCAAAAATGTATTTAAATGTACATTACACTTCATATGGATTGTTTTGTAAATATAAGCTTGCATGAAGCATTTATCTTTATGCATAGAAAACAGTTAATGTCATATTAGGTTTCATTCACTACTGTACGTTGACCATTAATCAGGCGGATTTGTGTTATTGAGCTACTCTAACACCAGCTCAGTAAGATTCAGCATGTTGAATTGGCAGGAAAAAACGCAGACTGGCCAACAGATCCAATGAAACGTGACACATTAAGAAAAAAACAAACACGAAAAGATAAGTATTCACCAATGTTTCAGACAGTTGATCGTCAGTTTTATGTAACATCCATCCATTTGTGGTGAGCCTTAAAACATCTTCCAAATTGTTCATCAGTTCACTGAATCTGAAGTGGGTAGATCATACCATGCCACTTTGAGGATTTGGTGCTTTTTTCCTACGCTTCTAAACCACAGTCATCCACGATTTATAAAACAAATATGCAAATAACATCCCTCTTTCTGTACATGTAAGATCAACTGGTCCTTCAAGAGTCCACAGGACAACTATAAGACCTGTAGTTGTACTGTGAAATCTTTTCGGGACAGTTGATCCATGTCTTACAGTGACCACAGCTGTCCTTATCTGGATAAGATATAAACAGGGTCATGAGAAGTCTGTGAGAACATGCGACATTAAGCGACTACAACTAATTAACCTGCATAATTAAAAAGCTTTGATATACGACAAATTATTGGGAAATAAATGAATAAAATAAAATGTCCCCCCTCACCCACTGAGTGGCTGTTCATCTCAAGCTCGGGTCCTCTACCAGAGCCAAGGAGCTTGAGGGTCCTGCACAGTATCTTGGCCATTTCTGTGTTCTTCTGGACTAAGATCTCCAATGTTTCTTCAGGTATCTGTTGGAGTCACTTCTCTGGTGTGGGGGTCACTGTTCTCAGCACTCCAATGTTTATGGACTCTAATGCTGCCTTTTTACAGCTTTGCCTTAAACCCTTGGTACTGTATTTATCCAGTTTCACATATGACTATAATTATTACAAGAAAAGAAAAGAGGGTCTGCACATATAAGCACTTTACTGTGGAGACCAAGCATGGAATTTGACCCTTTTTTCATTGGGGGAAAAAAAAACAAAAAACAAAAAACAACTCTTAATGGATGTGTGAGTTGGGACATCATCTAGTAAACATTTAGTAAATATGTGTGAGAGCCAACAGCATTGTATGGTGAGTTTTGGAATAGCACACTTGTGTAGCATTAAAAACCATATTTTGCTGCTGGCAAGTGCCTAATCTACGCTCCATCTCAACAAAAGTGTGCTACAAGTACAGACACACACACACATGCACACACGCACAGCTGATTGCCAGAAGCCCATTTGAAGCTTGATGTCCCTCAGCTTTGCCGCAGGCACAGCTCCAGGTTCATTACCGCTGAGTGCTGCTCTGCTCAGGCAGGACTGACTTTCTGGCTCGCTGTCACTTTGATCAACTTCTAAATTTGTAACCAGATGATGGGCTTCATCTCGCGTGTTTAGGCAGTTATGAGGCTTTTGAGAAGATACCGAACTAGTAAGAGGGGCTAACTGGATATTAATGCTTTTCATGCAACATGATTGGATAAATTTGATTGGCGTGCATGTTAATTAAATTCTTTGCATGTCATGGTTGCTAAAGGCATGAAAAGACTGGCAAACTGAGCAACTGTGCTGTGAAGGTACCTAGTTCTATTTCTGCTGAATCTTGTTTGTGAATGACTTTGTGTCGGTCTCCTTGGAAACTGTGCCAGACAGTGTTTGGGTTGCGGTCAGCTCGAGGCAGACTGTAATTAATAATCAGGTTAGAGTGAGAGGATATTGAAAGGCTCTTGGAGCTGTTGCTAACTTCCTAGCTAGTAAGAGGGGCAGCGATACACACTCACAGCCACGTGCACACAGACATAATTGTTGATAGTGAGAGAGGTTTGGGGCAAAGAGGCTTATAAGTGTGCTTAAAGGTGAGTCACTGGGTTGTTTCAAACAATGAGGGTTAACAAGAGGCTGCAGCAATCCCAGCATAATGGGAACACACTCCACCACTGGAAAGCTTGTGTTAATCAGCCAACTAACCAATGTAGCTTTCCAAGTGTGTGTGAAATTAACAAGCATGAAACAGTAACAAGTTCACACTAAGGTCTTCCTTATTTGAAATCTTAAGAATGAATCTAATATTTTGACATTACCCACTGTCATTTTGCTGTAAATAAATAGTTTCATTGTGATTGTGTGTCGTTGTGCTCCACAAAAGAAACCCCATCTGTTGGTGACAACATCCCCATTTATGGACAATGGGATGAACCCAGCGCCACCTGTATCTGTGTTATCAGTGGTTGATGGGGATAATACTATTTATCTGGACAGGCAGACAGCTTGATTTATGGCTTATATTGTTTGTTGTGAGACAAACAATTGTAACCATAAAGAGATTTGTTTCTGAGAGACACAGGCCCATAATTTGTTTCATATTTGCATTAACCAGATTTTGTCATTTCTCTTGTTTGTGCAAAAACGAGTTTCTGCCCTCCTTCAAATATAGCTGAAATATTGGCTCAGTTTCAAAATTTACCATTTATGCATACAAATCTTCCTAAAATTTCACCAGATGGTGCTTTTAAAAGAGAGAAAGAGTTAGCTTAGCCTGTTCAAGTGCTAATAGATGAAAAGATAAAGTATTTGTTTCCACAGTTATGTTAGGACTCGATCTCACTGTTAAAAGTTTTGTTTCTATTATTCCAAATGCCATATGCTTGTGATAAAATCAAGAATGGCTTCATATTGTTATTAAGTTATGCAACTAGGAATTTTACACTGTTTGCATGTTAGCTCATACTAACACCATAATACCACAACCTGCATTCACAACTGTCACAAAATCGTCATTGACTCCTGCTTTAAAGAAAGATTCAGTGACAGGTAAGACAAATCTTAAGACTAAATGTTACAGATAACAAAAAAGAAAACCCTGAACACCTCACAGTTTGAATTTACAGAAAGTAAATTGTGATAAAAACCTTTTAGATAATATGCTTAGATATCATATGATACTCTACTGTAAATAATACTGGAATGGCTTGAACCAAGCTACTATTAATGATATTAAAATGACAATTTTTCTTTTTGGGGGTGTGCTTGAGGGAAATCTATTGAAAATATATAATTCATTGTACTTACTGTACTGGAAGACTGACAAAAAAGCACGAGGCAACATTATGCTGTAATGCTATGTATTAATCTTATTAAAATTTTCTGACACATATAAACAATAATAGCTTCACAAGATGAGTGGTGGAGGGCAAAAATGCAGGACTAACATATGGGAAACAGAGTATTAAATGCAGTGGCAAGAGATTAAGTCATAAGAATCTGAGCTGACACATAACACACAAGGCTGGTAGCTGAAGAAGATAAACAATAGTTAACCTAAGTAGGGTAAACAAGGATATGGTACAGGGAGCATTTACGCCAAGGGGCCTAATGACTGCAAGAAAATGTAGGTGGTGGTAAATAGCCAACAAAACCAAGGTAAACAGTGAAAGCAAGAAAGCGAAACAATGCATATTAAAGGTGCCATGACATCATATTTCCCTTTTCTGAGGTTTTCGGGGTATAATATAATCTGTTGTGCACTGATGAGGCCATGTGAATGTCCAGAGTCAGTATAAAGTCCCTGTTTATGGTCTGTCAGCTTTGTTTCTTTGTTCAAAAATGGTTGAATCAAACAGCCCCCCCCCCCCTCTCTCCTAACTCTATGCACCCTCTGCTTCGCCCCCTCCCCCAGCTGATTCAACCGCGTGAGTGGAGCTGAGTAACTTTTGAGCAGTCAGGTCTGGGTTTTCAAACAAATGGTTTGAAAATAAAACTTCTGCAGCAACACTGAGGGAGGCGACCACAACCTCGTCATTACCTGTACATTTATTTATTTTCTAAATGCTGTCTTGTCTGATAAACATAGTTCACTGTCTGAAGTGCACATGTTGCTAACAGATAGCCTTTAGCAAAGTCCGACCGCTAGGGCAGCTTGACCTCCTTTCTCTAAATAAGGTTATAGCCAAATAAGGTGTAGCCAATCAAAATGAAGTCAACTTGGTCTCCGGGTAAGGCTGCATATCCTTACTGCACCCAACTCTTTTACTGAGGAAGGGAGGTCTAGCATGCTAAAACATTGTAAAAAGTGCATTTTTTTTTCTTTGGAGAACTAACATATGCAGCAACGTCAACTACATGAACTAGTTTTTACTGCTATGTCATCACTCCTTAAAGGTAATATAGAAAACCCACGCATGAACTTGAAAGTCTCACAGAGATGATGGGCCTCAGAACTACAAAGTAACAATGAAACAGAAACAAAAACGCACAGACCATGACAGCCACATAGTGGAAGTAGCCCAGCTGGCTAACATTTCCAGGGAGAGAGTTTTCAAGCTCTTGAGCAAATCCTGTTGACTTGTTTGGTACCTTTTCCCATTGTACTGTGATCTTTTCACAAACACAAGATGCAGTAAACAAGTTAGTTTCATGACTGACTGTCTGATGGACTGACTGATTGATTGGCAGACTATCTAAACCTAAATTTGTCTAGTTCGTAGTTTGCCTAAAAAATGAAACTGTAAGTTCTCATAATGAAACGCTGAATAACCAAGGGCTAGGGCTAAGAGGGGAATTGGAATTCACCCAAAGTCCTCTTGAGTAAACTTAAGAACTGATTCACTCAGCCAAAATCTGCTGATAAAGATTGGATGATGAGTGCATTGAGGACAAGCTAAACCTTTAAGATCCAGATGTTTTATTTGCATGTTCACATCAATGGGGTTTACAGGTTTTCAATAATCTTGGCACTAGATATCTGGGATAAAAAGAGTTCACTTTCAAAACAGGCTTTCCTTATCATACATTATGAAAAGGGCTTTAAAATAATTGATTGTGGCTACATTTTCATCACAAACCAGCCTCTCAGGTCCCTTGAGCCTGCCATTTACAATTTGACACAGTATTGATATTTTGTGAGGAACTTGTTAAGGCCAGTGTGAGGTCAGTGTTACAACTGTATGACCCCTTTTTGACATGTCTCTGGTGCATCAGTGTTGTTTGCTTACCTTCGATCTGAGTCTTCCGAAAGATTTGTTTGGTCATGCTGACAAAACCAGAAAGACATTGACTGGGAGAAGAGTAAGCTAGCCTGAATAGATTCCATTTATCAACTATACTTAAAATGTTTTTTTTACAAATGCACTTTAGTTCTGAAAGTAGAAAGCTTCTGGAAATATCCACAGCATGAACTGCAGACTTTTTATGGAGATTTTTTAGTTTTCTTTCTTGTGAAATCTTGGGAAGGTCAAACGGTGATTGTACTTGATCCTGGCTAACTACTGGATAACTGTCTCCTGAGCTTGTGTTATGTGACAAATCCCATTGATTTATGACATATATTTAGACAGCTGCTGCAAACACAAGGACACAGTTATATATTTAAAAGTTTTTGAGCCTATGCCCATTTTATATTCTAAACATTCACTCACAGGTTACTTTATAAGGTACACCTTAGTGCTGGGCTGGATGCTGTTTTGCCATCAGAACTCCCTCAATTCTTGCTCAGTTTGCACTTCAGTAAGTCGTCTTGACCACATATGCATACCTAAATGCCTTGAGTTGCTGTAACCTGATTGGGTAATTAGCTATTTGTGTTTACAAGCAATTAAACAGGTGAACTGACTAAAGTTCTCTTAAGCAAATTTCCCAAATGTTCTCTTCATTTTGATTATAACCAAACCAGATTAAGGCAAGACATCATGTTGTTCCAAGCAAGTAGATTTAAAGTCTATATGAGAACAAAACAGTCTGCTAACGGAGCTCTTTGTCCTTTGCTCCACCCAGCATACTGTAGATTTTTGCCTCCCTACATTATTTAAAGCACCAAGGTACCCCCCTTCCTCCCCATCTTGTCCTTCCCTGTCCTTCTTCCCTTTTCTTTTCCTTCTCTACTTGCTTGTCATTTATTTTCCTGACCTCTTATCTGGAAGACTTTCATGTCTCCTTGGTCTCTCCTCACATTTCCCCTCAGCTCTTCACTCCAACCCGGCTTCACTTCTTGTCATTCTCTTTCCTTCATGTTTCCTTCCCAAGGAGGAACCATTCCTTTCCTCTCATCTCCCTCCAGCCCTGCCTCTCTCCTCTCTCCTCCTCCCCTCGACCCTCCTCTCACCACCATGGCTTACCCTCTGATGATTGCTGAGCACATTTCATTTGACATGAAGACAAAGGGCTGAGTACACATGTGGTTTCTCCTGTGTAATATGAAATATTAATGCAGGCATAATTTGGCTCCCTGGATGAGGGGCGAAGGGGGCGGTGGGCTCTTTCTAATCACCAGTGACTGCCGTTTCCTTCCCCAAAGGATGGTAAGGCTGTCAGGAAGGATTGAGAAACAGTGAAGATAACAACAACAGAATGCTTACTGTTGGCGGCTTCTGTGGCCTATTTCTGTCTTGGTGTTTAATGGCTATATTGGCTCATTGCCCGAGTTACTGAAGCAGCCCTCTCTCTGAAGAGTTTAAGGTGCTATGTGCAGCGCTTTCAGCCATCAATGGCCATGTTTAAATTACTTGTGATAGACTGGTATAATTACCATAAACAATTGATAGTGTCTCTTGTGCATTAGCCTAATGCTAGGCCTTTGTTGCACATTTGCCACAAACCTTTTTGAATAAAAGATCGGTTGATACTAATTTATTTTCGGATTTTCTTGATGATAAAAAGCCTTTTGCATATTCAACCACTATTTACAGCTTCGTTTACATCACTTTGATGTCAAAATTTAAGCATACTGCAGCTATTGGCCTCCAATAAAGGACTCGATTATAATTGTTTCACTAAACCATCACAGAATAAACTTTTTTTTTTGGCTAGGATTTTGGGGTTTGATATCAGCCATCTGAAAAGATGGTTATTTTTCAACCTCACCCAAGATATAAACATAACATTTCCTTTTCCATCCCAGTCCTTTAACAGCTTCATATAGGCTATGGGAAGCTTTTGTGCTGTAACCATGTGGTACCCACAGGAATCTTAAATGAGTTCTGGACAGTAACCATTCAATATCACACCCTCCCATGTTTGCTGTTAGTTTACCAGCAATGATTATTTGTTCAATGATAATCTGATATCCAGTATGCTTTCCTACAGTGACATAGGCACACTGGACAGCTTGGTGGTCCATATAGGTTACAGGTAAACACGTGGGTAGAGCATCAGTACCAATGCAAATAAGACTTTTATGTGAGAGCTTTGCAAGTTATAGAAGATGTTTCAGCATTTCAGAAAGCAGAGACTGTTAGCGAGTTTTAGAATAATGCACATGTGCAAGACCAACCTGCTAGATTCACAGCTCCCTCCCCCGGCCACCGGATAACGTGCACAAGCCACTCTGATGTCCAGCAGACAACAGGCACAGATTTTCCCATCATGTCACAAATGCAAGTAAAACAGATGCCATTGTCTGAACATCGCTAGCTGATAGCAGAATGATTGTTAGCTGCCTACTGTATACCTCAGACGAGAGAGTAATGCAGTATTACTCTACAATCAATCACTCTCATTGATGAGTCTCGCCTAGTACCTGTTGAGTTGCCCGTCACTTTTACGCTGTCACTCTTACTACTGTTGTAAAAGTGATTGACAAGCCAATAGACAAATGAAAGATGTAAGGAATGCAGAGATGATTGGCAGAGGTTTTTTCAGCCCTATTACTTTCACAGCTGATGTATAATAATATTAATATATTTAAAGCTTTTAATTAATCATAGTGAATGGGGTAGTGAACGCAATTTTATCGAATATTGCAAAAATTGTTGAAAAAACATCTTCTATAACGCCTTTAAATGTATTATGTCAAATGCAAAGGGGCTTCACGCCAACAAGAAAGTCACTGGTGTAACTAGAATATGAGTTTTGAGAGTGTTTGGGGAACATAGTCAGTATGAATGCATTTCAGATTTAGTCAAGCTACATTCTTTCATATGCAAATTTAAGAGACATGCAAGTTTTGTTCCACAGAACAGCCTGCAGTGTACAATCATGTTAATCTGGTGTGTTTCTGTTTTTGTGCTTCCAGAGATGAAATAAAGCCATGTTTTCATACCCGTGTTGAACACATGAAGAGAAAGTCGTGTTGTGTTATAGTGTGGAACGTAACAAAATTTCCTATGTAAGGATACTGATTAAGACTGAGCTGAAATGTTAAGGGAAAGTCCATGATAATGCCAAGACACAAGTTTGCTTAGCAGAGGATGAGTACTGTGCCCAAATGTAGCTAATATTTTTATAATTCTGAAAAAGCCCCTTTTTTTTTTAGCTGCAAGTAACCAAATTCTTTTTGAGGTAGGTAGATTCAGAAAATATTTCACAATCATGAGAGAATCCATCTAGCAAAAAGCTGTTGCTTTAATCCAAACCAACCCTCATCTCATGCTTAAAAAACGGATGGGTTTTACATTGCATTAAATTCAACACATTTATCCAAACCGACTTACATGTAAGGAACCAATATTGGCCATTATATTAACTTGTAGACTAGGAAGCTAAATTTGAACCTACCTGAGCTAGACACCCTGTTTAGATAATCTGCTTTGGCTTCTTTCTTTCAGGGACCTTTTAAAAAAAATCCTGCAACTGAAAGCAATCTTGATAAAATCTATTGCGGTTGTGTGGTTTACAGTTTTAGGTGCTTATAGTAAGAAGCTTCATAGCTGAGAGGAAATGCAGAGCTGAGTGACAATTCTCTTTGGGCTCATCAACTATGAGTGACCTCCTTTTGTATTAGTCATTTGGCTATGGTTAATGTAGAAAGATCATTAATTATTAACACACTGATTTACAAAAGCAGCATATCTTATGCTAAAAGTTGAAAAAAAGATGTTTTTTTCCTGTTTTTAACTAAACTAGGATGAAGTAAGTTACACATTTGAGTATATTAAAGTGTAGCTGTGTGTGTTAACAGTTGTCATTTTAGTAATCATGTGTCTTATCAAACCAGGAGAAGGAGCATTGTCTCATAAAACATGTGAATACACTTGAGTCTGACTAAAGTTCGTCTCTGTTAGCAGCATAATACAAAAGTTTTGCGTCAAGAACACACACACACACACACACAGACCGACAAACTTTTTTTTTCTCATGGGAAGCAGCCTTTAGCTCCTTCCCTTCCTCTATTCCTCTATCCTTCTTTAACTCCAACATACACTCTCATGCTGGTGACACAGAGAAAAGGTTACTGTTTGTCTTTCACGTATTTAATACTCTATATAACTTTTTGTCTTTTTCTTTTCTATTCAGACATTACATTGCAGACACCCATTTTTCTCACATAACACACACACACTCACATGAGCTGCAGTTGCATCACTAGTGAATTACCATGCCGTTCCGCGTTATTAAACATGACACTCGGCCCAGATAATGGAGCCTTTCTTCATCTCAATTTGGAAGGCTAATCTTATTGCTTTGATTAGCAGCAGCTTCATTTGCATATCAAGGCCTCCCTTCTTTTAATTCCTCCATCTCAAATCCCCTCTTTATAGCTGTAGATAAAAGGAATCTATCTATATGTATCTTTCTTTAGAATCTTTCCCCCCACCTTTCCCCCTCTTGTTCTTCATTAACTATGTGTTCATTTGTTAGGGTTCTTGTTTTTTTTTTTTTTTTTTTTTTCTTCCTTATATTCTGTATTCTTCATCAGCTCATGGTCCTCTCTGTTTCTGCACTTCTTGTGTAAATTGATCATAAAACAAGAGGAGAGGCAAAAGTAAAGCATGACCTCATCGACATGAGATTGGTTGAACAGTGATGGCCAGTGATCCTGGTTACTTATTGTCCAGATGGATTTGCAAAGGAAAGACCAGAAAAATTGTTTCAGGAAAGGCTTAAATTACACCCAAGAATTAAAGTGTAACTACAAGGTTACAACATTGGCAATAAACTCAAGGGAAAAGCTGCACTTTGCTCACTATTAACTGAGAACTGAGATTAAGTTTAACCTTGAGACAATTGAGCTGGATGAATGATTTTGAGTTGGAGTTCATAAAATCAAATTCTGGCGGCAAGAGGAAACAAACCGTGACAGGTGGATTTTCTAACTGAATAATATATATCAGTTTCCAAAGATTCTTCAAGTGCAATATTAAATTATTTAGCATATCATGCGTGTGCATTGCCTAAAGCTAATGTTAGAACTTCAATGCATACAGTACATTACATCCAATATCTTTTTAAAGACAAAAAAACGGGGCACATTTAAGGTTTTAGTCACGATACTTTTTACAGTCTTAACTGAAGAACCATCCTGGGATTGCATTCCTTTGTGTTCCTTCTACTTTGTTACTTTTCTGTTATTTTTTAATGGTATTTTTATGCTGATCACATGACTGGCAATGACTTTTAATAATTCACTGCCAGCTCTAGTGTGTGGAGGTGGGGGGTTGCGGGGTGGCCGGGTCTTTTCCACGCCGGGTGCCTGTCCCGCCCGGCCACTGTGTCGGTTGGGGCTGGCCTGCGCGGGTGGTCTCGTGCGGGTTGGTCTCGCGTGGTCCGGGGGCTGGGGGCGGTGGACTTGTGGCGGGGGGGGGGGGGGCTGGTGGCCCCGTGGTCCCCGTCCTTGGGTGTGTGTGGGTGGGTGTGTGACTGGAGGGGGGGGGGGGGGGGGATGCGGTTGTGTGTGTGTGTGGTTGCCTGTGGGGGTGTGTGGAGATGGGTGGGTGGGTGGGGGTGCATGGGGGATGGGAGTTTGGGTGTGGGGGTGGTGGTGCATTGGTGGGGTTTGTGTGTGTCGGGGTGGGGGGGTTTGGGTGGGGAGCGGGGGTGGATCTGTGGGGGGATCGGATGCGGGGCGGTTGGGTGGGTGGGGTGTGTGTGTGGGTGGGTGGGTGGTGGCTCTGGCGGGGTTGGGGGATTGTGCGTTTCGCAGCCTGGGTGGGGGTGCAGGCTTGGGTTTGGAGGGGGGGGGGGGGGGGGGGCATGGACACTGGGGGGCAGATGTGCAGGGACTAACTGGCTAGACAGGAGGGGCGGGAGGAGGATGGGATGGGGGAGTGTTGACGGGGGTAAAGTTGTGGGTTGTTTGAAGTGGGGTTTAGGGGTGATACAATAGAGTGGGGGAGGAAAGGGGAGGGAAAAAAAGCAGCTCTGCGTGCCTCTTGGGGGGTTTGCGGGGCCTGGGGATGTTGGGCCGGTGACTCTGGCCCCTCCGCCGACCCTTTCCGCTCCCGTCCCTTTTCCCCCCTCCCTGGCCTGGGGTGGTCGTGCGCCCCCAGGGCCGAGGCTGGCCCCTCTGTAGTGAACGCCGGTCGCCGGGCCGTGAGGGCGGCCATGCCTGCCCCCTTCTGCCCTGGGGGGATCCCGGGAGGCAGGGGTACCTAATGCCGGTAACGGCTCTTCTTCCGGGGGGGGAATTCATACCCCCCTGGTCTCCTTTCCCAAGACCTCTCCCTCCCCCTGCTCTACCTCACACACACACACGTAGGGTTTTGGGGAGGGTGCGTGTCAAGCGGGCGTGGTGAGGGAGGGCACCAGAAAAAAAAAAAAAAAAAAAAAAAATTCACTGCTAGGATGGCAATGACTCATTAAAAGAAAAACAAACAGACAAACAAAAAAAAAAAGCTTTCAACCAGGTTATCAGGGTGAGTTTCTGACTTTTAAAGATTTTATTTGGGAATTTTTTTTTCTTACATGTTTACATATATTTTAAATGTTCAGTTTAAGTTGGACTCAATCATAATTATAACTTTTTATCATGACTTAAATGTATTGATTGACTTTAAGGGCACATTCACACCACGATAGTCTGCTAGACTTGCTAAAAGTGGATACTTAATTCAGTTAGGGGCTGCAGCATTTTTCCTGATCAGTTTGCGTTCACGCTGCACCACTCGAACAAATCTGAGCTTTTAAATATTGTATTCCACTCATCACCAGAGGCAGCAGTGCATCAAGAGAAGGAGAAGCCAAGACAACCAACGAAGGAGAAAACTGGCACTATTAGTTAATGCAGGAGAACTTCTTCCATCTACCATCATTTCTATTAAATTCAGGTGTGTTAAAGTAATGTTGCCTCTAAGACCATGTCCACATGAAGTCAAAATGAACATGAAAGGCTCATATTTTCCAGACCGTTTGTCTTAAAGATGGAGACGTAAAATAAATGTGATCGACCACATGAATGCATGGAAACGCTGCAAAATAAATGCCAGGCCTGTAAGTGGCGCTGTGGTGCTAAAGCAAAAATAGGCGAAAACAGGTGATGAAATACTGGGCATGCGCAGAAATATGTATACAATGTTAAACAACCAAACTGAATGCTCCGATCTACGGTTGCGATCCGCCAGAAACCCCCAAAAAGAAGAAGGTTTAACAACCAAACCGAAAAGATGGCGGCAAGTACGAATGGGCGAACAGGTACGAGCAGCAACTATTCAACCCTGTACGGCGCCATTGTTGTGATGGTGAGTGTAGCGCATGCGTGTTTAGAGGCAAATGCTATGACGCATGCGTGTAAGAAAAAAAAATGCAGTCAGAGCTTAAAGATGGAACCACGAAAACAGCGTTTCAAAATCTTCCCACTCTGAAGGTTTGATAAAAAAAAAGATAGTTTACAGACCCCCGAAAATGCCAGCTTCTTATGGATGAGAGGCTGGTTTGGTCAAAAATGTGTGAATTTAGGTCAGAGTTTGACTTGGGAGGGACTAAGACATCAAGGGGGGGGTCCAAAATAAAGGGGAGAACCTTTTTTTCACAAAAAAGTGTAGGATTTGACGTCACGTCCGCAGGGACGGGACCTAAGAGCACACAGCCTGTTCAAGGCAACGGAGAGAAACATGGGTGGAAACGTTATTTTTGGTATTTAGCGCTTCATCACCCATTGGTATGAAAAAAAAGGGACATTTATGTTTGTTTGTTCTTTTTTTAATTCCTGCCTCAAGTCCCTTTAAATAAAACAACAGTCTGTCTGGCACATTAGAATAACAGGCATTATTCATTTAAAAAGATTTTTTTTTTCTTCCCTCTTCAGAATACCTACTTCATTTCATGATATTTCAGGTCTTTTTTTTTTTTTATCATATCAAACTAATGAGAAAATTCTTCCTTCAAAAATAACAAAATTTGCAACAGCACACCAAAATTTTGACGTAGTGTAAGTATGGTTAGCTTTGCATGGATTTCAGGATGACTGGTCTGCAGATGTGGCTCCAAGTTGGTTGTGTTTCTGCTGGTAGCAGTAACTTGACATGGTTTGCACAACGTCTTGTTTAGTGTCGCGTCATTCCGTCATGTGAAACGTGTCCGTGTGTCAGCTCTTCTTTTTCTACCCAGTCTGGACATTTTTAAGATCACTGTAATCACGAAATATGAAACAGTTGAGAACTGTGATGGAGGCTGATCAATCAGCCTCCAGCACCCTGACACAGTCAGAAAAATGCTAAAGAACACACAAAACTGATTTCAGTCCCTACTGTGCATGCGGAAAACACACAGTGATGTCGCCTCAACAGCTGGTGGTGTCAATCTGTACTGTGGCCTCAAAAAGCCAAAATGGGAAATGTCTCTTCAACTGTGAACTGCTCCAACCTCTCTTCCACCATATCTTTGACCCACACGATTAAAGATGATTGATCCAAAACGATACCAAACGATGTGAGAGTGCACATTATGTCAGCGCTTTCGCTCTTTATCTGATTTCTTCACCATCTTCCCCCCCCCCGGCTTCCTTGTTCACTGATTCGCTAGCAAGACCTGACCCTCCTCCAGCCTGATTGGTCAGATCTTCATCGACCGAACGATTGACTGATGAAAAGTACTGATGGTAAGACTGGCGGGATCCACGACAGCTGCCGACGACGGACTCATGTCCCTGACTTCAAAAGTCTCTATGACAATGGCCAAAAATGGGCCCGGTGAGTCTCCGCCCTTACATGCGATATCAGTGATGACATGACCTTGCCCAAAAGGTCAAAAGGTCATCCTCACTGTCTCCTTCAGGCATGTTTCATGTATAGTGAGGTCACAGAAAAGGTTTCCCACCAAAATGTAATTGGTCTAGAGTGGTGTCCAAAGTCAGTCCTTAAAGGGAAACTCAGTAACTTTTTTACCTCAATAAATGCTTTTCGGAATCCCCGTGGGGCTAAACGAAGTGTTTACGGAGCGATTCAATGTGCCCCCCCCCTCCCGCCGGGGCCTCTGGCCTGCGAGCAGCTAAAAACAACTTTGCCTGCGCCGACCCGAGCAGAACTTGCGACAACAGAAACCGCTGTACGGTACTCAGGTCCCCTATCTACCGAGCTGCTTCCAGCTCTGATTTGAACCAGGCTACCAGCGCTAATTCAAAGGAAACATTTCTTTAGCTTCACACCACCTAAACACCGGCTCCTGGCTCTCATAACCAACTCTTTGCTGGACCAGAGTGATTCACGTAGCTTGCGCTGCCTGGGCGCCGGGTGAAGCATCACTGCTTCAGGCTCAATAATCACTTGTCACGTCCGCAAAAAGTAAATAAAAGTTTGTATTCTTACCTGCTACTCGCCAACACCAGAGAAAAATATAATCCACGGCATATTTACCCGCAAATCGCGGGTAAAACGTCCCGTTTCAGAAAATACAGGACTTTGCTTTGAGCAGAGGGAGACGAGGTGCTGCTACCAACGCAGCTAAGTAGCATCAACAAGCTAGAAAACGCTTAGAAATATATCCAGCGATCAAAATAGAGGAAAGACAGGTAGAGAAGCCGTCTGTGTGCTGTGGGGGTGTAAGGGGGGTTGAACACGACAGTGAAAGGACGCCACTAGGGGGAGCCCCGAGCTGAAGTTACTGAGTTCTGCTTTAAGGGCCACTATCCTGCAGGTTCTCTATGTTTCCTGCTCCAACATATCTGACTCCCATTAATGGGTCATTGTGCCAATGCTTCATTGGCTGTTGGATCGATTTAATTTGATTCAGGTGTGTAGAGGGAGAAACACATTAAAAGCCTGCAGGATTGTGGCCCTTGAGGACCGTAGCTGGACACCACTGCTCTAGAGTAGGCCTATCCATGTGTCCATTTTTCTTTAAAGGTAGTATAAAGAAAAAATATAGAAGCTGAGATCATTCAGTTTCTGCAACAAGAAGTTGCAGATCTTCTACAAGTCTGTTGTGGAAAGTGCAATCAGCTTTGCAGCATCTGCTGGGGCATCAGCATCAGAACCAGAGACTTGAAGAAACTAAACAAGCTGATCAAGAAAGCTGGTTCTGTGCTGGGAATAACTCTGGAGCCGCTGGAGCTGATTGTTCAGAAAAGAATGCTGCACAAGCTGATGAAGATGATGGAGGATTCTTCCCACCCTCTCCACAACACGGTGAAGAATCAACAGAGTGTGTTCAGTGGGAGGCTGCGTCAGGTTCGCTGTAGGACGGAGAGATACAGAAATTCATTCCTACCAGCAGCTTCACCCTAAAGAACAAGACTGACTGACTGACTTATATTATTATTTCATATAAATGTTTTATTGTTAAAAACAAAACAAAAAAAAAAAAAAAAGAGGAAAAAAAAAAGAAAAAAAAAGAGCTTTTTACAGTGTTGAATTTCCCTTCTGGGATGAATAAAGTATTTTTCATTTAATTTTCATTTCATTTCATTATAGAAGATGTTTTTTTAGAAAATAAATCTTGCAATATTCAATTAAATTGGGTTCACTGTCCAATAAGGCATGAGTAATTAAAAGCTTTGAATATATAAATATTATTATTTATCAGCTGTGAAAATAATGGGACTTAAAAAACATCCAGCAATCATTTCTGCACTCATCGTGAGTTTTATCTATTGCCCATCAAATGCTCTTACTACCGTAGTGAGAGTGATAGACGGGTAATAGTCAATGGGTAATAGGAGAGAGTGAATGATGAGAGTGACTGATTGGCGAGAGTAATACTACGTGCCGGAAGTGACGCACTCTAATCTGATGATGACAGCAGGTAGCTAACAATCATTAGCAGTTAGCAACGTTCAGACGATGACATCTGTCTTGCTTGCATTTGTGACATGATGGGAGAATCTGTACCTGCTGTCTGCTAGACGACCGTGTCAGGACTTGGCTTTGTGCACATTGTCTTGGCTGGGGAAGAGCTGTGAATCTAGCAGGCTGGTCTTGCGCATCCACTTTATTCAAAAACTCGCTAACAGTCTTTCTGAATTGCCACAAATGTCTTTTATATTGCTTTTAATTTTGTGTTGAATCTAAATGTTCTTTAACTTTTGATACAGAGAAAAGGTTTGGCAAATAGATGTGCAACCAAACCCATGATATAACTGTTGAAGTTTGAGTTAAGATGATCTTGAACTACATAACAGAAATAAAAATTTGTCAAATTTTGGAGTCACACAGCAGAATGACCTGTGTTATAACTTCAAATATATCAGTAATATTAGCAACAGTTAGTTAACTGTTACTAATTAAAGTGTGAATGTTAACTGGTGGCACCAACAACAATAATAGCCTATGTAATTATCGATCAAGTCTTCACTGAGCTAAACATAAGGTTTGTGAACTGATTAAATGACAAATGGCTGAGTGAAAAGGGCAATAATAGAAAATAGATATGATCTAGTATAAAACAAGTACCTTTAGACTTAAGTTCAATACTCTTACAACAAAAACAGTTTATTAAGATCAGAGACAGATCGATGAGAGCGTTTCCTCTTTTCTAGTTTATGGTTAAATCAGTTCAGCTGCATCTTTAGAGCAAAGTGCAAGAGAAACACAAATGAAGACGTGGACAGTGGCAACAAAGTCATGCTGGAGCTCGAGCATTTTTGCAGGAAATGCTGCATCATCAAGAATATTCTGGAGGGTCAGCTGTATGGCCAGACCGAGAACAACGTCATGTGATGTTGTGTAACATAATTTACTAAGCTGGGATCAAAATAATAAAGAATCAGCAGGAGACACTTTTTAAAAACTGAATAAATTAGTATTTTTTTTCTCTCTTAAACTCCACTAATGCACTTGTGATCATTGAGTGAATGTGCACAGCAGTGAGGAAGAACAGACAGTAAAATCAAGGAAAGAGATAGTGGGTGTCTTTTATAGGATATTGGCCAATCTGATGTTTTATGTATCTATAAAGATCTCCAAGGCCATGTTGACTTTTCATAGTTTTGAAACCCTATCAGCACTCTGAAAATGGTGGTATTGTGCGATATCAAAGCTAAGTGCAGCATCAAAAGCTTTTACCTATTTACAGTTTGTCAGGAATGAAAGCCTGAGGCGCTGCAGTCATGCAGTCGCCCTATTAATGGACAATTTTCAGCCACTGTATGTGCATGCACCTTTTTATTGTAGCGGTAGACACCATGCAGCCATGTACTTTTCTTTATAAAAGTGCTTATATTTATCACTATTTATTGCGTTTTTTCAGATTTCTGTCCTTCTGTCAGAAGCCTTTCACTTATCTGAAGGGAACATAACTGAATGAATAAATGTGTCCGTTTTAATAGAAGCAGAGCACACACTCTCTTCCTATTAGCAAATAGATAATTTCCTAAAGTAACATTTATATGATTATATGATGATATGTAATGAAAAAAATATAAAATAAAAAAAAAAACAATTTCCACCGAGTGACAATTTCTGTTGAACCATGATTATTAGATATTTCAGTAATATCAACCTGATCCTTTTCTCTGCAAGACACTTGCATCAATGCCACATTTCTACCATATTAACATCCTTCCATCTTTTTTTTTAATGTTATTGTTTTAAATGGAATCTACTGTTCAGATTTAACTGTACAAAATTTACAGTAAATGGATGTTCCTTGCTACAAGTGACAATTGGTTCCCTCGGTCAAAGTGACTGCTTCTGAACTTTCCATGATTTAATCCATGCTGCAAATGTTGGCTGCTATCTGTTTTTCTTGTGTTTGATAAATTGTCTGTTTGATTATTTTGTGACATTTTATTAGAAAAATATGGCTCTGCTGCTTTCTTGGCCATTTTGAAAATTAGATTTTCAATCTCAAAGAGGTTTGATCTAGTTAAATAAAGGAAAAGTGAAAAGACAAACTAATAATGAAAAAGATCCTGCACTCTGATGCAAAAATCTGGACAACTTAGGGATTATTTTACACTAAAATAATGAAATGATATAGATAAGATAAAGAAAATGTATGTGTTTTTTTGATAAGGACAGTACATATTAATAAACATTTGTAGCAACAGATGTAAACATGCCGGATTGTAGCTAGCACGTTAATTTGCATCCAGGGTCCCTGGTGAAGAAATGATGCAAAATACAATAAAACAGCAAAAATGTCATGGAGACAAAAGTTTGTCCTCTGCACTGACAGTACTGCAGTTTTGTTTTTTTTTCTCCATCCAAAGGCCACAATGGAAATTTTCCTAGACTTATACTAGTTTAGGTTTTGTTGTTTTGAGGATTCATATGAAAGTGTCCTTTGAGGTAACCCATTGTATTTTTACCCCCACTTGCCCTACAGGTGCCTATGGCACCTGCCAGGCCGGCATTGTAAATAAGAATCCTGTTCTTAATGTCATTGCCTGGTTAAATAAAGGTTAAATAAATAAAAAAAAAATTTTGTGGAGGAAGCCACGCCTCTCATCCTTCCCACAGATGAAATGGGAGTTTGCCTCTCAAACTAAGCTGCACTGAAATTAATGCAGTTATCCTTTAATTGTGAAAAATTGTTGGCATCGATTGAATTCACTTTTTATAAATTTTGCATTTAAAAAATAATACAAAATGAAAATTAGACACTAATATCCTAATTTATCAAACATTAAAAAACACAAACTGCTTGTACACGAGTCAAATTCAGTTACAGTCAGAAACCGGTTGGTTCTGGATTTGAAACCTATAAACACCACCAAATCTATTCATTGTCCTTACTTCAGTGCAGGGTTGGGGGGTGGGGGGGGGGGGGTTACATGGTTGCCAGCCCATCAGGTTAGCATGGGGACAGGCATCAACTACAGGTTGTAGAGACTTCAATCTAACATGCATATTTTTGACTGGAAGGATGGCGGGAACTGTAGGGAACCCAGGTGAGGTTTGAACCAGGAAAATCTATTAAAAAGAAAGAGAAAAAAAAAGAAAAAAATATCCATTTGATCAAGCTGTGTTATAAGTGCTTGTTGCTTTTATACTAACAGCATAATTACAGACCCCCTGCACAAATGCCTGTTTATATTCATCTGGAGCTTTTTCAATCCTTTTCAAATGTTCCATTTTCAATGTCACGCTTCGAAAACAGACCTTGAATAAGTAAGCTGCATGGTTTGAGAGATAACATACTCCTTTTAAATTGATGGATTGTATTTTTAAACGAAGCACTTTATTTGATTTTTGAAGCTGCAGCAGTAAAAATAGAGGTTATGACCATAAAGCCATCACAGGAGAGTTCACTGGCCTTGAGGTGAGCCAGAAGCTCACCCTGATGAGCAGTCAGCATTTTACTCACTCCTTGTGAACTCTATAAACGTCCGTTTATGCATTTTATTGCCCTCACCCGCCTAGACTGTTAGTACTCATCATCTTCAGTTGTAATTGCTCTCTTGTGTCATCACATGCAAATGAGGGAGGTGGCGAGAGGTGTGTAGGATATAAACAGGGAGCAGTCTTGGTCCCTGCACCTTGCTTTTCCCTCAGCTTGCCTCAGCACCTCAGCTTTTGCTCCTCAAGCCAAACAACATCATCAAAATGGCCTTCGCAGGAAAATGGGAAACTGAAAGCCAGGAGGGATACGATGCCTTCTGCAAGCTGATTGGTGAGAACAGACACCTTTTTTTATTTACATGAATTTAACTTTTTGGTGATGTCAGGGCTTCCATAACCTCACAGTCCTCCTCTGGTCCCATCTCAGGTATCCCCGATGACATCATTGAGAAGGGTCGTGACTATAAGCTGATCACAGAGGTCACCCAGGATGGCAATGACTTCACCTGGACCCAGATCTACCCCACTAACGCCACAGTCACCAACAAGTTCACCATTGGCAAAGAGTGTGAGATGCAGACCATTGGAGGAAAGAAATTCAAGGTAAAGAAAGACAGACTCGGTTGACAGTGCAGAGCAGATGCTAGAATGCTGCTTCTCTGACTGCTAACATCGTCCATGTACTTCACAGGGCACAGTAAACATGGAAGGAGGCAAGCTGACGGTGCACTTCCCCAACTACGAGCAAATCAATGAGGTCAGCGGGGGCAAGCTCGTCGAGGTAAACACACTCACTCCGCATTAAACACTGGAAAAGTCCCACAATGACAGTAGGTATTACATTAGACAGCCCACAGGGATCATTAGAGTCGTCATAGTTATACATCTGCAGCTGGGGAACAGCGACAGCTAACGAGAACACTGAGCGTCTTTCCAAGCAATTCAGAGACGCACTTAACCTTTACCCTCCAGTTAACGCGAGGCAGTTACCTTCTTACTCTCCTCTTCCTTTTGTTTCAGTAAATTTTCTGATTTTCCAGATGTTCTCAGAAGTTAACTTCACCCCTTTTTTAAAATAATGGAAATTAATAAATGTTAAAAGAAATTAACTGAATCAAAAAAGTTGATTTCCTCTAGTGACTTTATTAGGTAATTAGATGCACCTAAAAAATTTTTTTTATAATGAGTACACTTGAATCACTGTTAGCTTAATAGTTTTTTTTTTTTTTTACTGAAATGATCAAACATTATTTTACACTATGCACCTTAAAATAATCTCTTTTCATGGGTATTTATTACACACAAAGACATGGAAAAACATGTTTCTTGCTTTAGCGATTTCCTTTTTCTTTTGTCTCTTGCAGACATCCAAAGCAGGCTCTGTGGTGCTGAAGAGAATCAGCAAGAAGATCTAACAACTGAATGACTTTTAACCTCTTATATAGTTACAAAGGAGACCTCAGACCATCAGCTTTAATAAACTAAGACTGTGCCAACATCAAACTGTGCTGTTGATTGTTTCCGGTGTGTCTGTTTGGATAAAGCATGTGGTGTTTAAATTAACCTCAATTTACAACAGTAGATGACGTGAAAGGAGACTTTGGAGGAGGAAAAATGAAAAAAAAAAAAATTATTCAGTTATATCACCGTTATAAGAGCGACTGCTGGTGAAAATGATGAATATTATACCAGAGATGTAGATGATGAGGATAAACTAGTTGTATATCTATGTGGAAAAAGCTCACCATGTGAGTAGTGTTATAATAATGAATTAGACATTTCTTTATGCAGCTGTAAAAAATAGGAAAATTAAAGCAAAACTCATTGCTAAACTCAAACCAAGAAAAATCAAAGACCTGCCTCCTGGAGTGCTGCTCAGCTGGAGCACATTTATTGTCGCCGGTAATGGATTAAAGCAAATTTCATCCTTCATATCTAAACATCCACCAAGCGTGAGACCAGGAGTTGCTCTATGAGTGTCTTGTCCAGGATCTGGGGTTCTCTTTGTGTGAGGTCAAGTCAAAAAACAATTTGTTTTACAAAGATTAGATCAATGACAGTGCATGCATGTGCAGCTGTAGTAGTTTCAGGCAAATGGGATGCAAAACAGGTGCAGTCTGATGGAAAAAGGTCTCCAAGAACCCTAAAATTTCAACACATTGGTCTACACATAATTTGAGTTCTTTTTCATCAATGAACTGGTTTAAAGAGTCTATGCTTTGTGGTGAAAGAGAGGAGCTGGCTCCCATCAGAGAGAGACGAATCTTCAAAAGAAGCAGGCCTTCATGTTGAAGGGCACTTCATCCAGCCAGCCACGAGCAATGAGAGACTAGGATCATACCATTATGGTGAAAGAGGGAAGAGGGGAGACTCTCAGAAGATGGGGAATGTAGTGGTACAGGCCAGGAACACAGTAACAAAGAGATGGGGAGCTGGATATACAAGTGCATCCGGAAAAAGAGGAGATATAAGGGAATCTAAGTGTCATAATGTTCAGAAGGCCTTTATTTATGCATTCAGTTGTTCTATTTAAAGGCTGATTAAAAGATTAAGTAGCAACATTTTTCATAAAACAAGTCACATAAGAGTTGTGCTTTTATGCAAACACTGAATAACAATTTCATAACTAAACTAGCCCAGAAGCTCTTAAGGAAACAAGTGAGCAGCCATTCGGGAGCCAAAAGGCTAGCTCCTCTACATTAAGGGAGCTGAACCAAAGAAGAAGCATCTTTTCAAGTCATTTGAATTAATACTTGCAAGTTGTTGATGGTACCACCAGAATTTTTTTTTATTTCTGAATTGCAGTTTTGTGCTTTTATAATTACTTTTCTGCAATAAAATGAAATGAAATAGAATAAAACAAAACAAAATAAAGCAAAATAAAATGAAATTAAATGAAATTAAATGAAATCAATGTTCACTTGAAGTGGTTATGGTCTTTTTAAGAAGTGTTACCAACTTTGGCAATATTGAAGATGCATGTTGTACGTTAATTCTTCAGTAACAATTGAGCTGCTTTTGGCTTAAAGAAGTTCTGTATGTGTAATACCAAAAGGCAAAAATGAATACAATTTCTTTTTACACCTTCTACACAAAACAATAATTTCTGATGACCTGTCTATTCTTTATCCAATGCCAGAATGACTGCTTTTCTCATCTTCCAGTTGGCAAGTGTACTGAGCACTTCCCACACTGCTACAGTACCTAGAGAAGATGATACACAGCCTAATTCATCCACTCCAGACCAGTTAATGGAAACAAGCCTGATGTGTTTGGTCTGTAAAGTTTACTCCAAATTCACTTTTCCTCTAAAAGAAATCCAGCTGGCAGCGATCTAGATTCAGCACCTTTTCCATGTTTCCCTGCCCCATCTGTGCTTTTTCCTCCTTTTCCCTCCTGTATTATCAGTCTCTTCTGTCCTCTCCTCTCATGCCCTCTCTTTTCTTCTCCATCGTCTTTCTCTCCACATCTACCCTATATCTTTGTGGCTCCCAGCCAAGCAAACAATCAGTTAATTAACCAGCTCGTCCCAGGATCATTGTAGCAGCTCTCAGAGGAGCTTTGTGAAGGCCCTCACGTCTTGAAATTTACAGCTTCATTAAGTGGACTGGAGAAAGGTAGAAATCTTGAATAAAATTGCCAGACTGAAGCTTGGGTGTGTGTGAGTGTGTGTGTGAATGAGTGCCGGCCTTGACTTCAGAGCTGGTGACTCAATTGCTCCCTAATGAAAACAAAATCTCTGTTTTTTGCCTCTGAGGTGGCAATTGTTTTGGTGTAATAATGAGCCGTCCTCTCTTGCCGGCACAGATGCAATCAAGTTCTCACACTCCTGCAAAATTAGGGTTGGAAGGCAACAGGCAAGGTGTTATTTGAGCATGTTTATCTAGTTCGGCACTGGTGCAATCATTCTGCAATATCACTTCCTTTGTCCTTTCACACAAACAGGCCTAATTGGCCATTTCCAAGGCTACAGCTTCTGATTGGCCATTCTGCCTCTTTCTGATTGGACTCCATCTCTGCAACATGAAGTGAGAAGAGAATGGCTTGTTAACGTCTCCATATTGTGTTCTTCTTGCCAGTTTGGTGATGGAAAACATAGAGCACACTTGGAGCTGAGCCATAATGTTAACCTGATTTTACTAACTCCCACTGTTATGTTTTCCCACTCTTTCACAAACTTTTCATTCAACAATTGCAATGATTTATTTTGACAGTAAATGCATCAAACTTAGAGTACAGGCTCAAAAGCTTGTCATGCTCCAGTCTAACACACAATGAATGTATTAAAGCAAAAGTACTTCTCTATCAGTACTTCATGAGGTAATTGTAATTTTTGCTAGAAACAATTAAGCAGTCACAGAATTCCAAGCTGGGAACTCATAATTTGCAGAGAGCCCCAACATTGTAGATATAAATATGTCTGCATCCAGTAGCAATGTTATATAATAATGGATAAGATTTATATTGCACTTTTCCACTGGGCATTCAAAGCGCTCACATTGGATCCATTATTCTTCCTCTCCTCATTCATACTTGGTGATAAGCTACATATTTTCTTTGTCCAACTTCTTTGATATTTTTTGTCCATTAAGTTTCTAATTTAAACAGCACAGAGTTAATTGATTTGAGTTAATTGAGTTGATTGATAATTACGTTGTCATGATGGTGTTCTGTCATTGCAGCATACATTGCATTAATGCATTAAAACAACTGCAGCCACTAAATCAGAGCCATCAGTTTGGGATACATTAAAGGTCCAATATTATGGTGCAATTTGAAAGTAAATATATAAACAATAAGGCCCCCAGAACATGTATTTGCCATTTGTGCAGGAAAATTCCTCTCAGATTAGGCAGACAGCATGCACCAGAAACCCCCTTATTCAGCCCTCTGCTGGCCAAGCTGTTTTGGTGCCCTACTTAATATGTAATGAGCTGCTGCTTTCCACGCCCCCGCCCCGCTCGAAGGCCGCGCCCCCACCAGCCCGCAACCATGACAACCAGCGTCTGTTATAATGGCTGCTAAAAATAGTCCGATTGCCCAAAACAAAGACTCCAAACGGATATATTTGATCCCGAATCTGAAGCTGAAGGAGAGGAGCAGCAAGAAGAGGAAGAGGAAGAAGTGAAAATGCAGTTTCTGAACGGTAAGGTTTGATGTTTTTAAACGTTTTTCCCCCGATGGAGAATAGTGTTCTTTTGTTGTCTGTTGAATGGGTAAAAGTTTAAAACGCCAGTACAACGCGACATTGCCTCGTTTTTTCGTTAAAAAAAAGAATAAAAAGTAAAAATTGTGTATATATTCGGCTCTTTGTTATGCCCACTGAAAAGTACAAAACCTGAAAACGCCAAGTGTTTCTCAGAGAAACAGCAAATCTAATGCTGGAGAATAAAACACGATTCTGTTTGAGCTACGAACCTTCGTCACACTGCATTACCCACAGTCTGAGTTATGACACTACAGTTCACCATCACTATGTTTTTAATCAATAATTATCTAGCTGTAATCATCCACTGCTACTCATTTATCAGAATTCAGGCCATTCTGCTGTTTGATGGTTTTGGAAGAAAAGCAAACTACAATTTGTCCGTACATCCTGTAATAGTTATTTTACAGTAATTATTGCAGATTACATCTGTGTTATGATCACTGCAAACACTATTTCCTCGACATTCTTCAGTCTCAACTACACTTGCTAATTCAAGATGGTTTCTTTTTAAATGTTAATAAGTAACCTAATATAATCCAGGAATAATCCTGTTTAATATTTCATATTTTATGGTGTGCATTATAGGTGCTGCTCATGTGGAAATTGTGCAACGATGCCTACAGAGCAGGAGAATGTCTGTCAGGAAATACCACAGCTAATAAAGTTTTGGCCACAATTTGACTTGCATGATTTTGTTCTCCACATCAACACTTACCTTATAAATGTTACCCTATAGGTTCTGAGACAGATGCAGCAGGTAGAGGACCATATGACCTGTATGTTGGACCACCTTTTAGAGCCTGTTTGCTGAATCCCTGCTCTTTACATCAGGAATGCTGCATTACAGAGCAGATCATGGCCGTTTACAGATCAAAGAACGGGCTTTATGCACATCACTACTTCCTGAATTTACTGCAACTTTTCCCGTCTTTCATTATTGGACAAACTGATTAATCCAGGTGTCTGACCATCGTCGTCATGGTAGCTGAGATCAGGCAAACTTGGATTAATCAGTTTGTCCAGTAATGAAAGACATGAAACAGAGGAGCATTAATAATTTCAGGAAGTAGTGGAGTTGAGCATGTAGCCCATAGAGAAGTAAGTTGGCAGGTTTATCTGAACAATCTCTAAATGTCCCCCAATTAAAAATGAATTTGTGACTTCATGCCATCAAGTCATATTTCAGTGGGCATAACAGTCATACCACAAACTAGTATAGTTATAGCTAAACTTATAAACCATCTTGTTCAGACATTATAGCTTTGTTTGCATTCACATATGATCTTTGAAATAAAACAAATTTATTGAATAATACATTTATTTGTAAAAGACAAAAGCAGCATCAGTGTTCTTTTTCCTCAACATAAAGGAGTACGAAAAAGTTAAACAGTTATATAAAAGTAGAAAACATTCACATGGTAAAATAAATAAATAAATCAGAAAACTATGAATATATAAATATTTCAGGAGATTACAGTTCAAAAGTGTTTGCTAAAAGTTGCCTTTGGGCTTCAACACCTGCATGTAAAAATGTAAAATAAATGCTTTATGACACTTGTTTTTGCTCCCCAGGTGATTCAGGTACATGTGATACTGAAGCTTTGTCCGATGGTGTCGGGGCTTCCTTGGACAGAGCGCACTGGTAGTTGTTCCAGCATGTGTGGTGAATTTCCGGTTCCAGAGGGCCGGCATGAAGGATTCAAGGTTCCCCCTCTTGATTGAAGCGAGATGCACAGCTTGCGATGACCCCCCCCATCTGGTCGCACACTCTGCTCGCAGGTCTCTCAGGATGGGAATCTTCATCGCCGTGTAAGACACTGGGTCCACAAAGATTTTTCAAAAGGTATAAAGAGGGGGGGTTACATTTTGTTTGTGTGCACATGGGACACAAACATTTTGAAAGTTCTCTTGATTTCACTTTACAGCGTTTTCTTTAGATTCTGTAAATGATTTCTGTTTTGTAAATGATGTAAATAACTAAAACTTTGCATTTCTGTATTTGGAAACAAAATAAAGCATTTCAAACTTACAAAAAGTGGCTCAGTCTTCACTGGTTTATCCACACACACTCTCTTCTTGCCCTCTGAAGACTGGTTCTCCTGCAGGATTTTTGGCTTGTAGTAGTACAGTAGTACAGACCCCCCAGGTAGAGTCTAGAGATAAAGAAAATGTTATACTGACAATGTGCACATGCTAAGATTTATCAGAGCTTGCTCCATTATCTTTACCTGCACAGCATTACAAGGAAAAACCACATTCTTTAGTGCAAAACGAAGGATGACACTGGAACACCTCCACTGGTGGGGGGACTCATTTTTTCCAGCTTTCAGGATTCACTTGTTCAACATGACTTTCTCCAATTTGAACAATGAGGATGTTCCTAAATAAGAGGAGAAAACATGTCACCAAATTACTCTCAGTTACTGGAATACTTCAATTAACTGAATACTTTAAAAAAAACAAAACAAAACTAGTTATTAGTTTTGTAATTTGGTTTGAGTGCAGATGACGGCTCTCAAAACAATTTTATGACCATCAAATGCAACACTTCATTTCACACTGCAGTATAATGACCAGAACATAAAATGTAATCCAGTTCAAATAATCACTCAGTGTTTTCCATCTCGAATTGTGAAAGAATCTGTGTAAAAATAATCAAGAAGCCTGTCTAATGTCAATGCCTGTGTCAAATACAGACCTATTCAGTGACCACAAAAATAGTGGCCCAGGATTTATTTCATTTGCCCCAAAATTTAAGGCAAAAAAGCGAATAGATGAATACAAATAAATTTGGTGCACTTAACTCATTAACTGTCAGACGTTTTCAGAGCAGAGAGCTCCATGTTGCCAAGATTTCTAAGTATTTTCACTGATTTTTGGAGAGCCACAGAATACTGTGTACTATGCCGAAGTAAACACCAGAACTATCACAAGAAAGCAGAGACTGTTCTTTCATCAGAAAAACAAAAACAATTGCGTCCAGTTTTTTCCATTCTTTAGCAACTGCAGCAGAACATGGGGGATCATAAAAATACCTGCAGAGTCAGCCCTCGTGTCACCACCAACAGTGGTCTTTCCCTCCATGCTGAGACGTTGTAGGATGTCATTCTGTGAAGACGTCCACTGGTGGACAATCGCCGGCTCAGTAAACATACGGGCATGTTGATGAAAGGCGTCATACTGGAACACCTGCAGCTGCATAGCTCTGAAGATCTGGAAAGAAAAAAAAATGATGGTAAATAAAATCTGCTATATTTACTGCCATTTGCCCTGTTTTTCTGTGAGGATAAATATTTTGTTTTCCTCCATGTTTTTCTGTGAGGATAAACATTTTGTTTTCCTCCACGTTCTTCTGTGAGGATAAACATTTTGTTTTCCTCCATGTTCTTCTGTGAGGATAAACATTTTGTTTTCCTCCATGTTCTTCTGTGAGGATAAACATTTTGTTTTCCTCCACGTTCTTCTGTGAGGATAAACATTTTGTTTTCCTCCATGTTCTTCTGTGAGGATAAACATTTTGTTTTCCTCCATGTTCTTCTGTGAGGATAAACATTTTGTTTTCCTCCATGTTCTTCTGTGAGGATAAACATTTTGTTTTCCTCCATGTTCTTCTGTGAGGATAAACATTTTGTTTTCCTCCATGTTCTTCTGTGAGGATATACATTTTGTTTTCCTCCATGTTCTTCTGTGAGGATAAACATTTTGTTTTCCTCCATGTTCTTCTGTGAGGATAAACATTTTGTTTTCCTCCATGTTCTTCTGTGAGGATAAACATTTTGTTTTCCTCCATGTTCTTCTGTGAGGATAAACATTTTGTTTTCCTCCAACCTTTTCAAGTTTGAAGAAAGATGCTTCACTGATGTTCATCACTGCAGAAAGTTCAGTGTTCCCATAAAATTCCCAACGATTAGTAATACCGTTTCAAATTTCAGTTATCGTTAAACCCGTGACTGATTACTGCACTTTGAAAAACTGTTATGTTTCTTATTGTCTGGAAAAGCAGCAGCAGTCCCAGTTTGCATTATTTAATATACGAAAACATGGTGGAAAGCAACAAATGCATCCATGTGGACAGTTCTGGAGATTTCTCCCCCTTATAAAGGACAAAGCAGACGTCTAGATCCATTTTGGATATTTTTGAAGATGCTGGTGGCGTATTTCATAACTGTCATCATTTTGGTCACAATAACCGTGATATGAAATTTTTGTATCGTTACATCCCTCCCCACACGTAATATACATCTTTGTCTTGTGTGGGATGTTTGATACAACATAAAGAAAGGAAGAAAAAAAAAGGAGAAAAAAATTAAGGACTGTAGCTGCCAGAATATTCACTGCTTGTTTTTCTATGTTCATGTACGGCATGAATGTAGGGACACTACAGCAACTTACATGTCTGTTGAAAGTGACACTGAGGCAGAGTTTGCAGGATCATAGGTGACATCCTCCTCTCGTGACTGCCATTGAAGATGTGCCCTCAAATGGATCCTCTCCCCTCCTCCATTTCCTCACAAGGTCTTTTTGCTGGTCTCTATTGGAGTTGAAGTTAAAAAGTGGGTTAGTGGTTACACGAGGAAGTGTGGCTGTCCAACCATGTTTGCAGGACACAGAGGCCTGGACAGCTGTTAATTATATTTCACTAGTTAATATACGCATGATATATCAAAACACCTCAGTAAAAACAGTACGAGTTACAGTGAAAATAAAGAGTAAAGTTTCATTACCAGTAAATAAAAATAATTTCACACAGCTACAAACCTGCACTTCTGAAGCGTGGCTGTAATGTCAGATCAGTCTGGGAGGCAGCATCTCTTTCTCCTGCACTCAGTAGTGGTGTGCTCACCTGAGGAAGAAATCAAAGTGATCAGAAATGAACCTTCTACTTTATAAATACTATTATTAGAAAGAAAAAAGACTAATGTACACATCTTATGATGTATATCGTTTGAATAAACTAAAGTTACATGAACACAAAACTAAAAGTCATGCAACAGTGCCATATTACAGTATATTGTCTAAGTCAGTAAAGTACATAAATAGCTTTAGCTGGCAGTCTTGCACACCGTGTCCGTGCCGTTATCAGTGGGGGTCCAGAACAAGCAGGCTGCATGTGTGTGCACTCTGAGCCTGCGTCTCTGTCCCGTTAATGAGCGCTGATTTGCGGCAGCTGTTGTTGCGTGATCTCCGCTATCTTTGCATTACAAGCTGCAACAACGTGTGCAAACGAGCCGGGAACATTAGCTCGTTTACATTCTGCCGTACACCCCCCCCCCCCCCCCCCCCCCCCCTCCGTTCACAGTTGCAAACTGCATGTAAACTTTAAAAGCCTTTTCACTAAATGCCCCACAGTAACAGTATTCATGTAAAAAAGAAAGAGAAAGGTGCTGCTGATGTAGCCTCTCCGTACAACGCGTTCGTGGTATGATGAGAGAAAGTTTGCTTCTCACACAGCTACATGGCTAACAGCTGATGTAACTCGGCTAAAAGCTAACGCTGGCTGTGTTTTGCCGACATGTCGCTAAAATGATTTAAAAACACGGTTAAACCTGACAACTTACCTCCTCCGATGTTGAAGGGCGGCTCACAGAGAGTTGGTATGACTCCAAGTTTCAGCCACAGTTTAGTGGCAAAGCCGGACTGGAGCTGAAACAGGCTGCCGGTGTAAAATGCTCACTCAGCACATACATGAACTCTTTTCAGACCGTTTCAGGAGGATTTCCAGGAAAAATAAAAGATATATCCATCGAGTCCACACTTATTCAGCTGATACTGCAAAAAGACTTGTTTCTTGCAGCATGAAACAGAGCAGCTAGCATGCTGTCCTCTCCCCCCACCGCATTCTCAGTTGCTCAATGCGGAGCAAGGACGGTTGTAGCTCGGAGGGGGTGGGGGCCGCGCGCGCGGGGTGGGGGGGGGGTGTTGAGAGTAAGAGGGCTGTACCAGTGACAGTGGGAGGGCCTAGTAGGCGGGCCAGGTCTTCTTCGTACGTCACAAAGAGACCGTTTTAGAAACGGCTTGCTGGAGGACTCTTTCACAGAAATGCAGGGAGGGAGAAATACAGAGAGTACGCATCTGCACACACTTCAGGGGGTCTCCATAGACTCCAGCAAGTTATAATTATGTGTTAAAAACTTGAAAAAGTGCATTTTGCATAATATGGGACCTTTAAACCATTTCTAAAATCAACTTTTGTGTGCATTGTTATTTCATGAAAGTAAAAGAGCTCTAGGGGAAGAAACAGCTCGGCAAACAGCTTCAGGGAATAGTTTGTGAGGTACTCAAAATCTGACATATCAATTTGAAATACAAGTCTTTGATCTGTTAAAATAGGGTATATGGCAGGTGTGGGCAATCCTGGTCCTTGAGGGCCGACATCCTGCAGGTATTCGGAGTTTCCCTGTGGCAACTCACCTTGTGACATGTTCAAAGCTACAGTAGACATCAAGCTCTGCAAAATTACATATTGATTGGAGTCAGGTGTGTTGCAGGAGGGAAACTCCTAATGCTGGCCCTCGAGGACTAGAGTTGCCTACCCCTGGTATATGGGCATCATAGACTGTACATCAGAGATGTCAAAGTGATTCCAGAAAGGGCCATGTGGCTGCAGGTTTTCATTCCAACCAAGCACTCCACTCATCTCATTTCATCAAGTTTTCACGTTAAGACTGGACTCATGATGTAGCAAGACGTTGCAAGTCAACTGCATCATACTGTTAAACATGGCAGTTGAATATAACCACCTATAAGCTGAGCCTCACAAAGAGAAGTCATTGTACAATCATGGCTCAGAAATGAATGGCGCTCCTAGTTTCTTTATGAAGAAGTAAACCCTTTGTCTATTATCTCAGCTGAAATTGTAGTTGTTCAAAGTATTACAGAGACCCCCCCCCCCAAAAAAAAAAGGACCAAACACAAAAATGGAACCAATAATAGCATAAAAAACCCAAACAAACCAGAAAGCAACGCTTCACAAAACAACACCTTGGAAAAGAACCCAAAGAGAAGATAAGTCTCTTGTTTCTTGTTTCTGACACTTGTTTACTATTTTTTGTCATCTGCTTAATGTTGCAGCCTTTTACATTTCAGGGCTGCTCGGTTGAATGCAGAAAAAAGACAATGAAAAGAAAAAAAAAACCCAACATTACGACAACCAGAGAAAGAAAAAGCTCTGTAGGATAATGGAGGGGTGACATACTACTGTGTGATTGGCACCTTTGGCATTAATAACCTGAAATTACCTGAAATAACCATGGTAACACTAGCAATTTGCTTAAAGCTCACATCTTGTTGAAAGGCATTGCACCGTTGAAAGAAAACCAAGTTGTTCTGTAAGCAGATTGACTTAGTATTAACATCCTTATCAAAATAATCTTACCATATTGTATGTATACCAATGGGAATCATGCATTCAGGAATTATACAGTGTGTTATGCAAGTAATAAGGTTTTCTGTGTTGCCAAGCATCTCTGATTTTCTAAAACACTTGACACCCAGCATCTTTCTAACCTCTGCAGCTGATGGGTAGAAGGCGATCACTTTCTGAATGAATGGGATCTTTGAGGATGAGGCTTCCAGCATGGGACAGTTTTGATGGGTTGAGTAACTTATGCCACACAGCCTCAGTCACCTCAAACTCTGTAGTGCCATTTTGGGTGTGCTTTGTTTCTTTTTGACTCAATGATCCCATTTGCAAAGCTGAAAACTCTCAGCTTGCAACTTGCTGATGATACAGTGTCTTCTCTGTCCCTTCATGACTTCATTGTTCATAAGATTTTTTGCATCACTGCAACTGTTGGTCTGAAGTGAGCGATTGTGTTTGGCAGTGGGTCGGTAACTGGCACAGAATGGTTTGTAAAAGTGATGATTTTCAATTGAATAAATCTGATTGCTGTAGCAGTAAATGATGCTAGTTGATTAGTGGAAACTTTCTATTTTTTGGCATTATAAAGATTATTATTTTACTTGCTTTACGGTTTAACCCCTTAATGCCTGGTGTCACAAATTTGCATCAAACCAATTCTGGCCTTTGCTTGTTTTGTTTCTTTATATATTTACTCCATTTTGTTTATTTGTTTTTATTCGCTCTTATTTCTTCATTTATTTCAACAGCATTTGTTTTCAGTTAATCTGTATTAATTTCTTATCAATTTATTTGATATTAAATTGTACTTTATATTGTTTCAATGTCTTTCTTTTGTTAAATTTTTCCCTGTTCTTTTTAAAAATGGTAAATAAATCCAGGGGTTAAGAGGTCAACAATGCTTTCCTGGCTTCATACCATTGCAGGAAAGTTGGCACACGTTGAGTCGCACCGAACCATTGTGTAACAGAGATCCATTAATACTTTTAATGTCCACCATATCTGCTATCTGCCTTCATGACCCTTCTTTTAAAACATGTTTGGGAAACCTTGTATTGCACTTTTTTTAAAATCAAATGACATGACTTGGCTAACAGCAGGCCAGTGTACCCCTCATGCTGTTTTATAGGACCTGAAATGTGGTTGGCTAGTCATTTTACCCCCCACATAGCTCACAGAGCACCATTCTTCAGCTAATCTGTGCCATTTATGTCACTCACAAATAAGTGTCTTTTTATTCTTTGTCTCCTTACTGTTCAATCCAACTTCCCCTCTTTATCTTTGCTCTGTTAAAGCTGTGTGACAGGCCGAATGCAGGACTGAAAGCTCAAAGAGGTATGCAAAGATTTGTTGTGTGGAGGAGTGAGCAGAGAGCTCAATGCACGAGTGAATGTCTGAAATTCAGTGTATAGCTGAATAATGTAAAAGTACATGCAGGGCTGAATTGCACTCTTGTGCTCAGCAACGTACAGTCAACTTGACAGTACTCTGCCTTATTCAGGAAACAGCCCTTCCCTCTCTGCTAATCTACTGGTCTTTACTGCACTGCTGAGTTTAAAGACTGAAAAAGCCTAATGTTTGTCTTGATGAATTCTGAATAAGATATAATGCAGCAGAGAAAATGAGGGGAGGAATGAGGTTGAATAAATGAGAGTCAATTACAGATGGAGAGTGAATATGGATTACAAAAGAAAAGAATAGCAGAGGCTGACATTTCTGGACTTCATTTGAAGTTTCATAATGCAGAGAGTCAGGCTGTCAGAGTTGATGCACTAATGATGCTTTAACGAACGCTCACTTTTACACTGCTATGCTAAAAATGTCTGTTCACACAAGTTATAATTAGATTACAAATCCACAGCAAACAGTGACAACACTGCAATGGTGTATTCTACTCTCTCCCTTTATTCTCTCCTTTTTTATCGACACAAGGATGATTATGCATAGTCTTTACACCTCAGCACGCTGCAGCATGTGTCACGACCAATGACTTCAATCACTGCTGTGTTGAAACATTTAGATCTGGGGCCAGTTAGGATGTTGCTCAAACGACATACAGATTGCTTCATCAGTTAATTATATGGCATTATTATCTGGTCAATGATGAGATGTCAGGTTGCTTTTGATCATCTGTGCACACCATGTGAATTTCATAGAAATAGGAGGGAACTTGTGACAACAGGCTAACTTCCTGTAGCCAGCATGTTGTGATTACGAGTCAGTTGCATAGTCATGCATTTCAGCAAAGACTTTAGTGGTGCAAAATGTTGCAATATTGAAAAACAGAAACTTCCTGCTTCATGTGAAAAGATTTACACTTCACAGGAAGCCATTGGCATAATATTATGTACAATGATGCATAATTAAAATGTTATTCATGTTTTTAACCAAGGTTGAAGTAAATGGGTTGGATTAACTTAGATTAGTACATAAAAGTGTTTAATATGGCACTTCCTGTCACCATCAGGAAGAGTTATGGCAATCACAGTCTGTCCGAATGTCCTCCCTCCTCCCTAACCCCCCATCCACTACATAGGGCTGCACTATATAGCAGACTATCTAGTGCACACATTCCGCCTGCGATTCGGAGACGAAGCTGACTACTTTTTCCTCACCGCAAATCATGTGATTACCAGCTGTCACCGTGGCAACCATGGCGGCACCCACGACGCACGAAAAGATTTCATTCAAAATCAGATCGGTAATTTTTAAGTGATATTAATATTTTATTTACATATAATGTGTTTAATCTCTTTTCTGTTGGTTTTTCTCTGTTTTTTTCTGCCGCTTGATGTGTCCAACACCTCGCGCCATTTAGCTCTCCTGACCGCAATGCATTGTGGTCTATATTGACCCATCTAGGGACCATCGAAGCTCACTAGTTTTCAAGATGCATTGTGGGTCATTTTGAGTGCACTACTTTTTTTCTTTCTAGACATTTGGACACCCCTACAAAATGGTGTGATCCCTATATAGGGCCCTATGTAGGGAATAGGGTGTACATTCAGACACAGCCACGGTATCTGGTTAAGGAGGGGACTGTCAGCAACCAGGAAGTTTGAAATAAAATTACATAAAAATGCTGTTATATGTGTTAGCCACGTCCTTATTTTATTTATTTTTTTAATCCTTGAATAAATTTGGTCAAATAAATTTGTCTGAAAGGTGCTGACTATCATAGCTCCAATCGTCTTTTTTTGTTTTGTTTTTGCTTTTTAAAGGTCTTTGAATGTTACACACAAATATCAGACTCATTGCTGAAACTAGTGGGTATGGCTCTGTTATTAAAAATTTTATTTTTATTTTGATTTTTTTTTTTAATTTTTGTCATCCCTGTAGAGAAATTTTTACATTCCACAGGAGAGCAACATTTTATGACTTTTCAACCAATTTGGGCTTCTAGTGGAAGACATTTGAGACATTAAAGGAGGAAGTTCAGGATTTTTGACATAAGGCTTCATGTCTGAGTGAGCCACAGTCCTACTTATCACTGGAGACATTTTCATCTTATTTCATCTCATATTCTTGTTACTGGTGGTCTCCGATGCTAATGCTATCATAAGTCAATAGGAATCTGCTAACCGGTCATTAATAACAGTTGTTTCCACTCCACAGAACACCCGAGGCAAATCAGTTGTAACACAAGACTATTTGTGTAAATGCTGTGTTAACAAAATAATGTTACAAATAAAACTTGCCTTGCATCACAAATTACAACGTTACATTTTGAGGAACTATTATTCTCACAGAGGGAATGAAAATTTTTGGAACAGTAGAGCGATGCTGTTCAAAACAAACAGAAGCGCGCCATTAGTCTTTGCACATTTTCAATAGCTTGTTAGTTTACAGAATTAAGAACAGTTTATAAGTGTTCATGTTTACAGTTGCCACTACTGTAATCAAATTCCTTTGTACACTTAACGGCAGATGATATCACTCCGCTGCCAAATACCAGAAGTAAAAATGTGTTGCCGCTGAGACACTTTACTATCAAAATGTAACGCAACACAAGTAAGTTTTATTTGTAACATTATTTTGTTAACACAGCATTTGCACAGATAGTGTTATAATTGATTTTTTTTTTTTTTTTTTTTTTTTTGGTCCCAAACCCCCCTAAAGAGGCAAAAATCCACTCCAATTTATTGAATACAGATTAGGGAGTGGAGAACTCTGGATGGAGCACCAGCTAATGCTAATGCTAATGCTAATGCTTTTTTTTTTAATTGTGCAAAAAGAAATACAGTGACATGGACATACCGACAAACTGAACGACAACAAACAACAATGAGATAACATTGGTGGTTTTGTGTGTGTGCGTGTGTATGTGTGTGTTTTGGAGAGTATATATTAAAAAAAAAAATAACAGAAATGAAGTATGATTTGCCTCGGGTGTTCTGTGAAGTGGATATAATTGTTATTATTAACTGGCTAGCAGATTCCTATTGAGTTATGCTAGCATTAGCATCAGGGACCACCACTAACAAGAATATGAGATGAAATAAGATGAAACTGTCTCCAGTA